>OX352316.1:1358036-2037055 GCA_947086415.1 Pammene aurita
AAATTTCATAAGAAATATAGGAATTTCGAAATTTAAGAAATGGAAAGTTTCAGAACCCATACAAAAATGTGAGAATTTTCCGAAATTTTCATATGTGGAAACATTTCGCTATTTTGGAAACTTTCAGACGGCACTTTGCCCGGTTGCGAAAGTGCTAATATAAAGGAGAATACACTGTGTTTCGGACGCCAGGCAGATAGGACGGACATATCTGTACGTATATAAACTTAAATAGATGTCATATAGGCATGTAAGTACTTGTACCTACTTACACAGAAAAAAGTGACCAAGTCCTTCCGAGAATGTAGAAGACGCTGGTGCGATCCCAGCCCTGGGCACTCGAGGTCTGGTCACGTTTTCCTTTGTAGGTATACTTATACTTATATGACATATATTTCAGTTTATCAATTTTATCATTGACGTGTATACTTGTAGTAATGTGTCTACCCACTGCACACAAAAATTTATTAAAATTTTATTTGTTTTCTAGTTAGTGTCGTGTATTTATCTTAATATGGTTATTTATTTATTAGGATATTGTTTTGTTATATTAAGTTTTTTTTTCGCTTTTCTTCACTATTTTCAAACACCTACTAACTTAGTTTATTAAATGCAATTCTACTACCTAAAGGTTGTTTGAGAGAAATCGCTTTTTAGCGATAAGACCGCCTGTTGTTTACCTCTATTCTGACTTTATGCATTTCCTGTACTGGTTTTCTTTTTGAGGTTTCAATAAAGAGTATTTGTATTGTATTATACAGTGTGTAAATTTTATACGGGCGTATATTGTGATGGCGATTAGTATTGGACCTAGGGAGCATATTTACATTTATTTCTTTATGAAAATAAGAATTTTTTTTCATACATAATAATTCAGCCCGCAATGAATTGCATCCATGACAATTAACTGACCGGTGCGTCATGTCAGTTATGTCAGTTTTAAATCAGTTGGATAGCGTACATTGGTGCCCGGTAGGACTTTAAAAAATCATTACACATAATTAATAACACTATTTAACTAAATGATTATACTATATGAGTCCTATTGCAGGATACTATAGGTAGATAAAGTATACGCCCGTATAAAATTTACAGGCTGTATTGTATTGTTACTTAATTTAGTAGTACGTATATCCCTAGAATGGTTCGTAAAAGGTTGGACTCGCATTTTCCATTAAAAGCATTATTAACAACAACGCCCAGAGTAGTTCACAACTAGGAGCGGTTGTCTTCAGTTGCGAAATTCGCAAGTTTCGCCTTAAAACTGCGGATTCGGCGAAAGAATAGTTTTGATTCCAAGTTTTGGGACGGATTAAGGCTCGGGTAAAGTTTTTGGAAGTAAATTGTTTTATATGGAAAAGATAAACGTTTTATGTATTCGAAACGAAAAAAGAGGAAAATAAGAAGTTAGTTAGTTAAGTAAGACAAGTAGTAATAAAAAAAAACCGTTATTAATCAGAAGTAAATAAGAAATTAAAAAACAGTCCCGGCGGATATGTAAAAAGACCGCCCAAGAAGATTCCGTATATCACACAATATCTTTAAATATTGCTGTGCATTAAAAGGATTAAGGAACAAACTTTAACTTTGCCGTTGATAACCTGTTGGTGCTGTTGTATCCACACATCGAAATAGTTTACCAACTGCAAATAAGTTTGTATTCGCAAAACATATTTTCAACCGAATTCAAGATTTCGGAGGAGGAGGTTATCAATTCGTCGGGATCTTTGTTTTTGCTTTTTTTATGTATGTTCACCGATTATTCGAAGACGGTGTGGACCGATTTGGAAAATTATTTTTTTGTTTGGAAAGAGTATACTTCATCGTTGGTCCCATTGTAACCAGTTCAGGATCTGATGATGGGATCCTGGAGAAATCGAGGGAACTCTTCAAGTATTATAGGTACACCTATAGTGATAGGAGTATTTTTACAGCAGCTCGAGCATTTGCTTTTGGAAAGGTGGAGGCTAAGTGAAGTCGGTTTTCTTTTTTTAAAAATTATATTTGTTAATATCCTTGGATTGCGAAGACTTAGAAGCTTATTTTACAGCTACAAGATATTTATAAAGCAACGATTTAATGATTATTGTGTAATCTTAGGTATAAAATATCTTCGAGATTGTTTGTTTATATAATAGGACACAAGGATGAATACACATTAAACAAAGCATAGTTCGAATTCAGGTTTAAATGTTCACAAATAATTTTAAACCGCAATACGGCTTAGATTCAACTCCCCTTTGGGATTACGTATGGCATTCGAAATTCCAGCATTGTACCTAGATTCCAGCCTTGACGGACGATCGAGTGAGTGTAGTTAACAATGTCGAGTGCGTAACGTTGATGACCGCTATTCTGCTGCGTATGATATGTGTTTCCAATACCTAATCACAAAAACTTAGGATTACTCTACGTCCGTAGGAAACACCTTAGGCAACCCTACACGCGATCCCTGGGTGTGCTTAAAGAGTAACAACTTGGCAGCTGCACTGTCCCATCTGGACCTAGCAGCACTCACTGGATTTTCTTTATCATCTGCTTTCCCACTACTAATACCCCAGGGAAGAAATGCCTATCTATATACAGTGACATGTAGCCATACGATAAATAAATAAATAACAACAAATACTAAAAAACAGAATAAAAAATATATAAAAATATATAATATATTTAAGGGGGCTCCCATACAACAGACATGATTTTTTTTGCCGTTTTTATAGATAATGGTACGTAACCCTTTGTGCGCGAGTCCGACTCGCACTTGGCCGATTTTTTTTAATTAATTGCTCGTGCATCGGCCTGTTTCAGTGTTAATTGACGTCGCAATTGCATGACTTCTTCCAATTCCAGCTATGAGAAGCCGGGTAATAGAAAAATACGAGGACACGTCGGAACAACGCCGTGGAGTATCTAATAGACTTATAGTTTTAAATAAAAGACTTCCGGTAGGTTAAGACAAAATATACTTATTGCGCTGGAGTGCAGGCAGACCAAAAAGGAGATGGCGGAACGACTTGCACGCATTTTACACAGAATGGTGGCAAAATTCAAACGACCGGATCGAGTGGAAAAAAACGGGAGGGTTTGCCCAGTGGGATACCATAGAGAACAACACGCTCTATGACTGTTGCCATATAAATGAGAATAATAGCGTCCTCTTGACAATAATCATATTATTATATTTCTGGTCAGGCTTTACTTAATTACGGTTTAAATTTTAATTCAATGAGGGTTTCCGCGATCGAGTTTTTCACTAGATGGCAACACCGTGGCGAGAAGTCTAGCTGTCATAATCCACCAATCATGTTAAATATTTTTTTTATACACTGGACTACGTAAATAAGCAAAAAACAAAAATCTATTCTAAAGACGGCACAGCCATCTTGAGCTCAAGCGGATTTTTTTTTATTGATGGATTTTGACAGCTGCTGTCAAAAAGACCTCTCGTCATGGTGCTGTCATCTAGTGAAAATCTCGAAATCTCATCCCATAAGCATGTCAGTAATCCAATAATACCTTATTTCTAGTTGTTAGTGTAATTATTAAATAAAAAAAGTGTCACTTTTTAAAATCGACGGCCTTCGTATCTTTGAATCCCAGTTTGGAATTTATTAGTATTTTTGCACCCACATAATACCTATCTATAACAATTTATATTAGTGACATAACAAGCCGGCCAAGACGAGTTCGGTCGGACAGATATTTTTGTTTGTGTTTTACCGATATTTAACTTTTTGTATATAAGTTTATGTAGCTATCTATAATTTCTGTTTCTTTTAATTCTCTTTGTTTGCTTTTAGTTTTTTATATTTCTTTCGTTACCTCATGTAACATAATCTTTATTTATTTTGCCCCGATTTCAATAGTTTTGTAATGTTTATTTATTTTCTCCTTCTCGAATATTTGGGACAATTCAATGGCAAATAAGATTTAAATATTTTCTAGTTACAATCTACCTAAACCTTACAATTTATATAAAATAATCGTGAGTTAAGTTGCGGAAATGATTTTTTCAATTTATCCTTTATTTTTAACATTGTGGTATCGCGTAGTTAGTAAACTTTTAATTAAAAAAAAACCTTCAAAATAAGTTACTAGAAAAACTCTCCATTGCCTTCCCTGTCCAGTTGTCCGCCAGTTTATTAGAAGATATTATCCGTTAGTTTGGGACTTGCGTCACTGTCAATTGTGTCTCCGGTACGAATGGTCGTAACACACGTTGTACATTTATGTTATTTTTCGTCCTGAACGCAGTAAAATATAATAATAATATCTACCCAGATAAAAAAAAACCGGCCAAGTGCGAGTCGGACTCACGCACCTAGGTTTCCAAACCTAGTACAAACCTGTAGGTATATAGGGGTAGTAACTTTAAAATTATTAAAAATGTTTTTATTATATGATGTAACTAACAATTTACGGTTATCGCAATTTTTCCTTTATCTGTGCTATAAGACGTTACTTCGTACCAAATTTCAAGATCTTGAGTTCACGGAAAGTACCCTGCAGGTTTTGATTCCCTTGCGAGTTTCGAAAATTTGCGGAAATTTGCGGCATAAACCGCTGTATCTTTTGATTGCGTTGGCTTAGAAGTTTGATTTTTTCACAGCTCCAAGGGACAGTAGACATGAGTATTTTATATAAATTTCAGCTTGATACCTCTACGCGTTCCTGAGAAAAAGGGTTTTGACGGACGGACGGACGGACAACAAAGTGATCCTATAAGGGTTCAGTTTTTCCTTTCGAGGTACGGAACCCTAAAATTGTCCCAGATCGCTTTCAACGGAATGATATTTCTCAGTGGTTACTTGGTCGAAATCAATACTTTGTGAATTTCTTTAAGTAAGTAAGTCTTCTTGTTGTACAGTTTGTCCGGTGGCTTAAGGATAAATGCGTCATGTTTTAAGTATGGCGCATTTATCCTTAAGACACCGGACAAACTATAACAACATTTTAAGTAATAATTCAAGAGAAAAGTGTAACAATTTGTTTACATGATAATACAAGTAAAGATGGACAGATTATATCTGTATATCAGTCTGCGGGACCGTAGCGCTAAAGCGGTTGAACCGATTGTTTTTTTTTAAATTTGAAAGCCGGTTTTCTAGCGAGCGATCTTCATATTTAATTTTAGTTTAATTGGCTTTAGACACAACATTCGGTGCTTGATTATCCATATTTTTTTATTATATAGATTATATAGATCAAGACACTTGGAGACCTTATACATAAGGATAATTTGGAAATAGTATGTTTATTGTATACTAGAATAACTTACTTTTTTTTAATTTAAATTCAAAATTTGTTTCTAACTGTTGATGATGGATTATTATAATTTGGAAATTTATGTAGAAGACACAGTTCAGAGTAAGAAAGTATATCAAACTTGTATGTAATTCATTTTCAAATAGTCAGATTTGGTCTCATCTTTTTTCTTTGGTATTTTTCTTAAACTATAACCTATTGTTGGTTAATCTAACCTTGGTTTGATATGTTTTCTTATAGAACAACGCACGTATATGTATTGTTTAGTTTTGATGTACTGTTGTTTTGAAAAAATAAGTTCCGCCGAGTTTCTTGCCGGACATAATTCTTCTCGGGTCAGAGGTGTAGGGTTAGAATCGGTGTAGTTTGATTTTTTTTCTCTCTTTTACTTTGACGTGTAAAAGTGGCCTAGTTACTGAATAAATGTTTGAGTTTGAGTTAGATATTTTATCAAAATGGTTTTGCCGTTTCGGCGGTTTTCTTGAATATTTAATTTATAATAATTATAAATTGAAATAGATGTCATATACTTCAGAAAAAGTGTCTGAGGCCAGATTTGAACTGGCGTCTTTGGCTTTCGCGGCTGACGCCATGACCACTTGACCACCCGGTCACGGCGGAATCTGTCAAATTTTCTCAAGTATATGAAATACAATAGAACAACGTTATAGGTAATATAAAAACAAACCTATTGCAAACAAGAGTGAAAAGTATATTTTTCATGATTGAGGTTTACAATTTTAAAAGCGCTGGGACACTACGAATATTTTTCATCACGAAGCAAGGAAATAAATACATTTGTAATCCAAATAAATGTTGGCATATTTGTACATTTATAACATCAAGTAATAAAGGCAATTGCCCATTGGGAATATGCGTCATGAAAATATTATAAAGCCATTGCTTTATTATGTATTCTACAAGATGTGACATCTAGAACAAATTTTGTGCGCCATGTTTGGCGGTTGGCAGCTGTGACAGAATCAAAGAGTAGTATAGACTTGTTGTGATTTTCACTGCAACTTTTGGGACAAAGAATTTCTTAGGGATGTCATCTCCTGTTACATAATGTATAAAGCACATGACATGCACTTATGAACGTCAGAAAAACCAGCGGTTCTAACCCTACCCGAGAAGTTCTATGACGTATATAAAAAGTATAAAACATTTTTTAAATTTTGATTTTATTAAATTCCTTTCACACCGTTTTCGAACGTACCTACCTCAAATATCCCAATGCACATTGATATTTTCAATTTTTTTCTTCTTAAAATACTAAAATAACAGCTCGATCGTCTCCAATCGAACCCAATCTACCATATAGCTGTCATATCCAGCTGCGATGTTAATACAAAACTAAATTGCCCAATTTAATTGCTACTTTAGTGCAACTAAATTCAGAATTGATAAAAATTGTGCAATCAAATTCAACTATCATTTTACTCATTCACACCGACTTCAAGGTTTCGAAGGAGGAGGTTATCAATTGGTCGGGATTATTCAAAGACGGCTGGACCGATTTGGAAAATTATTTTTTTGTTTAAAAGAATATACTTTACAGTTGGTCCCATTGTAACCAGTTCAGGATCTGATGATGGGATCCTGAAGAAATCGAGGGAACTCTTCAACTATTATAGGCACACCTATAGTGATTTGAGTATTTTTTACAGCAGCTCGAGCATTTTCTTTTGGAAAGGTGGAGGCTAAGTGAAGTCGGTTCTTTTTTGTTCAAAATTATAGTATCTAATGAATGATATTAGCTACGTTTTGAATACTGTACTTGCTACATTTGTTGCCTACTGTACCTGGTCCCTAATATTAAGCCTCACTGTCCTTACTGATTACCGTCAAACCCGTCTCTAGAATCTAAACGTCGTAAGTATTACAACGTCAAGTGCACTTACGACGTTATGAATATTGGGTTGTCATTGACACTGGTTAGTTGAACGAATTATGAACTAATGATCATGATTCTGGGCGTTTTAAAAATAGTCGTGACAGGACAGGATCAGGATACGAAATTACGAATACGTTGAGTTGGTAGCCAGGGTCGCCGGGTTGGAGGCCGTGGGTTCGATGCTCAGTAGATCTATACCTACCTACCTAAAGGTACCTATATACGATACCTAGGTCCAGTAGTCAGCCTTTTAACGAAATTTCTATGTTAAGTTAAAGATCGTATCATTTGCTCACTTATTGACCAATAAGAGGAAAATTTGCATATCTTAATAAAATCCAACCATGCTAAGTAAGGTTTGGGCTGCCATCTCTAAATTCGCCGAACCCGGACAAAAACTTAAAAAAGCCGGACATTTGGCGTAAATCGCTTTTTTTCCCTGGACGTCTCCGAAAATAATATTATTAGAAAAACAATTACTTTGGTGTTTCCTCACATAAAAAGTGTCCGGACATTATTTAAACCCCCCCGGACGGCCTCCAAACTAGGATAAATCCGGGGAATCCGGGGCAGCCCTAAGTAAGGTGCTAGTTTTCGTCCACATATGTCAGATTTCCGTCCATACTCATTTCTATTCAAGTTATTCCCAAAATAAAAGCTTAAAATTAAAAAATCTATTGAAGAATAAACTATACATAGAGAATTTTTTGACCTTATACAGTTGTCCCCATAAATGTGGACTAGTTTAGTGAAAGGGTCCACTTTGGCGCTTTACAAGGACACTTAATGTTTTCACTAATTATTATTATTTATTTATTTAAGTAGTTCTCGGAAGTACTACTAACTCCATACCTTTTTCTTACAATGCCACATTTTTTTTATTTTTAGATCTTCATGTATTGCGGTGCCGGTGATCGCCCCAAAGTGATTGGCTTAGGGCTGTAATAAAAACAAATGATGTCTTTGAAGCCCGCTCCTTTGGGTAATATGATTGGTTTTCGAACGGCCCCCGTAGTTCCTAGTAAATTAGATTATTTAATATTTTACAATGTGTTATTGATGTCTGGATGACTTCGTGGAACTTTCATGTTTGTCAAACGTGTTATTATGATTATACTCGTATACTAGTACGCGAACAGTTTTGAGCTACGATAACTCACAAGTGCGATTTTCTTTTTTAGTTAGAAAATATGATATGATTACTTTATAGTAAAAAATATTTTCTAACAGTTTTTGACATCGCGCTTGGTATTATATAGATATTTGTTAATAACAACAAGAAAAGATTATACAAGATATATTTTCCTTTATTATACTATTGCATTTAACTATTTCAACATCATCTGTCATTTCAACCGACTTCAAGATTTCGAAGGAGGAGGTTATCAATTCGTCGGGATCTTTGTTTTGCTATTTTTTTTTTTTTTTTTTTTTTTTTTATGTATGTTCACCGATTATTCGAAGACGGCTGGACCGATTTGGAAAATTCTTTTTTTGTTTGAAAGAGTATACTTTACAGGTGGTCCCATTGTAACCAGGTCAGGATCTGATGATGGGATCCTGGAGAAATCGAGGGAACTCTTCAACTATTAAAGGCACAACTATAGTGATTTGAGTATTTTTTTCAGCAGCTCGAGCATTTGGTGTTGGAAAGGTGGATGCTAAGTGAAGTCGGTTCTTTTTTGTTTAAAATTATTTTATAACAGTTTGGTCACTAGATTACGTGAGAATAATCGAAAACAATTTGTCAAAATATAAGTGTCCTTGAATTCTAAACAAATTACAAATGGCTATGACGACATATGCTCTTGACAAAACCGTTATAGAATGTGAAGTTATGTTACAATAGTACAAAGCGATAGCCGGGTGGAGAAAAATAAAATTTACATAATATTTTCTATGTGTAGCAAACAAATACATGTATTATACCTAGCACAATGCTAACAATTGTTAGAAAATATTTTTTATTATTAGTACTTAACGTATTCTAACAGGTCACAAAATAAAATCGGACTTGTGATTTATGTTATTTTTATAGGTTAAAAAGGCGTTCCCGTACTCCACTAATATTATAGTATCATTTTTTTAAGATGTTGGAATTGTCGGAATCTTACTAAGGAGTTCTCCTTAGTAAGATTCCGACATCTTAAAAAAATACCACTATACTAAGTGTAGGTATTGAGGACATAAAAATTGTCTAACTAAATTGAAACGATGCGACATCTTTCTAGGAATTAATATCACTTAAAACTAGCATTTTATAGTTCAAATTGGCGCGGACATTGACACCGATATAGTCAATTATAGTCAGTGACACGAAAAATCATTAGTATTATTAATTTACCTACTGTTTATTATATTACCTACGAAAATTGATGATTGAAACGGAAATCTATAGAATAAGTAGTACGAGGGCGGTTTGATAACTCGGTGACTTTAAGTAAAACAAAAATCATTTTAACATATAAACTTTTTAATTACGATTCTGAACTCCTTGGTAGCTGGCAGTTTTTTTTTTTTTAAAAAAGGTGGGAAAATAAAAAAGTTATTGAGGCATATGTCAAATACGGTCGGAAAATTGTTGGAAAATGGAGAAAAGCGAATTTCGTGTGTTAATTAAACATTACTTTTTACGTGGAAAAACTATTAAAGAGACTGAAAACTGTTTAAAAAAATATTATGGGGAATCTGCTCCTTCTCATGGAATGGTACATAAGTGGTTTACAGAATTTCGTTCTGGGCGTACCACTACCAATGACGCAGAACGCTCTGGTAGGCCAATTGAAGTCACCACTGATGATGTCGTGAATAAAGTTCACGATATTGTTTTGGATGACCGTCGAGTTAAGATTCGTGAGATAGCTGAGACTGTACACATTTCATCTGAACGAGTTTTTCATATCTTGCATAATATTTTGAATATGAAAAAGCTTTCCGCAAGATGGGTGCCGCGTTTGCTGACAGCCGATCAAAAACGACTTCGTGAAACAACTTCCGAGCAATGCTTAGCCAAATTCAAGCGTAATCCCAATGAATTTTTACGTCGTTTTGTGACGGTAGATGAAACGTGGATCCACCATTATACGCCAGAGACGAAAAATCAGTCAAAACAGTGGACTTCTGCTAACGAACGGGCCCCAAAGAAAGCGAAAACCGTTAATTCGGCAGGAAAGGTAATGGCCACTGTTTTTTGGGACAGCCAAGGGGTTATTTATATAGATTATTTGGAGAAAGGTAAAACAATAAATGGCCCTTATTATGCTACATTGTTGGAAAAATTCAACGCAGAAGTAGTGAAAAAACGGCCACATCTGGCAAAGAAGAAAATCCTTTTTCACCACGACAATGCCCCTGCACACTCGTCGGCAGTCGCAACAGCCAAATTAGTAGAATTGCGTTATGAAATACTGCCCCACCCACCTTATTCTCCAGATTTGGCCCCATGTGATTTTTTTTTATTCCCAAACATGAAGAAATGGCTCGGTGGGAGAAGATTTTCATCAAATGAGGAAGTCATAGCTGAAACTGAAGCATATTTTTCAGGGTTTGATAAAAAATATTTTTTGGAGGGGTTGAAAAAGCTGGAACATCGTTGGATGAAGTGTATGGAGTTGAAAGGAGATTATGTAGAGAAATAAAATTATAAAAGGTCAAAAAGATTTTTTTTTCTGCAAAAAGTCACTGACTTATCAAACCACCCTCGTAGGTATATGATTGTATTATACCGACATGGAATAAAAAATGTGATATTTTAGATCAAAAGGTACCACTTGGCGCCCGGCGCTTAAGCTTATATTGCTCGGAAGCTCGAATACAATATTTAATACAATATTGAATACAATATTGAATACAACATTGAATACAATATTGAATACAATAGTGAATACAATATTGAATACAATAGTGAATACAATATTGATACAACGTAACGTAAGCGCCATCCGCCAAATATTATATTTCCAAAAAAACCGGCCAAGTGCGAGTCGGACTCGCGCACGAAGGGTTCCGTACCATTATCTAAAAAAAGAAAAAAAATCATTGTATGATTTCTTAAATATCTATTTTATTCTGTTTTTTAGTATTTGTTTATAGCGGCATCAGAAATACATCATCAGTGAAAATTTCAACTGTCTAACTATCACGATTCATGAGATACAGCCTGGTGACCACAGACCAGAAAAATACTAACCGCTCCGTGCCGGTGACAGACAGACAGAGTTTTAGTAATACGGTCCCGTTTTCACCCTTTGAGTACGGAACCCTAAAAAGTACCACAAATACTATATTTCAGGTTTTACTCCTATGAGTAAAACCTTTTCCTTCTTATTTGTATGTTCATTCATATAAATTCAATTTGATATCAAATTCCGCACATCTCGAGTATCAATATTACGCAATAGTGTTGCCATGGAAAATGGCGCATTTTATTTCCAACTTCAGGTTTCAGATTTTGTCAATACAGCTTAGGTAAATCCAGGCGGTGTCGGGATAAGCCTAAAAGGTTTCTCTAGTAGCTAGCTTTAACTGGTTTTTAGTTATTTTTATTATTTAGTATTGGACACAGGGCCGATATTTTTGAAAAAAAAAATTTGAAAGTTGTATGTGATTTCAACTCAGAATCACGAGCTTTTTCGATCGTAGTGGGACAAAAAAAAGTGTCCCAAATTTTTTTATATACTGGGTGGTCCAATAACTTTGACGTCTAAAGAAATAAATTAGATTCCTCCCACTCAGGGCTGTCAGAATATATCCCATGTACGAGTGTGTAAGCTAACTTACTTGCAGTTTTGAATTTAATTAGGTTTTTTTTTTATGTAGATTTTCTTTTTTTTTTCTTAGATTTTCAAAAAAAATTTACAACTCGAACTAGATTCGCCTACAAAAAATCTGATTCTGACAGCCCTGGATGGGATGAATCTAATTTCTTTCTTGGGACGTAAGGTTTGGACCACCCAGTATTTTTTGTTCCTTCCATTCCGTTACCGTCATAAGAAGTGTATGTGTGTGTAACGGAATGAAAAAAAACCGTCCAAATGCGTGTCGAACTACGCATAATGGAGAGTTCCGTAGCTTCAATGGAATAAGAACCTAACTAATGCCAAAAGGTCGTATCTGATCTAAGGAAGAAGTTTATGGAAATAACTCAAAAATGGCTATACCGATAATGTTCAAAATAATTTTCGTAGAAAATATATGATAACGCGCATCTTCTCAATTTTTTTCATATTTTTTGGACTTACGGTTCAAAAGTTACAGGGGGGGGGACGCTATTTTCCAACTTTCGAAGGGATTACTTCTGAAAATATTCACTTAATCAAAAAATGTTCAAAGAAACCTCAATGCTATTTTTAAAGACCTATCGATTGATGTGCAACATGTTAATAAATGGTCAAAACACTTTTTTAGGGTTCCGTAGTCAACTAGGAACCCTTATAGTTTCGCCATGTCTGCCCGTCCGTCCGTCCGTCCGTCCGTCCGCGGATAATCTCAGTGACCGTTAGCACTAGAAAGCTGAAATTTGGTACTAATATGTATATCAATCACGTCGACAAAGTGGTAAAATAAAAAGTGGAAAAAAATAATTTATTAGGGTACCTCCCCTATACGTAAAGTGGGGAGTGATTTTTTTTTCATTTCAACCCTAACGTGTGATATATTGTTGGATAGGTATTTAAAAATGAATAGGGGTTTACTAAAATCATTTTTTGATAATGTAAATATTTTCGGAAATAATCGCTCCAGAAGTAAAAAAATATGCGTCCCCCCCCCCTCTAACTTTTGAACCATAATAATTATTTTACATGTTTTTTTAAAGTGGGGCATTCCACTCATACAATAGTATGTTATTCAATCAAATACAAACACTGAAAACATTGAAAAAATAATCAACCCAGCAGGATTTGAACCTCGCATCGATACGCCTTACCGGGGCTCGATCGCTTTACCAATTAAGCTATGGGTTCAGTTACTGAGTTGACGAAATTCTCAATGCCTTCAATCATCTTTTTGCATTTATTTTTACATCGACTTTATAGCAGCCGTAAGCGACATCTAGGTGCTAACTACTAGAGTTAGATACCCTTCCCGCCGACCCTTAAATAAGTAAATAAGTTTTAAAAATATGAAAAAAATCTCAAAAGTAGAACTTTATAAAAATTTTCTAGGAAAATTATTTTGAACTTGATAGGTTGAATAGTTTTTGAAAAAAATTTACAAAATAATTTCTGAACTAAGTTTGTAATTTAACCGTATAAGCAGGTGTTTATTGTACCTGTAATTTCTACAAACTCACAATGAAATGACGTGCTTTCAAATAAAGTAAAAACGGTCAAAAATCGGTCCACGCAATTACGGAGCGCTCCCTCTGAAAATATTTCTTTCTGCAATTCCACTACATAACTAAATAGCGGCATACAAAATACACCTCATGTCTTATAGTTTCCGAGTAAAATGGCTGTGACATATGGACGTACGGACGGACGGACAGACGGACATGACGAAACTATAAGGGTTCCGTTGTTGCCATTTTGGCTACGGAACCCTAAAAACTAGGGAACATTGTGTCCTAAGAGGATCGAAAGAACTCGTGATTTTGAGTCAAAATCACCTAAAATCTTCCAAACTAAAAAGTGGAGTATACTAACTTTTAATAAAATGGCCCAACTATGGGCTCATCCTGAATTTATGCGGTCATTTTTTGCCTAATTTTGATCCCCAAACCCAAAAAACCGAGACAATCGCTAGAAAAATGAGTGGTCACAAGATACGTGTAACATAACCATATCATATATCATAACCCTCTTTATAACGAGTCGGTTCATTTTACTAAGTGATAAATTCATGCAATGCAATAAACAGAATGCCTGCAGCTAGAGGGTGGTCCGTTTTATTAACAGGGTGTCCTGATTAGCAATTAGGGTGAATACATGGAGATGTCTGAGGGGACGTTTTTATTATTTTATTGTGGTATTGGCATTTTAAAATGGCACGTCCTATTTATGATGATTTGAAGTAGTTTTGCATTTATTTTTATGTGAATGAGTGAATGTTTATTTTTTGTGAATGTATGAGGGATAAATTACACAAGAAATATATAAATAATAAATATTATACGACAATCTTACACAAATCGACCTAGGCCCACGGTAAGCTCAATAAGGCTTGTGTTATGGGCATTAGACGACGATATATTTAATAGATAAATATAGATAAATACTTAAATACATAGGAAACATCCACAACTCAGGAACAAATATCTGTGATCAACACACAAATAAATGCCCTGACCGGGATTCGAACCCGGGACCTCCTGCTTTGTAGGCAGGGTCACTACCGACTGGGCTAGGAGGTCGTTAAATATAGTAGGACCTAACAGTAAATGAGACAGAAATTTATTAAATATGGTATAAATGCCAAATTAGGTATATCCTTATATAATCTACGCCAAAAAGAGAGGTATGGGCACTGCGAATGGCATCTCGCTAAGTGTGGTAGGGCACGTTCAGCGAATGTCATCTCGCTCAAATCTGGAGCAGAGCCCGACTGGGGAAGTACCTCCACCTTACAGAAAACCACAGCCAAATAGCACTAGGCCCTACTCATAGTGTTGTGTTCCTGCTGGTGAGTAAGGTTGCCAAAGAGCTCAAAGAGGATCCAGTGTGTTGACGATGAGGGACCTTCTTGTTCCTTTAGCCGTCAACACAGTGAATCCTCCTTTTTGTAAAGGGTCGGAAACGCGCATGTGACTCCTTTGTAGTTCCACGCGTCCATAGGTTACGGTAGCTGCTTACCATCAGGCGGGCCGTATGCTTGTTTGCCACCGTCGTGGTATAAAAAAAATCTAATAAACATTTCGATTCACCGATACTGTACCTATACACGTCAAGATAAAATACACCATTACATTAAAAAAACAGTATTTCAAAATTCCAAATAAATATATAGAGTAGCTAATACCCAAAACTAATACCAGAGTGAATAAAACCACCAACAGCTCCATAACCCTCAAAAGGAATTATTACCATTTCAAATACAGTATTATTTGCCACCCTACTAAATCATTCACCCATTCATTCGCATCGTTCATTCGTTCCGTTCAAAGAGTGTCAATCCGAAGTGCGCATCATGGGCATCCTAATGAGCGGCTACTGGGTAGGGTGACTATGGATTCGGAAAAATGGGGATAATTAATAAATTCTGTTTTCAATCAAAAAGTCACTTAACTTAAGGAAAATTAGTCTTATTTCACATTTTAAAACAAAACAATCTTTTTTTTAAATCACTATAAAAGTTTGATTAGAAAAACTTTCAGGAAAAAATAATAAAATACTGTTAAATTAAAATTAGTTCTGTGTACAGTATTTTTTTCAACAAAGAATATTTTTATTTCTGTTAGGATTATGCTTGACATAGCAACTTTTGTCCATCATTTATTAAAAAACAGAGGCAATTTTGTTTTTCAATAAAAAAAGCGCCGCTGCGCATAAGGTTTTTGATAAAATAGGTAACGGTCACTTTATTTTTAGTAGGTCTGTAAAAAATATCGTCGATTTTTTTGAGAAATGAACGTATTCGAACGAGCTCAGCGTAAGCGAAGTGAAGTTCTTACAGATAACTTCAGACATAACAGAGCTGTCAGCTGGCTACCTAGATGTCTGTGCATTTTGACGGCTTTTTGATTTTGAATAGTTGTCGCGCGATAACTTTAGTAACATTTTTCTGATTTTTATGAAATTGGTTGGGGTTGTAGTAGAGCTCAATACAGTTTGAGAGTTCATTCATGACCATGATCGATCAAGGGGTTATGGAGCTCAAAGGCTCGAAAATCATCATTAGGGTCTTGTTATATTGGTCAACACGTTTGCAAGAAAATCGCAAGTTCTTAGTTCGAGGCGGACTACTAGTTTATTTTATTTTTATTTTCTTTATTGGAGAAACAACAAAGGTAAGTACATAATAAAATACAGTTTAGTATGTAGTACATTAGGTGTATAACTACATTACCTACTTCCTTAAATGTTCTCACTGAGAGATTTTAACTTCAGTACATATATTTTTTTATTTTTTTTTTATACCACGACGGTGGCAAACAAGCATACGGCCTACCTGATGGTAAGCAGCTACCGTAACCTATGGACGCCTGTAACTCCACAGAAATGAAAATAGCCACCAAATAAATAAAAATGGAAATAGCTCCATAGAAATGCTATGGTAAACTAAGCCAAACTTATCACACTAAGCTAGGTACTAACAATAAAGCGACATTATAAAAATAATACAATGACAATTTCCAGTTGCCTCAGCTAGTTCTAGTAGCTCAGTTTAAAGAAGGACTGTCTCAGTTTCAACACTAAAGCCTGGTCACCCGTGTAAGCCCCTACAAATAACGCGTGTCCCGCGGTTTGTGTGGATTAGCGATCTCGTTATAGCGATACACCCTCTTTAGTGCGGTCGGGTAACGGTCAAGCGTGAGTCGGGTTTCCTAGAGTGAGTACTTTAGGTTTTTTTGATGAAATGGAATGGAATAATAGTATTTTCCAGGCAACTAATGGTGGTGTATATAATATTTGAACAGTTCCCTCGATTTCTCCAGGATACCATCATCAGATTTACAATGGCACCAACTGTCAAAGTATATACCCTTTCAAACAAAAAAATAATTTTCCAAATCGGTCCAGCCGTCTTCGAATAATCGGTGAACATACATAAAAAACATAACAAACACAAATATCCTGAAGAATTTAGAACCTCCCCCTTCGAAATCTTGAAGTCTGTTGATAAAATTTACCTTCTATTATGCACCTATTACCTTATTTTAATTTCAGGCCCGAGCGTAACTGGTAGAGAATTTAATACCTTTTGCCAGTAAGTTCGCCTTTAGTTCTTTTTTTTTGTGCAATAAAATATAAAAAAAATACACGAAATGATCTACAGTCGAAACCTTTTATAACGATATCAAAGGGACCACCATATTTTGGCGTTAAATCCGATATTTCGTTATAACCGGTGCTATTTTAATACAAAAGTTTGCCTAGGAATTTATTTCTTAGACGTAAGTAACATCCGATATTTCGTTATAATTGATGTCGTTATGAAAGGTTTAGACTGCCACCACTAAACTGAGAATTATTTTTAACAGCGGACTTTTGGAATATCCGGATTCGGACAAATGTAATTCGGGCTAAGGTATTGCCCACCGAACCCCAAAAAGGTAACTCAAACCACAAGGGTAGATTTGAATAGCGTCCGTGTTTGTCATTTCGTGAGTGACAGACGGACAAATACTCGTTCCAGTGATTTGTTATGTAAATATGTGAACTAGTCGGACCGTAGATTTTGGAGTTTATAAACAGAAAATACAGAAATAGATGATTAAACTTACATAAGAGGAAACGTTAATGGGTCTTACAACCAAGTAAAATTTTGAGGTCCCGCGTTTTTAACTGTTACCTCGAGTACCTCGAAAATTGCTTTTCTAGTACCTTTCACGTCTGAAAATATGGATATATTTCTTCTTCTTCTTTGTCCTTCCCTTTTCCCATTATTTGGGGTCGGGTCTCCTCACTCTTCTGCGCCAGGACGACCTGTCCTGGGTTGTCGGCTCTGGCAATTGGGCTTTCTTGAGGTCCCTTTCCACAGTAGACCACCAGGTATATGAAGGCGGCCTTTCCCACTTTTCTTTGGTTCTGGTAGGTTCAGAGCAATAACGCCACCACATGGTCTCTGTAACTTTTTCAGTGATTAGCGCGACCTTAAAGCTGCCCCTGATATATTCATTCCGCACTTTTTCCAGTCGTGTCACACCTCCCGCCCACCTCAGCATTTTTATTTCATTGACATGTATTTTCTGCATGTGAGACTTCTTTAATAAATATGGATACATTTAATGTGACAAAAATATGTAGCCACGACTCTATACCAAGGCGTAAAGTCTTGTTTCGTAATACATGTTTTTGTCACATTAAATGTATCCGTAATTTTTCCGTTATTGCTTTTTGCGTATTTAGATAGTTAATTACCTACCTAACATAAAATACAGTTTACCTACCTAACCTATCTAAGAACAACTGTAAAAAGTAATCAAGTAAAGGACATAGTTTGTATTATATACTTTTTTCTACTCGTCGACTGTAATGCTTGAATTGAGATTGTGTAGACCGAACTACTAGCGCATACTTTTCGATAGAGCTTTTATGGTCGCATATTGTAGCATCGCCAACGATGGTACAAGGGATTTTCATACAATATTGTAACACTGTTGTCCTCCTTCCCGTCCGCCCGTGTCCTCCTCCCCGACCGCCGGCACAATCCACCGGGAGATAGAACTTACTCAATTGTATAGAGGCACCAGGTCTTTCCTTGAACTCTATTCTTACCGGCTTGCCTATATTGAGCACTCGTAGAAAAAGTATTGTATACAATAGTGACATAATCAAGCTTTTCAATCTCGTACCTTATTTAGGCCTCTTAATTATGTATTATGTCACGATTGTATAAAATACTATAGTCTTTCACAGAACTTATTTAAACACAAACGAAAACCAATATATGTTATACAACAAAAACTACTGTTGTCAGCGCTTTATCTACGATACAAAAGAATAGATTTTAATTTAGTAATTACGTACCTACCTACTTACTGCACTACCTCCTTTTTACTGAACCTAAGGGGGATCAATGTTACTCTGCGTCCGTAGGAAACACCCCTAGACAACCCTACACGCGATCGCTGGGTGGTGCTAACAGAGTAACAAACTTAGCGGCTGCACTGTTCCATCTGGACCTCGCAGCACTCACTGGATTTTCTTCATCATCTGCTTTCCCACTACTATTACCTCAGAGAAGAAATGCCTATCCATATCCAGTGACATGTAGCCATACGATAAAAAAAAACTGGACCTACATTTATTCTGTGATTAATTACTAACCTGTCATTTGTTACTTATATATCAATTAAATAAATTGGGTCTAACTGTCGCATTCGCTTTTAATAAACCATTAACTTAACAAGTTGTGCGACAAATCTAAGGGGCAATCTATGTTAATTTCAATGACATGCACCTAATGTATGCTATAAATTATCCTTAATCTGTGTTAATTATTTTTAAATAGGTAACACAATACAATAGAAAACGTGGCTATTTGTCGTAGTCACAATTGATTGAATAGATCTCAAAATTGATTTCTATGAAGGTATGCGGCGTGCAACAATTACACAATAACTTGATTTCTTAAAACAAAAAGTTTTGAGAAATCACGATTTTATGATTTAAGACAGGGGTCGGCATTGCCCCGCGAGCCTCCTATTAGCAGTCGTGGTTATCGACAACCGACAATGTGGTACCTTTTGTCTGTTAAAGTCACAAATTATTAACAAAGTGCGGCCCACGACAATTTCAGTAGCTACTATGTGGCCCTTGGCTGCTAAAAGGTTTAAGACTCGACCCCATTTAAGACATTATAATAATATGTATTGTAGAATACCGGAGAGATCTCATTTATCCAAAGGTGTTGATAAACGATTGTCATTTGGCAAGACCCTTTAAATAACCAGTTTTTTATACATTAACTTTAGATACACACATAATACAGGATGATTGCGAAGCAATTTTTGGCTGTTTCATACATTTCGGCCGATCACATGTTGTTTTCTATGGGGAAGTCAATTTTTTTTTCTTTTTTTTTTCTCGTATTTAGTACTAGTTTCTAAAATCTAACTCCTTTCCAAAACACTTCCCATATTGATATTACTGATAGGGACCGTGCACGTTGGAGGGTCAGCCATCTTATGGTCTAAATCGAAAACTGAAACTATTCCACTCCAGACAGTGCTGCCTCCAACATTTGACTCACACGCGCATGTTGTAGGTCCTGCCGTCTAGTGGACTTATTTGGCAACTTTAATATGTCATTTGCACTTCGCGCTAATAGACAGGGGCGTCATGTGCTGCCCTCTTCAGTTTACGCACGTTCCCTATCCACTCAGTTGCTTTGGGTAGCTACCAGCCGTCACCCTTTTTACCTAGGCAATAGAGTCCACTGAAAAATTTAAAGCAAGCGAGTGACTTTTTTTTTTTTTTTTTTTTTTTTTTTTTTTTTTTTTTTTTTTTTTTTTTTTTTTTATACCACGACGGTGGCAAACAAGCATACGGCCCGCCTGATGGTAAGCAGCTACCGTAACCTATGGACGCCTGCAACTCCAAAGGCGTCACATGCGCGTTGCCGACCCTTTACAAAAAGGAGGATTCACTGTGTTGACGACTAAAGGAACAAGAAGGTCCCTCATCGTCAACACACTGGGTCCTCTTTGAGCTCTTTGGCAACCTTACTCACCAGCAGGAACACAACACTATGAGTAGGGTCTAGTGCTATTTGGCTGTGGTTTTCTGTAAGGTGGAGGTACTTCCCCAGTCGGGCTCTGCTCCAGATTTGAGCGATGACATTCGCTGAACGTGCCCTACCACACTTAGCGAGATGCCATTCGCAGTGCCCATACCTCTCTTTTTGGCGTAGTTTAAGGACATACCCAGGTCCGGACGTAGTTTAAGGACATACCCCGGGTCCAAGGACTATTGTGATTAGACAACAACATTGCCTAACCAAGTTCCCATGCCAATTGGAGGCGGCTCTTCTTATATTTTACGCAACATACGTTCATTCTGTGTCATGTGGTAGTGGTTCAGGCGTGCGACTTTTAAATCGAGTGTCGTGAGTTAATATACATACTATATACTATATAAAATTAGTATATCGCTCTTTAGCGATAAGACTGCCAATTGTTTTGCCTCTACTTTTCTGTTTTTAAATTGTGTATACTTTGTTTCTTTAAAGAGTATTTATGTCATGTTATGTTATATAAACGATAATACATATGCTAAACTATGCTCTAGCTAGCGTATAATATCTTATGACAATTAGTTTAATTACAATTCCCATTATTAACATTGTCATCAGTATCCATATAAAAATTGGTAAAAAATATTAATTAATTCTAATAACAAAACGCAATTAATCATTTTCTAAACCAAAGTTTTTTATGAAACGATCGATTAAATTACCAAATCTACCCCGAATCTAAATGATAATTGTGCTACCACATAATGACAAAAAATTTAAGTTTTCTTTATAAGTAAACGTCATAACTGCCAAGTTTCACCTTTTACCAAGCTAAGCCAAAGCTAACCTTTTGTCAACGTGATAAGAACTTTGACTTTAGTAATTTTAGAGCTTTTTATAAACTAAAATTGACTTTGAGAGATCAATCGGTCCCTTTTGAATTTCAACTTATGCCCTTTGGACTGACAAATGTAGACTTTGTTTGATAATAAATAAGGGTGGTTTTTAAAGTACACAAGGGTGAGATATGATGGTAAAGGGGTGTTTAATGACGACGACAAATTGTGAAGGGGTCGAATAATTGCGGTGGACGGTCAGGGCAGATAACGTCATAATAACGGGGGTCGAGTTACGCAAGATAATTAACAAACGCCTTGGAAATAAACCATTTTTGTAGATCCTAAAATTTTCGGAATGATTTTAAAAATTTTGGAACTCTCAGTACGTGTAATTAGCATCAAATTCTCTAATGACAGATATTACTCTGTTATAAAAACCCTGTTTAAGTATTTCAAACGTGCCTAAACGCCCGTCTCCCACTATTCCAATATATCTAAACTTATATCTCAATCTGGATCTAGAACAGGCCCATAATTACGGGACGCCGGTTTCATGTACTTGCAACAGTGCAACGAAATCACCCAGTGCGCTACTCCTGGCTAAAGGTCATGTTAAAATAGTCAAGTGCACGTCGACTTGTGAATAGCATAGATGGTCTACAGGGGTCACAGTTGGGTAGTAAAAGACACAGGTCCTGTGCAACAAACGATAATTGGTGGTAATGTATCATGAATATCATGATCATTAAACGAACAAGTAGGTACTCTAATTAAATTTGATGGGCCCGGTCTAACAGTGACGTTATACGATGCCTGGTACAAGAGCGGCCAGGAATAGGTCATGTTAATCTATTATTACATGAAAACATAAATACTATGTTTTTAATGTTCCGAGATGTCGATGTTTGTCGCCCCATTACGAAACCGTAAACCGATTTGCTAAAATGATAGTTTATAAATGGAGAAATAAGTAAGAAAGTTTCTTGAATAATTTAAACCTCAAATTATAAAGACAATTTCAAGTTTATTATTAGCATTTGCATTAGGAAAAGTCATTTCTTGAGTGTATTCGACACAAATAATATTTTTATTTTTTATTTTATTTATACAATTTAATCACACAGCATGACAGTTATTACACTAAAGTACTGTGAAATTACAATTTAAGGCTAAAGAACAAAATAATTTACAAAATCATATGACCTAAAATCAATAAACACATGAATATGACACAATATGTCAAACAGGCACAGTTGAGGGCCGAACATCCATCTTCTCGCTGAACCTCAGACATTCGTTGCGCACTACCTCCCATCTACTCGCAAACACGTCGCATACAGGAGCCGATGCTAGAAGTGCATTCAAGCTGTGTAAAGCACGAACCAACGGAGACTGCCTGCGTGACACAGTACGACAGACGGGCTCCGCTAAAAGACAGCGGTCACGAGACCGGAACTCAAATCTCGTGGGTGCAGGGACGAACAGACGCACCACTTGCTCGGTTAACTCAATACAGTCTGAGTCACCACGCTTTCTGTACTCTCTCCAGAATTAAGGCGTAAGTTGCTTCGTAGGGGCTCCAAACAACAGATGCCGTCTCTAACTTACACCTTACGAGGGCATTATAAAGCATTGTAATAGTTCTAGAATCTGAAAAATCCCTAGCATTTCGAATGACAAATCCTAATCTCTTGTAACAGCAGCAGGCTAATTCGTTCAAGTGCTCATGGAAATTGAGGCGGGAGTCAAGCATGAATCCTAAATCGCGGATGCTCTTAACGCGGACTATTGATTCCGAACCCAAAGTATATGTGTAGTTAAGGGGATTTTGTGCCCTGCTAAAACTTATAACAGCACATTTCGCAACATTGAACGAAAGCCTATTGCTGTTACTCCACTGATGCAATTTGTCGAGGTCTTTTTGGAGTGATTGGTAGTCTGATATCTCCATAAATCAGCTTCAGATCATCAGCATAAACTAAGCATCTAGCGTACCTAGGTACTGCTGCAAGATCGTTGATAATAATGCCGAAGAGTAACGGTCCAAGTATAGATCCCTGACTTACACCAGAACGGGTCCGGTAGGTCTTTGAAATAAAGCAGCCGTGTTGCACATATTGATTCCTACCGCGCAGATAACTGGCGAAGAACTGCAACAATTGAGGGGAAAAGCCAATATTGCACAACTTACATAATAGCAAGTCGTTATCTACACGGTCGAATGCTTTTTGGAAGTCAAAGTACAACACGTCTGCTTGTATACCCTTATCCAAATGATCCGAAACCGAGTCCACCAAGGTTAAGAGATTCGTTTCCACTGAACGTCGGGGCCTAAACCCATGCTGAGAGTCGGTGAGAAAGGGCTGAATTTGGGGAGCTACGAGCTCATTTACGATGCTTTCAAATACCTTCGCAATCGACGAGAGAATGGCAATAGGCCTAAAGTCCTCCACGCAGGCTGAATTACTTGTTTTAGGAATAGGCCGCACACGCGTGACCTTCCAATGGTGCGGGTAATCTCCACTCCGCAAGGATAAATTAAAGATGTGACATAGAGGTTGTATTATCCACTCTTTGCAGCCCTTTAAGATATAGGCCGGAACGTTATCAGGACCCGGGGAGCTATGAGGTTTCAGACTATTTATAGAAGATTGTACGTGGCCCGGAGAAATTTTACTAATATGGATGTAGTTCGAATTACAAGTCAGGTCTTCGCGAACAATCTTTTCACAGTCAAGAATCGGTTCATCTGATAGAAAAACGGATGAAAAGAAGTCCGCAAAGGCCTGGGCGGCCTCCATCCCCTCATACTTGTTTCCATGGTAGGTTACCTGAGACTCAAACCCTCCTTTGCTTTTCAAACTTCGAACGTGCTGCCAAAATGCGCGAGGATTGGATGTAAGCTTGGCTTGCATGTTGCTAATATAGTTATCGTAAGCAAACGATATACGGTGTTTAATGTTTGCTCTAAGCTTTGAGAAGGCGGAATATACAGTATTATCTCCCGTGCGTTTCCAGTCTCTATGGAATTTAGCCTTCTTCTTAATATCTTTTATAATGTCTGACGTGAACCAAACTGGGTAACGCCTGCATGGTTTGTTAGGTCTCGTTTTTCTAGGTATACATTTGTCAAATACGGTGTATAACATCTTATAGAATAGACCAACTGCCACGCTGGCGTCACGAGACATAAGGACATCATGCCAAGATACCTGAGATAATAAAACATACAATAATTTATAATCGCCCTTCGCAAAGTTCCAGTCACGGCTTAAATCGAGGTTGCTGGGCTCTACGAAGAGAGGATTGTCTCCATGTTTTGTAAGCGATACAGCAATTTCAAGCGGAGGATGATACGCATCACGATGCGGGACCAGACCTCCCCCTTTCATCTCACAGGTCCTCACACAGCTAGAATCACCACGCACCAGTACAACGTCAAGCACTCCTCCAAAAGCATTCGGTACGTCATTCATCTCCTTCAAGTTACATAGTGTCGTGAAATAGCAAAAGTAGCTTAAAATGTTAACAGACGAATATTTTGGGTTTAAGTTTAAATCGCCGACAATTAAAACGACTCCTTTTAAAGAGTCTATACAAGATTCAACTTTTTGAAAAAAGCTCATATACACATCGTCAGCCGCTTTGGGCGGAATATATACAACACACATATGACACAAAGTTTTATCCAGAAAGAACGAAGCCCACAGATCTTCACCAACAGACGTCTCAAACTCAAGTCTGCGCCGCAGAGTAATACCTGGACGTGCTCCCAATAGTACGAGGAGGTGTACTATTGGGAGCACGTCCAGGTATTACTCTGCGGCGCAGACTTGTCGATTTCCGGCACGATCTCGACGTAGCAGGCTCCACTCTTCTCCCACGAGCTCAGGGGAGTAATATGATTCCATGAGCATTTTATCGATATTAAGATGTTTCTTGTAAGTTAATCTTTTTCATACATAAAAGGCTTGCGTCCAACAATAGAAACACAAAGGGATTATGTTTCCGTAAGACGTCACCCGGAGACAAGCGGAACTAAACATACGTCATCCTTATCATATATGTATAGGTATGTAGATTAATTCAATATATTGCCGGGAATATAACCAAGATGGTTAACAAATGTTACCAAATGCTTTCAAACTATTAACCAGCTGGAGCCTGATATTTGATTATGTTGGCTTAGGTATAACTTTTGGATTTTTCCCTTATTCTTAAGTACGGATAGATAGTGCCTCGCCGCTAAGTGCCTCAATTTTGTATCAAAAACGTTAAGTACTTTCTATATTCTGACACAAACTATATGGAAATAACCTAGGCATATTCGAATAATATAATATTTTACTGTTTTGATTATAATTTGATTTGATTATCTTGTATCACGTTTTTGATTTGCAAATGCAAATTTGATGTAGACCAAACCAAATAGCTCTAGATCCTGCTCTTAGTGTTATGTTCCTGTCGGTGAGTGAGGTTGCCAGAGAGCTCTAAAAGGATGCAGTGTGTTCACGACGGGTCCCTTCTTGTCTCTCAACACATGCTCAGGTTGCGCAAGGGTCGGCAACGCCCATGTGACAACTCTAGATTTGCAGGCGTTCATAGGTTACGGTAGCTGCTTATCAGGCGGGCCGTATGCTTGTTTGCCAACGTCGTTGTATTAAAAAAACTGTCAAATATTTAGGAAAGTAAGTAGAAAAAATCAATTTTCTTTCAAGAGTGGTAACAATAAGTCACAGACTTTCTTTTCTAGGTACTCTGCCTTCGCTCTTCAAGCATTGATAACAGTGCTAGTAATCAGTATCTAGATATTGAGATGACCCATATAGGATAATGCGCCATCTGTCCGACGACATATGATAACCATATCCTGTGTTGTAACGACTTGTATTACGTACGAGTGTTTAATTGAAGTTTATAATTGTACATTTACGTTAAGCAATAAAAAAGCTATACACACGAACAACAACAAAATTTACTATTACTTTGAATCTGGTATGTTATCGAAGATTTATTTAATGTAAAAAAAAGGTATTATTTTGCTACAAACGTCTTATTATGTGTATAACAATAAATAAATTATTAATCGACCTAGTCCCACAGTAAGCTCAAATTAAGGTTTCTGTTGTGAGTACTAGACGACGATATATTATATATAATAGATAGATATAGATAAATACTTAGTAAATACATAGAAAACATCCATAACTAAGGAACAAATATCTGTGATAAACACACAAATAAATGCCCTGACCAGGATTTGAACCCGGGACCTACATAAAAAAAATCTAAAACAAAGATCCCGACGAATTGATAACCTCCTCCTTCGAAATCTTGAAGTCGGTTGAAAACATATATATTTATTTTTTGCAAAAACCAGTAAAATAAAAGTACCTACTTATGTCAAAACCAAACATTTCGCATAACACCAAAAAAGGTGCCCCACTTTTTTTCTTAATCTTTTTTTTTGTCATCCGATACGCACATCTGCGTATCTAAGTGGGCATTGTGTCATTTGAATGGGATTGTCCTGAATAGAATGGGACTGTCCCGAATTTGTCGACCGTGTGGTCACAGTAGTCGGGATTAGAGGGCCCGTGATTTATAGACTTTTTTTGGGATTTTGGTTTTTAAACCACTTTAGAAACGATATTGGATATATGATTTATGTAGTGGTAATAATAATAACAAAGGCGGTATTCGACTTTTTTCATTACCAGTTACAAAGTGGTCACAATGTGACATTTATACCACGACGGTGGCAAACAAGCATACGGCCCGCCTGATGGTAAGCAGTTACCGTAGCCTATGGACGCATGCAACCCCAGAGGCGCTGCGCGTTGCCTACCCTAAGAACCTATACTCCTTATTTGAAGAACGACATAATGCTACTTTTGCGAAAAATGCCGAAAAATATTGATATGGTACTTAAGTGAAAAAAAAAAATTTACTCGTATGAATCTAAAATCCATTAAAGAACTATAGGCATGATACGCGACAATTGTTGGCACTTTTTGACCTCCTCTCCCCCTACGTAACAAAAAACAAAAATAGAAATCCTCCTCTCGTAAGACATGGTCAGCGCCCCGAAATCATCTTACGTAATAAATGAACGGAGCGTTATTTTATGTATCTCGAAACATATGCATTCGCGAACGTCGTATATCAAAATTTCGCTACTTACGAGTATCTCGTCTCTATAGCTCTTGCATATTCGAAAGATAGTGATGCAAATAAACGACGTGGTACGCGGTTATAGGCCTGTCTATCGTTTTTGGAGATAGGTACCTAAATAACTGAAATATTAATTCGTGTGCACCGATATGTAAAAAATATGTAATAAATGGACCCGGGGTATTATTTATTTATTTTATTTTATTGAAATAGGAACAGTAACAAATTACAAACTAATACAATACAGGGTTAACCTTCGTTCTTACAGTTATGTCTAAATTTGTAACTTAACAACAACTGATCACAACATTTGTTACTTTACAGTAGCGATGCACAAGATACAATAATAGAAAAAGTGAGAAAAATAGTTACAGTTAAATTATTTACTAATGACAAGAGTCTTTAAAAGACCCGGGGTATGTCCTTAAACTACGTCAAAAAGAGAGGTATGGGCGCTGCGAATGGCATCTCGCTAAGTGTGGTAGGGCACGTTCAGCGAATGTCATCTCGCTCAAATCTAGAGCAGAGTCCGACTGGGGAAGTACCTCCACCTTATAGAAAACCACAGCCAAATAGCACTAGACCCTACTCATGGTGTTGTGTTCCTGCTGGTGAGTAAGGTTGCAAAAGAGCTCAAAAAGGACCCAGTGTGTTGACGATGAGGGACCCTCTTGTTCCTTTAGCCATTAACATAGTGAATCCTCCTTTTTGTAAAGGGTCGCCAACGCGCATGTGACTCCTTTGGAGTTGCAGGCGTCCATAAGTTACGGTAGCTGCTTACCATCAGGCGGGCCGTATGCTTGTTTGCCACCGTCGTGGTAATAAAAAAAATAAAGAACAGGATACACAATCAGCCCAAAATAATGGCCCCACAATAGTGCTGTAAGGATGGCCGGTTACAAATTTTCAAGCCATATTTTCGGTAAATCTTATTTGAAACTATACCTCTATTGTTCGGGTACATTTCAGATCTTACCCTAAAACGCATTAGGTAAGTACCGTCTCCGCTTCGTTGGTTATAAACGCAAGCAAGTACCTGCAACAAACAATAGTATTTATTAATGCATATTTATTTAAACTTAAAATATATCAGAAGCATTTAGACACACGACACGAGTACACGACAAAATATTATTAAAGAAATTAGTTTTTACTAAAATATAAATAATTAACACATATTTTCACTAAAACCTCGAACTAAGAACTCGCGATTTCCTGCAAACGATATGACCAATATAATAAGACCCTTATGATGATTTTTTCGCGCCCTCTAGCTCCATGACCCCTTGGTCGATCCTGCTCATATACGAACTCTCAAATTATATGTATCTCTGCTACAACCCCAACGAATTTCATGAAGATCAGAAAAGCGTTACTAAAGTTATCGCGGAACAAACTCTCAAAATCAAAAAGCCATCGAAATGCCGAGATGCCCCAGTAGCCAGAAGTTGTTTGTAAGAACTTGCTTCGCTTACGCTCTGCTCGTTCGATAACAAGTATACGTATATATAAGCTGATAATTAAACCATGGATTTTCTATAAAAGTGCGTGATTACGAAGCAATGAAGGTTTAAATTTTATTCCTCGATTGTCGCCAAATATAGAAAGCTTTTTAATTTCAGAAGTCAACAACAAGATTTAAAGCTAAGCCAAATTACAAAATTAACCCGTCATTCGCCGTCAACAGTCTTAACCCTCAAATGCATCTAGCGTTATGCCAACACGTCGCGTCATGTTAGCTCCAGGCTCCCCTGTCTGTCGAGCGTGAAGTGGTTAGAAATTTGAATTACGAACTTCCTACTGGTTACGTGATTTAGTAGCGTAATGTAGCTATTTCTATTCATGGCAACTAAATCTACAACTTCTACTCCTACGGGGGATCAATGTTACTCTGCGTCCGTAGGAAACACCTTAGACAACCCTACACGTGATCCCTGGGTGGTGCTAAAAGAGTAACAAACTTGGCAGCTGCACTGTCTCACCTGGACCTCGCAGCACTCACTGGATTTTCATTATCATCTGCTTTCCCATTACTACTACAAAGAGCTCAAAGAGGACCCAGTGTGTTGACGATGAGGGACCTTCTTGTTCCTTTAGTCGTCAACACAGTGAATCCTCCTTTTTGTAAAGGGTCGGCAACGCGCATGTGACGCCTTTGGAGTTGCAGGCGTCCATAGGTTACGGTAGCTGCTTACCATCAGGCGGGCCGTATGCTTGTTTGCCACCGTCGTGGTATATAAAAAAAAAAAAAAAAAAAAAAAAAAAAAAAAAAAAAAAAAACTACTACCCCAGGGAAGAAATACCTATCTATATCCAGTGACATGTAGCTATACGATAAATAAAATAAATAAATTTACGACGAAATGAATACACATGGACGAAGTTCTCGGTACAAACTTGCCTCCCAAAAATGGTCCCGTTACGTACAGTTGCATACACTGCTTTATCTACACAAATATTATAAATCCTAAATGACGTGTTCGGGAACCATTAGAATGACCGCCATTGCACCGCCATGACCAACTTGATTGTGCCGGCGGTCGGGGAGGAGGGCAACCGCGGTCGGGGAGGAGGATTAGATTTTTATACGTCAAACGTAAACGAAAATAAACGGATTGCTGTGTTTTTTAGGTTTTTTAGGCACCGGCTTCCACAACTCACCACATATGTATGAACCCACAAAAATGTGGGTCATTTTTCAGAGCTAGTACGATTTTCATGCGTAATATTATTGCTCACTGAAATAAATCTACTTTAGAAGCGTTGTTAGCCTATTGGTAAGGCGTGCGGCTTTCAACCCGGAGGTTACGGGTCTGAACCCTGGCTAGTGCAGATGATATTTTTGGAATTCGGTGTCACCCTCTTTCATAGACAGAAAATTCATAGAATTTCGTTTCTCAGAAATTATTTCATAGATTATTTGGTTCATATACTTTCTGTTCCAATATTATTGTTTCATAGACTATTCAATTGGTTAAAACATATTTCACAGACATTCAGTTCCATGTATATTGCTATCAAACTTTTTTAATTTACAAAATTATCGAACTATTATTTCATAGATTGTTGTTTCATAGTTACTGTTTTATATAATATTTAGTTCCAGTATTTTCTTTTCCAATATTATTATTTTAGTATTTATGCACTTCCTTTACATTAATTGCAAAGAATATACATAATGATATTAGATCTGTTACACACACAAAAACAAATCCAGAAACAAACGGTTGCCGTAAAAGTTGGCTAGGTTAGGTTAGAATTGCGGCCCCCCAGAAATAAATTGTTGCCAGAAAAGTTGGTTAGGTTAGGTTAGAACTGTGACCCCCACAGAAACAAACTGTTGCCAGAAAAGTTGGTTAGGGTAGGTTAGAACTGCGACCCCTACAGAAATAAACTGTTGCCAGAAAAGTTGGTTAGGTTAGGTTAGAACTGCGACCCCTACAGAAACAAACGGTTGCCAGAAAAGTTGGTTAGGTTAGGTTAGAACTGCGACCCCTACAGAAACAAACGGTTGCCAGAAAAGTTGGTTAGGTTAGGTTAGAACTGCGACCCCCACAGAAACAAACGGTTGCCAGAACAGTTGGTTAGGTTAGGTTAGAACTGCGACCCCCACAGAAACAAACTGTTGCCAGAAAAGATGGTTAGGTTAGGTTAGAACTGTGACCCCTACAGAAACAAACGGTTGCCAGAAAAGTTGGTTAGGTTAGGTTAGAATTGCGGCCCCCCAGAAATAAATTGTTGCCAGAAAAGTTGGTTAGGTTAGGTTAGAACTGTGACCCCCACAGAAACAAACTGTTGCCAGAAAAGTTGGTTAGGGTAGGTTAGAACTGCGACCCCTACAGAAATAAACTGTTGCCAGAAAAGTTGGTTAGGTTAGGTTAGAACTGCGACCCCTACAGAAATAAACGGTTGCCAGAAAAGTTGGTTAGGTTAGGTTAGAACTGCGACCCCTACAGAAACAAACGGTTGCCAGAAAAGTTGGTTAGGTTAGGTTAGAACTGCGACCCCTACAGAAACAAACGGTTGCCAGAACCGTTGGTTAGGTTAGGTTAGAACTGCGACCCCCACAGAAACAAACTGTTGCCAGAAAAGATGGTTAGGTTAGGTTAGAACTGTGACCCCTACAGAAACAAACGGTTGCCAGAAAAGTTGGTTAGGTTAGATTAGAACTGCGACCCCCACAGAAACAAACTGTTACCAGAAAAGTAGGTTAGGTTAGGTTAGAATTGCGACCCCCACAGAAACAAACTGTTGTTAGAATAGTACAATTAGAATAGTAAAATTAAACATATTGCTAAATTAAATATATGAAATGAAATACATTAATAAAAGATACATTTTTTTATTTGAGTTTAATAATCTGCTTAATTGATATGAAAATTCTACAGTTTAATTCTGTTTGAATAAAAACATATCGGATTTAATGTATATTACAATAAGTATTGAGAAACTGAGTCTTCTATGAAACGAAAATATTAAGTTTGATAAAATCAGAAACAACATTTTATGAATATGCAGGCTTTGAAACAAATGTTATACAAACTAAATACTATACGGATTAATAATATTTGATTTAAAACGTAATGAACTGAAATTCGAAAAACTACTTATCTGAACAATAAAAAATATACAAAACCAGATTCTACAATGTAAGAGCTCTGACAAATGATCACTCTATGAAATGAAAATATGAGAAACATTTTCTATGAACCAATATTCTGCGAAAATGTAGTCTATAAAACAACGTACAACCTTGGAATTCATGTACGAAATATTCAGTTAATATTGACCAGTGGCTTTTAGGTGGGGATACTTAATATGTCCAAGAAACTGAGCCTTGTGTGATATAGCCTTTTTTAAATTAAACATAAATAACTTAATAACAATAACACATGATTAATGTATAAATCTAAAACTTAGATTAAAATCGTTTGTTATTAAATCAAATACAAACTTGAAAACATTGAAAAAATAATCAACCCAGCGGGACTTGAACCTGCATCGATACGCCTTGCCGGGGCTCGATCGCTTTACTAATTAAGATATTTATGCGGTAAAGTAACCAAGTTGACGAACTTCTCAATGACTTCAATCATCTTTTTGCATTTATTTTGATCTACATCGGCTTTACAGCAGCCATAAAGCCCCAGCCCCGGAAAGGCGTATCGATGCAGGTTCAAGTCCTGCTGGGTTGATTATTTTTTCAATGTTTGTATTTGTTTTAATAACAAACTATTGTATGAGTGGAATGCCACACTTTAAAATCATGCAAAAATAATTAAATAAACAAACTAAAACTAAAAATTGTAAAATTAAAATATTGTTAATATTATATTTCTACTGAATATATTTCAAACTGACAAATGCTTTAGTAAATTTAATAATAGAAAGATATTGTGTTACACTACCAGGATAGCGTCTTATAACTTATAAAGCTATTTGCCGCTCCTTTTAATAAATATGCTTGTTAAAAAGAGAGGTGAACAGAAAAAAACAACTATAAAACGCAACCGAGGACATGTTGGAGACAGTTATTTTCTTGATTTAGTGGATATAATATATAGCTCCCAAATGTCCTTTGTACAGCATAATCTGTACTACATGTAGTACGATTAAATCCGGCTTAGAACAACGCGTGACTGAATACAGAACTACGAGCATTAGAAGGGTTATAATCCTGTCATATTAACTATTGGTAGCTTAGGGTTAAGTGTACTCGATTCTTTCATGTTTAATTTTGCGCTTTATTATGTTGTAATAAGGTCGAAAATGTATGAAAACATCTTTGTGTGTATATCGGCAAATAAAAGATCGGGGAGAGATGTTTGATGTTTTACGTTTGACATAAATAGGTTTCGCGTATTGGTATGGTTTTACATTGTTTATGACATCAAAAAGCAAGCGTTTTTTTGTTGCGCAAGCATTTCCTTGACAAGCTTTCTTCATCGTTTTCCTGATGGTTCACACAAGGTATGTAATAGTAGTTTATGTAACTGTTACGTAATAAAGATCCTTAAAACATGAGTGTGGTTTTATGAAATGAGCCGCAGGCGAATTTCATAATAAGATCACACGAGTGTTTTAAGGCCTAATTACGTACAGTTGCATACACTGCTTTATCTACACTCATATTATATATATTAAATTAAGTGTTCGGAAACCATAGAATGACCGCCATTGTACCGTCATACCAATCGAGTTGACCATGGCGGTAACATTATGTTATCAAATTCGATGTTCCAAATTTGAAACTCATTGCTTAACAATATTTGAGCATGCATAGTTAAAATTACGTTACTGCCGCAGATAAGAAACTTATCATAGTTGAATCGTTTGTTGTAATGCTTGTCATTGTCTACGGTTTTTGAACGCATTTTAGAGTACTTACAGTATGAGTGTAGATAAAATTTATGTATGTATGTTTATTATTATAAATATGTACATGTGGTCCATTAAATTCTGTCATATTTAATGGACCCTGCACCTACTTAACCTTTATGTTTAGCCCATTGGTTGACTAATAGAGAGTGCCGTATGGCATTAAGTCCGCCATTGGTACCATTTTGTATTGTGCAATAAAGATTAAATAAATAAATAATAATATAAAGAAGCGAAGAAGAATTATCGTTTACATAAATTGTAAGTTATTTACACAAAACAGTTTAAAAAGTAATAATTACAATATTTAAAAATAAAATTGAAACTTCTTCGGCAGATGTCGCTACGCATTCCCCTAAGACGAATATAAAAATAAAGTATATATATTTTTTTTTTTTATACCACGACGGTGGCAAACAAGCATACGGCCCGCCTGATGGTAAGCAGCTGCCGTAACCTATGGACGCCTGCAACTTCAAAGGAGTCACATGCGCGTTGCCGACCTTTTACAAACAGGAGGATTCACTGTGTTGACGGCTAAAGGAACAAGAAGGATATTGATTGGAGGATATTGTGGATAAATTCACAGCCATCAGGTATCTCAGTAGCTCAATTGTTTAGTGCGATGGGCGTGTATCCCAGAGTCGCGAGTTCGAGTCGTGTGGTATCGTTAGCAGGCGTTTTGCTTAAAAATTAATTGAAGTAATTTTTAAGTATTTGTTTTTTGATATGTATTATATATAATAACTAAAACAGAATTTGTAAATTATATCACAACGAACAAAAATATCCTTTTAAGGGTCGAACGGCAGAATAACGTATAAAAACGGTCAAATCGCCGTCGTCCTTCTTAGAATTCGGTTAAAAACTAAGTTACAGTGATATTACAGTGAACTGAATAAATCTGTCAATAATGCAAGCCCATATTGACAGGTTTATCACTCGGAACCCGACTTTTATTAACTCTGTGGCCGCCTGTCACACCGACTACTTTTAACTGTTTAACGGGCTTGTTGAGAAATGCTTCTCTGATTTTTATGTGAAAAAATGTATAATACTGGTCATAGTACAAATAAACGTAGTGTAACATAACCCTAATTAGAAATAAGTTTTTTTTTAAATTGTACGCCTTTCTGAGGCAGGACATGATGGCATATAAAAAATGTAATAACTCCTTTGTAAGCCATGACCTTTCAATAAATATTTTTATTGATTGATTGATTAAGAACAGCAGAAAATTTACAATCGAATTTCAGCATTCCACCGAAAAGTACACTGTTGTCCCGTACAAATGCGAATTTTCTGAAAATTGGTAGGTTTTGGAGTTCCTTTTTCTGCGACAAAAAAGTCAAAATATAGCCAGAATTAATATCTTCCAATTCAAATTACAAAGATAACTCTAATAACACAGATAAACATGCATTCGAACGGTACAGCTCGTGGAATGTCCCTAAAGTAGTGGTCAGTGTATGAGGCAAAACCGGCAGGACTGTCCTGCCGGTCGGCCTAGGTATCATAATCATAATCATAATCATTTATTTGCACATAAAAAGGGTTTTACATAAAAGGTGTTATAAAAGTTACATGTCCTAGCCTTTTTAGCAGCTGTTTTTGACGGCATGCAAATAGGTCCTTATAATACATTAAATTTGTACTAAATAAGACTACCTTAATTAACTTAATTAATTACTAAACTACATTTACTTAAATTAAACTAAAAATCAATGGGCGGATGTGGTGGACGCGGATCTATGAGACCTCCAGGCTAGCAACTGCACAGAACCGGGATCTGTCGGGAGCAGTTGTGTTGGAGGCAAAGACACACTTTAGAGGTCACTCCGCCAGAGGAGTAAGTGACATAAAGTGGCGTTGTATAAAACATGGATTAAACAAGCTAGAGCTGATTTCATTTTTTTTTCTACGAGATAGAGTGGATTCATTTGTCCTAAATACGGCAAGCCGGTAAGAATCGAGTTGAGATAAGAGTGGGCAGCGGAATGTCACTCAAATGTTCCGAATCAGTCTGCTTGAACTCAGCATTAAGGATAGTAAGTGTGAAAGAGAACGCATGATTGTTTCTTGTTCCTTTAGCCGTCAACACAGTGAATCCTCCTTTTTGTAAAGGGTCGGTAACGCGCATGTGACACCCCTGGAGTTGCAGGCTATGGACGCCTGCAACTCCAGAGGTGTGAATTTTGTATGTAGTCATTTGTTTTTTCGACTCCGTCGATTCGCTTTGGTGTAAAAGCTGCCTGTACCGTCTCAGGATCCCAATTTATTCCCTCATCGACTCGGAAGCCGCCATTTTGTTAGAATTACGCCTTTAAAGTAGATATTGGCTTCTAACCGATTCTAAACTATTCCTGAAAGGTAAGTTAGAGGTAATTCGTATGAGGATAGCAAGTGTACTAAAGTGAAACGTTTCCGTTTGTAAGTTTTCTTTACAAAGGGATTAGTAATTCGCCGTATTCCTTGAAAGGGGTTCTTCTATAGCTCTAACAACCTTTAGAACTAATTACTCACCAGCAGGAATACAACACTATGAGTAGGGTCTAGTGCATTTGGCTGTTTTTTGCAAGGTGGAGGTGCTTCCCCATTCTAGCTCTCCTGCAGATTTGAGTGAGATGACATTCGCTGTGCTCTGCCCTACCACACATAGCGAGATGATATTCGCAGTACCCATCCCTCTCATTCGGACGTATTGAAGGACATACCCGTGTCCGGACGTAGTTTAAGAGCATACCCGTGTCCGGACGTAGTTTAAGGACATATCCGTGTCCGGACGTAGTTTAAGGGCATACCCGTGTCCGGACGTAGTTTAAGGACATACCCGTGTCCGGACCTAGTTTAAGGGCATACCCAGGTCCAATTATTTGGCACCATTTGGATGTTTGCGCTTACATCGAACGTTGTACAGATTCCATATTGTATTTAAATAATAAAAGCGTAAGCGCCGACCTGCGAATGGTACCTTTGCTAAAATAATGCCACATTTTCTATTTGTTGTACTTATTTGAATACAACCATTCAAGCATCGTCATGGCTAACATTAGTCCAATTCAAAAGACCCTTTTCTGACGATTAAGCAAAGCACGAGCAATAAATTCCTAGTATTTGTTGTTACATTTCAAGATGGCGGCCAAACCGGAAGTCATTGATTTCGCTCCAAAGCGCCCCCTATCGGCGCTCACGTTATTTATGTTGGTTGCATTTCCGGTATTGTCTCATTTCCGGCTGGGGGAGAAAATTCACTTTTACATAGGTACTTGGAAGGTAAGTAAGGTTGCTGGGGTCTAAAATTGTATGGATTTGGACATATTTAAGAGCAGTTAAGTTGTGTAATTGTATAATTGAGAACAGGTAAGGTTTTCCCAGCGGGCTACAGTATGAGGTTCTTCAAAAAAGGAGTGAATAGGTACCTAAAGGGTAGGCAACGCGCATGTGAATCCTCTGGGGTTGCAGGCGTCCATAGGCTACGGTAACTGCTTACCATCAGGTGGGCCGTATGATTGTTTGCCACCGTCGTAGTATAAAAAAACCGGCCAAGAGCGTGTCGGGCCACGCTCAGTGTAGGGTTCCGTAGTTTTCCGTCCGTCACAGTAAGTGTCCCCACTTAAGAGTTAATAACACGGCCATGTAGGATATGATATGAGAGTTCCACGTACAGCGACATCTATAGGCAAATTAAGTAAACTTTTGCGCGCGAGCTTAAAGTATGGAAGATGATTTTTATGGAATAATTCTTTATTGCGTGAACCGATTTTCCCCGTTTTTACTTTATTTGAAAGCACGTCATTTCATTGTAATTTTGTAGAAATTACAGGTACAATAAACACCTGCTTATACGGTTAAATTACAAACTTAGTTCAGAAATTATTTTGTAATTTTTTTTCAAAAACTATTATTCAAACTTTTATTCAAAAGTTAGAGGGGGGGGGGGGGGGGACGCATATTCTTTTTACTTCTGGAGCGATTATTTCCGAAAATATTTACATTATCGAAAAATGATTTTAGTAAACCCCTATTCATTTTTAAATACCTATCCAACAATATATCACACGTTAGGGTTGAAATGAAAAAAAAAATCACTCCCCACTTTACGTATAGGGGAGGTACCCTAATAAAAAAATTGTTTCCACTTTTTATTTTACCACTTTGTCGGCGTGATTGATATACATATTAGTACCAAATTTCAGCTTTCTAGTGCTAACGGTCACTGAGATTATCCGCGGACGGACGGACGGACGGACGGGCAGACATGGCGAAACTATAAGGGTTCCTAGTTGACTACGGAACCCTAAAAAAGAGGTAGTAAGTACTTTATATTTCTCTCTTTGACGTTCATAAAGTGCATTATAATGTGCGTCTTTTCTTTATCTTTTTAAGATAAGAATAATCCTGTTGTTTTTAAATTACATGGAATACGTTTTGTATCAGTCTATGCCTTAAAAATGCGAATTAAAATACATCGTTAGACGTCTTTCACATGCAGCGGATTCCGCTGAATTTCCGCTGGATGTCACTGAATTTATACGCAAAACCAACAATTAGTTTTGACTAAATTCTTCTCATGACGGATAGATCCGTCCTTGGCGTCGAAACGGTTAACGGGAACTAACCAAACCTACACACATATACGAAATATCATTTCACCTGGCGCTAATTTTTGAAAGAAAACACCGTGAGAAAACCCGACCGAATCTCAACAGTTCCCTTCTGGGTTGGAAGGTCAGATGCCAACTTCGAGTTAGGTTACCGAGCGGACCTAAGACTCCATTGAGAAAGCAGAAAGCCAGGACAAACGCCAGGAAGATGATGATGACCCAATACTGGTCAACCAAGCATTAATATTAAAGGAAGCAGTCGGCATTTCAAACCATTTATAAATTTTCCAGGATGTCTGACCTCTATTAACGTATAATTATTAAGAATCTAGGGTTCAGTCTATACTAGTGTCGCTTGAGCAATTGTGAATAGCTAGCTGTTGTTTAGACGAAGTGACACGGTTAGCGTACCGTTACGGTGCGCGTTTCCATTGCCATCAGTCACGACACTAAAGTAAGGACGCGAATCACGAAGAATTTGGTGGTTTTGGTGGTTTTTGGTTTTGGGTGAGTGGTTTGGTTTGGTTTGATTTTGGTTTGGTTTGGTGGTTTGGTTATTTTAAGTATTTTGTGTATATATCTATTATATACCGGGTGTTGCCTGTAACACGAGCAAAAAGTTTAAACGTAGATTGTACTCCTTAAAGTATACAACGTTTGTTCAGCGACTTTTAAATATAACTTGTGGTTTAATTATGAGTACATTTTAAAGTTTATTCGAACACGTAATGTATTGCAAAATTGATTATGTCTGTAGGGTAACAAGACTGACAAGCAATGTCAATTGGACGGATTTTAACGTACATCGAAAATACTATTTAGTTTGTTTGAAAAAGAGACAATTTAAAGACTACATATTTTTTAAATGTGGTTCAACAAAAGTTATATTGTTTGAGGAGTAGAATCTAAGTTTTAATTTATTGCTCGTGTTGGCAACACCCGGTATATCGTCGCCTAGTACTACCTATCACACAAGCCTTATTGAGCTTACTGTGGGACTATTAGGTTGATTTGTGTAAGATTCTCCCATAACATTTATTTATTTATTTATTTTATTTTTATTGACACTACGTTTCCTATCTCTATTGCACGCCCATAATTATATTTCTGTCCCGCTCTCCCGCTCGCACACAGGAATTGACCGCGCGGACAATATTTCTGAGCAGGTGGGTTGTCTTGTCAGTGTTGTCACGAAAATATTCGAAAATTTTGTTTATTATGAAACTGACCAGTGTTTGCCCCTAGTTACACCTGATGGAAAGTGAAGACAGCCTAAGATGGAGCTCACCGGTTCAGTAATAGCCTATTCACTCTTGCTTTAAAGATTTCGAGATCGTATTTGTCAGGGAAAATAGATGGCGAGAGCGCATTCCATTCCTTGGCAGTCCGCAGACGTGGCAAATGACAAATACGATCTCGGTCTCTTTAAAGCAAGAGTGAATAGGGAGGTTAGCACCTGGGGCGGGTCTAGCGCTGGTCTTCCGTGGGAGCCACATTCAATTAAAAATAAGTTTATTGCAAAAATAAAAGATTACAGGATATGCCAGGGGTCTCCGCACTAGGCTTCGCCTGTATCGCGGTGAACCAGTTACAGTTAAACTTAAGAACTAAGTTACAAAATCAAATAAAACACAATTTTTCACATTTTAAACTTTAGGTTAGATACCTGGGTAGTTGTTTAGCTATTGATATATTTGAGCATTTGACCCGTCATTTGGCAATGGAAACAGGCAATACTTGCAATGCTTTGCTCTTGATTCTGGGAACTAGCCGCCGACATTCACACGCGTATCGTTGATAACTCGGACACTGCTCGTATCCGGCTCGGATTCGAATCCTTGAAATACTCGTACGCAGAATAAATAATCACAGAACACATCCTCCGAACACAGCCTGCCCTCGACAACGATTTTAAAGATTTTCGAAGATTTTTAACCGTTTCTGTGTAGCCGAAGATAAAAAATACTATATCTCTCGAAAAGGTGGCAATCCTATTTACAATGCACTTATCATTATCAACGTCAGAATAAAAACTGCCACCGGTTATAAACCTATACTTCTAACCGAGACAGGTATTCGTCAAATTTCAAAAGTAAGAGTAGATACATGATGACCCGATGCAGACCCGATGGCATCTGGAGGATCCGCAAAAACGCCGAAATTGAACAACTATTGGCTGAACCAAATATTATTGGTGTGACAAAGGCGCAAAGGCTTTGGTGGCTCGGTCATCTTGAGCGGATGGGAAGCGAACGGGCGGTGAAAAGAGCATACAAGGGAAAACCGACAGGACGCCGCCCGGTCGGTCGGCCTAGGTATCGATGGGTGGATGTGGTGGATGCGGATCTGTGCGAGCTCCAAGCTGGCGACTGGCGACAGACTGCATAGGACCGGGATCAGTGGCGAGCAGTCGTGTTGGAGGCCAAGACCCACTTTGGGTCACTGCGCCAGAGGAGTAAGTAAGTAAGTAGTACATACATGATAATGCGAAATTCTAAGCCCGTATTTCTACGAGTAACATCACGGAATGAATGTACACAAACTTCACACCAGTTTTGTTTGAAATTCTTCCATTAGAATTTGATAGTAAGGGATAATTTCAATAAAAATAGATAAATGATATTTATTCTTCAATTTAGGCACATCAAAATGCACTTATGAACTCCAGAGAAAAAATAACTACCACAGGTACTAACCCTATCTAGACCTCTGACCCGAAAAGTATTATGATCGGCAATAAACTCGGCCGGACTTATCTTTTCAAAACAGTAATACATTCGAATTTAAAGATAAGATAAAGTACAAAACTTGTGTCAAAGGAGATCGTCAATTCTGGGCCACCTGATATAAACCGTATACAGTTTGTACTGCAATGTAAAATAAATACTAATTTTATTACTAAAGTAGACAAAATATTGCAAAAAATGAAACGGGAATTAGAAATACTAAATAAATAAACATTATGTTGATTTTTCCGCGATTAAAATAAAGCAAGACAAGTCGTTAACGTCCTTATGGCATTGACATAAAGTTTAACTTCACCTTGGCCAGAAACGGGATTGTTTTTTGGTTTGACACTGTCAATGTATACCGTTACATAATCTGAATTTTGATACTGTTCGGTATGTTAGAACATTGTAATATTAAAATAGTATCTAAGCCTACGAATACGGAAGTTTAAATTAGAAATCGACTGTATTAAAACGCCTAAAGATTGAAAATGCGTATTTTTTGCATTTTTGATCGGAGTTTGAATATTAAAAGTGGGTTTCATAATGGCATAATATCATGCTCCTTCGATAAGGAAACGCATCTTGTTTTCAATTTTGTAATGTCAGATACTAGTGCTATCGCACTTAACGGTGGTAAACCTTATCCCTTCGCAATAGGTGTTAGGAATGTTCAGTTAATAGTATCAACGATGGTTTGACAGCCGTCTTTGTTTACCGAAATACAGGAACTATAAATACGATAAAAATATGACTTTTAATTATTTCATCATGATTCCCGTTTTGTTTTCAAGTCCGCTTTTGTACATTATCTTTAAAAAATCGGTACTTTTTTTACAAATATTGTCCTTGTCAGATTTAAGTTTTAAATGCATGATTTTTCAGTTTTCCCATTAGATTTCGCAATATTTTTACCACCATCCTGATCTAGAAATTACGACGATTCTTTAAAGGTCAGAACCATTTCTAAACGGTCCTAAATACCAGACCACCTAACAAAAATTGACGATCTCCTTTGATTACATATTAATACGAGTGTAACAGAAAACATATCGGCCTCCTAGCCCAGTCGGTCGTGACCCTGCCTATGAAGCAGGAGGTCCCGGGTTCGAATCCTGGTCAGGGCATTTATTTGTGTGTTTATCACATATATTTGTTCCTGAGTTATGGATGTTTCTATGTATTTCAGTATTTATATGTATTCCATATATCGTCGTCTAGTACCCACAACACAAGGCTTATTGAGCTTACTGTGGGACTAGGTTGGTTTGTGTAAGATTGTCCCATAATATTTATTTATTTATATCAAAACGGCACAAGAGAAGGCAAATAAATGTATTAAGTATTCCTCAGGGTCCAATTTGGTCAAATCGCGCCTTAATCGATACGTAAACTCGGAACTTCCAAACTCCAGATATAATTGCAAACGCGGAATACTTCTCTGACGTGCAGGTCCAAGAATTAATTAAACTTGTACCAAGTTAGTGTCGGCACCCTTATCATCAGTTATGGATGGTGGAAGTTTGTACACGGACGAGGTGGTCATAATTATCTGAACCTGACTTTGAAATTTTGTGTCTGAGAAACCAATCACGCACTTATTAAGAACAAAATGATTTTGTCAACAATTTACAGAATCAAACGTTGTACTTATCGAACGAGCGGAGCGTAAGCGAAGTGAAGTTCTTACAAACAACTTCGGCTACTGGGACGTCTACGCATTTCGATAGCTTTTTGATTTTGAGGGTTTGTTCTGCGATAACTTTAGTAACGTTTTTCTGATTTTCATGAAATTTGTTGGGGTTGCAGCACTTGTAGCAGACATAAATATAATTTGAGAGTTCGTATATGAGCAGGATCGATCAAGGGGTGGAGCTAGAAGGCGAAAAAACTCTTCGGACCCGGGGTATGTCCTTAAACTACGTCCGGACTTGGGTATGTCCTTAAACTACGCTAAAAAGAGAGGTATGGGCACTGCGAATGGCATCTCGCTAATAAGTGTGGTAGAGCACGTTCAGCGAATGTCATCTCGCTCAAATCTGGAGCAGAGCCCGACTGGGAAAGTACCTCCACCTTACAGAAAACCACAGCCAAAAAGGTATAAAAAAAATCTTCAGAAGGGTCTTGTTATATTGGTCAACTCGTTTGCAAGTAAATCGCGAGTGTTCAGTTCGAGGCGAACTAGTTTAAGTTAAAAGTTTCAAACAGAACGCTTTTTTTTTGATAAAAAATGGCAATACCAAAATTCCTTTATGGAGTTCGCTTCAATACGAATTGATTGCAAAAGTTAACTTTTCCTTTGATATCGATGTGAATTGTAACGATCAGAAAATGAGTTACGGCATCGAATATACATCAAACGAAGTGAGATCTTATAGACGGAGAGCTAGCCACGTCAGATATGACACAATAATGAGAGGAACGAAATCCCTCTCGTCAGTTTGCTATACTATACTTATTTCTAGATCTGGCTATCTGGCAGCTGTAAAGTGGTGAAGGTCAAAGAATGCAAACCACTTCAAGAAAACAAATCCTAGTGTTCTGGGTTTGATGCAATATTATGAGAAATTATATAAATAATTAGATTATATCATTACCAAAAGTTTCTGTTGGGGGAAAGTAGTGCCAAACGACATATAATGTAATTCATAGTTTGTCGCCAATTGTTTTTTTTACGTAATAATACGCAATGTTTTCTGTTCTAATGTTAAAATATAGGCCCTGTCCTTTGTAACTGATACAACTTCGACAGTTTTTACCTATTTTGGTATTACTGTTTTCAAATTCAAAAAATTTGCGAGTCTCTCACAACCTCGACCCATTAAAAGCTGCCAGATGTCCGGATCTAGCAATAAGGATAATACAGCAATCTAACTAGATGGGTTTTGTATCTCTCATTATTGTGTCATATATGACGTGTCCAGCTCTTAGTCCATTATATTCGATGAGGGTACGTAATATATATTGTCCTGCATGAAACTTGGTAGATAAATAGTAATAAAGTAAGTAATAGTATCTAAACATAGTAATAGATACAGGCTGTAATAAAAATACTAGTTATCCGTTTGCGAGTAAAAAAACTAGAAGAAAAAATTTTTGGTCGCGAAAAAAAAATTTTTTTTTTGTAACCCTCCACACTTTTTTTTTGCGAGATTTTTTTTTCTTAGTTTTTCATAATTATAATACGATACCAATTATGCCCTTAAGGGGCTGACAACAGCTAAATTCCCTCCCTATCTTTTTCAGCGCGAGTGAAAGAGAAACACTGTATTATTACGATTAGTATGGGAGCTCATTGCAAATTTAGCAAAGTGATGATTTAAAAAAAAACTATATTTGGAAAAACTATACCATACTTATATTTGGAAGAACTTCGTTGATTCCGATACACGATTGGACGAAATCGGCTCGAAAGAAAATAATTCCAAAGTTACATCTTAAAATTAGCTTCAAACAGTCGTATGTCTTTAGTTTTTTGACATATACGTCTGTAACTAAGGACAAAATTCCACCATACTAATACTATAAACTTCGTTATTTTATATTTCTCAATTAATGCGTATTTAGCTGTTGTCAGCCCCTTAAATGGATCATCAGTGTTTTTTGTTAAACCTTGTATTTTATGTACCTATTCCTATAATATACTGTAAGAGTTTCATGTCAAACTAATTATCGGGTCTATGACTGCTACATTTCCGGTACAATTTTACGTTTTCTACCCCATATTATTATCGTAGCCTTACCTTATACCTGCAACTTCATTGTTACACGCTCTGTATTTTTCTATAGATCTGTATAATGTAAGAAACTCCCTTAATTTAGCAAGCCGGCGGGAACCGAGTTATATCGTCTCGTCACTGTCCGTATTGGACCCATCTCGTGCAAAAATCCTTTAAACAGTCGTGGAGACCTATTCTTAAAGTTCTGTAGCTGCGTCGGAACAGTCCAACTTTCAGACAGGAAATTAAACCAGCCTGGGGCTTGGAATAGACGGGCTCTGTGTTTGACGGTTTAGCCCCTTCCTCGATTCTTACAAGCCACACACAACCGTTTTAGTAGGAGAGCCCACGACACTGAACCTAGTTCGATAAGTCTCCTAGATGAGATATATATAATTAGACGCGTCTTTAATGGGGGAACACGAAATGCTGATGCTGATTGCAGCATCCTCCTCACTTTTGCATTGGCAAAAACAGTGGTTTCGCGCCTGATGTTTTAAAATATAAAATCATTTTAATAACGTAAAATCTTGTTGCAGTTATTGCGCTATAGTCCTAGCGGTACACCAAATTTTTCATTATTACAAAGTGTGATCTATCAATCTATTTTGACTTTTTGTCGCGTACGATTCCAGGGCCATGCGATTGAGAAACATGTAAAGGCGAAAAAAAGTCACGTGACAGTCACGAAAACGCGACACAAAGCCATACGATTGAGAAACATGTAAAATCAAATAGAATAGTATAAAATGAAGTGAAATGAAAAGACAAAAAAGTCAAAAAGTCAAAATAAATTGATAGATCACACTTTGTAATAATGAAAAATTAAAAATAAATACTAATTGAACATATTTTTAAAATTGCTTTCTTAATGTTAGTTAGATATGAGGATATTAGGTATCATTTGACGTATATTTTACAAACCATGCAATTCTAAACCCGATAGTACAAGAGTATACAGTTTTAAAACATATATTCGAAAATAAACTTAGACACTTTTCCCGTTTAGTAGCTCAATAAAGCTTGTGTTTTGGGTACTAATGGACTAAGCTGGCCACGTCATATATGACACAATAATGAGAGTAACAAAACCCGTCTGGTATCTGGCAGCTTTTAATGGGTGGAGGTTAGAGTAACAGACCAGCAAAGTTTTTGAATTGAAATAGTAATACCAAAACAGGTAAAAACTGCCAAAATTGTCTCAGTTATAAAGAACAGGGCCTATATTTTAACATTAGAACAAAAAAGATTGCGTATTATTACGGAAACAAAAACAGTAGGCGACAAACTATGAATTATATTATACGTCGTTTGGCACTACTTTCCCCCAACATAACTTTTGGCAATGATATAATCTAATTAATTACATAATTTCCCATGATATGGTATCAAACTCAGAACTCTAACATTTGTTTTCTTCAAGTTATTTGCATTCTTTGACCTCCATCACTTTACAGCGGCCAGATGTCCGGATCAAAAAACAAGCATAGTATAGCAAACTAACTGGAGGGGTTTCGTTGCTTTCATTATTGTGTCATATATGACGTGGCTAGCTCTCCGTCTATAAGCGAAGATGTATATGAAGGGTACACGGAAAGAACATGTCTAGTCACATTGACAACATTATGAGTTATAGCGCTTTTAAAATTTGGAACGATTCAATTAACGATACTATTTTCGTAACTAGATAGTTTTTATGAGTTAGGAAGTGGATATACGTTAAAATTTACAGCTGTAACAGAAATTGTTACTAATAGTTCATTGCAAGCTCTACATTTTGATATAAAAATCTCATTTTGCAAAAAAGTGACTAGACATTTTCTTTCCGTGTACCTTCATATAATAGATAGATATAGATAAATACTTTAAGATTAAATAAGTCCGAATTGGTATCATATTTTCCCAATCTGAATACGCTTCTTTTTCTCGGATACCTTTTACAATTTCTTCGAACCCGTTAATGCTATTTGCATGTTCGAGCTCAATAACTTTGGGAAGATACGGAGTGGTATTGGACATGGGTCCGTATTGATGAAAACTTGTTTTTGGAGTTTAAACAAACAACTTATTTCAGTAATCGGAAACATAAATCGATATTTGACTTTGGTTATTGAAATTCCTACTTATAATTTTTTTTTTTTTTTTATACCACATCGATGATAGGCAATAAATGGCAATAATACAGCATATATATATATCTGCTACAAGCTGTCACCGTAGCCTATGGACGTCTGTAGCTCCAGGGATTGTTAAGTGTATAGGAATATACGGGACAAGAGTTAAAGACGAGCGCTGCTTTAAGACTGTTTTATTTGTCATTTCTACCCTACACATGCATATATAAACTATGACAGGGATGCCGTGATGCTGACCCTTTAAAAACCTGTAGATATTAAGTACACGCCTTTTTGTGAAGAAACTTATATCTTAGGCCATCGAGAAAACTGTCAGGAAGTTTATTCCACAGCCGCCGTTCAGATAATATCGCAAATACAGGCATTATTATGTCATGATAGTAGTTTATGTAACTGTTACGTAATAAGGGTCCTTAAAACATGAGTGTGGTTTTATGAAATGAGCCGCAGGCGAATTTCATAATAAGATCACACGAGTGTTTTAAGGCCTAATTACGTACAGTTGCATACACTGCTTTATCTACACTCATATTATATATATTAAATTAAGTGCTCGGAAACCATAGAATGACCGCCATTGTACCGTCATGGCCAACTCGATTGTGCCGGCGCTCGCGCGGGACCAATCGAGTTGGCCATGGCGGTAACATTATGTTATCAAATTCGATGTTCCAAATTTGAAACTCATTGCTTAACAATATTTGAGCATGCAAAGTTAAAATTACGTTACTGCCGCAGATAAGAAACTTATCATAGTTAAATCGTTTGTTGTAATGCTTGTCATTGTCTACGGTTTTTGAACGCATTTTAGAGTACTTACAGTATGAGTGTAGATAAACCAATATTAAAGAGTCAAATATGTTTTTTAGGGTTCCGTACCTAATGGGTAAAAACGGAACCCTATTACCAAGACTCCGCTGTCCGTCTGTCACCAAGCTGTATCTCATGAACCATGATAGATAGACTGTTGAAATTTTCACAGAGTATTTCTGTTGCCGTTATGACAACAAATACTAAAAAATATAATAATATAAATATTTAAGGGGGGTCCCATACAACAGACATGATTTTTTTGCCGTTTTTATCTGTGACCAGGCTGTATCTCGTGAACCATGATAGTTAGACAGTTGAAAATTTCACAGAAGATGTATTTTTGTTGCCGCTATATCAACAAATACTAAAAAATGGAATAAAATAAATATTTAAGAGGGCTCCCATACAACAGACATGATTTTTTTGCCGTTTTTATCTGTCACCACGCTGTATCTCGTGAACCGTGATAGTTAGACAGTTGAAAATTTCACAGACGATGTATTTATGTTGCTGCTATATCAATAAATACTAAAAAACGGAATAAAATAAATATTTAAGAGGGCTCCCATACAACAGACATGATTTTTTTGCCGTTTTTATCTGTGACCACGCTGTATCTCGTGAACCATGATAGTTAGACAGTTGAAAATTTCACAGAAGATGTATTTTTGTTGCCGCTATATCAACAAATACTAAAAAATGGAATAAAATAAATATTTAAGAGGGCTCCCATACAACAGACATGATTTTTTTGCCGTTTTTATCTGTCACCACGCTGTATCTCGTGAACCGTGATAGTTAGACAGTTGAAAATTTCACAGACGATGTATTTATGTTGCTGCTATATCAATAAATACTAAAAAACGGAATAAAATAAATATTTAAGAGGGCTCCCATACAACAGACATGATTTTTTTGCCGTTTTTATCTGTGACCAGGCTGTATCTCGTGAACCATGATAGTTAGACAGTTGAAAATTTCACAGAAGATGTATTTTTGTTGCCGCTATATCAACAAATACTAAAAAATGGAATAAAATAAATATTTAAGAGGGCTCCCATACAACAGACATGATTTTTTTGCCGTTTTTATCTGTCACCACGCTGTATCTCGTGAACCGTGATAGTTAGACAGTTGAAAATTTCACAGACGATGTATTTATGTTGCTGCTATATCAATAAATACTAAAAAACGGAATAAAATAAATATTTAAGAAGGCTCCCATACAACAGACATGATTTTTTTGCCGTTTTTATCTGTGACCACGCTGTATCTCGTGAACCATGATAGTTAGACAGTTGAAAATTTCACAGAAGATGTATTTTTGTTGCCGCTATATCAACAAATACTAAAAAATGGAATAAAATAAATATTTAAGAGGGCTCCCATACAACAGACATGATTTTTTTGCCGTTTTTATCTGTCACCACGCTGTATCTCGTGAACCGTGATAGTTAGACAGTTGAAAATTTCACAGACGATGTATTTATGTTGCCGTTATATCAACAAATACTAAAAAACAGAATAAAATTAATATTTAAGAGGGCTTCGATACAACAGACATGATTTTGCCGTTTTTATAGATAATGGTACGAAACCGTGCGCGAGTCCGATTCGCACTTGGTCGGTTTTTTAAAAACACACATGGACTAGTTCACGTACTTTCTAGGAAAATAACAGTAAACAAATTTAAAAAGGTTATACAAATTATAATTTTATTCACACCGCTCCCGTCCGTATGTATATCACGTATGTGACACATAATCTCACGCATTCCGTGTTATGAATTATGAAACTGTATTAAAATGGGGTCAGCATTTTAAATATTTATAACAGTTGGTCGTTGGGTTATTTAATAAAATGGGTTTAGCGGTGCATGTCGCGTTTTTAAATTAGTTTTAAATGGCTTATTTTATTGCAATTTATTTAATGAATGCGGTTCAGCATGATCTGTATTTATTGTACATATACTAACTGTGCAATAATATGTAAAGTAGTTACACAAAAATATACGACGTTTTATTCCCAAAACGCGCGAATTTTAACGGAATGCGTCATTTTCTTCGAAGGCTATGGCCAAAACACTTAGTGATTTTAAATCAACTATTGAAGGATATAATGGTTAATTTCTTTATCTAGACGGCCAATGGAGTAAATATTACATTTTAATAATAAAAATCAAAGATTCATCTCGGATAATACACGAAATACCTTCTGATTATATGTCAGTTTTTTAATGAAAACACGGTTATATTTATTTTTTTCCACGAATAATAAATACTTTGGCCTAGAAATATTACCATAGCAAATTTAAAACACATTTTTATCTTTTTTTTGTATACCACGACGGTGCCAAACAAGCATACGGCCCGCCTGATGGTAAGTAGCTACCGTAACCCATGGACGTCTGTAACTCCAGAGGAGTCACATACGCGTTGCCGACCCTTTACAAAAAGGAGGATTCACCGTGTTGACGGCTAAAGGAACAAGAGGGGCCCTCATCGTCAACACACTGCGATAATTATATAAAGGTTTTTTTTAAAAGTTATTTACTTAATTTATTTTTTAGTAAGGAATTTCCTAAGACGATCCTGCAACATTCCTAGCAATATAAAACTCAATTTAGGTCATTCTACATTCTAAACCACCAATTAACACTGCCAACTTACCAATACCCTCGCCAAACCACCATCTTCACATAAACACTTTGACCGCTTCTCTTCCCCAACCGCATTTTTAACTTTGTAAAACGCGTCGGCGACAAATTTACACGTTCACTCGGTAAATTAATGATCGTATACAATTGAGTTTGTAAAGCTGTTTCGTCAGCGGTATTTATAAGTTTGTAGTAACGTGAGAAATGTCTATAGAGGAGTATGGTGTCAATTGGACGAATAAAAGGTTAATTAGGACTTAGCCGAGTCCGGATGTTGAGAGGGTTATGTGTGTAAAGTGTCTTGTCTATCAAATCAGGGTCAGCTACATTCACTAGAAAAAATAAATAACAAAACATATTAAAAAATCCGGCCAAGTGCGAGTCGGACTCACGCACGAAGGGTTCCGTACCATTATCTATAAAAACGCCAAAAAAAATAATGTCTGTCGTATGGGAGCCCCCTTAGATATTTATTTTATTCTGTTTTTTAGTATTACTTATTATAGCGGTAACAGAAATACATCATCTATGAAAATTTCAACTTACTATCACGGTTCAGGAGGTGACAGACGGACAGCAGAATATTAGTAATAGGGTCCCGTTTTTACCCTTTGGGTGCGGAACCGTAAAAATGAGGGAAATTTCGAGATTGAGGGCAAAAACCCTTAAATACTTAAAGCAACACTTACCCTTAATTATTTAATATTTTTATTATATTAAACATCGTATTTATTCGGATGATATTAAATGATGATTACCTGTAACAAAAAAGAATTAATTAGCAATTTAGAAACTAGTTAACAGCGAGCCTACCGCGAACGTTCAGAATTACGTTATCTCCCTCTCTATCGCTCTTGCATATTCGAAAAAAAGTGACGTATATAGACGAAGTCGTTAGTCCAGATTCCCGAAACGAGTTTATAAACAAGCATTAAACCTAAGTGCCATTGGGATACCTTCAAGAATTCTAAGGCGCACCACCAAAAAACCAGCAAAATACCAGCTTGAGGCGGTCCAGTCAGTCGAGAGGAGGGCCAAGAGAAGAAGATTTCAAAGTCTGGAGCATCGTCGCAAGGTTGCCAGCCTATCCATCTCTTATAGGATACATCGGAAAGTGTGCCGAGCCGAGGCTGCACAACCTTATTTCTCCGTCCCCATTTTACCATCGGACTACCAGACAATCGTCACTCCGACATCGCTTCATGGTAAGTATTCCACATATACCCGCGAAGCATGCTTCAACATTCCTTATGCGAACTGCCAAGGAGTGGAACGGCCTGCCCGAGTCTGTGTTTCCACTTGAGTACAATACAATTTGGGTCTTCAAAGCGAGAGTAAATAGGTATCTCATAGGTAAGCGTGCTCCACCGTAGACCGCATCATCACTTACCATCAGGTGAGATCGTGGTCAAACGCCTGCCTATCCATACTTAATATTATAAATGGGAAAGTGTATGTGTGTGTTTGTTTGTTTGTTTGTCCGTCTTTCACGGCAAAACGGGGCGACGAATTGACGTGATTTTTTAAGTGGAGATAGTTGAAGGGATGGAGAGTGACATAGGCTACTTTTTGTCTCTTTCTAACCCCCCACTTCCCTAAAATGGGGGGTGGAAGTTTGTATGGAGAATTTAACGCGTCCTCCATAAAAAAAACATTAGAGCAGAAGTTTGTAGCCTCCATGCAAAAATTCAGCTACAAAACTTTCCGCTTTTATCAAGAATATCTGAATTCTGCGCTGAATTTCGCTTTAATGTCTGTGTTAGGTAACTTTAAGGGTTTTATAACGTAGTGATCCTTTTGTACGCATTGCTATTTATTCTGTGGCAGCACTACAGTGCAAAGTAACAAGGTAACATAAAAGCTAAAACGTTGAAAAGTGCTCGTTAAATTTTGTAACATAACAAGCTTCGTACACTTGTAAAGCGTATATTACAAGTATTATTATGTTGCAGCTTTCAGACTTTAGATGCAATTCAAGCAATGAGTTTCCGCGGTCGAGTTTTTCACTAGATGACAGCATCGTGACGAGAGGTCTTTTTGACAGCAGCTGTCAAAATCCACCAATAAAAAAAAGATTAAACATGATTGTGGATTATGACAGCTAGACCTCTCCACGGTGCTGCCACCTACTCAAAAACTCGATCGCAGAAACCCTCGTTATACTGATAGGTATTTTTGTATTAAAGAGACGCGTGACAACGAAAAAACCGGCCAAGTGCGTGTCGGACCACGCATAGGAGGGTTCCGTACCTTCAATGGAATAAGAACCAAACTAATACTAACTAAAACTAATAATAAGAACTACAAGGTCGTATCTGATGCCTATGGAAGAAGTTTTTTGGAGATAACTCAAAAATGGCTGAACCAATAATGTTAAAAACAATTTTCGTAGAAAGTATATAATAAGGCGCATTTTCTCAATTTTTTTCATATGTTTTGGACTTTCGGTTCAAAAGTTACAGGGGGGGGGGACACAAATTTTCTGACTTTCGAAGCGATTATTTCAGAAAATATTTACTTAATCACAAAATAGTCAAACGAACCTCAATGTTTTTTTAAAGACCTATCGATTGATGTGTCACATGTTGATATTTAGTTATTTTTTTTTATTTAGTTACATGTAAGCGCCCCCCCTAAAAATATTTTTTTTCATGTTTAACTACATAACTAAGTAGCGGCATACAAAATACACCTTATGTGTAAATTTTATTTAGATACGTCGTATGGTTTCCGAGTAAAATGGCTGTGACATACGGACGGACAGACATACAGACATGACGAATCCATAAGGGTTCCGTTTTTTGCCATTTGGCTACGGAACCCTAAAAAGTTTACAACGAGAACAAAAACCCAAAAGTAAATGGTTTACTTACTGTCTTTTGTAAACCTTCATAGGACGGCCTCCTAGCCCAGTCGGTAGTGACAGGCGCGCATCCAGGATTTCGTTCGGGGGGAGGGGAGGGGCAATTTCCTTAGAAAAAAATCTCGCGGCCCGCACCTATGGCCGTAGTAGTAGTGAGCTTACTGTGGGACTACCCAAGTAAGACAGGAAGCATTATAATATATGAATAGTTAACTTATTTCGAACTTAAGGACCGTATAAACTCATATACGTTCACCGAGCAACTTGTCGCATTATATGATGCTTTGAGCTGTATAACGGTTGTATAATGGCATATCTAAATGCTTTTGTAAAGCCTTTAGCTTTAGTGCAGCAAACTACAACGCAACTATACAGCTTTCAGCTGTTTAAAAGCACTTAAGTGCTTTAGGTTCTACAATAACATTATATAATGCTTTAAGCTGTATAACGGTTGTATAATGGCATATGTAAATGCTTTTTTAAAGCCTTTAGTTTTAGTGCAGCGAACCAAAATGCAACTGTACAGCATTCAGCTGTGCAGTTGCGTTTTGGTTTGCTACACTAATGCTTCGGTGTGGTTTAGTGCCTTAGGTTCTACAATAGCATAAATAAATGCTTAATGCTGTTTATGAGCATGAATATTAGCCATTATAATGCCACGTAAATCCGGTATACAGCTTTCAGCTATTTTTAGTGCTTTAGGTTCTACAATAGCATTATATGATGCTTTACGCTGTATAACGGTTGTGTAATGGCATATATAAAAGCTTTTTTAAAGCCTTTAGTTTTAGTGCAGCGAACCAAAATGCAACTATACAGCATTCAGCTGTGCAGTTGCGTTTTGGTTTGCTACACTAATGATTCGGTGTGGTTTAGTGCCTTAGGTTCTACAATAGCATAAATAAATGCTTAGTGCTATTTAGAAACATAAATATTAGCCATTTTATTGCCACGTAAATTCGCTATACAGCTTTCAGCTATTTTTAATGCCTTAGGGTGTACAATAGCATTTATAAGTAGGTAATACATTCCTAATGCTGTATAATAGCCATAATATAAACCATTATAAAGCCAAGTAATTCACTATAAGGGGCTGTTCATAAATTACGTCATTTCAAATGGGGGGGGCGGTCTGGATATCGGATGATGGTAGCATGACGTAGGAAGGGGGGAGGGCGGTCATTCCGAAGATTACATCATCTCTCGCATCTTTAAAAAGTGCCTCAATGTGTAAAAAATGGAATGAAATTCGTGTTTCTATAAACTTTTAATGCTATAAAATATTATCTACTAAATAGTTTTTTATTTTACAATTAAGCTAAAAACGCGTTTTTTTAAAATGACGTCACAAATTGAGGACGTAATTTCTGAACAGCCCCTATACAGATTTTAGCTGTTTTAGTGCCTTAGGGTCTACAATAGCAATTTTAAGTAGTATATAATGCTTAATGTTGTTTAATAGCATAATTACTCACGTGTAATGCTGTAGGCATTCATAAGCTTTTTTTTAAGGGTCACTGAGCTGCTATTGGACTAAGAGCTAGCCACGTCAGATATGACACAATAATGAGAGCAACAAAACCCATCTGGTTAGATTGCTATACTATTCTTATTGCTAGATCCTGGCATATGGCAACTTTTAATGGGTAGAGGTCACAGTGACAGACTAGAAAAATGTTTTAATTGGAAAATAGTAATACCAAACTAGGTAAAAACTGCCGAAGTTGTCTCAGTTGTAAAGGACAGGGCCTATATTTTAAGGGGATCCCTGGCGCCAACGACCTTAGATCTGATTCCCTTAGTTTTCTAATTATTTATATAGCTTATCATATTATCAGTAACGGCTTTAAACAATATAGTATCCTATATTTACTTCAATATTCATTGTCTTCGAGATATTTGACATCAAAGTCGAACCGGTTTAGGCTAAAAAAGTGGTTTTATGGTCATAAATTTTGTGTTAATTAGTTAAAAATTAAAATCTCTTTACAGTTTTTAGAGACATCAAAGAGGAACCCTAATATGTAGATTACGTATATCTAAGATTCTTTACACCATTCGAATATCGATAAAATGTTTTTTTAGACCATATTTTAAAAATATAAAAAAAAAATAACGGGTCATTTATTTCAAGATCCGGCTCTACAGGACGGAGATAAAAGATTCAAGAACCGATAGTCGTTTGCCTTATAATTCTATCTGTAGTGAATATGTTGGAATATCGACTCAAAGCTGGTCAAAAATCGATAAAAAACATTAGACCAAAAAATATTGTGTATTAATACGGAAACAAAAACAGTAGGCGACAAACTATGAACTATATTATACATCGTTTGGCACTACTTTCCCCCAACATAAACTTTTGTATAATTTCTCTTAATATTGTAGAGTATTTGTATAGTTTCTCATAATATTGCATCAAACCCAGATATCTAGGATTTGTTTTCTTGAAATGCTTTGCATTCTTTGACCTCCACCACTTTAAAGCTGCCAGATGTCCAGATCAAGAAATAAGCATAGTATACCAAACTGACTAGAGGGGTTTGGTTGCTCTCATTATTGTGTCATATCTGACGTGGCTAGCTCTCCGTCTATATAGACCAACGCCATTTTGTAAATAATTTATAACCTAAAAATAAAATCATGCGGACCTATTTATACAAGGAAAATACCTATATAATAATGAAATAACTTAATTTAAGACTGCTCAACCAACACTATTATGTTAATAATGCAAAACTCGTTCTATACGAGGATTACACAATTGTTTTGTTTATTTGACGCATATCTTTTTATAATATTTTATAGCAAAACCACAATAAATCGAAGGCGCGTGAAAATTTTCAATGAAACTTATATACACATTTACAGTAAACTACATTGCGCAGTAATATTTGCAGGATATAATTACGTAAAAGAGTCATTAACTTTTATACATTTTGTTACGATGCAAACAAATATGACGTGTCACTCATTCAGTTTTTTGTACCGTCTTCGTCTATTTTATATTGCGAGACTAAGTAGTAAAATCACAACGTTCATTGTATTATAACATTTGTTCCGTCGCTATTAGAGACGTTTTTGCATTGACGTAAGGTTTATTTTACTACACTCTTATGCTAGTATAATGCTTTTGTATTGCGATTGGCAAGTTAATCGGGAGTACTAATGCTTCTTTACTGCGATTAGCAAGGTTTTTGGCCGTATTAATGCTTCTTTAATGCGGTTGGCAACTTAATAGAGCGTACTAATGCTTCTTTAATGCGATTGGCACTTTCCATGACAACAATAATGCTAATAGCGCAGACATAATGTGCCTGTAATGCTATTAAATTACCTGTATAGGATCTCAAGCTGGGTAATTTGTGCCCATTTAAGACCTATATCAGCACTATAAACGTTTATAATGCTACTATAAAACGAACTCAAAATGCTAAAAGCATACAGATATGCTGTAAGACGGCCGTTATACTGCTTTGATGTGTTACTTGGGTAGCTTGATTAAGTGTAAGATTGTCCCATAATATTTATTTATTTATAGATTTAGGGGTTCTTTTTACCATATTTAGAGTGTACGGGTTTTTCATGTTATACTATACTCGTAGCCGATGATTAGAGAATAAGTATTATGTACGATTGCATCGCTACGCATTTATATCCTCATTAAGGAAAAATGACAACGTGATTACTAAGACGTAGATATTATATCAAAAATATTTAAGTTGATTCATTTTGCTCTACAATCAGATTCGGATAGGTCTACCATGTATAAATATGATATCTCGCTCGCATAGAAGCCCCAACCTTATGTTAGAGGATTAATAGGGAAGTAATTTCCGCCTTCAAAGGAGCCTCACTAAAACTAAAAACAAAGCTGAAACTGCAGGTGAAGGTTTTAACGAGACGCTAACCAGCCGTAGTTAGATAACTTCAGTCTAAATTTAAGGCCGGAGACACAGTCTCAGCTCTACTTTTTAGGGGACTATTTTTAGTACTGATAATGGTATCCTGTTGGTCATAGGGCTCTCAGAAAGGATTTCCATTGTACGGCCTCCTGCGCGGCCTCATCCAGGCTGAAATGGACCTAATTATCGGTCACAAAGTGAGGCCGAAAGAGAAGGTTATCTAGGGAACTGTGTCTTATTTTGACTAAGGAGGTAATGACGTCATCAGACGATCAAAATGTCAATATGTATCAAATGTAACAATTTTGTAACGAGTGCGAGTGAGACACCGCCCCCTACATTATGCTCTCTATCAGACTGTTTTTACTACTTTTTACTGATCACGTATGAACGACTGTTTTACGGTTCAACGGTTTACGGTTCGGTATAAGGTTCCACTGTGTTTAAGGAAAAAGTGTAAGAATTAGATCCACTTCATATAAATCCATGGTAAGTAGGGTAAATCGCCAGTAACTGGCCAGCTTATGATTTCTATTTATAGGTGAATAAAGTTCATTTTAGTACAAGGTATACATTAAGTAAATATTTCAATAACTGGCCACATCTTAGTTACTGGCCACCTATACTAAAAATGAATTATATTTAAAGGTGAAGAGAACTCATTTTAGTATGAGGAAAATGGCCAGTTACTGGAGATTTGCCTACTAGCCACTCGTTCAATAACTGGCCGCCTCTTACAAAAATGAGTTCTATTCACCTATACACAGAATTCATTTTAGTATAGGTGGCCAGTAACCGAATGGTGGCCAGTTACTGGCGATTTAACCTATAGTCAAAGTGTTTATTTAAACTTGAACGTCAATTTTGTAATTTTAATCGGTTAAAGTAACATTTTTTAAATCAAGTATTAAGACAATAATCTGGCAGCTCCTGCCTGCCATACATTGTAAACCACTTTGTATTAAAAGTACTAATTTAGGTACCTACACAATTTATTATCCACACAGGATTAATTGTATTCAATTTTATATGAAATAAATTGTATGTAACTCGCCTCGCTTCGCTTGCTGTGTAACCGAAGCTTTATAGCACTTTATACAACTTTTACCTGGCGCAGAATCTTGCGGGAAACTTTTAAAAGTTATAAGATCGTTAGAGGACACTTTTCTATACGTTTGATCGGTAAAAAGATAAAGTACATATATAATAAATACTTGGCAATCGCACACAGGACAATCCAATATGTACGTATATACACATAGGCCGGCTTGTGCAATAACCGTATTAGCCGTGCGATGGCCAGGTCGTTCTATTTATTATAAAAATATAGACACCTAATATTCAAAAGATCACAATGACATGTTGTTAGTAAACTCCGGCACACCGGCTTGGATTTACATTAGATCTCAATACTTTTTGCAGTAGGAGAACTGTGTTGCGAGATTGGCATGTTTATACATGTAAGGTTTTTGATGGGATTATATACCTAGACAGTATTATAATAGTACCTATAGGTACTTGATACAGTTTTAATTCACTTTCTTATTTAATGGTCCATTTAGATTTTAGACGACCAAACAATACAGAAATTTGGCAGCGCGCAAGTGGCATGCGACTTCCACTCTTGAGTATTAAATTAAAAGCCTAATTCACGCTGTCTGCAATATACCCGAGAATATACATTTAATAACTAATATCAGAGTTTTGGAAATAATGAAAAAAAACCGGCCAAGAGCGTGTCGGGCCACGCTCACTGTAGGGTTCCGTAGTTTTCCGTCCGTCACAGTAAGTGTCCCCACTTAAGAGTTAAAATAACACCGCCATGTAGGATATGATATGAGCGTTCCACGTACAGCGACATCTATCGGCAAATTAAGTAAACTAGCGCGCGAGCATAAAGTATGGAAGATGATTTTTATGGGATAATTCTTTATTGCGTGAACCGATTTTCACCGTTTTTACTTTATTTGAAAGCACGTCATTTCATTGTAATTTTGTAGAAATTACAGGTACAATAAACACCTGCTTATACGGTTAAATTACAAACTTAGTTCAGAAATTATTTTGTATTTTTTTTTTTCAAAAACTATTCATCCTATCAAGTTCAAAATAATTTTCCTAGAAAGTTTTTATAAAGTTCTACTTTTGAGATTTTTTTCATATTTTTAAAACTTATGGTTCAAAAGTTAGAGGGGGGGGGGGGGGACGCATATTTTTTTACTTCTGGAGCGATTATTTCCGAAAATATTTACATTATCGAAAAATGATTTTAGGAAACCCGTATTCATTTTTAAATACCTATCCAATAATATATCACACGTTAGGGTTGAAATGAAAAAAAAAATCACTCCCCACTTTACGTATAGGGGAGGTACCCTAATAAAAAAATAATTTCCACTTTTTATTTTACCACTTTGTCGGCGTGATTGATATACATATTAGTACCAAATTTCAGCTTTCTAGTGCTAACGGTCACTGAGATTATCCGCGGACGGACGGACGGACGGACGGGCAGACATGGCGAAACTATAAGGATTCCTAGTTGACTACGGAACCCTAAAAAGGACCTAGTAGTAGTATCAACAATTAAGAAAAGAAAAACAGCATATTTTGGTCATATACACAGAAACAATAAATACAAACTACTAAAATTAATAAATAATTGAAGGGAAGCGAGGCCGCGGTCGAAGGCGCACTTCATGGACTAAAAATATAAGAGACTGGTTAGAGGTGGAGAGCATAGATAGACTAATTCGCATGACTGAAGATAGAGAGACATATAGACATATGGTCGCCGACCTCCTGGACGGAGATGGCACATAAAGAAGAAGAAGATACATTTAATAGAGGAGCACAGCGTAAGAACTTTTTGAGGCTCCAAGTCTGAAGGCCATCAATGAGAGCAAACCAAAGTTACCAACGTTAGTAACTTTGGTTTGCTCTCGCCTTGATGGCGCTTAAATAGATATACTCTCTGGATATACTGATCGAAATCAAACAACCAAAAACATAACATTACATAACATAAATACTCTTTTTCTACTCGTCGACTGTAATGCTTGAATTGAGATTGTGTAGACCGAACTACTAGTGCATACTTTTCAATGGAGCTTTTATGGTCGCATATTGTAGCATCGCCAACGATGGTACAAAGTATTTTCATACAATATTGTAACACTGTTGTCCTCCCTGACCGTCCGTGTCCTCCTCCCCGATCGCCGGCACAATCCACCGGGAGATAGAACTTACTCAATTGTATAGAGGCAGCAGGTCTTTCCTTGAACTCTATTCTTAACGGCTTGCCTATATTGAGCACTCGTAGAAAAAGTATTGTATACAATAGTGACATAATCAAGCTTTCAATCTTGTACCTTATTTAGGCCAATCAGCAAGCTTCGTGGCCTAAACACGGTACTCGACTGAAAAGCTCTTAATTATGTCACGATTGTATAAAATACTATTATTGCACACCTCAAATAATAGACACAAAGTATACACAAGTCACAAACAAAAAAGCAGAGGCAAAACAATTGGCGGTCTTATCGCTAAACATATTTGAATTACGTAATATAATAGGAATGATGACATGTTAAATTATGCAATAACATTTAGTTGATTGGATGCAAAATTATTGATATATTCAAATAAAGTAAAAATTAAAAAATCTATTGAAATGGCTTCAAAATTTCAATTTATTTTTAAAGTACGAGATTTAAAAAATACAATGATACCATTAATTTTTTTACTTTTTACTGTAAAATAAATTGTATGGTAACCATATATATAAACGCAACATTTCACTGTAAAAATAGCGATTTCATAATTTGTCCATACTTTGAGGCGACTATATGATCGTCACGTAACTTTTGCACGTCATTTTGTTAGGTGAGTTTTGAGAAACAAATGCAAATCTCTGACTTTAAGGGCTTGTTTCACAATCTCCAGATAAACTTATCTGCCAGTTAAAATTATTGCTATCGTTTTCTCCAGTCATATAAAAGAAAAGGACAGCAAACATTTATCTGACAGATATGTTTTAACTGGAGATTGTGAAACAGGCCTTAAGTCTCATTTCTAACTTTTGTGTTACTTTAACGCAATCGGCCCCATATAGACGTTAGATCTTCACATCAAAGCGAATCGATTGATACAAAAAAACATCATGCCTATTACCTATTTTCACAAATCCACTAAAAAAAAACATTTTTATACCATTCAACCTCTAAGGGAGTGAAGGGGGGACAGAGGCCATAATATAATGTAAATGTATAATTTGCAACAGTAAAACATTAAAACGTAAAAGTTAGCCAAAACTGAGCCACGCCAAAATGGCGTAGGTAAACTCGTTAACTATATAGTGGGAAATAATATGACAGTTCCTCTTTGGGGAACATATATTACAATGAGCGCGCTTCCCGGCCGGCAAGGACCATAATAATATCTGGACTACAATGCAGGGATCTTAACCGGTTTCTACAAAAATACCCTTAAATAACGCGATGTATTTAATTATTTTATGAGCTTCATGTAGAACTTAAGTGTGTTTAGGTATTTTCAAGGTGGTTTAAGTGGGTGACAGACGTACGAGCTATAAAATCGTGGATTTAAAAGTCTCCAATTTTTTTTTCTTTTATATATTTGGCTTTTACTCCTCGGCAATTTTGGCGAGGTGAATTCTGCCAATGTCGAGGTGTAGACTTATTATAATTAGTTTTTCATAAAAAATAAGCAACGTTGTTCGGTTGAGGCCTTGCTGATTGTAAGGTGATAGCCTCCCTACAAACACGTGGGCGGCCGAGACCCCGAAACTTACTCGGCTCGGCGTCAGTGACACACGTTAAAGCTTGCTTACATAAATCAAAATGCACAACCGTCAAACAAATCACACAGTCACAAGCGATCCTCACCCATAGACTATACAAACAAAATGGCGGCTCGCGACTCGTGGTAGTGAGTTAATGACAGACAGGCGGACTACGAGCAAAATTCAAACGTGTTGGATCTTCGACAAACTTACGCGGCAATTTTAAAGTACGCGTACTTAGACTGACACACAGGCGAGTAAAGCCGTAAGTACGCGAACTGACTCGCCCGTCTGTCACCCACTTAAGATTGCCTGGTTAAATATTAAATAGGAATCTAAAGAGCGGAACAGGAACTAAAAATACCGATAGTTTAATTTGGAGCAAATACCGGTTTCCGATCCCAGCTACAATGTCTGGAAGAAATCGCTTTTAGCGATGAGACGGTATCATTAAGACCGCCTGCTGACACTGCTGCTGATTTACATCTTCTTTTATTTGCTGTATTTTCTGTACTGGTTTTCTTTTTGAGGTGTTCAATGAGAAGTGCATATTTGTATTGTATTGTATTGTCGATAAAAACTCGGGTTTCCATAATGCAGGTAATGGCACTGGAACTTAATCGTGTCACTAACGCAGCACACTTTCATACATTGTGTTCGGCATTTTGACGTTGTCAAAATAACTCGATTTCCTATCAATAGATGGCGCCACGGCACATTGCCTGTAACTGCGAACCACTTTATTTTATTTTATTTTTATTTTTTATTTTATTTATAAGGCACACCAGACAGACAACATTCCATACATTAATAGAAAATTACATGTAAGGTAGGTTTTTTATAACAATGCTATCCAAAATAGGCATGCACAGCACAGATAAAATTGTTATACATACGAGCAAAAACTATCCTAAAACTAAAACTACGAGTATACCTACTTACTAAATTAACTATAGATAAGTGTTTTAAGTAAGTGCTAAATTGTGTTATTAAAAAATATTTAGGTGTGATGGCCAAGAGCATACACGACCTGCCCCCTGAATACCTCAAGCCGTGAGTCAAAAATGTCAATTTGTCTATTTTTTGATACCAAATCATTGTACTGACGACACATTCTAACGATCGGATTGTAGAAAGATGTGTTATTTCTGTAGACTTGAAGGGAAAAAGTGTTAGGAGCTCGGGTTGTGAATCGAGGGGTATTAAATGTGACTAGGGATAATAAACTAGGAGAGTCAATTTTGTGATTGAGAAGTTTGTGAAGAAACAGAAAATCCAGAATGAGACGGCGTGACTGAAGGGATGTAATGCCAAGAGTATGTAGTCGCTGTTCATAACTATGGCGCATGAGATCACGTTTGTACCTGTAAGATATATGCTTAAGGCATTTTCTTTGTACCCGTTCTATGTTGTTAGAGTGTACAGAGTAATAAGGCGACCAGACTACGCACCCATACTCGAGTATACTACGAACTAGACTCTGAAATAGGTATAGTAGACTGCTAGGTTTTTTGAAGTCTCTGGTAACACGAAGGATGAAACCAAGCATTTGGTTGGCTTTTTTAGTGATGTTCTCATAATGGTACCTAAAGTTCAGTTGTTCATCGAACCAAATGCCAAGATCCTTTGCAACCGTCTTACGCTCTAGTTTCTGGCCGGCCAGTTCATAGTCATAGTAAATTTTCTGTTTTTTGTTAGAAAAGGATATTACAAAACATTTACTGACATTTAGAAACATTCGATTAACATTACACCAATCAGAAATAGTAATTAAATCTTTTTAAAGCTGAGTACAATCATCAATGTTGTTTATTCTCATGTACACTTTCAAGTCGTCCGCATAAAACAGTGACGGACACGAGAGTTTCACCGCCAAATCATTTATGAAGACTAAAAACAGCAACGGTCCCAAATGCGACCCTTGTGGCACTCCAGATGATATGAGCGCAGGAGCGGAAAGAAAACCATTGATAGCAACAAGTTGACTCCTTTTATTCAAGTAGGAACAGATCCATCTGTACAAACTGCCGTGAATACCGTAGAACACAAGTTTATGGCAAAGTATCTTATGATCTACTTTGTCGAAGGCCTTCGAGAAGTCGGTATAGATTGAATCAACCTGTCCTCTTTTCGCAAAACTGGCACACAAATAGTTTTTATATTCCAAAAGATTTGTGATGGTAGACTTATTTTTAACAAAACCGTGTTGTTTATCTGAGAATAGTTTTTTAAAATGATTATAGAGATGTATGTATATTAAAGATTCAAAAAGTTTTGCTATACATGATATGATACTTATGGGCCTATAATTTTCGCAACAAGTCTTATCATCGGATTTGTGAATAGGGACAACGTAAGCAATCTTCCACATTGAAGGGAACGTTCCAGTCGTTATGGACTTATTAAACAATAAACACAGTGGAAGACTAAGTTCTTTCGCACAGGAAATAATGAACGATGGAGGAATACCGTCTGGGCCTGCACCCTTATATTTGTCTAATGATTTAATTTTTTCTATGATAGTTTCTGATGAAATATAAATGCTGCTCAGTGATTCATTACTTATGATTTCCAACGAGGAGATAGCGGCACTAGACGGAAGAGTTGTAGGAGGTTCAAAAACAGAACTAAAATATGCCGAGAAGAGATTACATAGCCGATCCATCGGAAGCAGACAGATTGCCATGAGTCATCCTCTGTGGTACCGTTGAAAAGCCCTTTTTGTGTTTTACGTAACGCCAGAAAGCCTTGACATCATCATGGAGTGCATCTTCTACAGACGACATAAAAACCTTGTACTTCTTCTTCTACACTTCGTTTCGTTTCGAACATGCAAGAGCGATAGAGAAGGAGATACGAAATTTCGATTTTGTACGTTCGCGGTAGGCCCGCTTGTCACGACACAGACATTGGCAGTCCAGTGTCATTGTGGTCCTTGCCGGCCGGCGAACTTTGCCGTAATGGAAAACAGGTGTCCGGTGCGCCCCTGCTCCGTAGGGTTGCCACTGCGTACTAATTGTTATAATTAAATTATTTCTCTTCTATGTTTATAATTACAATTAAGTTGACAACAATAGTAAAAATGCCTATTTAAAAAGTTTTTAGGTCTCTTACTGATCTTACCTATTTCTAACAGTAAATAGGTTATTATATATTTTAAGATTTTCACTCTTTCAGTGACTAGATTAGCTAGTTTTTTTAAAGATGAAGATAATTCTTAGAAATATACTTTTTTTATCTTTTATCGACGCGATTACAAAATCGACTTAAAGATTTAGAGTGAGCGGTATTTTAACTTTGAAATCTTAAATGATCTTTTGTCCTCCATCAAAATATGAAATAACAAGCTGTGATTTTGAAAACCAATATCATATCACTAAAACCAATTTTATATGACGTTAAGAAACCCACATTTTGATATATACTTTACATGATGTGGACAATCCTTTATAAACGAGAAAGGTATGATCTGAATAAGCCAGTCTCTTCTGCCAGGTTCAGTCCTGTTCATTCAATTTCAAATTAAAATCAATACAATGTCAAATTATATTTTTCGAATAGTACTCCCTGCCTTTCCATCGTTGTAAATAAATTACAGCCATAAAATACTGCTACAGAAGTAAGTATTCCCTTCTCATAGTGTTGTGTTCCTGCTGGTGAGTAAAGTTGCCAAAGAGCTCAAAGAGGACCCAGTGTGTTGACGATGAGGGACCCTCTTGTTCCTTTAGCCGTCAACACAGTGAATCCTCCTTTTTTGTAAAGGGTCGGCAACGCGCATGGGACTCCTTTGGAGTTGCAAGCGTCCATAGGTTACGGTAGCTGCTTACCATCAGGCGGGCCGTATGCTTGTTTGCCACCGTCGTGATATTAAAAAAAAATTTAAAACAGTCATCTGTATTCTATATTATTATTATAGTTAAAAGTTTACTTGTTTATTTATTGTGTTTTTAATTAACTTGCGTTGCGACCTCTATATTCGATTGTTAGCTTTAGTTAAATTTCATTCTCTCCTGTTGCCCTGAAAACCACCGCCATTGGGAAGAATCTTTAGCTATTGGCATCTGCTGAGTGGCATCCTTTTTGTAAATAGATTAAGTTTATAACTAATTATTATTTTCTGTACCACCAAATAAACAATTTCTATTCTACCATTTCTATTCATCTGACCTTACAAAGTGGTTTATAATGTATGGCAGGAACTGTCAGATTATTGTGTTGAATTTAAAATACTACTTTACAGGGTTCATTATAATAGTTACAGGAGTGACACCCCTAGCGGTAAGCAGAACGAATTAAATGCATTAGTACTGAAAAGTAGTGAAACAGAACCCCTCTTTTGTCCGGGCCTGGTAAAGTTTCAGGCCACGGCTATTTCAGTGGGGTTTTATTATTAGGGTTCCGTAGCCATAATGGCAAAAACGGAACCCTTATAGTTTCGTCGTGTCCGTCTGTGCGTCCGTCCGTCCGTATTCCGTATGTCACAGCAATTTTACTCGGAAACTGTAAGACGTATCCTAATAAAATAATTACATCGAAAAAAAAAACCGTTACCGGACTCTTAAACCGTGAATGGCCCAACAATTACATATAAACGGGGTCGATGGAAAAGTAAAATAATGTAAACAAACCCATTTACCTTCATTGCTTCGCAATCACGCACTTTTAATGAACAACCATGGTAACATCGTCAGTTTATTCACATAACTAAACTTGTTATTACACTTGTTACATAACTAAAAATAAATGTAATTTTTAATAAAAATTATTTACTATTGTCTTGCAGAAACTTTTTTGACATAAATTTGTTTTGCATAAAGATACTTGGCAGAAGTAACGTTTGGCAGAAACAACTTACGCAGAGTATGCTTTGGCATAAATCATTTCGCAGATTTTTATAATATCGAATCTTATATTGGCATAATGTTGTCAAGCCGAATGTTATACAAGACATATGCGAAATGTATTGCTCATATGTCACTCTACATCCCTTCAACTATCTCCACTTAAAAAAATCACGTCAATTCGTCGCCCCGTTTTGCCGTGAAAGACGGACAAACAAACAAACACACACATACACTTTCCCATTTATAATATTAGTATGGATTACTACTTGACCGAAAGTGTTTCTGCGAAACATGTTATGCCAAGTGTATTTCTGGCCAATACTATTCTGCCAGATGAATAACTCAGTAAAAATATTTGATAATTATAATTATTTCAGTGAAAACGAATTTCTGTAATAGTGTTTTGTCATGTGTCAAATGATTTTTTTTCCCTATAAATCCAGTTGTCAGTCAGCCATATTTGTTTACCGTATTTTATTTTTCTATAGAAACTGGTTTTAAAGTCCGTGACTGTAGCTATGACAGCCCCATCACGCTAAGTGGTAGTATTGGTTGCTAGGCGCGGCGGGTGCGGTCGCATCGTAAGGCACGCCATTTTTAATAATATTAGTGATAGTTTGCTGTGTCAGTTTGTATAAGTACTGGGTATGAGTCGTTTGTGGTTGCAATAAAGTAATGAAGCGGAAGTTTGAATATTCGCCGCGAATTTATTTGCTTTAACGTGGTCACTACGGTCCGACATCTCGTCTTCGGCCGGTTTTTTTTTACCAGGGGGGCTATCCAGAAATTATGTGATGTATCCAGAGATTACGGGGATTGGGGGGCCCAAAAATTAAACGTGTATTTTTTTCTACCCAGCAAATAAATTAAAAATATAGTTTACTATTGATTAAAAAAACCGACCAATTGCGAGTCGGACTCGCGCACGAAGAGTTCCGTATCATTATCTATAAAAATATGGGAGCCCCCTTAAATATTTATATTATCCTGTTTTTTAGTATTTGTTGTTATAGCGGCAAAAGAAATACATAATCTGTGAAAATTCCAACTGTCTAACTATCACGGTTCATGAGATACAGCCTGGTGACAGACGGACTGACAGACAGACGGACAGCAGAGTCTTAGTAATAGGGTCCCGTTTTTACCCTTTGGATACGGAACCCTAAAAAGTTAGTATACTAGACTCTGAAAATCTGTGAAAATTTCAACTGTCTAACTATCACGGTTCATGAAATATACAGCCTGGTGACAGACGTACGACAAAAATATGGGAGCCCCCTTAAATATTTATTTTATCCTGTTTTTTAGTATTTGCTGTTACAACAGCAACAGAAATACATAATCTGTGAAAATTCCAACTGTCTAACTATCACGGTTCATGAGATACAGCCTGGTGACAGACGGACTGACAGACAGACGGACAGCAGAGTCTTAGTAATAGGGTCCCGTTTTTACCCTTTGGATACGGAACCCTAAAAAGTTAGTATACTAGACTCATAATAATATTTAGCATTTTAGGTAAGCGTTAGTCATCTAAGAGCCTTCCATTGAGAAGTATAATAAATAGGAGGGTAGGAACTCTAAGTGAAGCGACATCAAAAGGCTTTCTATAATTGCACAATTATCGATAAAAGTCCGTACGTATTTACGTGCGTACCTATCTAGTTACAAACGCCCCCTCATACCATCACAGAGCTTGTCAATAAACCTTAAGGTAAGGAGATAGAGTCGACAATCGGTTAACTTACCTTTAGTAACCACTTAGACTAATGTGTGGCTGTTATAGCTAAAAGCCTTTACCTATCTATAGTTCTAGGTCGTTAAGGTTTTGTGTCTCCACTTTATGACAGCTGATGACAACATGATGCCATGACATGTTGTCATGTGTGAGGTAAATAGGTTGTGCTTAGTGATGGAATTGATATACAAGGTGGAACAAAAATACTGGTGAACAGTTTAAGAACGTAATTGGTAGAATAGTATTTAATAATAATTGGTTAATTATGAAAAAGTAAAAAAAAAATTTTTACTTTTTCATTCATTCAAACAAAAAAATTGCGTCAAAAAAAATTTTCCTACTTTCTCTTAATCTCAATACGATACCTATTATGCCCTTTAACGGATCACCAGTATGTTTGTTACGATTCGTTTTGTTGTGAGGATCAAATGTCTATATGGAGCCAATTGCGTTAAAGCAACACAAAAGTCAGAAATGAGACTTAAAGTCCGAGATTTGCATTTGTTTCTCGAAACGCTCCTAACAAAATGACGTGCAAAAGTGACGTCACTATTACATAGTCGATCTGTTTAAAGTATGGAAAAGTTATAAAATTGCTATTTTTACAGTGAAATGTTGCGTTTATGTATATGGTTGCATTACAATTTATTTTACAGTAAACTGTTAAAAATCTAATGGTATCTTTGTTTTTTTAATATCGTACTTTAAAAAATCGTAAAATTTTGAAATTTTGAAGTCTGATATCTTTGAACCATTTCAATAGTTGTTTTAAATTTTCACTTTATTTGGATACAGGATCATTTTTCATCCTGTCAACAAAATTTTAGTTCATAATTCAACATGTGTCATCATCCCTATTACCCCTTCTTCTTTGAATATTATATATTATATAATATTATATTGTTTAATACACTAGCAGCTATGACTTGATGCGTGTATGTCACTGCACTTACTTGTTTATAAGCATTATATTTAGTACAAATGTGGCTCAAATATTTTTGATTTCAAATGTTTATCTAAATAGTCATTCTAGTCTGTTTTAACTGTTCACCGAGGGGGCACTTATCACTGCTTCTGCATGGTTACCCAATTTATTTTATACACTTTTTTTCGATATTTAACAAATTGTGGTAACACTCTGGAGCCTAAAGGGTCGCACACTGTACGGTTTAAGAGGAATTTCCTCCTACGAACGCTGCGGCTGTCGAATTAACTCCCTGCCGAGGTTTTCCCAGCGGGCTACAGGATGAAGTTCTTGAAAAAAGGAGGAGTCGCAGACTACTACCACACCGCTCACCGTCAATATGGCATTCATCTTCATACCTTCGAACCTAAATCATTACGCATAGCTATTTATTTTGTACTAGCCTTTTCCCGCGGCTTCGCCCGCGTACTATACCTAAGTACTCAAAAAGGATACGATACCCATGTTGATTTTCAGACTTTATGACCACATTTGCCCCTTTTGGGGGTTGAATTTTCAAAAAACCTGAAACACGTGTTTACTCATTTATCGTTAGGAATACTCCTGTGAAGTTTCAATTAAAATAGTCTAACAAATCTTGATTCGCCATACAAACTTTGGACCCCCATTTTACCCCCCAGGGGGTGAATTTTGAAAAATCCTTTCTTAGTGGAATCTCTAGAACCAGCGGTTTGGGCTGTGCGTTGATATGTCAGTCAGTCAATCAGTCAGTCAGTCAGTCAGTTTCTTCTTTTATATATTTAGATATTCCATACCGTACATAAGTTTCGAAAAATTCAGTGGTACGAGCCGGGGTTTGAAACCGAGACCTCCGGATTGAAAGTTGGACGTCTTACCGCCAGGCTACCAGCGCTCTCAGTGAAAACTAGTATCTACTCAAACCATTTGAATTTCAAGTGTCTGATTTGAAATTGCTTTCAGCGTATAGTACTGCAGTAGTTACTTGAATTTATTGTAGAATTGAGTTATCACGACAGAAATGAATCAATAACTCTAAGATACAAAAACGTGTGATGAGGATCGATGGTTTAAAAATTCTCCAATCAGACTAGATAAAAAAAAAATTTGAAAAAAAGTAGTTACTTGAAATCAGTTTTTAGCAGCCGCGTTATGAATGATAAAGAGGATGTAACCAAAATACTGATGATCCGTTTAAGGGCATTGGTACAGTATTGCGGGTAAGAAAGAGTAGGAGAAAAATTTTTTAGACGCCAAAAATTTCCCACACAAAAAAAATATTTACACGTCCAAAAATTTTTTTTTTTTTTGCGAATTTTTTTTTTTTCATAATTAGAATACGTTACCAATTACTCCCTTAAAATAATCACCAGCATTTTTATTACAGCTTGTATTAAAGCACAATTTTTACACGTCTGAATTGAAATTGAGGACAACTTGCCCTAGTAATTAGACCCTCCTTTTTTCCGCTAATAGGTACCCGCCCAACCCAATACCTCACAGAAAGTAGGTTAATGGGTACACACAATACACTAATTGGAAGTGACATGTGACAGTGCGTGTGCTGTCAGATTCGCGTGTTTATAACGTGGGCATTATGATATTAAAATTAGGTCAAAAAACTGTAATATACAGGATATATCGTGATAATGAGTTTAAAAACCCACAGATAATAAGGTATATGTGTAAGTTTATGAATATAGCTTAACTAGCTTTTGCCCGCGGCTTCGCTCGCGTTAAATTCGGGGTAACACGGTTCCCCTTTGCCCCCCGGAATGCTCCATACAAACTTCCACCCCCCATTTTAGGGAAGTGGGGGGTTAGAAAGAGACAAAAAGTAGCCTATGTCACTCTCCATTCCTTCAACTATCTCCACTTAAAAAATCACGTCAATTCGTCGCCCCGTTTTGCCGTGAAAGACGGACAAACAAACAAACAAACAAACTCATACACTTTCCCATTTATAATATTAGTATGGATAGATATGTATATATTGCTAGTTTTTTTTCTCTTATTAATTCTGTCATATTAAATGGACCCTGCACCTACTTAACCTTTCTATTTAGCCCATTCGTTGACTGGTAGAGAATGCCTTATGGCATTAAGTCCGCCATTTGTACCATCTTGTATTGTGCAATAAAGATTAAATAAATAAATAATTTCAACTGTTATAGAACGTGTTTTTATTGATTTGCTTTAATTTCAGCATATGGTTAGGTACGATTAAGGAAACGAATTGGCATAAGTAGGTAATTAGTTTAAAAAAAAATCCCGTGCATTACATAATTGTTTTATCGGTCACTAATGTAACTAGGGTGTTACGGTTTAATGATTAACTCAACCAAGCAATTGAAAATTATGACATGTCAATGTAATTTCGAACATTATAATACTCCGAGATACAAAATAAGCATATTTTATTGACGTAACATACATGCATCATTTACTGCGATGTCTCAGAGTACGAAAATAATTTAATTTGGGTTTAAACAATCAGAAAGATAAAAATTAACTATCGGTTATTTCAGAACTGGAGCTAATTAGGACACTGGTGTCTTTGAGAAATATACTTAATTTCAGCTCAGGAATGTACTCTTGCCATTAAAGCACATCAACAAAAACACGCCTACGTTTATATTTGTTATATTTGAATAATTTTGATTTGACTAAATACAAAATTAAAAAGCCAGTGCGTGTCGGACCACGCATGATGGAGGGTTCCGTTCCTTCAATGGAATAAGAACCAAACTAATACCAAAGGGTCGTATTGGATGCCTATGGAAGAAGTTTTTTGGAGATAACTCAAAAATGGCTGAACCGATAATCTTTAAAATTGTGTGATGTACGGATCCCTCTGGAGACGAGTGCGACTCGCACTTGGCTATTTTGTATTGCCGAGTCATGACATTACTTCCACACAAAAAAATAAAGTCATCTGACGCCATCTTGGATTAATCTACACAGTACACAAATCCAATTGCACTTAATATTTCGACAAGTCATGAACTCTTTGCAAAGACTTTTAATAGTAAAAGCCACTCACTTTGTGAAAGCTGCCCGGCCACTTTCGTTGGCTTAACTGAGCTTTCTAAGCTTTGAAGGCTGCCGGAGATAAAAGCTAGCTCTTTTAGGCTTTATATCTAGTGCTTTTATATACAGGCTGTTACAAAGATGCTGGTGATCTGATTTGTATCATATTCTGTTTATTCCGGCATAATTTCTCTACTAACTACATCCTTTATGCGTCTTAGGGGGACGCATAAAGGAAGTTGTGGAGAAATTCGCAGCCATCAGGTAAGTCTCAGTAGCTCGGTTGGTCAGAGCGATGGGCATGTATCCCAGAGTCGCGAGTTCGAGTCTCGCCTGAGGCAGTGGATTTTTCTACTTTTCCTTTATTTCTAAAACATTGTGGTATCGTTAGCAGACGTTCTGCTTAATACAAAATTAATTGTGGTACCTACTTCCATACGCATACACTTCTAAACGCCCTCTTCGAAGCATAATATAGTTTTTTTATTATTTTGTATTCATTGAATCAGCAAAAGTAATCACAATATTATATTTACAAGACCCATCATTCATTGGCAAACCCTTAGGTTTGTGTGCCGATGGGGAGTTGATAAAAACAATAGGCATGGTGAATTATTTTCATGTATAGTATCAATCGATTCGTTTTGTTGTGAGGATCAAAAGTCTATATCGGGCCAATTGCGTTAAAGTCAGAAATTTGACTTAAAAGTCTGAGATTTGCATTTGTTTCTCGAAACGCTCCTAACAAAATGACGTGCAAAAGTGACGTCACGATCATATAGTCGCCCTGTTTAAAGTATGGAAAAATTATGAAATTGCTATTTTTACAGTGAAATGTTACGTTTATGTATATGGTTACCATACAATTTATTTAACAGTAAAACGTTAAAAATCGAATGGTATCATTGTTTTTGTTTTAATTTCGCTCTTTAAATCTACGAGGTATGTATCTTTGTTAAAAATTACAATGACGTGTTTAAAAAGAAAAGAGATGTAGCAAAATTCAATACACGATATCCAAACAGATTGGTGCTTCCAGATACGAACACCGCTATGAAGAGTAAGCACTGTTATGCCATGTGTGTAAAAATCTTTAGCCACCTACCAGAACAACTAAAAGAACTACCTATCAAAAAATTTTAATACAAATTGTTTACTTGGCTGGTTGAGAGATGCTTTTATAGTACCAATGAATAATTTGCCAATACCTGGATTTAAATGATGTTTATGAAACGTAAGTAAGTAGTCCTATATTATATTAGGATAACATATAGCAAGTAAGCCTCTACATTTTGAAGAAACATTTGCATGACTTATTTAAGTCTAGATATATGATTCTGTATATATTAGTTTAAGATCCCTTGTACGGTATCTATTGCAAATAAAGATTTATGATTTTATGATTTATAATTTATAAAAAAATTAGAAATTTTGAAGCATGATATCTTTGAACTATCAAGAGATTTTTTTAATTTTCACTTTATTTGGATATATTGGTAATTCTGCATCCTATCAACTAAATTTTATTGCATAATTCAACATATGTCATCAGCCCTATTTTTAATTTTCAATTGTATGTTTTTAATTGTAAAGTGATATGTTAAAAAAAGTTACGGCGGTGGAATCATCCATAATTATACTGTCTGCTCTAAATATAAACTAGCGTATAAATATAAGCTTGTATATACATATACCGTTGCAAAGTTCCGTGTAAACTACCACTCGACTCCATCTAATTTCTATTATTTCAGCCCTCTACTCCATTACACTCACGCTATCGAAAATGACATGACTAGACGAAATAACACTACACTAACAACTCGAATTTCGACCTTATGACATTAAACTTAAAGTTGTTATTGAAGTATTTTGTTACAAGGCAAGAATTTAGAACTATTTAAGTTTAGTTTTAAGTTAGTTTCATAAGAATCACAAATGATTAGATTATCTGTTGTATTTTAGTTATAATAACCATAGTAGATTGTGTAACAAGGGAGCAAAATGAAATATTTACGGCGAGGGCGTATATTGATTCCCAAACGAAGCGATGGAGTCTATAATAGAATCCAGAGCGTAGCGAGGGATTCTAAAGTAGACTCCTGAGCGTAGTGAGGGATTCAAGTGTTAACGCCCAAGTTGAAAATAGTTTTGCTCCTATGTGATGTGACACATACTGCTTTTCACACCACCTTAGGGGAAAATTTTTCTTTATTGTTGAATCATATTTATTTTAACTTTACATGTGCTTAGTGTGCTTCTTGATTATAATGAATCTATTAATTTAATAAGAAATTTGATTGTGATGACGAACTGGCTGAAAAAAAAACGAATGTCCTAGAACAGAAAAGTGCCACTTTGTTCCCTCCAAGCAGGGAAGAAAAAGCCCGTATACGACTAGGTGGTGTGAAAAAATATTTTTTTTTCAAGGCAGTAAGTAATCTGACAGCTCGTATCATACAAAGTGGTTTATAATGTACAGTTGCCATCAATTATATCGGAGCGGCCAAGGTAGGTACTATAGGGTAAGTATTAATTCTTCATTTCCTGCTACCCAAAGCTTGTCTGAGAGAGATCGCTTTTTAGCGATAAGACCGCCTATTGTTACCTTATTTTAAGTTTATTGTAAAAAAATATTTTAATTTTTCTTGTATTTTGGTGCATTCAAGAATATTTACTTACTTACTTACTATATCGCGGACAAGGTATATCTGAACTTGCAAATTTCTATACACACTTGCAAATTTCTATACACACTTGCAAATATTTATATACACTTTATCGCCTTGATAATAGAGGCGTTGTTCAGATATTTGTGACAAACTGGGCCGTTCTGGCATATCTGATTGTATAGGCACTGTCAGATTACTGTCTTGAATTAAAAATACTACTTTAGTAGTCCGTCTCGAACTGAGAACTCACTTTACTTGCAAACTAGTTGATTTTTTTTTCAGAACCTCCTAGTCGATTCAGCTCATATAAGAACTCTCAAAATATACGTATCTCTACTACAACCAGAACAAGTTTCATAAAGATCAGAAAAACGTTACTAAATTATCGCGCAAAAAAAAAAACTAAATAAAAAGCCAGCCACGGACGTCCCAGTAGTCAGCTGACAGTTTTGTTGTGCCCGAAGTATTCTGTAAGAACTTCGCTTCGCTGCAATCGCTCGTTCGATAACATAACCCCAAATGTTATGGACCGTTAGCCTGGAACTTTTACAACCAATCGCGTCGCAGGCGATAACTTGTGAAGTGATTAAGTTCGATGTATGAAGCCTCGGTATGTTCAGCTGCCGCTCCGTTGGTGGGTTGAGAACCGGCAGCCATTTAATCACTTTAAAAACTGGTATTGGTAAGTAAATTATTAGCAGGTACTTTTTAGTAACTAACTATTACGAAATTGATTAGGTTACCCAAGACGATCGTCTTATTGACTGGTGTAGGTAAAATACCTGTAATTAAAGAAAAAATAAAATTAATATTAAATTTAAATATACTTGCAAACAACCTAACCAATATAACATTACCCTTGTGAAGATTTTTTTCGCCTTCTAGCTCCACCTCCTAGATCCTGCTCATATACTTACCTACGAACTCTTAAATTATATGGATCTCTGCTACAAATTTCATAAGTATCAGAAACACGTTACTAAAGTTATCGCGGAACAAACCCTCAAAATCAAAAAGCCATCGAAATGCCGCAACGTCCCAGTAGTCGAAGTTGTTTGTAAGAAATTAACTTAGCTTACGCTCCGCTCGTTCGACAAGAAAGCTTAAGTTGTGATATCTGCTGATAAAAATATACTGGTTTAATTTATGATTAAAGCATATTAGTAGTATGAGAACTTCCTTGTTCGAAGTTGGTCCAGAACTTAGAAATGTCGTTGTGGTCTACGCGATATTCGAACGTAAACCATTTGATCTCAATTTGATACTCACTTTACGCTTTACTACGCATATGATCTGTAGCCCGCATATACTAGGTAATAATAATAATAATAATAATAAATACTCTTTATTGCACACCTCATACAGTTACAAGCACAAATTTTACAATTAGATAAATTTAGGTAGAGGTAACAACAGGCGGTCTTATCGCTAATGAGCGATTTCTTCCAGACAACCTTTGGGTAGTGGAGACTAGAGAAAAACAATAAGCAGTAGGTGGTGCATAGAAACAAAAGAGACGAAATAGATAACACAGCACATTCATATGAATATACATACTTAAATAAATACAAAATAAACATACATATACGTACATATATACATATATAATACACACAATAAGAAACAACAGTGTCAACTTAAAAACCTAAGGAAGAGATAAATAGTATTCCTTAAGTTGCGATTTAAAGCTACTAATAGATTGCGCGCGTTTAATGTTGAGAGGGAGAGAATTCCACAAACGAACGGCCTGGAACGTAAATGAGCAATTATAAAATTTGGAAGATGAAGATGGCACTTTTAGGAGCAATTTTTGAGAGGATCTAATAGAATTAAGATAAGAGAAACGCTCTTTGAGGTAGCGGGGAGTTGCAGGGTTAAAAAGTATAGAAAAGAGTAAAGAAAGTATGTGAGAGTTACGGCGGTGACGGATAGGGAGCCATTTGAGTTGAGAACGAAAACTAGAAACATGGTCGAATTTGCGTAATCCGAAAATGAACCGAATGCAGGCATTTTGAATACGCTCAAGCTTATTAAGTTGCTCCTCGGTTAGGTCTAAATAGGAGATATCTGCATAATCAAGAATGGGGAGAAGTAACGACTGAGCAAGCGCAATTTTAGTAGCATTTGGCAGGAAATTCCGGAGCCGTCTGAGAGACCCTATGGCAGCAAACATCTTCCTGCTCACTTCACTCACCTGAGGCACCCATGATAGACAACGATCCATGATTACGCCAAGATTTTTCACTTGGTTGGAAAAAGGAATTTGGATACCATCGAAGACTATCGGAGGGAGCCTGAGAAAGTCAATTTTGGAGATTTGTTTAGCGCTACCCATCACAATTACCTGTGACTTTAGGGGGTTTACTTTTAAACCGTAATTTTGACTCCAATTTGATATGCGGAGCAGATCAAGATTCGTGGCTTCTATAACTAAATTGAGATCGCTATGCATACCCTGCGAATATATTTGAAGGTCGTCGGCATAGAGGTGATACGAAGAGGAGAGATCAAGAGTTATGGAATTAATGAAGATAGAAAATAAAAGAGGAGACAGCACACCACCCTGTGGAACACCAGCTGATGTGCTGCACCAGGAAGAACACGAAGAATCTAGTTTAATTCTTTGCCGACGACCAACCAAATAGCTGCGGAACCAGTCAATCGCTGCAGCCGATATGTTAAGAGACTGTAAGAACGCGAGCAAAATGTCAAAATCGACCGTGTTAAAGGCATTACTGAAATCTAGAAGTGCAAGAACTGTAAGCTTCTGGTCATTCATACCCAAACGGATGTCATCGGTAACCTTGACAAGAGCCGAGGTAGTACTATGGCCCGGACGAAAACCAGATTGAAATGGGTTTAGGAGGTCATTTCTATTCAGGAAGGAAGTTAGTTGCTGATGCACTAGCCGTTCGAGGACTTTGGATAGGAAAGGAAGAATGGAGATGGGGCGATAGTCAGAGAAGGAACTGGGGTTGGATTTTTTGGGTAACGGAATAATATTGGCATCCTTCCACAGACTGGGAAAAGTACTTGATGAAATGGAAAAATTCAGAATACCGGTGATAATAGGAACAAACAAATCAAGGAGAGGGAGTATCATATTTCGGCTAACACAGTCAACACCAACGGCGTTAGAAGTGATATTCAATATACCCTTCCTAACATCACTCTCACAGAAATGGCTAAAATAGAAAGAAGAGAAATCTAAGGCAGGAAGTGATGAAAGATGATGAAGTGAGTTAGATTTCTTAGGACCACTGAAACAGGTGGACGATGAAAAATGCTGGTTAAGCTGGTCAACGCTAATATTGTTTAAATTGGTTGCCTGTTGAGATTTGCCAACTCCGAGACCTTTCAAAAATTTCCACACTTTGGCTGGATTTCCATCTTCAACAGAACTGTGAATATGACGCCTCTGAGCATCTCGACATATAGTGCTACAGCGATTGCGCAGGGTATGATATTTAAGTTTATTTTTCTCAGAGTTGTTAGCCTTATACTTAGATTTAGATTGATTCTTCCTCTCTATAAGGGCTTTAATATCCTCAGTGAGCCAAGGAGCAGGGAGATGCTTGACTTTTATTGCACGAACAGGAGCATGAGCGTCATAAAGTTGTATGAGGAGCGAATTAAAGAGAGAAACTTGATCGTCTACCGAACCCGCTCGAGCGATACTGCTCCAATCGATTGTTAAAGCGTCATCTCGAAGCTTTTCCACATTTAATCCACTAAAATTGCGCTGCAAAAGAATTTTTGATTTAGATTTGGGAGGACGAATTTTGTAAGAGAGATAGAGCAGATCATGATATGAGAAGGCATCCGCGGAGTATTGTCCAAATTTAGACACATGAGAAGTCGAAGAAACTAAAGTTAAATCAAGAAGAGAAGGCGAGCAATTTGGAAAATAGTGTGTGGCGTCTGAAGGGAGAATAGTTAGATTGCATGCATCTACCAGGGATTTAAGGCGCCGGGATCGACTGTCATCCTTCAGAAGACACGTATTTAGATCTCCCATAAGAATGTGATGATTATAAGAAGGCATAAGGTCCTCGAGAAGTTTCTCAAGAGAATCAAAGTAATTAACGTGAAGGGAGGGGGAATAAAAAACGCCAAGTAAAAGTTTGGAATGAGAGAGGGAAACGTCGAGAAACATATACTCTGCGGCATCAGAAGTAGAAGAGCTGGCAGATACATTAACAATTGAATAGGGGATGTAAGAACGAAGGTAAATCGCAACTCCACCGCCACCTCTTCCAAGGCGGTCGTGCCGAATTAAATTGAAACCAGGTAAAGAGTAAGACGTTGAAGGCAAAGCTGGTCTGAGCCACGATTCGGAAATTAAAATAGCATGAATGTTCTTAATGTCAAAAGAGAGTAACATATCGCTGTAATGTGCAGGAATACTTTGCGCATTTAAATGCACAACGTTAAAATTTTTAGGTACATCATTAAACTGAGATTCCAGAATGTCGTGAAGCGAAGGAGGCAAACTATGGAAACTGTCTTCACTTACACTATCTAAGGAGGAAAAAGATAAATACTGATCACTGTTATCACTGAAAGGCATCTGAAAAATATATATAAAGTTAAAAATATAATAAGTATATAATAAGTGTATACTAATATTCAATAAATATAAAAATATATACAGTAAAAACTAAACAAAAACTCCACAATCTACCCGCCAGCAGCAAATAAATAATATATCTACTAACCCTAAACTAATTTAAGGTACCTTAGCTACCCGCCAGCATATCTGGATGGATCAAAATTAAAAACAAAACAACAAATAGCAGAAACGGAACGCAATAATTTACAAGTGGCAACACTGGGCTGTTCATGTCAAAGCGCCTGTCATGTCAAGTTAATGTCAAAGCAAAGCAAATGCTATTACGAAAACTAGTTAAGATACACAAATTAATCAAAAAAGAAAGAAAGGGTAGACACAGATAAGTGCTGCACGACAAAATTAAGAAGTCAATTGTAACACGGTAACAAGAAAAGCACTACACAGTAAACAAACAAAGTAGGTACGAGTACTCTACGATCGAATCTTCGCCTTCACAGTCTCCCTCTTTGCACGCTGCTGCCTAGCTCGCGGAGCCTGGGGGACGGGCCGAGTATCAGGTTCCGACGAAGCGGCAGGATGCTCTGCGTCGGCATCGGTAGGCGTCGCCTGCGCAACCGACAGAGCTTTCACATCGGCGACGCTGTTAGCACGGCGGCGCACGCCATCTTTTCCCAGCACAAGCACGTCGCCGTTCCAGGTCCAGCAGTTGCGCACTCCAAAACGCTCACGAGCCTCCATGAAAGCATTGTGGCGGGGCTTTGTGAGAAACTCTCCAAGTGTGACGCCTGAGCCCTTGAGTGCCACCTTGCCAAACCATACATCATCCCTGATGGCTATATCCTTGAACTTGACAAGAATGGCTCTAGGCTTTTTGCCGCGCCCTCCACGACCACCCAACCGATGACTGCGCTCAATATCTGCTGCGGAAAGATCTTCTAACACGGCCTGCAGTTTGTTAACCGCAAGATTTGTTGTGTCCTCAGAATCAGATTCATCTATACCATGTACTAACAACATCTTGCGGCGAGAGCGCGTCTCAATGTGGTCCACCTGGCGAGTGACAAGCTCCACCTGCTTCTGCAAGGCATCGAGAGACCTCACAACAAAGTCCTTGAAAAAGTCAAACTTTGAAGCCACAGCAGCGACTGTTGGATTAGTGGTGCCCGCGTTGTCGAGATCTTTCTGGAACTGCGCCATCGTCTTCTTGAATGTCTCGGACAATTCCTCAATTGAACTTTTTACTGCACTTGTTTCTGACATTTTGTGAGAGTGAAGTGAGTGATAAAAATCGAAGTTAACTTGTGGAGAAAATGTAATGGAAATGCTGGTAGGTTATAAAGGTTATTTAAGCATCAATATTATTAGGTTTAATTGTCCAAAAAGTGATTATAAATATTTTTTTAACAATAAATTTAGTGCACAAGATGTGACTTGTTTTTCTCCACCTACCCGAAAAAAAGTAGGTAAGTACAGTCTGCAATGAAAGTTGCCGAACGAAATAAGATTACAAAAATAATTGGGTTTAGATTCGGTCGCCTCACAATGTTTTCCTTTACCGAAACATGAATGGTAAATATAAAATGATATTTCGTACCGTATTTTCCGAAAAAGTCAGTGGCACGGGCCGTGGTTTGAAGCTTAAACGGATTGAAAGTCTGACATCGGATTGACATTCTAATTTTAAACTGATTTTACAATGGCCGTTGCTAAGCTACGGTCAAAAGTGGAATTTCCAATATAATAGTAGTTTATTTACACTCGTATTATATATCCTAAATAACGTGTGCGGAAACCATAGAATGACCGTCATTGCACCGCCATGGCCAACTCGATTGTGCCGGCGGTCGCGCGGGCGCGTGCCGGTAGTCGGGAAGGAGGACAGGATTTACATTATAAATAAATAAATAAAAATAAATAAATATTTGGGGACAATCTTACACAAATTATCAAATTATGTTATCAAATTAGATGTTCCAAATTTGAAACTCATAACCTATCAATATTTGAGCATGTAAAGTTAAAATTACGTTACTGCCACAGATAAAAAGCTTATCATAGTAAAATCGGTTGTGGTAATGCTAGCCATTGCCTACCGTTTTTGAACACGTTTTAGAGGACTTACAATGTGAGTGTAGATAAAATTACCTATTTACCTTTATTATTTAGGTAATACGACTAAGCTACATGTCGGCTTATACATATGTACGAGCATGCAGTTAGGGACTATAGTAACAGTACAAGCTAAATTATGTTATGAATTATATCAAATCAATATCAATTTAAAGCTAAATTTTGAAAGTTTGAATGTCACTGAGCATTTGTATGGATCACGCGAAGCGTCCCTTGTTCTCAAACTTTCCCAATATCTAACGCTAATAAGATTCTCAAACTAAGCAGGTGCAAAGCGAATTATATATATATACGTACATTCAGTTGTGATGTTTATTATTTTGACTATATACACGGCATTTTTTTCTGCAAAACACGTTTGGGCGCAATTTTTTTATTTTTTTTTATTTGTATGAATAAATATCTTGTTAGTTATCGTATGTTTATGTCAATTCCATACAGTCTTCAATACAGAGTAATTAAAAAAAAAACTGGCCAAGTGCGTATCGGACCACGCATGATGGAGGGTTCCGTACCTTCAATGGAATAAGGACCAAACTAATACCAAAAGGTCGTATGAATGAATGAAAAAATTATTTTATTCAAAACACAGACACAACAATATAAGGTAAACTTATGCTTAAACTAGAGAAATAAAAATTACAATGCTATGACTGGTTTCTGAAGAGGATAACACTCAGCATGTGTCGCAGCACAAAAGTGTTACAACGCTGGATTTCAGTGTACCCAGTGACACTTAAAATGCAAACACAAAACAATACAAAACATAGATTATTGTACAAAGCGAAAACGAAACGTATCTGATGCCAATGGAAGAAGTTTTTTGGAGATAACTCAAAAATGGCTGAATCGATAATGTTCAAAATATGCAATAAGGCGACCCTTGTCAATTTTTTCATATATTTTGACTAACGGTTCAAACAGGGGGCACGCTTTTATTGACTTTCAAAGCGATTATTTTTGAAAATATTCACTTAATCACTCCATGTTATTTTTAAAGACCTATCGATTGATGTACGGACGGCCGGACAGACGGACATGACGAAACTACAAGGGTTCCGTTTTTACCATTTTGGCTACGGAACCCTAAAAAGAACCATTTATAATCTGTGGCTTATCGCCACATTCGGACATCTTAAACATTTATAACTACGATTAAGCAACTAAATAGAAATTCCCTTAGGTACCATTATAACTAAAGTTGTAACTTGTAAGTACCTGAAGTGAATAGTATACTGTTGTGGCACTATTCTGACCGCAGCGGGGTATTTCACGCAGAGAAAGCGAGCAATCGGTTAGAGGCGGTAGAGATGCGCTACGCGTATCGATATATCAAGAGTACGGGCGTTTTAACTATAAAAAAAAACTTTCGTGAGACATACTAATAGTATAAAATATAACGGTTACACTCACGTCACTTTAGTCACTTCGCGCGACATATTTCGGAGAGCTTAAATGCAACAGTGCGTTACGGGCCGGTTCAAATAGCACTCTTAGTGCTTGCAGATGGAGACCTACGCTCTATATTTAAATACTATAAAAAGTATTTCATGTAGTTAATTTTGTCACCTTTTCAGTTTTTCTATATCTTCTATGACTTTAACGAATTTGACAAACTAAAATATATCAAAATTTGGGAACATATTTTCAATAATGACGAATAGTCACCAGTAATGACGTAACGGACACCATGTTACTTAACAGAAAAATACATGTCACATTATATTTAACAATCATTTGGAATAAGTACCTACAGTGAATTGAACAGTAAGAGCCTTATAGGTAAATATCACGCAGAGAAGGCGAGCAATCGCTTAGAGGCGGTAGAGATGCGCTACGCGTATCGATATTATGGCACGGGCATTTTTATCACTAAAAAAATGTCCAAATAATTGGGATCCATTTAGTTTTACGACTGTAACTAAATGAACAACTAAAATTGTTTGAAAAGTTGGGACACTTTTGTCTCAATTAAAATCTAGCGAGCTCGAGACTCTACTAACAAAGTTTCCATATAATAAAGTATGACATAAAACTATTTAGAAACTACCTTAAAATATAAACTAAAAACTACCTACAAAATTAAAACTAATAGAAAACTAAGATTTAGGTAAGGTCATCGAGGTCCGAACCCTGAGAAAGGGTTCCCATAAGGCTGGCTGCGTTCCCCCTCTGGATCGCTATTAATTAATATTTCCTTGTATCGATATCGATAGATAAACTAACCCATCCCTAGCGTCGTTCTCACGCGGTCGACTCGCTCAATCAACATCACTAACAGCAACCTTAAACAAGCGAATATAGACCTTAACCCGTTACAATAAGGGTTCCGCAATATCAGTCAATTGTTTCTCTGTGGTCGAGGTACAAGGCTCGACCACGTTATTGTGTGTAATTCATTTTCTCTTACAACCAGGAACGAAATAAGGTAAAGTCGAGTGCTTGTCACTGTCCCAATACATGACATATTTTGGACGAGTTTAGTGATAGTTTGTCGAATTACAAGGACACTCCATTCTTTTACTAATAGATAACGTGTTGTGTAGTTTTTTGAAGTACTAGTGACCCGCTCCGGCTTCGCACGGGATAAAAAATGGTTATTGTGGGTTATCCCTAACAGTTAGACATATACCATCGCAGACTTTTTTGTAGACCGTTTTAAGGTGTACAATACTGTAGTACATAGTTTTGATCTATCCCGTAGGGTTCAGCCAGAGCCAGCGTTTGCAATGTAAGCGAAAAAAAAAAAACAGTTTATTTACGACAGCACATTAGAAACCTCTAAAATTATCAATGTTTCTTTATTATATTATGCATGTATTATACATATAAACCTTCCTCTTGAATCACTCTATCTATTAAAAGCGTATCAAAATCCGTTGCGTAGTTTTAAAGATCTAAGCATACATAGGGACAAACAGCGGTAAGCGACTTTGTTTTATACTATGTAGTGATGTACTAACTAGTAGTCCGCCTCGATCTCAGAACTCGCGATTTACTTGCAAACGAGATGATTAATATAATAAGACCCTTCATAACATTTTTTTCGACTTCTAGCTTCACAACCCCTTGATCGATCCTGCTCATATATGAACTCTCAAATAGTACTTATCTCTGCTACAACCTCACCAAATTTCATATAGATCAGAAAAACGTTACTAAAGTTATCGCGGAACAACTATTCAAAATCAAAAAGCCATCGAAATGCCGAGATGTCCGAGTAGCCGAAGTTGTTTGTAAGAACTTCACTTCGCTTACGCTCCGCTCGTTCGATTAATCCATATCGACTAAGTGGCCCGTTCCGTGTCGTGGGAGTGTCACATTTACTAGTAATAGACGGAGAGCTAGCCACGTCAGATATGACACAATAATGAGAGCGACGAAACCTAGCTATAAGGATAGTATTGCAATTTTACTAGACGGGTTTCATTGCTCTCATTATTGTGTCATATCTGACGTGGCCAGCTCTTAGTCCATGAAGCATGATGTAGGCCAGGGGTCAACAAACTTTTTTGACAAAGAGCCTGATGGCGAAAATATGGAATTTTGGGACGCTCATAGAGCCGCAGTTTTCTGTTTTTCACTGTAATATTAGATTTTTTAGGGGAACTTGGAGAGACACAACTGACCCTTCAAAGAGCCGCATGCGGCTCGCGAGCCGGGGTTTGTCGACCCCTGAATGCCCCTGATGTAGGCTGTTCCGTTTCGCGTCCTAATACACACTTCCGACGTTCCGACACTTCATTTTGTATAGAAAACATCACGTGACCTCCGAGGAACACGTGACGCTTTTTATACAAAATGGAGTGTCAGACTGGGAACAGTGCATCACCCTGCATCTTTAAACTTGTGAAAAAGTTAAAAATGTTTACTACGGGTTACATAGATACGTAATTTAAGTCGATTTTTAGGGTTCCGTACCTCGAAATGAAAAAAGGAACCCTTATAGGATCACTTTGTTGTCCGTCTGTCTGTCTATCAAGACCATTTTTCTCAGGAACGCGTGGCCTATCAAGCTGAAATTTATATCAAATACTCAGGGTCTATTGTCCCTTGGAGCTGTGAAAAAATCGAACTTAAAAGCCAACGCAAACAAGATACAGTCGTTTATGCTGCAAATTTTAGAGTTTTTCGGCACTCGCAGAACCTACGTACTTCCCGTGAACTCAGAATCTTGCAATTTGGTACAAAGCAACGTCTTATAGCACAGATAATGGAAAAATTGCGAAAACCGTAAACTTTTAGTTACATCATATAATAAAAATATTTTTAATAATTTTAAAGTTACCCCTATAATATACCTACAGGTTTGTACGGAACCCTCGGTGCGCGAGTCCGACTCGCACTTGGCCGGTTTTTTTATTTCATCGTAAATTGATCCAAACATTTCGAGCAAAAAATCGACTTAAATTACGTGAGGAACCCGTTATAACACGAAAATTTTATAGTTAAAATTGTGAAAAAGTTCCTTAGTTTATTTTCAAAGGAAGTTGGTAACTTTGAAAGCCGCCATCTTGTTGCTTTAATTTCCGATTGAGCTTCAACAAAGCTTTGTTTCGTTGTCAAAAGACGCAGCAATGAGTTTATGATGCTTTTCAACAATTACACAGGGTGTAAATCTAAATAAACCAGATATAGGATTTAATAGTGTTATTAGTATGAAGTTTTTTTAAAGTTACACTTAATAGTCACAAAACGCGCGTAACTACCCTTTGGTTGAACAAACGGTTATCCGGGGTCTCGGCCACCCACGTGTTTGTAGGGAGGGTACCTTACAATCAGCAAGGCGTCAACCGAACAAAATTGCTTGTATTTATTTTACTAAAAGTGAATAAAATCAACTAATACACCTCGACATTGGCAGAATTGATGTCGTTAAATCCGGCGAGGAGTAAAAGCCATATATAAACAACCGGCCATGTGCGAGTCGGACTCGCGCACCGAGGATTCCGTACAAACCTTTACAGCTTAAAGGTAATATAGACCTGAATATTTGATATGAATTTCAATTTAATACCTCCACGCGTTTACGAGGAAAAGGGTAGTAAGTTTAAAATTTTAAAAAAATAATTTTTCGTATGATTTTACTAAAAATGTCTACTTTTTGTAATTTTTCCATTGTCTATGCTATATGACATTGCTTCGTGCCAAATTTCAAGTTTCTGAGTGCACGGGAAGTAAGTACCCCGTAGGTTTTGCGAGTGCCGAAAAACTCTAAAATTTGCAGCATATGCATGCCGAAAAACTCTATAAGTTTGATTTTTTTCGCAGCTTCAAGGGACAATAGACTTGAGTATTTGATATAAATTTCAGCTTGATACCTCCACGCGTTCCTGAGAAAATGGTTTTGACAGACAGACAGACAGACAAAAAAGTGATCCTATAAGGGTTCCGTTTTTTCCTTTCGAGGTACGAAACCCTAAAAATAAAAAAAGTCATGTTTGGTGGATTATGACAGCTAGACCTCTCGCCACGGTGCTGCCATCTAGTGTAAAACTCGAGTGACCGTTAGCACTGGAAAGCTGAAATTTGGTACTAATATGTATATCAATCAGGCCAACAAAGTGGTAAAAAAAAGTGGAAAAAAAAGTTTTATTAGGGTACCTCCCCTAAACGTAAAGTGGGGAGTGATTTTTTTTTTCATTTCAACCCTAACGTGTGATATATTGTTGGATAGGTATTTAAAAATGAATAGAGGTTTACTAAAATCATTTTTTGATAATGTAAATATTTTTGGAAATAATCGCTCCAGAAGTTAAAAAAAACCGGCCAAGAGCGTGTCGGGCCACGCTCACTGTAGGGTTCCGTAGTTTTCCGTCCGTCACAGTAAGTGTCCCCACTTAAGAGTTAATAACACCGCCATGTAGGATATGATATGAGAGTTCCATGTACAGCGACATCTATCGGCAAATTGAGTAAACTATTGCGCGCGAGCATAAAGTATGGAAGATGATTTTTATGGGATAATTCTTTATTGCGTGAACCGATTTTCACCGTTTTTACTTTATTTGAAAGCACGTCATTTCATTGTAATTTTGTAGAAATTACAGGTACAATAAACACCTGCTTATACGGTTAAATTACAAACTTAGTTCAGAAATTATTTTGTATTTTGTTTTCAAAAACTATTCATCCTATCAAGTTCAAAATAATTTTGCAAGAAAGTTTTTATAAAGTTCTACTTTTGAGATTTTTTTCATATTTTTAAAACTTATGGTTCAAAAGTTAGAGTGGGGGGACGCATATTTTTTTACTTCTGGAGCGATTATTTCCGAAAATATTTAAATTATCGAAAAATGATTTTAGGAAACCCCAATTCATTTTTAAATACCTATCCAATAATATATCACACGTTAGGGTTGAAATGAAAAAAAAAATCACTCCCCACTTTACGTATAGGGGAGGTACCCTAATAAAAAAAAATTTTTCACTTTTTATTTTACCACTTTGTCGGCGTGATTGATATACATATTAGTACCAAATTTCAGCTTTCTAGTGCTAACGGTCACTGAGATTATCCGCGGACGGACGGACGGACGGACGGGCAGACATGGCGAAACTATAAGGGTTCCTAGTTGACTACGGAACCCTAAAAAAATGTGTCCCCCCCCCCCCTCTAACTTTTGAACCATAAGTTTTAAAAATATGAAAAAATCTCAAAAGTAGAACTTTATAAAAACTTTCTAGGAAAATTATTTTGAACTTGATATATTGAATAGTTTTTGAAAAAAAAATACAATATAATTTCTGAACTAAGTTTGTAATTTAACCGTATAAGCAGGTGTTTATTGTACCTGTAATTTCTACAAAATCACAATGAAATGACGTGCTTTCAAATAAAGTAAAAACGGTGAAAATCGGTTCACGCAATAAAGAATTATCCCATAAAAATCATCCTCCATACTTTAAGCTCGCGCGCAATAGTTTACTTAATTTGCCGATAGATGTCGCTGTACGTGGAACGCTCATATCATATCCTACATGGCGGTGTTATTTTGACTCTTAAGTGGGGACACTCACTGTGACGGACGGAAAACTACGGAACCCTACACTGAGCGTGGCCCGACACGCTCTTGGCCGGTTTTTTTAATTAAGAAGTTACTTACAGCTTATTTAGGTTATTTAAATAGCCTCGTAAGGCAGGTCAGGTAACCCCGCGATTCCCACGGCTCTATAATTGTCTATGCCGTTTTCGTGACGTCATTATGGATATAATGACCTCTGTGGTCTGCAAGCTTGTTTATGGGTAATTTTGTTTTTTTTTTTACTACTATTTCGCCAAATAAGAAAAAAAAAGAATATTGTCAGAGATATTCAAGTGACTCAAAATATTCGAAGCCAGCTTGTTGAAAGGGGTTACCGTAGCCTATGGATGACTGCAACTCAAGGGGTTAGGTATTACATGCGAGTTGCAGACCCTTTTGTACACCTTCAGTATAAAGACTTATGCAACCCCCTAGGTAAAGCCAAGAATTGCATACATGGATCAAGTCAAGGAAAAAATTAACGTCGTGTCGTGTCGTATCAGGCTGTCAAGGAGAAGGCAAAGGACAGACATACATGGAAAGTGCTCCACCGACAAGAGCCCAGCTCTTAAATAATTGATGATGAGGTGCAGTGCAATCCATAGTTTGTTAAACTGTTTCAAAGTCAAAAAGTTAAAAATGTGTTCAAGTAGGCATAGCCACAAGCTTTCCAATCGTCAGTTACAAATGTTATCTTAAGCTAATATACCGGGTGTTTCCTGTAATAGGGGCAATAAATTAAACCGTAGATTCTACTCCTCAAACTGGACAATATTAGTTCAGCGACTTTTAAAAATAACTTATAATTTGATTTTTATTTCACTTTAAAGTTTATTCGAACACGCAATGTATTGCGAAATTGATTATTTCTGTTGGGTGACAAGAGTGACAAGCAATGTCAATTAGACGGATTTTAACGTACATAGAAAATACTATTTAGTATGTATGAAAAAGAGACAATATAAAAACTTCATTTTTTTTTTAAATTGTAGAACAAATGATTCATTGTTTGAGGAGTAGAATCTACGTTTTAATTTATTGCTCTTATTACAGGAAACACCCGGTATAATTCAGAGAAATATATTGATGTAATTATAAAAAAAAATGTACATGTTGTAGATGTCAAAATGTATGATAATAATTTAACAATAAGATTGTCAAAACTTAAAAGATTAACAAATGTATAATAAAATACTAGTCTAGACTGTGTCTAGAATGAAATCTAAATGTCAGAAGGAAAATTGAAGTATTTTTCTTAAATTAAACAATAGTATACATTGTTAACAGACGGTGTTTTATTATCATAAGTACATGTAGTTTTGTATACTATATACATATATAATATGCTTTAGAAAGAAGTTTTACGTTTTACATAGTTTTTGATTTTATTTATTGATAATTTGGTGATTTCTATATTTTTTTTTATACCACGACGGTGGCAAACAAGCATACGGCCCGCCTGATGGTAAGCAGTTACCGTAACCTATGGACTTCTGCAACTCCAAAGCAGTCACATGCGCGTTGCCGACCCTCTACAAATGGAGGGTTCACTGTGTTGACGGCTAAAGGAACAAGAAGGTCCCTCATTGTCAACACACTGGGTCCTCTTTGAGCTCTTTGGCAACCTTACTCACCAGCAGGAACACAACACTATGAGTAGGGTCTAGAGCTATTTGGCTGTGGTTTGGTTGTGGTGTGTGGTCTATTAGAAGCTTATTATAAAACCTTATACCATTAATTAGCCATCTTTTTTTATTTGTTTTTTTTTCTGTAATGTCACGAATAAATATATTTCTATTTATATTTTTTCTGACAGAACCTTTTATTCAAACCTTTGTCATCTACAACATAATATTACAAATACAACAATTCGTTTCCATTTCCCGATAGAAATGACCACGTAATTACTAACGGTTCCGGCGACACGCGTTCTGAGTTCGACTTCCGGTCGCCATTGCTTTACTTTTAAATTACTGTAATATTAGTTACCAGTTTTGTGGTAAAATATGATCTGTCTTGACAGTTATATCACACTGATATTCAAAATTAAATAGAGGTGTATTTAAATAGGAAAATACCATAGGACGGAATTCCGTCCCCTAATTAGGAAACGTTCGAAGTTTTAAATTGTTTTTGTGTTTATGTTTATAAATTTTTCCGGTTTTTTTTTTTCTTGTTTTGATTAGGATATTCTTATCTTGGGGATGTGACCGTGGCGTCAATGCGTCGTGTCGTCAAATGGTTGCAACGGAAGACCAGCGCTGGCCCTGCCGGCATTTAACGCTGAGTTGCGACCATTTTGTGGTAATTAATGTTTCGGGTTGTATATGTTACTGTTTATTATGTTTTTTGTAATTGTCATGAATAAATCTTTCATTCATTTATTAAAAAAAATGGACGACTGTCTCTGGTTCTCCTTACAAACAATATTTCCATGTCCTCTATGATTAGAGTTGTATTTTCACGAGAACGTCCTCCGATTTGTATGGGGAATATTCTCGATTGCAAACGTTCTCCGTACAAAACGGAGAACGTTCTCGATAACGGCACAACTATATCTCTGATATTGTAAAAACATATTTTACTCTGTTAAATTTGTATTAACCACAACAGAGATATTCTGCTATTGCAGCTAATGCTATAATATACTAATTCTAACTTTTTTCGGTAGTTTATTATTTACTTACCTATACCTACTATTTAATATGATTAGCCGCCGCAACTAGATGGGTGAACGAGACAGCGCTATACATACCGTCGCCGCATAAGGAAACCGCAGCAGTGTGATAGCCGCCTTACTATGCAATTGCGATCATAGATGCATCTCCTAGAATGTTTGCCTCGTAAGTTACTCAAAGTACTAAAGTACTCTGTAATTAAAGACTTGTTCAAAAACGGTAGGCAATGGCCAGCATTACCACAACCGATTTTACTATGATAAGCTTTTTATCCGTAACAGTAACGTAATTTTAACTTTACATGTTATTAAGTTATGAGTTTCAAATTTGGAACATCATATTTGATAACATAATGTAAATCCTGTCCTCCTTCCCGACCACCGGCACGCGCCCGCGCGACCGCCGGCACAATCGAGTTGGCCATGGCGGTGCAATGGCAGTCATTCTATGGTGTCCGAACACGTAATTTAGGATATATAATATGAGTGTAGATAAAGTACTGTATTAATTAGGCCTTATTACGTAACAGTTACATAGACTACTATTATTGTACAACAAAGAAAAATACAACAGAAAGAATACATCATATTTACATAATAATTTTGACAGTACTCTGACAGCTCGTACCATAAATCACTTTGTATGGTAAGAACTGTCAGATTCTTAAAAATACTACTTTAATTCTATAGACATTAAAGCCGCAGACAGAAGATAGTTTCGAGTATACATTATATCCCATCAAAAACATAAATGTGAAAGGCTGCCAAGTTCGATACTATGGGAATGCTTCGCCTATAAAAGAAGTGAGATCTGAATAAGTACCAAGTTCCATAAAAATACCTCAAATCATAAATAGTTATAGGAATGCACACTTGATTTCCAGCAGTTTTTAAGGTACATTTTGAATAAGTATCACGTTACATAGAAATACCTAAAATTATAATAGTCAGAGCAAACGCACACCGGTTTTTTTAGCAGTTTCCTGATACCATTTATTATTTTCAGTACTTTTTAATGATGTAACTTGGCAAGTTTTCACACACCACACACCTTTTCAATGCAATGAATCGACACCTTTGGGACTGCAATGTGTCAAGTATATAATTTTCTATTAAAACTTGCCAAGTTACATCATTAAAAAGTACTGAAAATAATAAATGTTATCAGGAAACTGCTAAAAAAACCGGTGTGCGTTTCTCTGACTATTATAATTTTAGGTATTTCTATGTAACGTGATACTTATTCAAAATGTACCTTAAAACTGCTGGAAATCAAGTGTGCATTCCTATAACTATTTTATGATTTGAGGTATTTTTATGGAACTTGGTACTTATTCAGATCTCACTTCTTTTATAGGCGAAGCATTCCCATAGTATCGAACTTGGCAGCCTTTCACATTTATGTTTTTGATGGGATTTAATTTATTTTTGTTAGGTGTAGGTTCTTTATTATTTTTTTATCACGGACGGCGCGAGCGCGGCGGACGAGTGTAAGCAGCGACGGAGGGTGCGCGAGGCGGGAAACGGAATTTTTATCTAGTATCACTATACATACATATATCGGGATTTTCGGGATCGATCGGGCATCGCGAGTACCTATAATCTATGATAAATCCTATTTTACTATTTATTTAAAGTGATTTTTACAAATAAACTGGCTCCCTACACCTATAAAATGTACCTACTTACATATAATTACATACATCAATAACGTACTTTAGACTGTTTGTAAGTACGCTACCTACATAGATAATTAATAACTTGGTAATACCTACCTACCAGTAGGTATTATAATTGGTGGCCTATTATGTAGCCCTAGAAGTGCACCATCCCATCTCATCCCGTGGCGTATCGGAGGGTGAGATGGGCAGTAGTATATATAATTCCATCTTAGAGTATATATGATTTCCATGTTCTTGAATCTGCGATTTTATTAGTTGTAAAATTAGAAATTATTTAGACTATGCGAGAAAAAATAGTCTTTTCATTTTTGTTTGACTGATTTAGCGCACCTAGTGTACCTAGCAGATTTGAACACTAATAGTTTAGTGCAAATTGATTTCAATTAGAATTAAAATTAATTGTAACTAACGTGTTAATCCTTTGCGAATAACTAATAATTGAAGATATTTATTTTTAGACTTTCTCAAAAATTTAAACATTAATTTAATTTTTAGTGTAGATTGAATTGGTAATTGACATTAATAATTTACCTAACTAAACGCGAATTTAGGTAAGCTACGAGATTTGATTACTTTTACTTTTACTTTTACTTTTACCTTGACCTTGACTTTCACTTTTACTTTCACTTTCTTTAACTTTAACTTTTACTTTCACTTTCACTTTGACTTTTACTTTGACTTTCACTTTGACTTTCACTTTCAATTTGACTTTCACTTCCACTTTGACATTCACTTTCACTTTGACATTCACTTTGACTTTCACTTTGACTTTCACTTTGACTTTGACTTTCACTTTCACTTTCACTTTGACTTTCACTTTGACTTTCACTTTGACTTTCACTTTGACTTTTACCTTTGACTTTCACTTTGACTTTCACTTTCACTTTGACTTCACTTTCTCTTTCACTTTGACTTTCACTTTCACGTTGACTTTCACTTTGACTTTCACTTTGACTTTCACTTTGACTTCACTTTGACTTTCACTTTGACTTTCACTTTCACTTTCACTTTGACTTTGAATTTGACTTTGACTTTGACTTTCACACAAAGAAAGTAAAAGTAAAAGAAGCTCCAGATTTGATACCGGTACCATCTGCTCATCAGTACAAGTCGAATGAGCCCAAACAGCATGAGTCTATGATGCGCCAAACCCGAGATCCAGTAGGGATCCCCAGGGTCCAGCATGAGCTCCAGATTTTGATACCGGTACCATCTGCTCATCTGTACAAGTCGAATGAGCCCAAACAGCAAGCGTCTATGATGCGCCAAACCCGAGATCCAGTAGGGATCCCCAGGGTCCAGCATGAGCTCCAGATTTTGATACCGGTACCATCTGCTCATCAGTACAAGTCGAATGAGCCCAAACAGCATGATTCTATGATGCGCCAAACCCGAGATCCAGTAGGGATCCCCAGGGTCCAGCATGAGCTCCAGATTTTGATACCGGTACCATCTGCTCATCAGTACAAGTCGAATGAGCCCAAACAGCATGAGTCTATGATGCGCCAAACCAGAGATCCAGTAGGTAGCCCTAGGGTCCAGCATGAGCTCCATCTTGTGATATTGGTCCCGACTTCCGAACCCGAGATGCAGTTTTAAAATTAATTATTAGTGTAAGACAAGGATTAATTTAGTTACACTAACGTTAATCTAATTAACTGTAATTCTTATTAAATTTTCGAGACGTTAGTGTAACTAATAGGTTAATTCTAATTGACGGTTAGTGTAATTGACGACGTCACAAAATCAATGCGAACTAACAATAGTAAAAATTGATGTTAGTGTAATTGATTAGTTACGGAATTAATCTTCAATCTTATTGATCAATTTTCAATTCTAATTGAAATTATCGGCCAACACTGGTACCTAGTGACCTGCTTTGCACTTCGTAAATCGTGGGTTCGGTTCCCGCAACAGACACACACAGAGTGGTGAACAATTTTATTGTTCTTGTCTTTAAGACAAACATGTATTGTCTTAAATTGGTATGTATCTAAATTTAAATAAGTCTTATCTCATTTCCACTCCATACCTACTTATAGTAGAACAAAATTACACATTCGTTGTTTTCGAAACTGACTCACACTTGGCCGTTTTCAGATTTTTACTTTATTTCGACCTAAAGACAAACCTTCGAGCCAAATTTCAGTTCGGTACGACCATTGGAAGATATACCCATTTAGTTCATTATGACTTCATAGTAGAACAAAGTTACACCTTCGCTATTTTTAAAACTGACTCACACTTGGCCGTTTTCAGATTTTTCCCTTTACTTTGACCTTAAGACCTATCTCCATGCCAAATTTCAAGTCAGTACGACCATTGGAAGTGGTCTAGGTTTTTGATGAGTCAGTGAGTGAGTCAGTGAGTGAGTGTATAGTAAAAATAGCGATTTTCTGACGTCAATATCTCAAGAACTGCTATAGGTAGAATAATGAAATTTTGTATTCTAGACAATTAAGGGGATGTCAACAGACACTCGAAATTTCATATGCGTAGATAAAATATGTTTTGAGTTATAGGGTGGTCGAAATTGGCCCGAAATGGTTCGTGTAATATAACCCACGGCCGGTGTGTCGCTTTTTTTTGCTCGAACTTGGCGGACACACTGCCGTGTGTCTAGATATGCACTCGTTTTGGGAACGAGCGTGCGTCATTTCGAGCGCAAAGGCTCCCCCTTGCGTGCTGCATGACAGACACGACACGCCAGATAATTATAAAAGAATGCTCCGAATACGATGAACGTTGATGATATCTACGGAATTTCGCCGGATACGTTAATAAATACGAATGTGAACAGGAGAAAGAAGATGAAGTATAAATAATATGTGTAAGTCCAAGAAAAAAGGGCCAGCCTCATTCATTCTTACACAGAACACAAAATAATATATTTTCATCGCACTATTTACTAGGTACTTATATCCTTTCTTTTCATAATTGTATTTCAAAAAAACACGCATGTTGTATTGAAAATTTGAAACAAACAATTCACAATAAGCTAGAAAAACGAAATGTATGTAACTACCTAATTTACTCTTATTTCTGCCAATCTTAACCACGAAAAAATTATATTGAAATGTAATATCCCACGATAATGGGATAATTATAAACATAGAAAAAACTAAATGTATGGTAATTAAATCACCATACAAACAGGAACCAAGTGAAAATGTTAGCATCATAGGGCATACATACGACTGTCTGCATAAAAATCAAAAAGACTGTAACTGCAGTAGTATACAAGTAGTGGATAGATATAGATATTTAGGCTTAACTATAGACACTAAATTTAACTGGGTGATCCATGTCGAAATAGTATGCAATAAACTCCGATCAGTTCTGTCCAAATTAATAAACTTAAAAAACATTGTGAGCAGAAAGTTAATGCACGTCCTGTATCACTCGCTAGCCGAGTCGGTAATTAGTTACGGATTAATTGCGTATGGACGTACTTTTAAAAGTTACTTAGATAAAATATGTAATCTTCAGATTAGAATAGTAAAAAGTATATTAATAGATAAAAGAACTAAACACGAATGCAACCAAAATTATAAGCGATTGTTTAAAATGCTAAAAATACTACCAGTGCATGAGAAGGTTAGATATTTACTATGTATTGATGATTACGGTCAGGACAAATTCAAAACGCGTAGACTACAGTTACGTAAATTCAGGAAAAGCACGCAACAAATATACCGAGAATGTAATTCGAGCAATTACTACGGCCAAAGAACGCGTAAATATATCATTCCCAAAATATATAACAAACTACCCCCCACCATAGATATGTGTAATAGTAAACAAACATTTAAAAAAAAGCTGAAAGAAAAACTATTAGAGTTATACGAGTTAAAATAGTTGAGTGGAAATAAAATAAATAAATAAAAAATAAATAAATATAGTATAGCAGTTAGTAAGCAAATAAAACCATTTTTATACTTAAAATGTGGCATAGATGTACTGCACGAAATGAGATAAATGTATATTTTTAATCAAACAATTATTTGGATGTGAGCATATTAAGATTAAAGATTACTATGACTATGAAAATTTGTTTATACTAATCAACATATGATCAATAAGACTAAGAAAACTGGTTGTAATATAAATGTGGTCTTGTTATGCTCAGGACAAATGAATGTTTTTTTTCTGTTTAGTATACTAGTATCATAATCACCTGTCAGGCTGCATAACTACAGTGCCACCGCGCACCGGGAGGCGTACATACCTTACCAGTCACGATTAAAGTGTAAACTCGCGCATGTGGTCGTCCGGGGCCGGGCGGTGTTGTAGGTGTGCAGCGATGGATAGATAGATTTGTTTAGTAAGTAGTGTATTGAGCTATGTAGTGAGTATGTTAGTTATATTAAGTGCGTAGAATAAGAAGTGTAAACTAAGAGCGCTTTATCCGCCAACAAACTGTTCTCAGTTTGGCGGAACTTATGTATGGAAAAACTATGTATGTTTTGTGTTATAAATAAAAAAAAATAAAAAATAAAAAAATATAGATAAAGTATTTTTTATTTATTTATTTCAAACCTATGATATACAGGGTGGAAAGACAAGTCGGGCCCTGGAGGAAAACTACCTTAAAACCTTGAGATAGCTCAATTCGCTTAAAGGAAACATTCTTTTATTTTTCCTAAAAACTAAAACTGCATTCACAGTTTTTTTCTTAATTTTCACTTTTTTCCATACTAATTGTATGAAAAATATTATTATTATTATTGATGGGTTCTCTTGTGCCCTAAACTTGGCTGGTATTTAGAAGTTTTTATCCTCGTTGGAAACAGGATCGATTGGCATTAATTGTCATAAAAAATATTTATGGCAAAAATTAAAAAATAAATACTTTTTTTGAAAACTGTACTCTTTTCCAAAAATTTGTAAATGCAGTTTAAAGAAATTAAAGAATGTTTCCTTTCAGTGAATTGAGCTATCTCAACGTTTTAAGGTAGTTTTCCTCCAGGGCCCGACTTATTTTTCCACCCTGTATAATAATGACACGCTCCAAAAGTGAAGCCCTTAAAATGAGTGATTTCAAACAATTGTCGCTAGTCGCGCACCGACCAGCGTGAGATGCTGACGTGCCAATGAGCTCCCGTCACCCGCGTGAGAAAAGAGACAAACTGTATTTTTCTAACAATGAGAGTGACAAAGATGTAATGATTGTCAAAATAGATAAACATAACAGAATTGTTGCTAGGTTACTTATGAAATAACTCGGGAAGTATTTTTTCTGCTCATTTTGTTAGAGTATAACCCATCCATAGTAAATATAATTGTTTAAAACCAGAAAACAACGTAACTAAAAAAGTTTCAATACAATATAGTATGACCTGAAACTGTTTAAAAACTACCTACAAAATAAAACTAAAAAAGGTATTTAATAATAACGTACGAATGACGTATTTCTGTAAGAAATGACAATGAAATTAACCTATAGCTGTTTCTTTTTAGTGTTTCTTACCAAACATGGTTTATGATATGAAACACCTGTAGAATCATTTCAGCCGTCGAAATTGTATTGGTTTTATAAATACGTTTTTTAAGGAACACAACCCTAATAACGTATCAAAACATAGTGTAACATGTACTATCAATCAATATACTTAATTTAATACAAAAAAAGCGACTTCACTAGCCTCCACATTTCCAAAAGCGACCCGAGCTACTGTAAAAAATGCACAAATCACTCCTCCTTGTTTCCTCGATTTCTTCAGGATTCCATCATCAGATCCTGACCTGATGACAATGGGACCAACTGTCAAGTATATACTTTCAAAGAAAGAAAGAATTTTCCAAATCGGTCCAGCGGTCTTTGAATAATCGGTGAACATACTTAAAAAAAATGCATAAAAAAAGATCCCGACGAATTGAGAACTTCCTTCGAAATCTTGAAGTCGGTTGAAAACACACCCATTGATTGCGGCCTATAACGTATTGGTAAGCATCAAAAACTCATTGCTCTATCGCCTGACAACTCGAAACAAAGCTTTGTTGAAGATCAATCGGGAACTAAAGCAACAAGATGGCGGCTTCCATTTAAAGTTTCCAACTTCCTTTAAAAATAAAACTGAGGGATTTACTCAAGATTATTTACTTTAGTGGGTAGTGGGTACTCGTATTTTTGGTAATATTTTTAATAGAGTTGCAATAGATTTTTGCCTAGTAGGCATTAACTTTTAAGTTATTATTGTCAACCGACTTCAAGATTTCGAAGGAGGAGGTTATCAATTCTTCGGGATATTTTTTTTTTTTAATATGTTCACCGATTATTCGAAGACGGCTGGACCGATATGGAAAATACTTTTTTTGTTTGAAAGAGTATAATTCACAGTTGGTCCCATTGTAACCAGGTCAGGATCTGATGATGGAGTCCTGGAGAAATCGAGGGAACTCTTCAACTATTATAGGCACATCTATAGTGATTTGAGTATTTTTTACAGCAGCTCGAGCATTTGCTTTTGGAAAGGTGGAGGCTAAGTCGGTTCTTTTTTGTTTAAAATAATTTTGAGTATAGGTACAACAATATTTTAAGGGATAATCCCAGAGGAAAGCGTGATAATGTTTTGAGAAGTGTTTGTTTATGTATATGTTAGGTTAGGACAAGTAAGCATGAATTAAAATAAATACATTGTACATTTGCATTAATAATACTAGTAGGATATATAAAGGACCGCACACCAAAACCTCCAAATTTCCCTTTCTTTGAATTAAATTAATTGCTGGTTCAACTGTAAAACTATTTTAATAATTGGAGTAAATATTTTGTTTTTGTTCTCGAGTTCAAATTAATACCCGTAAATGTAGGAACGACTTATTCATACATTAGTTATGAAAATATTAAATTAACGGAACTATTTCCGTTTGCGATTCCGATCACATTTCCGGATTAAAGGCAGCGGTTTTCAAAGTTTACTGGACTTAGACTAGCCACGTTTGGGGGGCTAGGGTAAAATGTTGAGTCACACATAATCTCCTTGCATTTTATTTGCAACATTATTTTATACCACGACGTTGGCAAATAAACATACGGCCCGCCTGCTGTTAAGCGGTAAGCAGTTTAGTTTATCATCAATTTATAGTATTTTATACAATCGTGACATAATTAAAAACTTTTCAGTTGAGTACCGTGTTTAGGCCACGAAGCTTGCTGAGTAGCCTAAGTAAGGTACGCGATTGAAAAGCTTAATTATGTCACTATTATATACAATACTTTTTCATCGAGTGCTCAAAATAGGCAAGCCGGTAATGCTTTACAACCTGCTCCCTTTATGTAATTTAGAAAATTCAATCTCCCGGTGGATTGTGCCGGCCGGCCGGGGAGGAGAACGTCGTGCGACACGACAGCATAGTCGACAATGCTAAAATATGCGACCATAAAAGCTCCATCGAAAAGTATGCGCTAGTAGTTCGGTCCACAAAGTCTCAATTCAAGCATTGTCGACGAGTAGAAAAATAAGTTTAGTTATTCTCTACTACTCTGTGGAGTATCTTCCAGCTATGTCTATACGCTATCCTACGCCAGCTCCTGGGTGTTTTATAAGATGGCCTCCACTTTTTATTTCACATATTCTACTATATGTGTTGTTGAATCCAATAATAATATGGTTGAAAATAGATGTCATATACTTCAGAAAAAAGTGACCAAACCCTCCGGTGTCCGAGGCCAGATTTGAACTGGCGTCTTCAGCTTTCGTGGCTGACGTCCTGACCACTAGACCACCCGGTCACTTAAAAATTGCAAATCAAAAAATATTGAACAAAAATAATTTGATTTGCTTCAAGATTAATAATATGGTTGTTTTAAATATCTACGAAAATGTAAAAATTAAAAAAGGAAATATAATTCATATGAACCGAACCTATTAGTCCTACGGTAAAGCCAGTAGTCTCTTCGGAAAGAGAAGGGTCGTAGAATGTATTAGCTCCCATATAAATCACGACCATTGTCTTTCCGCAAAACCGCTCATACTATATGTGTTACAGATGTCAAACAGAAAAGTTTCCCGATATAACGAAAGAGCAGTGGCGTGTTCAACTCCATTTCCTCTGGTTAATTTTTAGACGGCTGAGCGCAATTTTTTTATAGCTCGTGAAGGAATGAAGGGTCAAATTAGCTCCGATTTGTCTGTAAAGACTTTTGATAGGTACGCCGCCACTGCGAAATAGTATTATAACATTTTTTTGTGCCCTACCACACTGTTATAGCTATAAGTATGTACGCATAGGCTAGTATCGCTGTCTGTGTCCAGCGGCCGACCGGTGAGACGAATACAGGACCTTTATATGCGATTACGTTTGTTTGTCTTCCCGCCTCCTAACCTCTAAACAAACACACACATAGCGAGATGACATTCGCAGTACCCACCATATCTCTCTTTTGGACGTAGTTTAAGGACATACCCGTGTCCGTACGTAGTTTAAGGACATGCCCGTGTCCAACACAAAACAAAATAAAACAGAAGAATTAACAATAAGATATATTTAACATTCACTTATGTCTTTAATTCGAAATTAGTCAAACGTGTTTCGATATTACATAAACATATTTAATAGAAGCCAGATTAAAACTACAGCTAAAATAATTACTATTATAGGTATAATAACTGCCAGAAACTAACAGTATTACTCCGCGAAGAAAGCAAATTAACACGAAATTGGGGTTCAGGGGTCGCGAGGGATTTTATTATTTCGAGGCGCGATTAAAACTTTGAACATCACTGGCGTTAGTGTATTCAAAGCACTCCAATTGTATGTAAATTCGACCTTAAACTGTTTTATTTAAGGTTGGAAATGGAACAAATTTTAATAATCTATTTATTATTATTAGCACTAATCTCTATGTAACAGATCATAGAATTTGAAAAAGTACTGTACAATTCCTATTTTCAACTACCTACCTACGATATATTTTTTGAAAGATCGTTACATTAATTTAATTGTTTGAAAAAATTGGATAAATTATATATATTTTTATTTTTTTTTATACCACGACGGTGGCAAACAAGCATACGGCCCGCCTGATGGTAAGCTATGGGTCAAGTTAATAAGTTGACGAAATTTTCAATGCCTTCAATCATCTTTTTGCATTTATTTTGATCTACTTCGGCTTTACAAAAAAAATCTTTTCGGCTGCAAAAAGATGATTGAAGGCATTGAAAATTTCGTCAACTTAGTAACTTGACCCATAGCTTAATTGGGAAAGCGATCGAGCCCCGGCAAGGCGTATCGATGTAGGATAAATTAGCCTAATGATTGGCACCTCCAATCTTATTTAAGAAAGCACATTTGACTTATTCACAGAAATACAAGCCATGACTGGTTTTTAGTGTCAATCATTGGGTATATAGGTATACATATATGACCCGTTAGTCATCCTTGAATGTTTAAAGTTAAAATGCTCTAGCTAAATATATGTAAACCTATGATGAGTAAATATAAATTATCTATAAAAGCACTTATTCAAACAATTTGGTTCCAAATATGTACTTAAAAGCCTTACACTCCTTATTGTGACAATCCAGTAAAAATAATACCTTTTATTAAAAATTATATTATCAGTAATCCTAATTTCAAACTGCCAAGGCAGGAAAAGCCAAATTGAACAAAAAGGAAACGTTTTCCCCGTATTACGGTATTACGAGTAATCCCTTGGTGCCGTAATGAACGCCGCCATTTTGATAAACTGACAGCTAGGTCAGACGTTTGAAAGAGTATACTTCACAGTTGGTCCCATTGTAATCAGGTCAGGATCTAGTGATGGGATCCTGGAGAAATCGAGGGAACTCTTCAATTATTATAGGCATATCTATATATATCTATTATATACATCGTCGCCTAGTACCCACAACACAAGCCTTATTGAGCTTACTGTGGGACTAGCTAGGTCGATTACTGAAAGATTGTCCCATAATATTAATTTTATTTATTTATTTATCATGCGACGGCGTGGTATGTGGTCCTACAATCGTAAAAAACGCCTCATTCTCTATAGATAGGAACTTACTCTTGCACTTCAATTGCTTTAATAGAATTATTACTTACTTGCTTTTGCCCGCGGCTTCGCTTGCGTTAAATTCGGGGTAACAAACCATACAAACTTCCACCCCCCCATTTTAGGGAAGTGGGGAGTTAGAAAGAGACAAAAAGTAGCCTATGTCACTCTCCATCCCTTCAACTATCTCCACTTAAAAAATCACGTCAATTAGTCGCCCCGTTTTGCCGTGAAAGACGGACAAACAAACAAACACACACATACACTTTCCCATTTATAATATTAGTATGGATTACCATCAAATATTTTAATTGGACGCGCACGAACTGGCGGGCAATTGCTAGTAATTTAATAGGTACTCATCATGAATATCAATGTATTTCGAAGGTGTCATTGAAATTAACCCAAATAGACCAAATTCCCAACATCCCAAAAGTCCCGACGCACTTTATGAATTGTAAAAATGCAAATGGATAAAGCCCTCACCACACCAGAAGCGGTCGCGGTCCGGTACGGTCGCGGTCAGACCGGTTTGCGGTTGCGATGCTCCGTTTGAACGGTTGCTTTGGTTTAACATGACTTGCATATTATACATGGAATAAAAAATGAAAATGGAACGAGAGCTCAGATGTTGATGTTAACCGAACCAGTATCAGTGAAAATAATTCGGGTGCGTACAGGTTAATTACACCAAACGTGCCTACGCGTAAAAGAGGCCGTTTTCTAGTTAATATTTTAGTAGTATGTACTAGCAAAACACTTTATTGTACCATCGGGTTCATAATTGCATACCCAATTTATGAATGAATTCATTGATAAATTGGGTATGTAATTATGAACCCGATTGTACCTACAACAAATGAGAAATACAACAGGGAAAAATACATAACTTTTGTACTTTGTAGTTACTGTGATTTATGTTGTTTGTGTAACTGAATAAATATCTTTTACGTCACACCTGGCCATAATGTGAGTATTACCGCACGCAACGCGTACGGTAAAACTCGCATTATGGCCAGGTGGAGACGTAAAATTGTGTACTCACCACGGGCAGTAAAAAAGAAAGCCCTCTATCGCATATTTACAACCCTCGCCTGCGGCTCGGGTCACAAATACTTGCGATTTCGGGCTTTCTTTCTTTTACAGTCCTTGGTACGTAATGTACTATTTTTTTGTACAAAGGCGAACTTATTCAAGGCATCTTTTCCAGTTAACCTTTGAGTTTTATTTATATATTTCGACCTGTAGGTACCTATCTAGCATTGAGCCAGCATGGGGACATATCCTGATCCCTCTCGCCTAAAAGAGAAGGCCTGTGCCCAGCAATAGGAAATATAAAGGCTAACACACATAATATTCTATTGCAAGTAAACTCATAGACGCTAGCCACGTCAGATATGACACAATAATGAGAGCAACGAAAACCCTCTAGTCAGTTTGCTATACTATGCTTATTTCTAGATCTGGACATCTGGCAGCTGTAAAGTGGTGGAGGTTATAGAATGTAATAATATGCAATGTTTTTTGTTCTAATGTTAAAATATAGGCCCTGTCTTTTATAACTGAGACAACTTCGGCAGTTTTTACCTATTTTGGTAAAACTATTTTCTAATTCAATGAAATTTCTCGCTAAGTGTGGTAGGGCACGTTCAGCGAATGTCATCTCGCTTAAATCTGGAGCAGAGCCCGACTGGGGAAGTACCTCCACCTTACAGAAAACCACAGCCAAATAGCACTAGACCCTACTCATAGTGTTGTGTTTTTGCTGGTGAGTAAGATTGCCAAAGAGCACAAAGAGGACCCAGTGTGTTGACGATGTTGACCTTCTTGTTCCTTTAGCCGTCAACACAGTGAATCCTCCTTGATAGGGTCGGCAACGCGCATGTGACTCCTTTAGAATTGCAGGCGTCCGTAGGTTACGGTAGCTGCTTACCATCAGGCGGGCCGATGCTTGTTTGCCACCGTCGTGGCATAAAAATAAAAAAAACTAGTCTGTTACTCTGACCTCCACCCCTTAAAAGCTGCCAGATGCCCGGATCTAGCATTAAGGATAGTATAGCAATCTAACCAGACGGGTTGTGTAATGTGTTGCTCTCATTATTGTGTCATATCTGACGTAGCCAGCTCTTAGTCCATCAACTTATTTATTCTGGTTACAGGTATACTTTAAGAGGTCAGTTACAGCATTTAGTATGCCGCGTCCTTACGAGAGACTTTATGGATTGTAAAAATGCAAATGTCCTATAAAAGTTATGTTTTCCCAGCAATTTGTAGGGTTCATTGTCCAATATGAAACGTGCTCGGCGTTCTTAATTCTTTAGCTTCTAGAATATATCTCTATTTTTCGTTTAAGTTAATAGTAACTTTTATAAGCAACAGAGTTGTACAAGGTTTGAAACAAACTACCATAGGACACAGTGTTGGCTCAAAGTGTCGATAGTGTCAATGAATTATAATAATGTTAAAACAAAAAAGATTAAACCGAACATTCTCTTTAAAAAAGTCAAAAGTCTACACCCCGACATTAGCAAAATTCACCTCGCCAAAACAGGAGTATCTAGAAGCCATTAAAAAAAACCGACTTCACTTATTAGCCTCCACCTTTCCAAAAGCAAATAATCGAGTTGCTGTAAAAAATACTCAAACCACTATAGGTGTGCCTATAATAGTCGAAGAGTTCCCTCGATTTCTCCAGGATCCCATCATCAGATCCTGCCTGACCTGGTTACAATGGGACCAACTGTGAAGTATACTTTTTCAATCAAAAAAATAATTTTCCAAATCGTCCAGACGTCTTCGAATAATCGGTGAACATACATAAACAATAGCAAAAAAATAATATTTACTAATATGTATTGGAATAAGTCACATCCATACTAATATTATAAATGGGAAAGTGTATGTATGTGTTTGTTTGTCCGTCTTTCACGGCAAAACGGGGCAACGAATTAACGTGATTTTTTAAGTGGAGATAGTTGAAGGGATGGAGAGTGACATAGGCTACTTTTTGTCTCTTTCTAACCCCCCACTTCCCTAAAATGGGGGGTCGAAGTTTGTATGGTTTGTTACCCCGAATTTAACGCGAGCGAAGCTGCGGCCAAAAGCTAGTAATGTTATAAAATTTCAGTTGTAATCTCATATAAGTGAACTGTTGTGTTCTTATGAGAAAATTAAACCGAACAAAAGGAGGAATAAAGTGAAAACAACCGATTCGCTCACTACTATTAGCTAATATCTATTAAATAGTATCAGTTACGTCATGTACACATAACGTAGCGTGGTATGGGAACGATTGTGTATTGTTTTCAAGAGAAACCTACGAACGGGGGCAAGGCGAGAGTTTTTCATCAATATACACTTACACGCAAATGAGTAGACACACAACGGCGAGAGTTATTCATCAATACATTTAATATACGTAAAGCTCAAATGCAAAAAGGTACCTCATTGTCGGTTGTTGAAAAGGTTTTCTCTAATGAATTTTCATCGACAACGAGGTACATGAAAACGTAACAAATGAAAAAGACGCTGGGAATATTTACTACCAAATATTCTCAACGAACTACCAGCTGCAACCTATAAGAGTATCTGTGACAACCCACATAAATGTAAGAAAATAATGAAAACAGAATATTTAAAAGCACAACCACCGGACCCATCCATCGCACACACTTAAATCATACTTATCTACTTATAACATAACTCTTTATTTTAGTCTAGAAAAATAAGTGATCTCGATTGTATGTAGACGAAGTGATGAAGACCAAGTCAGACCAGGATCAATATATATATAAATAAATACATATAATACATAAATAAATAAGTAACGCAATTATTGTAGTACCTATGCGAAGGAGTCACGACGAATTTTCGTCACTAACGCCTACCTTAGCTTAGAGCGAACCCAGCGGCAGTTAAGCCAAAGAGCTTTGCTAGCTGGTACGATTGTATTTTTTTCTTATATAAACATTTGTTTGATAAATAAATAAAAAAAAAGTTAATCCTGTTGAAAAAAAAAAAAAAAAATGTAAATATAAAAACTTTTTGTTGTACAAAAACCAGTCAAAAACAAAACAATAATAGGAAAACGTAAGTACAAAGGCGAACTTATCCCTTTAAGGGATCTCTTCCAGTTAACCTTTGAGTAGATGAGAGGAGAAGTGAAGAGGTAGAAAAATGCGGCAACATGTACAACAAGGTACGAGAAAGGTAGAAACTATAGATACATATATACAAAAGTTATAGGAAAAACATATATGTATATATTAAACCAGAGAGGAGTGAGGAGACAAACATAATAAAAACACAGAAGAGGAACATCTAAGACACATACAGAATAATACAATAGCAACAAATCAATCAGAGTCAGGTAACCATAGCTTAAACAAATAAAAGTTCTGGTTGCCCTGAAAATCAGCGTTGTGGCTACACTGCCATGACTCATGCTGAGTGGCAACCATTTTGGTGTAAATTATAATGATTTGTATATTTCATGTTATGTTTCTGTTCGCTTTGCATCAAATAAATAAATATTTTTCATTTCATTTCATTTCATTTCATTTCATTAAATGTGTCAGTGAAATTCCAGTCCACACTTTCTGTGACCAAAGCCCAGTGGAACTCATCATCCTGGCGCTTTTTACCACGGCTCAATTAAGCCTGGGACCTGATCGGCAACTTAATCCCATGAATTGGCGTAGGTCAGTTCTCAAACTGTTTTGGTGACGGAACCCTTTTGGAAAGCGAAATATTTGACGAAGCCCCAAAATTTAAAAAAAAATGTGCTAGATAGGTTTTTGTTTTTTATTCTTAATAAGTATTCGCGGAGCCCCACAGAAGCTTTGCGCAGCCCTAGGGCTCCGCGGAGTACTCTTTGAAAATGGCTGGCGTAGGCAATAGATTTTACGAAAGTGAATGTCATATGAGCTTTTAACCCAGAGGGGAAACTAGGACTTGTTTTCGAACGATGTTTTCCTTCATTGAAATGCGACTGGTAAAATAACAAACGATATTTCGTAGCTACATAAGTTCTAAAAAACTCAGTGTAAGAGCGAGGATTTGAACAAGATTTCCGGATTAAATATCGACGTCTTGCAGTAGCTATAGTTACAAACGCGTCTTCCTAAATTGAAAATGTAACCAGTGTAAAATTCTTAAATAAAATGTACGAAACCGGGTGTCAGCCTGGCGCGGTCGCAGCCTGAAATTTGAGGGGGGGGGGCGGGTCACCAATGCAGAAGTGATGTTTGAGTGAATCAGTAAAGAAGTTTTCTATTTGACGTGTACGATTTGGGGGGGGATGTCAGCCCGAGAAATCCGGATTGAAAATCTGGCCTTCAATCGAGTCTTTGCCATGCTACCAGCACGTCAACAAACAAAATAAACTTTAATTTTATGCATCGACTTCAGGAAAACTAGAACTCTCACAATCAAACTACGTCATAAATTCAACTATTACCCCAAATGCTACAAAATAGATTATAACTACGTCCGTTTATACCCACCTGTCCATAAACAGGAAGACTATAACCCAAAACTAAACGTCCTAACTTCATACAAATACCATGGTCTATACGACATTTTCAATACATCATACTAGCCATCTATTAAAACTAAACGCCCTAAGTCCATACAAACACCACGGTCGATACGACATTTTCAATGCACAATACAAGTCAGCTATTCTTAACTAAACGCTTTAACTTCATACGAAATTTATGGTTGATACGTCATTTTAAGTATGCAGGTATAAAAGAGGGGAAAAAGTGATGGACAGATAACCGTAACTGGTATGTAATTATCAAAAAAAGTGTTTTAGGGACGTCCTGCTGCTATTCTTATGTAAAATTAAGTTTTTGTTTTAGTTTGTGTGTTCGTTATGTGCATTTTATAAGTTTTGTAGCGCATTAACGGTGATAAAATGTATCTAAAATAGTAAGCCTATTCGAGGCCCACAAAAGCTGCATATGAGACAATGTTTTGCTGAAGGTAACATTTGGTGGCGGGCGCTAACGTCGTGCGTTGTACAGATTCAATATCAGGGTTAGAAAATATCGAGATAATAATTATTTATCTCTGATACTTATCGCGATATTATCCGATAGGTATGGTTTATTATATTACAGTTCAACTGCTGCTTGTTAAAATGTTGAAATTCCCGCGCGATATTTGTTTTTGTGCCTTCCGCCATAACAAATTTTGGGTTATTATCAAATCGATAATTATCAGACATACAAAACAAAAATGCCTATCTATATCCAGTGACATATAATAGCCATACGATAAACAAATCATGATAATTATTGCGATAATTATCAAGATAACTATCATTAATATTTATCCATTCGGACCTTGTTCAAAATTGTATTCCAGCAAAACGTAAGGACCGGCCGGACCGGACCAACTGATACCTTTAGCAAAATAATGTCGCATAGTTTTAAGGTTCAAATAAAGTTATAACTAACAATTGTTTCACAACGATCATGAGATCTAATTAACGGAAACCTCGCGCACTCTGGTAGGTACCTACCTACCTATTGTTGGTATACTAGGTTAGGTACCTACCTAAACTGGTATACCAACAATTTTACGATTCCTTGGCCAAAAACGGCAACAAGTTCCGCTATATCTGGATTAGCTCAGTGACCGTTAGTACTAGAAAACTGAAACTTAGCATGGGTGATGTTAGAAAAAAACGTTTCCTTTAATTTATAGTTGTTAAACGTGTTTCTTCTCTTCCTCGTAGCGTTTTTCCCAGCTTTTTGCTATATTGAGCCTGTAGTCCGCTCGGCAACCTAATCCCAGGAGACGTAGGCACTAGTTTTTACGAATGCGACTGCCATCTGACCCTTCAACCCAGAGGGGAAACTAGGCCTTGTTGGGATTAGATCCGGTTTCCTCACGATGTTTTCCTTCACCGAAAAGCGACTGGTAAATATCAAATGATATTTCGTACATAAGTTCCGAAAAACTCAGTGGTTCGAGTGTTAAACGTGTTTATTAAACTTCATAAAAATAATATATATACACGGTGAATCTGAGTAACCCGACAGATTTTAACCATAAATTCCTGAGGTCATAAGGAGTAATAAATTTTATATGAAAATAGGTCAATTTCGCCAAAAAAATTTTTTTTTTTTGCTTTTTTTCGATTTTTTTAATGCTTTTGAACATAAAAACATAAATGTTATTGGTAAAACTGTCGATTAAAATAAATTAGTACATGTTTTTTCGTAAAAAATTGTTTACGTAAAGTATTCCTTGGCACTTTGATATCTGTCAATAAGAATGTCTAGACTAGACCCCATAAAGGGTGAAATCGCCATCAAAAAAGCTTTTTGCACTGAGTCACAATAAAAAATGTTATTTTATTTAATTGGTAGTAACTCTGAAACTAGGCGAATTCCAGAAAAGTTTATACGACATTTTAGTCTCCAATTATGATCAGGAATAACACTGTTAAAATCTCTCGCAATCCTCACGAGCACCGTGTATACCTCGTCGCTTATATAAATCCTTTTTCCTCTCAATTTTTTATTCCTGCCCAGGGACTCCTAAAAACGAGATGCATATTCATGTCGGAATATGTTTAAACGGTGCGCATAATTAGTAGGGAACGCGGAATAGAATTATTTCTGAAGTTGAAAATGCAGATAATATACTGGCTTTGAGGGACTTTTAAAACAAAAGGATATAAAATATATTTTAAAACAAAAAAGAACCCACTTCACTTAGCCTCCACCTTTCCAGAAGCAAATGCTCGAGCTGCTGTAAAACATACTCAAATCACTATAGGTGTGCCTTTAATAGTTGAAGAGTTCCCTCGATTTCTCCAGGATAGGATCCTCAGGTCCTGACCTGGTTACAATGGGACCAACTGTGAAGTATTCTCTTTCAAACAAAAAATAATTTTCTAAATGGGTCCAGCCGTCTTCGAATAATCGGTGAACATACATTAAAAAAAAATTTAAAAACAAAGATCCCGACGAATTGATAATCCTCCTTCGAAATTTTGAAATCGGTTGAAAATGAACCTAGTAAAAGTGCCTAAAAATAAATTGTAAATATGTAAAAGTCAGTCTCGTTTGTCGAATGAACGGAACGCAAGCGAAGCAAGTACTTACAAACAACTTCTGGCTACTGGGACGTCTCGGCATTTCGATGGCTTTTTGATTTTGAGTGGTTTGTTCCGCAATAACTTTAGTAACGCTTTTCTGATCTTCATGAAATTTGTTGGGGTTGTAGCAGAGATACATATAATTTGAGAGTTCGTATATGAGCAGGAACGATCAAGGGTTTGAGGAGCTAGAAGGTGAAAAATCTTTAGAAGGGTCTAGTTATATTGGTCGTCTGGTTTGCAAGGAAATCGTGAGTTCTCATTTCGAGGCGGACTACTAGTATTAGCCTCTGCCACGGCCATCCTTCAGGGTCCATACAGTGGCCAATTTGTCAGCCTACCTTTTCGGATGCATTCGGCAGAACGTGTCTAGCCCAATACAACCGTAAGCTTGGTGATGTTAAAGGCTAAATGCCGACTGGGGAAGTACCTCCACCTTACACAAAACCACAGCCAAATAGCTTTAGACCCTAGTGTTGTGTTCCTGCTGGTGAGTAAGGTTGCCAAAGAGCTCAAAGAGTGTGTTGATGATGAGTCCTCCTTCTTGAAAACGGTCGGCAACACGCATGTGACACCTTTGGAGTTGCAGGCGTCCATAGGCTACGGTAGCTGCTTACCATCAGGCGGGCTTGTTTGCCACCTTCTTGGTAAAAAAAAAAGGAAATGGTACCTTTGCCGAAAAAGCGTCACATAGGTAGGTACTTATAGTCTTTCACTATCTCTGTCTTCTGACTATATAGTATATTATTTACCTGTAACAAACACAAGATACAATTAGACTAAAAAATACAAGAAAATGGTGGAAACATTCACAATTATAAGCTAGAGGCTATTCCAACTTTAAAATCATGATCAGTTACGGATTTTAACCACAATGATCTTTTGTAATCAAAATTACTTCTAAACTAATTGTAATATTGGCAAGGGACGTTAGCACCAAACCGGCTGTAAACGTCATGGTCATTAAAATTTGCTAGTAAAAAAACAACGGGGTGCACTCCGGGAGTGCCGGCAAAAAGTGTAAACTAGAATATTAACGTCGTGCATTTTTGATATTTTCGAATGTTTAGGGAATAATTTAGCACGCATTGCTTTCATTATCAGTATAAAATTACTATTATTTATGTGGTAAAAACGGTAAAATACAATATTCATTTATTGCGCTATCGTAGACAAACATGACAATTTATATTACATTAAAAATTTAACACTTCAGAACTATTACAATTATTTATTCGATCAGGTCACGTGTCCGTCTTACGAATTTTCAATGTGACGAATCTGTCGCTCACGTGACCTGCCGCGAGTTTAACATTTTTACCCCATCACAAAAACTGCACAGCGCCGCTAGAGAAGTTTTCACTTCAAAAAGTTCGACCGTTTTCTATGGGGTTACAACTACGCCGCCATATTTAACAGTTATCATCAGCTTGTTAATTCTGCGTGGTGCATTACGGGGCCGTATTCTAACTTTAAAACACGTTAACACACGATCCAACTTCAATACAACTTAAATGCATTACATATTAATTACAGCTAGAGCCTAAACGTCTAAATCAGAAATATCAGAATTTGCTTGAAAATGATTGCGATGTAACTCCGACACAGCTTAAATATTGATTGATTATTTTTTGTGTGTTGAAGTTATGTTTGCGATAGATTGTGTTTTAAATGTATTGTTTATGTACCTAGTCGGTTACTAAGTTCTGTTACAAGGTATTTAGAATTTAGAATACAGTACCTGCCCTAAGATGCTTGACGTGCAATAACCTTATTTATATTGGTATTGCAATATTGCAATAACTTTATAAATAATTTACTTGTAGGTTTTTAGTTTTAAATTATTGATAACAAGAATAATTATCAAGCAAATTCTGATATTTCTGATTCAGACGTTTAGACGTGAGCTGTATTGCGTAGTTAATGCGTTAAGAGTTTGATTGTGTCATAACGTGTTTTTAAGCTAGACTACGGCCCTGAATCAACACAGTGAATCCTCCTTTTTGTAAAGGGTCGGCAACGCGCATGCGACTCCTTTGGAGTTGCAGGCGTCCATAGAATACGGTAGCTCCTCACCATCAGGCGGGCCGTATGCTTGTTTGCCACCGTTGTGGTATAAAAAAAATCTAAATTAACGAGTCTACTTTTTTTTTTCATTTTAGATAGGGCCGATCCCGTTCATTATCAAACTGAAATCATACACCAAACAAATCATATTCCCCGAATAGTCTACCTAGAGTTAACATTACTGAAAATCCTGAAATACAGGCACAGGTAGAATGTAAGAAATACCGTGCAGTATTTTCTCTGTAAATATTAGGTCAGGGAAAAAGATATTTTGTTTTTTTTTTTTTTTTATACTACGACGGTGGCAAACAAGCATACGGCCTGCCTGATGGTAAGCAGCTACCGTAACCTATGGACGCCTGTAACTCCACAGGAGTCACATGCGCGTTGCCGACCCTTTACAAAAAGGAGGATTCACTGTGTTGACGGCTAAAGGAACAAGAGGGTCCCTCATCGTCAACACACTGGGTCCTCTTTGAGCTCTTTGGCAACCTTACTCACCAGCAGGAACACAACACTATGAGTAGGGTCTAGTGCTATTTGGCTGTGGTTTTCTGTAAGGTGGAGGTACCTCCCCAGTCGGGCTCTGCTCCAGATTTGAGCGAGATGACATTCACTGAACGTGCCCTACCACACTAAGCGAGATGACATTCGCAGTGCCCATACCTCTCTTACCTCGTATTTTATAAAAGAAATTCAAGATATTACAATTAATTTTGTATTAAGCAGAACGTCTGCTAACAATAACAAATATTTAGAAATATTTACGTTAAGGAAAAGTAAGGAATTCCACTGCCTCAGGCCAGAGCGACGGGTAACTATCCCGCAGTCGCGAGTTCGATTCCCGCCTAAGGGATTTTTCTACTTTTCTTTATAACATGAATACTCTTTATTGCACACCTCAAAATAAAGAAACACATAAAGTACAAGTTACAAACAGAATAATCAGAGGTAAAACAATTGGCGGTCTTATCGCTAAAAAGCGATCTCTTCCAGACAAGCTTTGGGAAGCGGAAATCATTGAAAATAATCAGAAATACGTAGGTATTGCAAATTGAAATCAACTAGCTAAACAATAATAAACTTACGCATATAAAATAAAAATAAACTTACATAAACCATACATATACCGGGTGTTGCCTGTAACACGAGCAATAAATTAAAACATAGATTCTTCTCCTCAAACAATACAACTATTGTTCAACAACTTTAAAAAAATATGTAGTCTTTAGTTGTCTCTTTTTTAAACAAACTAAGTAGTATTTTCAATGTACGTTAAAATCCTTCTAATTGACATTGGTTGTCAGTCTTGTCACCTTACAGACATAATCAATTTCGCAATACATTGCGTGTTCGAATAAACTTTAAAGTGTACTAAAAATTAAACCACAAGTTATTTTTCAAAGTCGCTAAACAAAGGTTGTTTACTTTGAGGAGTAGAATCTACATTTTAATTTATTGCTCATGTTACAGGCAACACCCGGTATAAATAAAAATAAAAATTGATAAATTCAATTATTCTTCATACTTTATTTCTAAGCATTCAAGAAGTTTTTATCACATTTTGTTAAAGCGCTGATGGCCTGGCGGTAAGGCGTCGGACCTTCAATCCTGGGGTCTCGGGTTCAAACCCCGGCTCGTACCACTGAGTTTTTATGAACTTTTATACGAAATATCATTTAATATTTTACCAGTCGCTTTTCGGTGAAGGAAAACATCGTGAGGAAACCGGACCTAATGCCAACAAGGCCTAGTTTCCCCTCTGAGTTGGAAAGTCAGATGGCAGTCGCTTCCGTAAAAACTAGTGCCTACGCCAATTCCTGGGATTAGTTTGCCGAGCGGATCCCAGGCTCGATACAGCCGTGGCAAAAAGCCGGGACAAACGCTAGGAGGATGATGATGAGTTTATTTACATTTTGTTCGATAACTTATTGCCATTTTATAGGTACCTAGTAACATTATCCCATTGCTGTAGAAATTTTGGGACTTGGATATAATTTCTCTGGCTAGGGGTTGATCTGAAATGTATGGAAGATCCGTCGGATCCTAATCCAGATACGGATCATTCCATACATTTTTGATACGGATTGCAAACCCAACCTTCGGCAAATGGACTAGCGCCATCTACCGTGTCGCTAACATACGGTCCTTAACTACGACGAAATACTACTTTTAAATGTTTCTTGTTAAATTGTGCCACGTATTTTCAACGGTTTCCAAGTTCAGAGTTCTTCGACAAAGACTACAATTGTCATGCAGAAGGCTGCCATTTTTAGGAACACCATTCTTATGCTAAATACCTTGCGATATGATGGTGGGGCCATAGAACACGCGTGGAGCGAGCGCGGAATTTTACAGATTACACCTCACAGAGTCACGAAGTATTTTATTTTTGAGTTTAAATTATCAGCCGATAACTTCAAGGCGTTTTTTCTACACCAAATAGCTTGCCAGCTTGCAACTCTTGCTAAAACGGGGGTCGTTTTTATTAAAACTGTTATTGTTTTTAAATTAAGTTTTGAATAAAATGCAAAAATATGGAATCGCTTTTGCCTCTTGTCAGTTCTTGGATTTCGGCATCCTGGAGATGGAAGATCGCTCTGTAAAAAGAGCATTGGGTCGACCGACAGGACGGCGTCCTGTCGGGCGTCCTAAGTATCGCTAGGCAGACAGAGTAGGAGCGGATCTTCAGGAGCTCGGTGCTGGTGAAAGCTGGCGCGAAATAGCGCAGGACCGAGCAAAATGGCGTGCTCTTGTGTCGGAGGCCAGGATTCATTTCTCAAAAGCTTGTAACTTGTAATACAAGCGGAAGTCCCTTTCTAGCAAAAGATGTCGTAAAGTGACACCCGCTTGTATTACAAACAAGTGACAAGCTTTTGAGAAACGGGCCTCAGGACTCATTTTGGGTCGTTGCGCCAAATAAGTAAGTATGGAATCGCTCGTTTCGTGGCCACACACTCATTCGAAGAACAATGCACTGACTGCCGATTGCATATCAATGTGTTCGTACCGTATTCGAATCCAAGTGCCTTTATATTACAGGCTTATATGAATAAATGGGATTTTACAAGGATCTTATTGTACTTCCAATCCAATGTTAATAGTGTTATAAAATACCTTTATCTACATAAATCCTCTATTCCGCGTTCGGAAACCGTATGTAATTACCATCATTACTGCAACCAGTAACGTAATATCAGTGACAGTGTGGTTAAAATGTATGAAAATTCATTACCTACAGTGATATGCCCTCCTCTCAGCCTGTGGCACGCCCGACCGCCGGCACAGTCGAGTTGGTCATGGCGGTGCAATGTCGGTCATTCGAATGGTTTCCGAACACTTCATTTAGGATTTATAATATGTGTGTAGATAAAGCAGTGTATGCAACTGTACGTAATTAGGCCTTAAAATACTCGTATGATCTTTTTATGACACTCGTATTTTAAGGACCCTTATTACGTAACAGTTACATAAACTACTAAAAGTAACTCTTTGAACACTAATTTACCTCCTTATTCATGAACGTCTTATAAGCGTCAGATAACTAATAATCGTTTGTCCTTGTCTATCACTTGTGTTTATTTAGAAACAGTCAATACATAAAAAGTCGTCGCCGTTTAACGTGGCAACGCGGCGAGCTTTGCATCTGGAGGGCCGCAGGGTTGGTTTCTGGAAGAGATCATTAGTGATTTTTTCAACTTCACATATGTATTTATAAAGTTACATATAGAAGCTCAGTTACAATCTCTAGTCTTTGAGATTATTATAAGTAAGCCTTAATTATATAGGTCTTCTATGTAGGTAGTTAGTGCTTACATTTATAAAAATAAGTTAAATACATTAAGCCTTATTAATCAGTGCTTTCTTAAGTACATTTTTTGCCTTATCAGAGTCTTTTACAAAGGTTTCTACAACTTGTTTGGTTGATGCTTAGGTGTACTTATCAGTGCTTATTTTAATACTATTTTGTGTAGTTTTATTGTGTTTATACAACATTTGTATAATACATACATTAACTAAATGAGGCTTGTATTAATTTTTTTTTTGTATTTTATGTTATGGATTAAAAACTGGCCAAGTGCGAGTCGGACTCGCGCACCGAGGGTTCCGTACAAACCTGTAGGTATATAAGTAAAAGTTCACCCATTGCATTGACATAGAAAATTGATTTTGTTACAGCTTAAAGGTATTATAGACCTGAGTATTTATTCGATATGAATTTCAATTTAATACCTCTACGAGTTTACGAGGAAGAAGGTCGTAAGTTTAAAATTAAAAAAAAAATATTTTTTGTATGATTATACTAAAAATTTCTATTTTTCGTAATTTTTCCTTTGTCTGTGCTATATGAAGTTTCTTCGTGCCAAGTTTCAAGTTTCTGAGTTTACGGGAAGTACCCTTTAGGTTTTGAGTTTCTTGCGAGTACTCAGTTTCAAAATATGCGACTTAAATTGCTATTTCTTTTGATTGCGTTGACATAAACGTTTGGTTTTGCTACATCTGAAAGGTCCTATAGCCCTGAGTATTTGACATGAATTTCAATTTAATACCTCCACGCGTTTACGAGGAAAAAGGTAGTAAGTTTAAAATTAAAAAAAACATTTTTTTGTATGATTTTACTAAAAATTTCTTTTTGTTGCTTCTTGCCAAATTTCAAGTTTCTGAGTTCACGAGAAGTACCCTAAAGGTTTTGCGAGTGCCGAAAAACTCTAAAATTTGCAGCATAAACGACTGTATCTTTTGATTAGTTTTGATTGCGTTGGCTTTTAAGTTTGAATTTTTCACAGCTCCAAAGGACAATAGACCTGAGTATTTTATATAAATTTCAGCTTGATACCTCCACGGCGTTCCTGAGAAATATGGTCTTGACAGACAGACAGACAGACAGACAGACGGACAACAAAGTGATCCGGATACGGAACCCTAAAAATGAAATAACTCAATCTGATTTTAACACTAATAAGGATGAAAATATTTTCTATACAAAATGAAGTGTCGGAAGAGTCGTGTAGGACGCGGAACGGAATAGCGTGAACCATCCTATAATCGGATATTTCAAACCATCACCTAAACCCTAATACGTATAACTTTGTAACTCCGTCCGATCAGTATTGAAAAGGGTTAATAAATATTATTTCCCACAACACACTATCTCAGGTAGAGTTCGCTAAAAGCTCCCCCTCAAAGCTGAAAGCTTCCTGTTGTCACCTTTATTCTGTACACAGTATAATTATAACACAGTATAAAGCTGAAAATACACCTGTAAGTTTTATACTAAGTAATCCGCCTCGAACTGAGAACTCGCGATTTTCTTGCAAACGAGTTGACCAATAACGACCTAATGAATGAATGAATGACCTAATGATGATTTTTTTGAGCCTTCTAGCTCCATAACCCTTGATGGATCATGCTCATGAACGAACTCTCAAATTGTATTGAGCTCTACTACAACCCCAACAAATTTCATATAAATCAGAAAAACGTTACTAAAGCTATCGCGCGACAACTATTCAAAATCAAAAAGCCATCGAAATGCACAGACATCTAGGTAGTCAGCTGACAGTTGCGTTATGTCAGAATTTGTCTGTATGAACTTCACTTCGATTACGCTTCGCTCGTTCGATTAGGGACGCAGCTAGGTTAGAGGGAATAACATCAATATGGCTACCTATCAAAATAAAATTAAAATAATAGAGAAATATAAGTTGATTAAACCAAAATATATCATTTATAAAATGCGTTAAATGCATATAAATTTCCAATGCACGTATAATATTCCAACGAATTAGGTATTCATCATTTATATCGAATTTCGTCTAACGATGCTTCATCTGTTATTTTGTCTCTCAAACTCAACGACCTTACCCTTAACATTCAAAGGACACGAAATTCTCTAGAAATTTCAACAAAAACATGGATCTAATGCACAAAGCTTTCATATATAATGTAACCTTATATTCAAACCCTCACAAAAAGAAACAGGTAGAGTTTAACGACTCCTCATACCTCGAAACCAAAACGTCACAACACAATCTTATAAATGCATCCATTTATACGGAAACGAACTTTAATATCATACTCATAAGGATTAATAGTGATGCAGACAAAAGATATAACATACAATTTTACTAATGCATTAATTTATACAAAAACCTGCTCTAAAAACATAATGATAAGGGTTAATGGTGATGCAGAGTTTATAATTGTGGCTTGGTGAGAAGAGTCGACCTTGCCCGAGGCAGTGAAAACTGGTCACAAAGTGACCGGTGTGCAGGCGTGGAATGTTCCGAGTCATGGTATCTATTAGAATCTTTTTAATAGAGTTTGTCCGGAAAGAGAAGTGTCGTGGTTTATATGGGAGCGCATATATTCTACGATACTTCTGTTTCCTGACAGACTCTAGTATGGAACACACAAAACCCTAGCCGCTTGATGACTGGAAAGTCTGGAAACCGTAGCCTAATGTCAATGTCCAACTGGTATGGAAGAAAATAAATATATTTTTATTCAGTAACTAAGTTATACAATAGCTGTGCTCATGTGCTGTGCCTCTTTTTAAGTATTTAAAACACACACGTGTGTTTTAACATGTTTAGTAAGATTCGGACATCTTAAAAAAACCTATTGTTGTGTGCAGACCGGATTACCACGTTGAACCAAGCAGCGCTGACCCGCTGTACCATTTACCAGGTCATGTAGGGAGATGAATAATAACGCTTATTTAAAATTGTAAAACATTTGAGCAGTGTAGTTGCAGGTGTTTCCCCGCTGGGAGTTGTTGTAGAAGTGAGGTTGAAGTGAGCAACGAGTACGAGTGCTGGCCTCTTTTATGGGTTTGTTAGCGTGCTCGTACTAGTGGCTGGTATGTGCCGTGTATGTGAGACATTTATTGGCTAATAAGCTTACAGTATTACATGTTTGTAGGAGGGTTAAAATTGATATTTATATAGGACATTTCTTCGTAAATTAGTACAAAATTCTTATAATCTAGACATTTTGCGTATTATGACATGATATCAATAAAATTAGACACAGATAAGACTTAGCAACTAGACATAGAAACACAATATTTATACACGTTATTAACACAAACAAATTGGTATAAACCGAGAAAATGATTGACTTAGATCTAGTTATACACAAACAATGGCAATTTTAAGCTATCTGCGACAATTCTCCCCCACGTGCGTCAGCACAGTCGATTGGTGCAGAGCAGATGAGAATGAGTCTGGAAACCGGGCGGCGAACTTCTCCTGCGCGAGTACGTACAATGGCTACTCTTATGTGGCCATCAGGACCTGGAAAGAGCTGTGCGATCACGCCTCTAGGCCAAGTACCTCGTGGCATCGTGCCGTCGGCTATAATTACTACATCTCCTACGTGTAGTTTCGTCGCGTTCTGGTGTGCACTGGATCGTGGCATCAGGTTTGGACGATATTCTTTCAGCCAGCGTTTCCAGAAGTTGTCAGCTAGTGCTTGAGCTGTTTTCCAGGACGAAAGGCTCATATTTTCGTCGGAGAAGACTCCCAGCGGGGACATAGCGTTCGATCGGCCGATGAGAAAGTGGTTCGGCGTGAGCGCTTCAGCCTCTAAGTCAGGATTCACTGGGGTCAGCGGTCTGGAGTTTACCAGGTGTTCAGCTTCCAGCAGTAGCGTATGGAGAACTTCTTCATGGGGTGCTCTGTCTTTTAGCGTGACTTTCAGAGCTGTTTTCACGCTTCCGACTAGACGCTCCCAAGCCCCGCCGGCGGAGGGGTTGCCAGGCGGGATCTTCTTCCAGATCATGCGTCGTTCGGTCATAAATGGTTTGAGACTATCGGGCAGAGAGTTTTTGGCCTCTGATAGCTCGCGTTCTGCGCCGTAAAAGTTTGTGGCGTTATCTGAGTACAGAACGGTGGGTGCGCCGCGTCGAGATATCATTCTTCGTAGCGATAGGATCATAGAGGCTGCCGATAGGGAGGCGGCTAGCTCTAGGTGCACGGCTCTAGTGGTGAGGCACGTGTAAAGGACGCCCCATCGCTTTTCTCGGCGGCGGCCTACAACAATTTGCATAGGACCGAACAAATCTACGGCTGCTGCGGTAAATGGCGGTTGATTCGCCTTGAGCCTCTCTGGCGGTAGGTCGCCTACAGGAACCTTGAGGGTAGCTCCTTTATAGGTCCGACACCATTGGCACTTATTCGTTAGATAACGAATCGTACCGCGCAGTCCGACTATGTAATATCTTTGCTTCAATTCGTTGATCACCGTCGCATGATTTCCGTGGTTGAAAAGTGCGTGGAAATGATGGATCAACAGCTTGGTAAATGCCTCCTTAGCGTGCAAGACAGGTATATGGGCTTCGTCTCTGTCTATTCGGGCATCTAGCACAATTATTCCGTTCTTATCAAGCTTCATAGCAACTCGATGTAATGCAGACTTCCTCGGCAGCGCGCGCCCGGCTTCCATTAGTCGTATCTCTTCGGCATACGACTCATTTTGGCTCCGTTTAATCAGCAGTATCTCCGCTAGACTTATGTGTCTTTTATTCATTTCTGTTTCTGGATTTCTATTGACAGACAATCTGGCTTTGAATACCTCGGCAGCAATCAAAACTCTGGCCGTAGTGCGAACCAGCCTAGTGAACTTCGAGAATCTACATGTCTCGGGCAAGTATGCGAACTTGTTTTGAACGGTATTTACAGAGCAAACCGGTTTTATGACGCGCTCTTCGCACGTTTCTACGACGGGCTCTATTGTTTTCTCGCGCGGCCAATGCTCCTCCGCTTGCCGTATAAAATCAGGCCCTATAAACCACCGGTGGTTAGCTCCGAACTGGGCCGGGACGCCCTTAGTAGCGTCGTCGGCGACGTTTAACGCGCTAGGTACCCAACGCCAATCGGTAGGTTTAGTTGTGTTTTCTATTTCGGCTACTCTATGTGCGACAAAGCTTTTGTACCGACGTGGATCCGACCTTATCCAGGATAACGCTGTCCGAGCGTCGCTCCAGAAATACCTATGTTTAATGACATAATCGGACTCCTTCACTACTGTGTCGGCTAGTCGTGTCGCTAGTACACAACCTTGCAATTCTAACCTAGGAATGCTGACAATACGCAACGGTGCGACTCGCGCCTTGGCGGCTACTAAGGCTGCGGACTTTTGTCCGTCCGGGCCTTCGCTAACTAAGTATATCGCGGCGGCGTATATCTTTTCGCTAGCGTCGCAAAAAACGTGCATGTCGGCCTCTCTATTTCTCGCGGGTACGTATCGCGGTATTTCTAACTCCCTAAGTTGCTGAATATTACTCACGAATGAATTCCACGCGGGTGCGAGCGAGGTGGGTATAACGGTATCCCAGCCTATCCCTGTACGCCAGACTTCCTGCATCAATGCCTTCCCTAAGACAGAGATCGGGCTTACGTAGCCTATGGGATCGAATATCGACATCGCGCTACTCGTCACCTGTCGTTTAGTGGGTAATTTCGTACCGTTGAGCACGTCTTCGGGCGTGTTGCGTAAATTTACGTTAAACCCTAACGTGTCGCGTTTATGGTTCCATTTTAAACCTAATGTGCGCTCGCTTTCGCCTCCCCCGATGAGGGACGTATCCTCTTTGCTAGGAACTACGTCAGAAATTACGTTTGGGTTGTTAGAGGCGAACCCGCGGAGCTCGAACGACGCGCGTAAATTAAGCGCGTAAATTTCGTTTACTATGCGCCTAACATCGCTCTCACACTGGTCGAAAGCTACGACTAAGTCGTCCATATACGTGTTTTTTATAGTTTTCTCAGCGGCGATCGGAAATTCCTTCGCATGTTCGTATGCGTTTTTGTTTTTGACGTACAATGCCGTCGTCGGCGAAGCCGCGGACCCGAATATCAGTCTTTTCATCCTATATTCTTGCGGTGAGGCTGAGCGGTCCTCCCCCCGCCAAACAAAACGTAACGAATCTCGATCGCGTTCTATAATCTCTATCTGCAGGAACATTTCTTTAATGTCGGCTATTACCGCGATCCTGCCTTCCCTAAAACGGACTAACACGCCGAATAAGGATTCTAACAGATCAGGACCCGCTAGAAGAGCACTATTTAGCGACCTACCGTACCGTACGCGGTAGCGGCTGCATCCCAAACTACGCGCATTTTTCCGCGCTGCGGATGAAACGTTGCGAAATGCGCCAAGTACCATGCCCTAGGCGCGTCCTGCGGGGGCGGCGAGTCTACTTTTTCCGCGTAACCTTTGTCTAACAGGTTATTTATGTGTTTAGTATACTCGATTTTCAGAATAGGGTCGCGATCTAACTTATTTTCCAGGCTGTACAGCCGCCGTAACGCGTGCGCTTTATTATTTGGCAATTCTTCGTTATCGGTACGCCATAACAAACCCGCTCGGAACCTATCTTCCCCGGGGATTTTTTCACATGTCGCTTCTAGTAAATCTATTGCTCTTTGATCGGGATCGGCTCGAGGTAACTTTTTAACTACCCCTAGTGACTCGATATCGAAATGTTCCTTCATGAGAGCTAAAGCTTCATCGTCGGCCGTTTGTGGCCCCATGTGGCCTACAAACGCTACGGTTGCCTCCGATGACCTATGCGGTCCGTGCAGTGACCATCCTAGCCGCGTCAAACTAGCTACCGGGAGGTGCGATTTACCGCTGATAATTTGGCGCGTCACTATCAAATGCCAATTATCTTGACCTATAATTATTGAAGGCGCGGCAGAATCGTAACACAGCTCCTCGGCTATGTCGGCTAAATGGTCGCACTGCGCGACTATGTTTTTGGAGACGCCTTGCGCTCCTACGTTCAATCGATTGATGGTAAGCGCTTCCATCATTTCTAGATGCCTACTGCAAAAGCCGCGGATTGCGAATCGCACGTTACAAGAGTCCGGATCGCTCACGCTCCCACCTATACCTTCTATGTCGAGCGTTTCTCCCCGCTCTCGGGGCATTATACGATCGGCTGTTTCGTGTGAAATCAAACTAAGGGCCGCCCCTTCATCTAACAGGGCTAAGGCTTGCGTAGTACCTAGTGGGCCCGTAACCTCTACGGGCATCATTTTCAAAAACGTGGGCGCTATTCTAATCGCGTGAACGTTACTGACTTTTTTGTCTTCCACGGGCGCTTTAGATGCGTTCAAACCGTGTAGTAACCTGTGATGCCCGGCTTCGCACTGTTGCACTCCGCAAGCCACATACCTGCATTTGAAGCGACCACGGTGCGCCGCGCCTAGACATTTATAGCACAGCTTTTCGTTTTTCGCCCAATCCCAACGTTCGGATACCGATGCATTCAAAAATTTAGTACACGCTTCCACTTTGTGTTCATGATTATGACATATTAAACACTTATCACGTGACGTAAATCGTGCTGGTACCGAATGTTGTTTGGGCTTGGTCCCCGTATACGCGGGCCTTTTAGCCTCGCGGGGCTTCGTTTGAGCTACCGTCGGCGACCTATACTCCCCCGTGTGAGCTCTATCTACTCTATTTCGCGGGCGAGTGCTCTGGTAGCTGTCGTTGGAGTCGCTCGAATAGTCGCGGGAGAACACGGGGGCGGGAGTACGGGTGGGGGCGGTATGACGCCCTGACCTATTGTCCAGCTCAAAGGAAACCGTGTTCACGGCATTTTTCGGCTTCGGACCTCGATGACGACTCGTTCTTTTAGCCGCGGAACTAATTTCTAGCAGAAATTCTGATATCGCGACTAAATCGGGCGAGTTCAAATTAGCTTGTTTGAACTTGCCCCATTCGTACCTAACAATAAGGTTCAACTTATCGACGATCTTGTTGACTAGCTCTGGCGCGTACAAGTATTTTTCTTGCTTTAATGATTTTATTGTCGCTACTGCATTTGCGACGTGCGCGGCAAAAGACACGATATTACTGTTATCTTCGGCTAGGCGCGGCATGCGTTTAACATTATGTAGCTCAGTCAACACGATCTCTTCAGGGTCCCCGAACTGCCTCTCTAAGGCCTCCATTATCTCGTATGGATCCTGGACGGTATACATTATGGATTTCACCGCGGTACGCGCTTCACCTTTCAACGCGCGCCTAATTCGACTGACGTTATGTACGTAACTAAACATGGGCGCGGTATCGTTAAATTCGGCACGGAATGCGATCCATTCTGTGATATTACCGTCGAAAGCGGGTAATTCGGGTGGCCTATACATAATGGGCGCATACTGACTAGACACATCTCGCGGCGGGCGATGAGTACTCATATGCGGCTCGCGGGGCGCGGGGGCGCTGGGCGCCGGCGCGCTAGAGGCGAAATTACGTATTGTGTGTAACGCGGACGCTTCATTTTTAGTTACGTAATTGCTCTGATCTAGCTGGGACTGTCGTTCTACCCAATTCCTCACGCGTTGCTCGTCTTTTTCGACAAGAGGTTCGGACTTACCGCTAACAGATTGCGCCTCATGCTGGGCAATCTGTAGCCTTAACTTGGCAGTTTCCGTCTCTTTATTAGCAACGGCGAGGGCGGTTTTATGAACCTCGAGTTCCGCTAGCAACAGAGCTAACTTTTCGTCGCACTTTTCACTATACACACTTCGATTTTCGCGCACTTTGAGCGAACTTTCGAAAACATTTGAGCAGTGTAGTTGCAGGTGTTTCCCCGCTGGGAGTTGTTGTAGAAGTGAGGTTGAAGTGAGCAACGAGTACGAGTGCTGGCCTCTTTTATGGGTTTGTTAGCGTGCTCGTACTAGTGGCTGGTATGTGCCGTGTATGTGAGACATTTATTGGCTAATAAGCTTACAGTATTACATGTTTGTAGGAGGGTTAAAATTGATATTTATATAGGACATTTCTTCGTAAATTAGTACAAAATTCTTATAATCTAGACATTTTGCGTATTATGACATGATATCAATAAAATTAGACACAGATAAGACTTAGCAACTAGACATAGAAACACAATATTTATACACGTTATTAACACAAACAAATTGGTATAAACCGAGAAAATGATTGACTTAGATCTAGTTATACACAAACAATGGCAATTTTAAGCTATCTGCGACACCTATTTTACCGGAAGTTTATTGAGTTAGAACGTAGAAAGTATTTCTAGAAAATACCTTTTAAATATCTTTGAAAAACTGTACGAGTACACATTCTGGCTTTTTTAAATAAAAACCATTATTTATTAATCATAGAACTGCATTGTGCGAGGTTGGGTAAATTAATTGATTTATGTCAAAAAAACAATTTATTTCAGAGAAAAATGCCATAAATAGTAATTACAAAAACAGTCAAATTAATCTAAAACGTAACCCTAAAGCTATCGTAAACTTAACTAGGAAACATTAAATATTGTTTTTTAGATTAATATATTCATATCTGACTAAAACTAGTTTACAATAAAAAAAACGAAAAAAAAAAGAAAAAAAAATTAAACTACACTTTTTATTGTTGATTCTGTTGGTTCTTAATAAACGCATTCACCGCAACGCATCCTCACTCATTTCTGAACAGAGATTGTTTGGAAACGCAAACTTAATCAAGTAACTATAGCTTCCTGGTTAGTTTCATTTCAATTCAATCTTTAATGTCATACGTCATTTTATCTACGAAAGACATGTAATCGACCAATGACCTTGCCAATGGCAGTGAAAACTGGTCAGAACAGAAACTATCGGATGCGTGGGTGTGCCCGCCGGTGTTGAATTACAAATCGTGTTACATTTAAATAAAGTTTAAGCTACTAGTATAATAGACATTATGTTAAAACATCGCATGATATAATTAAAACACAGACTACTCATCATTAAGCTTTTACAAGGAGCACGGGGTCACCACACATCAGCGCAATTTTATTCGTAAATTTCTACGATTCGAACAGCACATCTCAATAGTATTCTACACCATTTTGTAGTATAACGATCCAGGTTAGTCCCTATAACTAGATTTTTGTGGATATTTTTAATTCACATGAGTAATGATCAAAAACTAACTCAAATAAAATAAGCGTTCGCGGTCTCATACTAAATTAGTACGGGAGCGCTGATGTGTGACCTCGAGTTGTACTTATGATCTATCTAGTGGTTTAGGTTATCTGTGAATTTAAATAACACTTTTCTTTTGGTAGAAATTAATAAGTTGTTGTTTTGAATAATAATCAATAGGTACTAAAAGTAGATGAAGGTGTCTTATTCTTGATATTTAGGAAATAGGAATAACCTCACTTTTCTCAGTCTAGAAAACAAAAGGTTTATTGCGGCGGAAAATAGGTTTAAAGTCACGCCTAAACGAAAATATTAAATTCGAGGTTAAGTTTGAACCATACTTAAGTGATTTTACGGTACTGTAACAATAGCATCATACCTACGCATTATTTATTTATCTTGTCGTTTCGAACGTGTCGTTACGTACCTACTACTGAGTCCTAATCAACAATCTATTATCGACGAAGCCCATAGAAATATAAAAAAATAATCGGAATGACAGAATACATTATTTGTAAACAATAGAAATGTGAGTGGATTTAGACCGACTGAACTAATTACGGACATTTTAATTCCTTAAAAGTATACATAAAATACTGCAAATATAACATTTACTGCGCAGTCACGTTACCGTGCTCGGTAGAAACACAGCCAAGATCCCCCGTGTTTGCAATTTGGAAAATACTTTCCGAAACTTGGAAAGTTTCCTTAAGACATGATCCCTCACGTGTGTTTTGGGTTTATATTAGGGTAATAAACATATACAGCAAGCAACCGAAGTTGCTAGGGATCATCCATCAATTACGTCACATGTTAGGGGGGCAACAAAATGTGACAAGAGGTGGTAAGTACCAAACGCAACGACACAAAAGGAAAACAGTACAGAAAATTAAGTAGAGGTACTTAAAACAGACAGTCTTATCGCTAAAAAGCCTCCAGACAACCTTAAGGTAGCGGAAATTCACTGTGTGTTGTATCTGTACGTATTTAAATTTGATTTTTTACACATAAAGCATAACACTAATAAATATATAGGTACATTCATGTACCATACAAATACTTAAACTACGCTTAAACTACATACATAATAATATAATATACATTACTATACACATATAATATCACACCACGTTCATAAATTTATTTTTATTTTTATATTTTATTTGTTCAACAAATTACACAGTATGACAGTTAAACCAATTCACTGTGGAATTCATATAAAAGTGTATACAATTATGTAATCAATAATATAACAGAGACATATAAAATACAAATCTAATATATAACAGTCGACTCACGTTTATCCATCGCCTCACAGAACTTCATACACTCACTACAGACAACCGACCAATCACTTGCAAAAACATCCCATTCCAGTGCTGATGCGAGGAGCGCGTTAAGCAGTTGAAGAGCGCGGACAAGAGGAGACTCACTATAGGACACAGTGCGTGTTCTTGGTACAGCCATTAGCTGAGGCATTCGTGGTCGGAGATTAAATTTGGCCTTATCTATCGACGGAACATGTAAACGTACCAGCTGCGTCACCAGTTCTGGGCAGTCCGAAGCTCCTCTCAAGATGCTACAGGCAGTAATCATAAGTCCAAAGTTACGCCTTACTTCCAGAGAATTAAATCTCAAAAAGCCATCTAGAAATTTCGAGGGATACAAATATGGGTAGCAGCCGTACATCTTTTTATATAAAAATCGCAAAAAGGCCTTTTGAATTTTTTCCAGAAGCAATATGTAAGTGGTCTCATGGGGATTCCAGACGATAGATGCTGTTTCCAGTTTGCTCCTGACCAAGGCAGTGTAAATAAGCTTAATAACCCTAGGTCCATGAAATTCGCGCGCATTTCGGATAACGAACCCCAGTCTCCGGTAGCAGTTTTTGGCTAGCCCTCTCATATGCTCATGAAAGTTAAGATGCGGATCAAAAATTACTCCTAGGTCACGGATGCACTGGACCCGAACTATGAGTTCCGACCCCAGATGGTATTCAGCTAGCAATGGACAAGTTGCACGGCTAAAACTCATTACCGAGCACTTAGAGGAGTTGAAAATGAGCTTATTGTTGACGCTCCATAGATGAACTCGATCCAAGTCCTCTTGCAAAGATACGCAGTCCGATAAGTGCTGCGCTCCATAAATAAGCTTCAAGTCGTCAGCATAGAGTAGGCATCTTGCATACTTAGGTACTGAGGCCAAGTCATTCACCATAATCCCGAAGAGAAACGGACCCAAAATCGAACCCTGGCTGACTCCCGAACGTGTGTGGTATGGTTCGGATACAAAGCATCCGTGCTGTACATACTGCTGTCTGTCACGCAGATAACTGGCTAAATAAATAACTAAATAAATACATACCTCAATTCGCAAAAAACATTAAGAGTCCACTAGCCACAACCATTTCAATTTCTCCTTGAGTGAGGAAACAGACTGATTGACAGACATATTGACAGATTGTCATGTCAGGACCTGATGATGGGATCCTAAAGAAATCGAGGGAACACTTCCAACTTTTATAGGCACACCTACATATAGTGATTTAATAGTTATTTGTTATACAAGGGTGCAAAGTTGTATTTTAACCGCGAGTGTGGAATTGAAGCACGAGCTAGCGAATGGATTCTAGGGTTGAACTGCGAGGTAGCGAATGGATTCTATGGTTGAAATCTTTTTACCTCACTAAAGCGAGGAAAATATAGTCTAGCCAGCCAACGAACGCAGTAGCAATGTACATCAAACAAAAATATAGCAACACTAAGCGAATCGAACAGCAGCATTGCTCCAAAGAAAAGCAGCAATGTACATCAAACAAAACTTAGTTTTTTTGGACGCCTGTCGCGCGCTTTTGTACGTCATTTCGAAAATTGTAATTCTGCATTGAATAATAAAATAATTGATAATTCTGATATATTTATCAGTTTACAACGAAAAAGAAGGTGCAAAGAAATTAAAATAACAACATAAGAATGACAGAAGATTATGCGGTCAAAAAACAATAGTTGACATCCAGGAAGGAATTAAACATTGATACTTACAATGATTGCTAAAATCATAAGGCCAGTCGAGGGAAATGAGTAACTACCTACATCTACCAGAAAATACATCTTTCAGTTTAGAATGGAATTAGCTTCATTATCTGTATGAATAAGAGAGTCACGTTAATTTACATATATTATATGTCACTCAGTATACTCCTACTTATTTATTATGATTTCCTTTTATTATTTCGTTCGACGACTATTTTAGGTAGGCACTTATTTAATCTAATGTACGAATTGTATAATTGAATAATCAATAAAGATTATTGATTATGGATGTGTCAAGTCAAGTGTCACTGAGAAAAATATTTTTGAAATTATTGTTTTCGAGACGTTTTAGCTCAATTTTCTATAGTTTTTACGTTAAATATCACAAATATATAAATTGAAACAAATTTACAGTTAATAAAATACCAGTTAATCGTCATATTAACAAAATTACAAGAAACAATGAACGATACCTCCTCAGGCACCGCCGAAAATAGCCAAGATAATACACTGCTTCCCTGTCAAATATACTCCAGGTTATTCAAGAGACGCGGTTTAAACATACATATAAGTAAGTTACATCCTCAGATCTATGCGAACCGCCAAGACAACGAACAACCTACTAATACTTCATCAAAACAGTTAATAAAATACCAGTTAATCGTCATATTAACAAAATTACAAGAAACAATGAACGATACCTCCTCAGGCACCGCCGAAAATAGCCAAGATAATACACTGCTTCCCTGTCAAATATGCTCCAGGTTATTCAAGAGACGCGGTTTAAACATACTCAAACTCAAACTCAAACTCAAACATTTATTCAGTAAGTAGGCCACAAGGGCACTTTTACACGTCAAAGTAAAAGAGAGAGAAAAAAAATCAAACTACACCGGTTCTAACCCTACACCTCTGACCCGAGAAGAATTATGTCCGGCAAGAAACTCGGCGGGACTTATTTTTTCAAAACAACAGTACATCAAAACTAAACAATACATATAAGTGCGTTGTTCTATAAGAAAACATATCAAACCAAGGTTAGATTAACCAACAATAGGTTATAGTTTAAGAAAAATACCAAAGAAAAAAGATGAGTCCAAATCTGACTATTGAAAATAAATTACATACAAGTTTGATATACTTTCTTACCTGAACTGTGTCTTCTACATAAATTTCCAAATTATAATAATCCATCATCAACAGTTAGAAATAAACTTTGAATTTAAATAATATAAAAAAAAGTACTTAAGTGATTCTAGTATACAATAAACATACTATTTCTAAATTATACTTAGAGATGTATAAGGTCTCCAAGTGTCTTGATCTATATATTCTATATAATAAAAAATATGGATAATCAAGCACCGAATGTTGTGTCTAAAGCCGTATACGATAAGTAAGTTACATCCTCAGATCTATGCGAACCGCCAAGACAACGAACAACCTACTAATACTTCATCAAACCAACACAACAACAACCCACTAGACAACATATTCAAAGACGGCTTTGGAGCAAAAATTATAAACAACGAAGGCGGCCAAGACTCTCCATGGAGACTCCGCTGGAATAAAATCATAAAATTGTCGGGAAAACAATACAATCTTCCACAAGGAAATGTTGGCCGTCATTTCATTGACCTCCTAGCAAACGAAATCAATAAACTAGTAAATGAATTACCCACAAATGGCTTCTCGGAACGAAATTCTGCTACTGCAGCACAATTCTCCAAAGGGATAGTCTAGTAACTAAAAGCCTGGATATCAGACGTCTAATAAACAGGAGACTGGAAATGTGGCGAGAAAGTCAATTTGATGATTTAATACAGGAAGCCGAGAGATGCAACAAAACGGTTAATCGTTATAAAAAACAACAAGACTGTGATCATTTGTCGCGTGTGTTTAATAGACTGATGCCACAAGGAAAAATAAGACAAGTCAATAGATTCATCACAGAACGGAATGGAGGTGGAATATTAAACCCTGATGACAAAATTGGAGACAAAACCATATTTTAGATCCTAGAAGAAAAACACCCGAACCAAGCAACACCAAATATATCGGATTTTGACCAAACAACACAACTTCCAAACCTCGCCGATGTTGATATAACGTCCAATCATATTGAAAAAGTAGCAAGAAGCTTCTCAGGTGGTGCAGGCCCAAGCGGCACTCATGCTGATCAATGGAAAACGATGCTTTTACGATTTGGCCCACACAGCCTCAAACTAAGAGAATCAATAGCAGCCTTAACAAGAAAACTAGCAAACGAAATAGTAGAATGGGATGCAATAAGAGCGCTGCTGGCCAGAAGAGGCATCGCCCTTGACAAGCGTCCAGGTGTCCGCCCAATTGGTATTGGGGAAATACTTCAACGCATCACAGCAAAAGCTATGGCTTTAGCGACAGGCATAGACGTACAACAAGCATGCGGAGCAGATCAACTATGCAATGGAATAAAAGCTGGTATAGAAGGCGCAGCACACGCAATGTCACAAAGCTTCCGTGAAGACGGCACCGAAGGTATACTCCTCGTCGACGCTACCAATGCCTTCAATGCTCTCAATCGTTCATTAGCATTATGGAATGCCAGACTTCTGTGGCCCCGATGCTCGAGATTCCTTTTTAATACCTACAGAGGACACGCAGTCATATCATTTAGAAATACTAATAAATACATATTAAGTAAAGAAGGAACAACCCAAGGCGACCCATTAGCAATGCAAATTTATGCGATAGGAATATTACCACTAATAAAATCATGCAAAAACAAGAATAAATACATTCAGAACTGGTATGCAGACGAGTCATCATGCTTAGGAAAATTTGATGAAATACTAGAATGGTTCACCCTACTAATGAAAGAAGGACCCAGATACGGCTATTTCCCTGAACTAACAAAGAGTTATCTAATAGTAAAAGAAGGCCTCACAGAAATCGCCAAACAAAAATTCGATAAATTAGGAATCAAAATTGTAAAATCACAACGGTTTTTGGGAAGCTTTATTGGACCCATAAACGATAAAACAGACTACATACTACAAAAAGTGAAAAATTGGACAGACTGCATCCCTAAAATCACAAAAGCCAGTGAAAAATATCCTCAAGCTGTCCATACTGCATTTACTAAATCACTGCAATATGAATGGCAATACCTACAAAGAGTAACCGATGGAACAGACGAAGACTACAATGACCTAAAGAACGCAATCAAGACTCATTTAACGCCCTCAATACTGGGCAGAGAAATAACATCCATAGAACACGAACTCTTTGCACTTCCAGCAAGGCTGGGCGGCCTTGCAATTAATGATCCCACAAAACAAGCAAAAACCGCACATGAAATATCATCAAATGCAAACAAACTATTAATAAAAGCAATTCGAACCGGCGAAGAAATTAACATAGTCGACCACCAAAAACATGTATATAAAGTTCTAAACGAAGAAAGAAAAAAGCGAGAAAAAAATGAACAACATGAATTAGAATCAATCCTAAGTAATCCTTTTTTGTAAGAAACAAAAAAGCATTCAAAGGGCGATTGAAAAAAAATCATCACAGTGGCTAACAGTAATACCGACCAAAGCAGATGATACTGACCTAACAGCAACGCAGTTTCGTGATGGCCTTGCGATCAGATACGGGCATGAACCCTCTAACCTGCCACAAACTTGCGATGGTTGTGGAGAAAATAGTTTCAACCTCAACCACGCACTTAATTGCAAGAGAGGAGGGCTCATAAAAAGAGGCCACGACCAACACAGAGACGACATCAAAAACTGGGCGGAACTAGCATGGGGTTCGGCTACCACTGAGCCAATAATGCGAGCCGCAACCCTAGATCAACCAGGGCCAATAAGCGACCTACTAATGGAAAGTATGTGGGAGCCAGCGAGGAAGGCGTTCTTTGACATTCGCTTCGTATGGCCTACTCACATGGCCCACAATCGCCCAAATACACGCTCGTGAAAAACATCGCAAATACGATCTGGCTGCGGAAGATCTTAGAGCCTCATTTACTCCCCTTGTGGTCTCCTGCGATGGCATTGTTGGAATAGAATACGAATCCTTTATAAAGAAAACATGTCTAAAGCTAAGTGAAAAATGGTCGAAACCATACTCATAAATAATAAGCTGGATCAAAGTCAAAATACAAATATCAATCATCAGAGCGGTCTCTATGAGAATTAGAGGAACGAGAAGAAGAATAGAAAGATTTGGATGCGAAGACGGCTGTGGAATACCCACCATGGAACGCTAGATTCCTCTTCTTCTTATGTTGTTATTTTTTTATATTATATTGTATTATTTAACGTAATAAAAAATTTACACACTAATAAAGATCGAAAAATCAGTGAGGTTTTGGTGTTTATTTATTTTATACATACTTAGCTTAGGTAGGTACATAAAGGAAAACATTTCAAAGGCTTGATAAAAGTCTGTTGTAGGTAGCGAGATGCTTGGTGCATAAACCTGTTAAATTGTAGTGTTTTCTTGCTTTGTGACAATATGCAGCACTTGCTCCTATATAACGATCTTGGACTTCATTTAGCACTAGTTTTTGCTTCAATTATGCGATTTTACACTGAAAGAAAGAACTTGAAATGATAATTCGATACAAAACTCTACATAACCTCTAAGTCACATATAGGGTAATTGTGCTCCTTTTCGTCCACTTATCGATTTTGCCAGCTTTGTGATGCAAAAAGAATATCTTAAAGTACCCTTACTTAAATGTATTATATTTCATTTTATAGCTTAAATAGTCTAGTTTATGTTAATATTACGCGATAATTATCCATACTTGCGAGATTTTGTATAAAAAATATTATTTGAAAAAGTGGGGTATTCGTTAGTTTTCGTCCATAAATGTCAGTTTTCCGTCCTGGGCTCTGCTAGTTTTCGTCCACTGAGTAGGATGATTATTTCTGAAAATATCCACTTAATCAAAAAATGATAAAACAAACCGCAATGTTATTTTTAAAGTCCTATCGATTGATGTGCAACATGATGATTTTTGGTAAAAAAAAATTGTTACATGTATGGAAAACCCCTTGTGGCTCCCCCCTAAAAAAAATCTTTTCAGCAATTTTACTACAATACTAAGTAGGGGTATACCAAATACACCTTCTGTTATAATTTCATGAATATTAGTTATAGTCTCCAAATAAAAAATGGCCATGGCATACGGACGAACTACGGACATGACGAAACTATAAGGTTTCCGTTTTTGCCATTTTGGCTACGGAATCCTAAAAACTAATGTTAATAAGGATTAACACCGTGTTTCTTTATTTCCGTTAATATTAGCATACAGTTAGGTACGATTAAGGAAACGAAATGGCGTAGTTAGTTTTTATAAATTTGTTTTTTCCATACAAGTATGTATTGTTAAATCGATCACGGTATTATATTTAACTCAACCAAACAATCGAATATTATAACTAAGGCATTTTATCACCAAACAATGATATTGTAGGCCTTTAATGTTAACCACTGTCACTGCTTGTACTATAAAGCCTTGGCCAAACAGCAAGCGTGGCGCAGCGCCGCGGTCACGCGGCGCGACCTGCCGTGCGACGACATATCGCCTGACTTCGTGTCACTGACTTTGAATAGAACTTCATACGCGAACGTACTGCTGCGGCCTGCGGTCGGGTTCCAACTTGTTTGTACCTTAGCCTTGGCCAAACAGTAAGCGTGGCGCAGCGCCGCGTCTGCGCCGCGTGACGCCGAAGCGATGACTGTTCAAACAGGGCGCGCGCGGATCGCGCCGGCCTCGCGCTCTCAACACGCCCTCATTGCGCGCGCGTGAACACGGCGCGGCCGCGCGCGATGCGGGCGTGACTCGCTCATTCCTTCCGAAGCCAAGATTATTTTTTCGAAGAGAAGATATTTTTTTCTATATCCATAATCACAATCACAGTAAATTGCTACGCTCGCACGACGCACCGCGCTGCCTAACATCCGACTGATGTGACCCAGCGCGGCGCAGCGTGCCGCCGCGCAGCGCTACGCCCGCGCCGCGTGGACGCGGGGGGCCGCGCGGCACGGGGTGCGACAGAAGCGGGGCGCGGCGCCGGTGGGACGCAGTCTGTTTGACGTCGCTAACCTGTTAACATGTGCCGCGGTCACGCCGCGCGACCGTGGGTCGTTCCTTAGAGAATTCAACCCGGAGTAGCCATGTCTGCCGTTTTCTTTACAAAGCAAGTCTGCCGATTTTTGCGGGGGAGGGGAACGTCAAGTGTATTCTGTGGCTATTCGTACGTAACGTACAAATAGGTGTAAGCATGACCACTGGTCATATGTTTTCGGCAAAGGGGGAACGCCTGTCAATGGCGACTCCGGTCGGTTGAATTCTCTAAGGGTCGTGCATTACCCGGAAAGGTTTCCGATTGGTTCCGATCAGATCCGAAGGTTATGCAACTATTTAAAAAAGTAGCTTTTTTCATAGTAATCAGATCAAAACACGAGACTTCCATATTTGTTCAAATATTTAACAGCGCATGTTTTTGTTTGTTTGTTTTCGTGTGGTTTTAATTGCCGGTAAATAGATAAAGATGATGTGATAGTGCTTAGTGAAAATAACGGATAATATTCATTGTGAAAGATGTACGGGTGTGTGTGCGTGTGTGTGTGTACGGACGATGGCAATGGCACGATCACAAAGCTTTCTTTTGAAGTGAAATAAGCAGAGCACGCCATAGTATGGAGGTTATAATTGTTATTCTACTTCCATTTGGTCATTCTAATGTTAATTATAGTTTTGTCTTCTCACAAATAACTCGTATATTAACGATAACAATGCAACAGAACCCGGACCCGGGGTATGTCCTTAAACTACGTCCGGACTTGGGTATGTCCTTAAACTATGCCAAAAAGAGAGGTATGGGCACTGCGAATGGCATCTCGCTTAGTGTGGTAGGGCACGTTCAGTGAATGTCATCTCGCTCAAATCTGGAGCAGAGCCCGACTGGGGAAGTACCTCCACCTTACAGAAAACCACAGCCAAATAGCACTAGACCCTACTCATAGTGTTGTGTTCCTGCTGGTGAGTAAGGTTGCCAAAGAGCTCAAAGAGGACCCAGTGTGTTGACGATGAGGGACCCTATTGTTCCTTTAGCCGTCAACACAGTGAATCCTCCTTTTTGTAAAGGGTCGGCAACGCGCATGTGACTCCTGTGGAGTTACAGGCGTCCATAGGTTACGGTAGCTGCTTACCATCAGGCAGGCCGTATGCTTGTTTGCCACCGTCGTAGTATAAAAAAAAAAAAAAAAAAAAAAACAGAAGAGCTAGTTTTAGTCTTTGCTCAAGTCATTTAAATGTTTTAGTTATTACATTTATTTACGTAACATTATATGAGGAATGGACAGAAACTAAAGTGTGTAGGTAATCAAATATAATATTACCATACTACTATATACTATAATATTACGTATTAATTAAGTATTTTGAAGTAAAATAACCATTAGAAATATTTACCTAGCTGTCTAGATTTCCGGGATCAGGTGGTCGCAAAACTGAAATTTATACCAAATTGCTCTGCTAGTTTTGGTCCACAAAGTTTATATATTAATTATATTCTAAAACTTTAATCTCCACTTAAAATATTGTACAATTAACTTTAAAATAGATAATTCATGCCAAACATATTTAGTGCACTGCCTAAATCATTAATAAAACTCATCATAAACTTTTCCCGCCACAAGTTTTTTTCTTCATTGCGATGACATTTGCTAGGGCCGAATTCGAGGCGGCTATTAATGTTTTATTTTTAAAGGCACTATTTGTCAAATTACTTGTTTATGATAGTAGAATTGTTTCTTAGATATTATGGATCGCAACAAGACCAAACTTCCGCAGGAAAATTCATTTACGTTCAAGTTTTCTCCATATATTTGTAGCAGAACCGTCAGGTGGACGGAAACTGACCATGGACGGGAAACGAGCACAATCACCCTATCACGAAAAATGTATTACACCTGTCGTAAGTACCTACATAAATATCTCAGCTGGTCTTTGCGTTGATTTAATACATTTATTGAAAGGTGATGGCAGATATTACATTAATAAATAATAAAGAACGCAATCTGAAACTTAAAAATATAAGTACACAAAACTAACTTTTTAAAATTAAAAAGTTACATGTCACAGATAAAACAAAAACAATGCACAATTTTCGAATTATTCTGAGACAGGTAGTTCATCAATTAAAATGGATCGATCAAAATAATATTTCTTGAAGGATTTAAAGCGTTTTATAATAAAATCATCAAACAAGATTGTTTACACTAAATGTTTTTAATTGAATACAATTAAATATAAAAAAAAATTGCGTCCACAGCACTTGATTTGATCAGACAATTTAATCAGACGGGCGAAGATTGTGCTGTCTGGAGTGGCCTTTACATGTTATTATGTTTAAAAAAGTGACTAATATCATGTTCGAATTTCAAATATTCTTTGCACTCTCGTGAATAAAATGCAGTTTTGCTATCTGTTTTTAAAGAATAAAAAAGAGCTTTTCGAGCCACTGAGGTAAAAAGATTTTTTTACAGTAGCTCGGGCATTTGCTTCTGGAAAGGTGGATACTAAGTGAAGTCGGTTTTTTTTTGTTTAAAATTATTGTAACGTAATTGATGGCTGAACTCTGATGAGCAGATGAAGTGTTGAAAATGAGCTTATCACGACTCTATTGTTAAGAAATTAAGAATGTGTTTAGTTAATTCATTTTGACAATTTCGCTTGCTTAACCATTAACAACCCTGTACATTAAATTAAGGTAATAATCATATACCTACGAACCTAGAAAGGGAAGTATAAACTTAGTAGATGAAATGGTAATGTTTGTCTGCACACATGTTTTTATGTCTTTGCTACGCGTCACCCTAATAACGCGTTAATGGAGGAATGATGCAATGATCATCAAATTTTATGTTTATAATTTTAGGTGGTATTTCTGCCCCTTTCATTAGGTGACATTTACGGTGTGTAAAAAGGTGACGGATATATTTCGCCTGATCTGTCACCAACTGCAACAGATAATCTGGTTGAGGCAATTGACATATGGTTTAAAAATGAATTTAAATTTAATTGGGAGCGTTGCAGGAGTTCTATCTCACTCGCGCTTAAAGATGAGAGAGTGAAATGCACTAGAAACAAATTCAATATGAATTGAAATGTTCGTCATGAAATACGGTGTCTCATTACCAGTGATCGGAATAGGTAGTGCCATTTCGGGTGAATGACCTTAAACATTGTACATAACGTGGATAAGACTTGAGATTCTTCGACTCGTATTTTTCAAATATTTTTTTCTTCAAAACGCAAAAGTAAAAATAAACTGTCATTATAATTACATCATTCATTTAAAGTTATTTTCGTTTAACAATTACAATTAACAATAATTCAATCATAAAATAAAACACGAAACATCAACATCATTATATTACATAAACATAATTAAATTACTACTTTCTTTGAAATTATAGTAGCAAACCATATTTTTTCAATATTTTCTACTGTCAATCTATTTCTTTTGACGTTCAATATCTAACTGAAACCACATTTTTCATAGGCTTTTTTTCATAGGTTCTTTAAAACATTTTTTAAAACAAACACAAACTTTAAAATTTTCATATCAAATCCCGGGGTTAAAAACTATATCCATACTAAGCTTACGCACCGAAGTCCCGCAAAATGGCACTACCAATTCCGATCACTGCTCATTACAAAGGGTTGCCACATGTACGTACATATTTTGAATTTGCCGCGCGTTTCTACTGACAGAAATGGTTTGCCAGACTATATATACATATTTTATTCACTCTTACATTTAAGAACACTTATATCGAACACTATAGATATCTGTACCCCGCTACCGCCATAAAAGAAGTTAAATAAACATCAGTTTCGATTCAAAAATATCTATGAAATGTCTGTTTTATCAAATTCCTATTCTCATCGCTTTAAATAAACCAATTTAGTTTGATCTCTGATGTGCAGTCGAGTTCTCTAATATCCATTAGATTAATTGGACAAATATATAGTTTATTTATTTTTTATTTATATATTTTTCTTTCTTTTATATGTGTAAGTTTATTATTGTTTGGTTTATTTTCTTTGCAACACCTACTTTTCTGTTAATTTACAATGGTTTCCGCTTCCCAAAGGTTGTCTGGAAGAGATCGCTCTTTAGCGATAAGACCGCCAATTGTTTTGCCTCTGCTTTTTTGTTTGTGACTTGTATATACTTTGTGTCTATTATTTGAGGTGTGCAATAAAGAGTATTTATGTTATGTTATGTTATGTAATGTGTAAATATGTACACTTAAGGGGCTGACAACAGCTAAATTCCCTGCCTATCTTTTTCAGCAGGAGTGAAAGAGAAACACTGTGTTATGATTAGTATGGGAGCTCATTGTAAATTTTGCTAAATGATGAATTAAAAAAAAACTACGCATTAATTGAGAAATATAAAACAACGAAGTTTTTAGTATTAGTGCGGTGGAATTTTGTCCTTAGTTACAGACGTATAAGTCAAGAAACTAAGGACATACAACTGTTTAAAGCTTTTCTATCGAGCCGATTTCGTCCAATCGTGAATCGAAATTAATGGAGTTCTTCCAAATATAACGAATATTAACATATATTTTTTTTACTTTCTCAAAACAAGTAGTTATAGCTAAAAACTGTTTGAGTAAAGCCAATTTGAAGGTCATCGGGTGTTGTCAGCCTCTTAAATGGTTTTTTTACTTACACCTACAGGTACTTAGAGCAAAATACATAATCAATTATAAAGTGCGTTTGACTGTTTGTCAATAGCCTCATATATATTCAATTCAATTCATTTATGTCGAATCAAAGATCCATAGTTTTTTAATACGAGTATAGTAGGAATTTTTAAGATTGTCGAATTGTAGGTAGAACTCTTTAGTAAGCTTCCGACATTTTAAAAAATTACCACTATACATACAGCTAGAGCAGCGGTTCTCAATATTTTTTGGTGACAGACACGGAGTATATGGAGACGGTAACCGCCGTAGTTTGTTCCAAAACCAGCGTAGCCGGCATTTACACGCACACATTCTCATTAAAGTACGCACGAGGTGATACACACAAAGAAATGTCAGTCTCTCATTCGCTGTGTTGATGTGTGCGTACACTCGAAAATACGTAACCACTACCATTGCCTCGTAGGCTCCGCCTACATTAGGGATGTGGCCCTTCGATATATATATTTTATCGATATCGATTATCGATAATTAACTCCATAATACCACGCCACACCTCATATTAATAAAACAATGTCGATTTTTACTAACAGCTGGATAAAAATCTACCCTAATTAGGGTTCATCCATTAATTACGTCAGATTTTAAGGGGGACGGAGGGATCAACAAAGTGTGACGAGTTCTGATAAGGGGAAGGGGGAGTTTTATTTCTTGTGACGTCACAAATATAAATATCGTACATATATACACATAGTACAGTACTGTGTACACTTTTTTTGAAGGAAAGGAACTCTTTATGTCTTCTAGTCTGACATTCAAACAATTTGGATTATTATTTTTATAGGCCAGATCTGGCCTCGGACACCGGAGGGTTTGGTCACTTTTTCTGAAGTATATGACATCTATTTTCAGTTTCAACAATAATGTTTAAAATTACTATTTCTTTATTTTCCCATTTTAAATAATATATTAAATGAAATCAAAGCAAGAAAAATAATAATCCAAATTGTTTGAATGTCAGACTAGAAGACATAAAGAGTTCCTTTCCTTCAAAAAAAGTGTACACAGTACTGTACTATGTGTATATATGTACGATATTTATATTTGTGACGTCACAAGAAATAAAACTCCCCCTTCCCCTTATCAGAACTCGTCACACTTTGTTGATCCCTCCGTCCCCCTTAAAATCTGACGTAATTAATGGATGAACCCTAATTAGGGTAGATTTTTATCCAGCTGTTAGTAAAAATCGACATTGTTTTATTAATATGAGGTGTGGCGTGGTATTATGGAGTTAATTATCGATAATCGATATCGATAAAATATATATATCGAAGGGCCACATCCCTAATGTAGGCGGAGCCTACGAGGCAATGGTAGTGGTTACGTATTTTCGAGTGTACGCACACATCAACACAGCGAATGAGAGACTGACATTTCTTTGTGTGTATCACCTCGTGCGTACTTTAATGAGAATGTGTGCGTGTAAATGCCGGCTACGCTGGTTTTGGAACAAACTACGGCGGTTACCGTCTCCATATACTCCGTGTCTGTCACCAAAAAATATTGAGAACCGCTGCTCTAGCTGTATGTATAGTGGTAATTTTTTAAAATGTCGGAAGCTTACTAAAGAGTTCTACCTACAATTCGACAATCTTAAAAATTCCTACTATACTCGTATTAAAAAACTATGGATCTTTGATTCGACATAAATGAATTGAATTGAATATATATGAGGCTATTGACAAACAGTCAAACGCACTTTATAATTGATTATGTATTTTGCTCTAAGTACCTGTAGGTGTAAGTAAAAAAACCATTTAAGAGGCTGACAACACCCGATGACCTTCAAATTGGCTTTACTCAAACAGTTTTTAGCTATAACTACTTGTTTTGAGAAAGTAAAAAAAATATATGTTAATATTCGTTATATTTGGAAGAACTCCATTAATTTCGATTCACGATTGGACGAAATCGGCTCGATAGAAAAGCTTTAAACAGTTGTATGTCCTTAGTTTCTTGACTTATACGTCTGTAACTAAGGACAAAATTCCACCGCACTAATACTAAAAACTTCGTTGTTTTATATTTCTCAATTAATGCGTAGTTTTTTTTTAATTCATCATTTAGCAAAATTTACAATGAGCTCCCATACTAATCATAACACAGTGTTTCTCTTTCACTCCTGCTGAAAAAGATAGGCAGGGAATTTAGCTGTTGTCAGCCCCTTAAGTGTACATATTTACACATTACATAACATAACATAACATAAATACTCTTTATTGCACACCTCAAATAATAGACACAAAGTATATACAAGTCACAAACAAAAAAGCAGAGGCAAAACAATTGGCGGTCTTATCGCTAAAGAGCGATCTCTTCCAGACAACCTTTGGGAAGCGGAAACCATTGTAAATTAACAGAAAAGTAGGTGTTGCAAAGAAAATAAACCAAACAATAATAAACTTACACATATAAAAGAAAGAAAAATATATAAATAAAAAATAAATAAACTATATATTTGTCCAATTAATCTAATGGATATTAGAGAACTCGACTGCACATCAGAGATCAAACTAAATTGGTTTATTTAAAGCGATGAGAATAGGAATTTGATAAAACAGACATTTCATAGATATTTTTGAATCGAAACTGATGTTTATTTAACTTCTTTTATGGCGGTAGCGGGGTACAGATATCTATAGTGTTCGATATAAGTGTTCTTAAATGTAAGAGTGAATAAAATATGTATATATAGTCTGGCAAACCATTTCTGTCAGTAGAAACGCGCGGCAAATTCAAAATATGTACGTACATGTGGCAACCCTTTGTAATGAGCAGTGATCGGAATTGGTAGTGCCATTTTGCGGGACTTCGGTGCGTAAGCTTAGTATGGATATAGTTTTTAACCCCGGGATTTGATATGAAAATTTTAAAGTTTGTGTTTGTTTTAAAAAATGTTTTAAAGAACCTATGAAAAAAAGCCTATGAAAAATGTGGTTTCAGTTAGATATTGAACGTCAAAAGAAATAGATTGACAGTAGAAAATATTGAAAAAATATGGTTTGCTACTATAATTTCAAAGAAAGTAGTAATTTAATTATGTTTATGTAATATAATGATGTTGATGTTTCGTGTTTTATTTTATGATTGAATTATTGTTAATTGTAATTGTTAAACGAAAATAACTTTAAATGAATGATGTAATTATAATGACAGTTTATTTTTACTTTTGCGTTTTGAAGAAAAAAATATTTGAAAAATACGAGTCGAAGAATCTCAAGTCTTATCCACGTTATGTACAATGTTTAAGGTCATTCACCCGAAATGGCACTACCTATTCCGATCACTGGTAATGAGACACCGTATTTCATGACGAACATTTCAATTCATATTGAATTTGTTTCTAGTGCATTTCACTCTCTCATCTTTAAGCGCGAGTGAGATAGAACTCCTGCAACGCTCCCAATTAAATTTAAATTCATTTTTAAACCATATGTCAATTGCCTCAACCAGATTATCTGTTGCAGTTGGTGACAGATCAGGCGAAATATATCCGTCACCTTTTTACACACCGTAAATGTCACCTAATGAAAGGGGCAGAAATACCACCTAAAATTATAAACATAAAATTTGATGATCATTGCATCATTCCTCCATTAACGCGTTATTAGGGTGACGCGTAGCAAAGACATAAAAACATGTGTGCAGACAAACATTACCATTTCATCTACTAAGTTTATACTTCCCTTTCTAGGTTCGTAGGTATATGATTATTACCTTAATTTAATGTACAGGGTTGTTAATGGTTAAGCAAGCGAAATTGTCAAAATGAATTAACTAAACACATTCTTAATTTCTTAACAATAGAGTCGTGATAAGCTCATTTTCAACACTTCATCTGCTCATCAGAGTTCAGCCATCAATTACGTTACAATAATTTTAAACAAAAAAAAACCGACTTCACTTAGTATCCACCTTTCCAGAAGCAAATGCCCGAGCTACTGTAAAAAAATCTTTTTACCTCAGTGGCTCGAAAAGCTCTTTTTTATTCTTTAAAAACAGATAGCAAAACTGCATTTTATTCACGAGAGTGCAAAGAATATTTGAAATTCGAACGTGATATTAGTCACTTTTTTAAACATAATAACATGTAAAGGCCACTCCAGACAGCACAATCTTCGCCCGTCTGATTAAATTGTCTGATCAAATCAAGTGCTGTGGACGCAATTTTTTTTTATATTTAATTGTATTCAATTAAAAACATTTAGTGTAAACAATCTTGTTTGATGATTTTATTATAAAACGCTTTAAATCCTTCAAGAAATATTATTTTGATCGATCCATTTTAATTGATGAACTACCTGTCTCAGAATAATTCGAAAATTGTGCATTGTTTTTGTTTTATCTGTGACATGTAACTTTTTAATTTTAAAAAGTTAGTTTTGTGTACTTATATTTTTAAGTTTCAGATTGCGTTCTTTATTATTTATTAATGTAATATCTGCCATCACCTTTCAATAAATGTATTAAATCAACGCAAAGACCAGCTGAGATATTTATGTAGGTACTTACGACAGGTGTAATACATTTTTCGTGATAGGGTGATTGTGCTCGTTTCCCGTCCATGGTCAGTTTCCGTCCACCTGACGGTTCTGCTACAAATATATGGAGAAAACTTGAACGTAAATGAATTTTCCTGCGGAAGTTTGGTCTTGTTGCGATCCATAATATCTAAGAAACAATTCTACTATCATAAACAAGTAATTTGACAAATAGTGCCTTTAAAAATAAAACATTAATAGCCGCCTCGAATTCGGCCCTAGCAAATGTCATCGCAATGAAGAAAAAAACTTGTGGCGGGAAAAGTTTATGATGAGTTTTATTAATGATTTAGGCAGTGCACTAAATATGTTTGGCATGAATTATCTATTTTAAAGTTAATTGTACAATATTTTAAGTGGAGATTAAAGTTTTAGAATATAATTAATATATAAACTTTGTGGACCAAAACTAGCAGAGCAATTTGGTATAAATTTCAGTTTTGCGACCACCTGATCCCGGAAATCTAGACAGCTAGGTAAATATTTCTAATGGTTATTTTACTTCAAAATACTTAATTAATACGTAATATTATAGTATATAGTAGTATGGTAATATTATATTTGATTACCTACACACTTTAGTTTCTGTCCATTCCTCATATAATGTTACGTAAATAAATGTAATAACTAAAACATTTAAATGACTTGAGCAAAGACTAAAACTAGCTCTTCTGTTTTTTTTTTTTTTTTTTTTTTTATACTACGACGGTGGCAAACAAGCATACGGCCTGCCTGATGGTAAGCAGCTACCGTAACCTATGGACGCCTGTAACTCCACAGGAGTCACATGCGCGTTGCCGACCCTTTACAAAAAGGAGGATTCACTGTGTTGACGGCTAAAGGAACAATAGGGTCCCTCATCGTCAACACACTGGGTCCTCTTTGAGCTCTTTGGCAACCTTACTCACCAGCAGGAACACAACACTATGAGTAGGGTCTAGTGCTATTTGGCTGTGGTTTTCTGTAAGGTGGAGGTACTTCCCCAGTCGGGCTCTGCTCCAGATTTGAGCGAGATGACATTCACTGAACGTGCCCTACCACACTAAGCGAGATGCCATTCGCAGTGCCCATACCTCTCTTTTTGGCATAGTTTAAGGACATACCCAAGTCCGGACGTAGTTTAAGGACATACCCCGGGTCCGGGTTCTGTTGCATTGTTATCGTTAATATACGAGTTATTTGTGAGAAGACAAAACTATAATTAACATTAGAATGACCAAATGGAAGTAGAATAACAATTATAACCTCCATACTATGGCGTGCTCTGCTTATTTCACTTCAAAAGAAAGCTTTGTGATCGTGCCATTGCCATCGTCCGTACACACACACACGCACACACACCCGTACATCTTTCACAATGAATATTATCCGTTATTTTCACTAAGCACTATCACATCATCTTTATCTATTTACCGGCAATTAAAACCACACGAAAACAAACAAACAAAAACATGCGCTGTTAAATATTTGAACAAATATGGAAGTCTCGTGTTTTGATCTGATTACTATGAAAAAAGCTACTTTTTTAAATAGTTGCATAACCTTCGGATCTGATCGGAACCAATCGGAAACCTTTCCGGGTAATGCACGACCCTTAGAGAATTCAACCGACCGGAGTCGCCATTGACAGGCGTTCCCCCTTTGCCGAAAACATATGACCAGTGGTCATGCTTACACCTATTTGTACGTTACGTACGAATAGCCACAGAATACACTTGACGTTCCCCTCCCCCGCAAAAATCGGCAGACTTGCTTTGTAAAGAAAACGGCAGACATGGCTACTCCGGGTTGAATTCTCTAAGGAACGACCCACGGTCGCGCGGCGTGACCGCGGCACATGTTAACAGGTTAGCGACGTCAAACAGACTGCGTCCCACCGGCGCCGCGCCCCGCTTCTGTCGCACCCCGTGCCGCGCGGCCCCCCGCGTCCACGCGGCGCGGGCGTAGCGCTGCGCGGCGGCACGCTGCGCCGCGCTGGGTCACATCAGTCGGATGTTAGGCAGCGCGGTGCGTCGTGCGAGCGTAGCAATTTACTGTGATTGTGATTATGGATATAGAAAAAAATATCTTCTCTTCGAAAAAATAATCTTGGCTTCGGAAGGAATGAGCGAGTCACGCCCGCATCGCGCGCGGCCGCGCCGTGTTCACGCGCGCGCAATGAGGGCGTGTTGAGAGCGCGAGGCCGGCGCGATCCGCGCGCGCCCTGTTTGAACAGTCATCGCTTCGGCGTCACGCGGCGCAGACGCGGCGCTGCGCCACGCTTACTGTTTGGCCAAGGCTAAGGTACAAACAAGTTGGAACCCGACCGCAGGCCGCAGCAGTACGTTCGCGTATGAAGTTCTATTCAAAGTCAGTGACACGAAGTCAGGCGATATGTCGTCGCACGGCAGGTCGCGCCGCGTGACCGCGGCGCTGCGCCACGCTTGCTGTTTGGCCAAGGCTTTATAGTACAAGCAGTGACAGTGGTTAACATTAAAGGCCTACAATATCATTGTTTGGTGATAAAATGCCTTAGTTATAATATTCGATTGTTTGGTTGAGTTAAATATAATACCGTGATCGATTTAACAATACATACTTGTATGGAAAAAACAAATTTATAAAAACTAACTACGCCATTTCGTTTCCTTAATCGTACCTAACTGTATGCTAATATTAACGGAAATAAAGAAACACGGTGTTAATCCTTATTAACATTAGTTTTTAGGATTCCGTAGCCAAAATGGCAAAAACGGAAACCTTATAGTTTCGTCATGTCCGTAGTTCGTCCGTATGCCATGGCCATTTTTTATTTGGAGGCTATAACTAATATTCATGAAATTATAACAGAAGGTGTATTTGGTATACCCCTACTTAGTATTGTAGTAAAATTGCTGAAAAGATTTTTTTTAGGGGGGAGCCACAAGGGGTTTTCCATACATGTAACAATTTTTTTTTACCAAAAATCATCATGTTGCACATCAATCGATAGGACTTTAAAAATAACATTGCGGTTTGTTTTATCATTTTTTGATTAAGTGGATATTTTCAGAAATAATCATCCTACTCAGTGGACGAAAACTAGCAGAGCCCAGGACGGAAAACTGACATTTATGGACGAAAACTAACGAATACCCCACTTTTTCAAATAATATTTTTTATACAAAATCTCGCAAGTATGGATAATTATCGCGTAATATTAACATAAACTAGACTATTTAAGCTATAAAATGAAATATAATACATTTAAGTAAGGGTACTTTAAGATATTCTTTTTGCATCACAAAGCTGGCAAAATCGATAAGTGGACGAAAAGGAGCACAATTACCCTATATGTGACTTAGAGGTTATGTAGAGTTTTGTATCGAATTATCATTTCAAGTTCTTTCTTTCAGTGTAAAATCGCATAATTGAAGCAAAAACTAGTGCTAAATGAAGTCCAAGATCGTTATATAGGAGCAAGTGCTGCATATTGTCACAAAGCAAGAAAACACTACAATTTAACAGGTTTATGCACCAAGCATCTCGCTACCTACAACAGACTTTTATTTGGATTATTATTTTTCTTGCTTTGATTTCATTTAATATATTATTTAAAATGGGAAAATAAAGAAATAGTAATTTTAAACATTATTGTTGAAACTGAAAATAGATGTCATATACTTCAGAAAAAGTGACCAAACCCTCCGGTGTCCGAGGCCAGATCTGGCCTCGGACACCGGAGGGTTTGGTCACTTTTTCTGAAGTATATGACATCTATTTTCAGTTTATATATAGTAGTGTAACTACTTAAAAAAAAATTGCAAATCAAAAAAATATTGAACAAAATAATTTGATTTGTTTCAAGATTCATTATTGTTGAAATTTGTTTGACGTAATTTGTGGATGTACAATACAATACAATACAAATATTCTTTATTGCACACCTCAATAGCATATAACAGTACAGTACACAGATTAAAAGTAGAGGCAGTCAACAGGCGGTCTTATCGCTAGAGGGCGATCTCTTCCAGACAATCTTAGGGTAGCGGAAAGTCTTAGCTAGTCGAAAATAATTGTATGAGTAATAATTGTACCCTTATCTATCTAATTTATGTGTCTGCTAAATTACTAAAAATAATCGTGACTCAAACTATCTTCATACCAAATTTCATCTTAATCGGTTCAGCAGTTTAAGTGTGAAAGAGTAACAGACAGACAGAGACACTTTCGCATTAATAATATTAATATGGTTAGAAGTACCATTATCAAGTTATCGTATTTATAAAATAAGTTGATCATTGGATTAATTAATCCAGTCAATCACGTTATTTTGTTTTCGAAAGAAAGAAAATTAGTTTCTACTATAGGACAGAAAGTTACACCTTAAACAATGTGTTCGAAATTATCGATAATAAATAACGGGCCGCACTCTCGTGGCGGCAGGCGCGCGGCAGCCATGTTGCCCAGCAACGTGGCTGCCGATCGTGTGACGAGACTGACGAGCGTATCTGAAGTTCGTATTTCCAAATACATTGCGCGTCACTCGCGTAATCCTGCGACCGCCAGCAATAGCCAGCGAGCAATTGATATGAATACTGTTGTACCATTAGATAATGGGTGAATGTCGTAATAAAAGCCTACAATTTTTGGAAAAAATGTGAAATACTCGGTTTTTATACTTACCGGTGGAAAGTAACTACTCCAGGGGCCTCTTTTAATTCGTTGCTTCGTATACGACACGACAAAATTGTACAACACGGCATTTTTACATGTTTTTTGGCACTAAATTCGTCACACGTGGTCGAACGACGACTGAACCGCGCGGCATGAGGTTTCGACAAGTTTATGCTCATCTGATCATAAACCATGTAACGCGCGCCCGGCCCAGTACCGCGTCCATTAGTATTTATCTAGTCCGTGGTGACAGAGAATGCTTAAAAATTAGGGTTAATAACATAAAATACTAGTTTTTGCCCGCAGCTTCGCTCGCGTTAAATTCGGGGTAACACCCATATAAAATTTCACCCCCCCTTTTAAAGGGTTTGGGTGCAGATTTCCAAAAAAAAATTATGCACGATTTTTTTGTTAGTCACAAATAGTCCGCATACCAATTTATAGCTTTCTACCTTGAAAATTGCGGAATGCTCCATACAAACTTCCACCCCCCATTTTAGGGAAGTGGGGGGTTAGAAAGAGACAAAAAGTAGCCTATGTCACTCTCCATCCCTTCAACTATCTCCACTTAAAAAATCACGTCAATTCGTCGCCCCGTTTTGCCGTGAAAGACGGACAAACAAACAAACAAACACATACACTTTCCCATTTATAATATTAGTATGGATATGGATAAGTAAAAGTATAAGTATATAAGTATGGATGTAAATATAATTAAATTAAAAAAAAAAACAAAAACAGAATACAAAATTACAAATGTGTACAGTATGAGCTCAATTAAAACTGGTTAGCTTGAAAAAGGTAAGTTACCGCATACTTAAGTATGGTAATGTTTACGTTAGAATCAAACAGACAAACCAACGTTTTGTATATCCGGAGTTATTATTAGTTCGGTGTGAAGGAACGAAGGCATTTGGAATAAAACTTCTAAAAAGAAGTTCCACTGTAACATATACTGATAATTTATGACATTCTTCCTCTTTCTCCTAGCTTGTCCCAGTCGGGATCCGCTTGACCACCTAATCCCATGAATTGGCGTAGGACTAGATTTTACGAGAGCGACTGCCATCTGACCTTCCAACCCAGAGGGGAAACTAAACCTTATCGGGATTAGGTCCGGTTTCCTTACGATGTTTTCCTTCACCGAAAAGCGAATATCAAATGATATTCCGTACATAAGTTCTGAAAAACTCAGTGGTACGAGCCGGGGTTTGAACCCGAGACCTCCGGATTGAAAGTCGGACGTCTTACCGCCAGGCTTCCAGCGCTCTTCAGGCTACCAGCGCTTTGTGACATTATTTTGGTAAAGGTACCATGAAGCCGACACCAAATGATACCCTTTGATCCAAATCTAAACTATTACAATGTTATCGAAAAATGCATGTAACATTTTAGTATCTTTATCGGCTGGATAGTGGGCAGATTGGCTCGGTATTAGATTTGCGAGTGCAACGGCGGTGCCCTGAGGCATTGCAGTGTTATAGAATTCCTGTTGTCTATGGAAATGGAATAATCGTAGGATAAAATTGGAAATAAATAAAAACGTTTTGAAGATTATACCTATTTAAAGCTTGACCAGAAATATATGATCATTGTCAAGAGGGCGCTATTACTCTCATTTATATGGCAACAGTTCAGTATAGTCATAGAGCGTATTATTCTCTATGGTATGGTGACATCTTGATTTTACATGTCAGCTCTGACGTTAATTTGCAAATGTTTCACAGCGAAACAGCTTCATTTCCCGAGCGTATTATTTACAGCAGTTCATTATATACCCTTTATACGATGTTTCGCTCTTGACAATGGATATTTTTTGGAATTTTTTGTAGTTTATTATTTAATATTCAACAGTTTATTATTATTCAAGTAAACCGCTACAATGACACTGACAGCCTATCACATCACATGCACTCACTCACACATATTATCATCTTGTCATTATTAAATGTAAATTATTGCCAGTGTAAGAAATTAGTTCCAATTAAATTCCGCAACATGGCGCATGATCATATATTTCTGGTCAGGCTTTAAATCGTTATAAATTAAAATTAGTTGTAAATTTGTACACAAAATTCTAGCAATGTCGCTTTTATCGTGAAACTGACAAGTTTTAACTTCTAGTGTATCTAGGGCGCCCTCTGCTCATTCATTTCTCTATGAATGATAGAGAAATTAATAAGCACAAGCCGCCTATTGTAAAACTAGGTATTCACAACCCCTCCCCGCTCCTCCTTCAGCCCCTTTAGTCGTCCAGCCTTCATTATATCATGCTTTCGGCCTAATAGCCAGTGTTATGAAGTGAGCACTTCAATACTTACTTTCTTTTATTTCTCTAAGTTTTTGGCTGTATCTACCGACGCTCATTTCCCACCATATAAAAATAGTTACATAAATCCATAGATCTATATATAGGTACATGTTATCGTAATAATGCGAGCAACGCCACGTGCAACTATTATGCAAGAGATCGTCGACTCTGAGTGCATTCAACTGTCTGGGAACGCTAAAATACCTAGACTTCAGCAAATCTAGAAGCTAGCTTTCTTAGGATAACAGTACCAATGACCTTGAATACCTAACGCTTCAATTGTCCGTTTTATTGAATAATACAGAATACCTAGTATGTATAAGTAAATTTTTACCATGTTAATGGCAAGTAAAAACTATTATTTTTCCGTGTATTTGTTCAATTATTTTTATTTTACTTTTATTTTATTTTATTAATTATAGGAATAACAAGCAACCATAAAACATTTTACAGTTGGTGTTACATATAAGATAAGTATTGTTTTATGTACAGTCAACAGCATTATCCACAAGTTACTTAAACAGATAGATTGATGAAGAGACGACGGGTTTACAATTTTGTTTTGCTTAAATAGTAATAAGTAGTTAAAATGTCGGTAGATCTCTGGCTAAGTTGTCGTGTTTTGCCCAAACATTCATGTTGCATCTATACAGTATACATCCGTATATATCAGTCATTGGATCATTTTGCCTTACAAAAAGTGGAGTAGGAAATGTTTTAATAGGGTATTGGTAGGCTACAGGATGGTTATTAAAAATCTAGATTTTAGACCTTGAGGGGGAGCGTTAGCCGCCATCTTGGTTGGTGCCAAAATTTGTTTTTTTTAACCTTGACTCCTTAACGGTTGTCAGTATGACTAAAGTGTCTATAGAACGTATAAAGAAGATAAAATTGTGTACAATTTTGCCGTAAGTCTTACTCATTATTAAGGTGTATCATCATGATGTGACACACGGACTCATGGACGGACGGATTGACCTACGGACGGGCGGACGGGCAGACGAACATGACGAAACTGTAACCGTTTTTGCCATTTTGGCTAGGGTACCCTACAAATGTTTTTTTTTTCACCCCCCGTATCTTTTTATCTGTAAGACTTACAGATCTATTGTGTTGTAGACATTTTTATAGCATGGTTAGGGACCATGCGTCACTTTCGCACTTGCCTAACTTGTTAGAACGTGATCGCTATGGTGACAGATGAACAGAAAACTGGACCATCCTACTCCTACGCGTTTATTTTACGCGTGCAGCATGTCTGTACAATTCAATGTGTGCATGAGTTCCACAGACTACCCAGACTACTCATCACTAAGCTTTTACAAGGAGCACGGAGTCACCACACATCAGCGCAATTTTATTCGTTAATTTCCACGATTGGAACAGCACATCTCAATAGTATTCTACACCGTTTTGTAGTATAACAATCCAGGTTACTCCCTACAACTTGATTTTTCTGGATATTTTTAATTGACATGAGTAATGATCAAAAAAGTTAACTCAAATGAAATAAGCGGTCGCGCTTTTATACTAAATTAGTACAGGAGCGCTGATGTGTGGTGACCTCGAGTTGTACTTATGATCTATCTAGTGTTTGAGGTTATCTGTGATGAGTTCTTATTACGATTCTGTCATTCAATTATTATTCAAGTTTTCGCTGTCGTAAATGACGTTTGACAATACACCGACATTTTGCATTGTTTTATCGACGCGCTGACAACCTGACTGATAACCTACTAATCTCCTACCAATCGACCGTCGCGGAATGACATAATTCCAATCGGGGCGGGGCGTAGCGTGGCTATTCTGTATGAAATACTATTTATTTTGTGCCGCCGTCATTCATCCAGTCAGAGTTCTCAAAGTCAACGACCTCTAACGGCCAATCATTGATTAACCGATTCCATTGTCTCTAGCTGTCGCCAATCCCATCAGTTTCGGTTTAGCCTCCACGTGGGGTCGCGAGAGGTCAAGTGCAATTTTCAGTTCAAACAGTATTATTCGACAATGAATTTTTAGTTGTTTTTTTTTTGTGAAAGCGGAAGGATGGTGACCATTTCGAATGAAATCAAGAAATGGTCAATTTTACCCTTTTTTTGAATAAATTTTAAACGTACTTCTCGTATCATTGTAAAAAAATACGTAACGCCCAAACGAACTTTCTCTCCCCCATTTTCACCCCCTAAGGGGTGATTTCGGTGAGGGCTTGCAATCAGAATTTGTATAGAAATTATTCAAATATTCGTATATAATAAATGTTATTTATCCTTCTCCAAAACGCACGCGGGCGAATCTGCGGTAACAGCTAGTCTTAAATACGTATTAATTTTGTATTAAGCAGCAACGGCTGTAAGCGAAATATCAATTTTATAATTGAAAGAAAAATGGAAAAATTCACCGCGTCGAACAAGATTCAAACTTGTACGACATGGAACATTTTTATCCCCGAAATAATCCCTTACGGATATAAAAAGGGGGGTGGAATCACTAATTCCACGCAGACGAAGTTGCGAAAAAAAAAGAAAAGAAATGGTAAAGATTATTTGAAGGGTACACGGAAAGAACATGTCTAGTCACATTGACAACATTATGAGTTATAGCATAGCGCTTTTAAAGTTTGTAACGTTTCAATTAACCATACTATTTTCGGAACTAGATGGTTATTATGAGTTAAAAAGTGGATTAACATTACAAATTACAGTTGTAATAGAAGATGTAATAGTTCATAGCAAGCTCTACGTTTTGATATAAAAATCTCATTTAACAAAAAAAGTGACTATAAAGACACGTATTTTCCGTGTACCCTTCATTTATTATTGTTATATCTTGTCTGAAATTGGGGATCATCCCTTAGCAAATCTACTAATGATATTTCCGAGTCTCAAAGATGTTTTATAGTTATATCCATTAATAACTTGTCTAAGTGACTCGCTAAGTAAGATTGTTTTCCAATAGTTATTCTTTCCTTCAAGTCTGACTCGGCGCGGACGACAGGTCAACGGACAGACGACGCGACGTTTTTATTAAAATACTTGTCTTAGCTTTTTATAGAGATAATTGTTTAATGACATTTCTTTTTTTTTATGGGTTATTTTGTTATTACGGGGTGGAAAGGTTGCAAGCAAATTGTTTTTAACAACATATATTAATATTCTTGACCATATATGTATTATATTTGTATATTATATTATCAATATTATCATGTACGTAGTTTAATCGTATTTTAAGTATTTGTATGGTACATGTATGAACCTATATATTTATTAGTGTTGACTTGCAGCTTTTTGTGTTTCCGAACCTTTTTATTGGTATCTTTTGTGCATAGTTTGTCTTTCACCATTTGTATTTAATCCTTTCCATTTTCTCATGGGTTGGCTGGAAGAGATCCCCATCGGGGATAAGCTCAACTTTGTGCATATCTTTTATATATGTTACTGTTGTTAATGCTATACCTAATTGTTTATGTGCAATAAAGTGATACATACATATATGCATATGTATAATACATGTATTAAAATTCACTACCGTATAAATGTACAACTTTGCCCGCTTTTTGCGACCTTTAACTTTTTCCCAGGTTAATGATTCCTATTTTATTAATTTACTGTGCCACTCAAACGTTGACATTTATTTGTGTGAGTGAGCAAACTACAGTAAAAAAAGGAGTTAAAGTACTTCAGATTAAGGTTATTAAACAGGCGGGCCAAAAAAAATATTTTTGCAACATTGCCCACTTTTGCGTATTTACGCAAAAGTGGGCAATGTTTAGCCAAACAATATTAAGCGCTTAACCAAAAAATCTGCATTCAAAATAGGTATTCAAAGTGGCTATTTTTACCTTTACTTGACGAAGGAGCGATAGCGACGTGATAATGTCCCGCCTACAGACGCCCACGGCTATTTCCACTAACTCGTCCTTAGCCGAGAATGTACGAGTAAAATATAAATAAATAACAACACTATACGTACAGTTACCGCCATAAATATGTATACACTTTATACTGATTTAAACACACACGATTTTTACTCGTTATTCTGATAAAAACGTGGTAACGCCGCTAGTGTGATGGGCCTTCGCGCCCAGTACAGTACAACTCGATGGGGCTCATTGAGTACTTCATTTTTCTTGTGTACCTTACTGTTATATAATAATAATTTAGTGAGTTCGGACCTTGAAGTTGCGGATCATTTTGAGCAGTTCTTCTCTAATATACCGGTAGAAACAACAAAGTCTCTTCATTCATCGCCTGACGTCGCTGAGGCAATACTGAAAACAAATATAGCAGAGTGTACAGATTTCTTTAAATTTTCATATGTTACTCCGAACTTAGTTATTAAAACATTTAAATCCCTAAATTTAAAGAAAACTGAAGATCTTTGGGGCCTATCTGTTAAAGTTCTACATTCCATTGTTGAATCGATTGCACCACATTTAGCTGATATATTTAACAAATGTATTGATACAGGAATATTTCCAGACATAATGAAGCACAGCAAAGTCATCCCCTTGTTCAAATCAGGATCGAGAACAGAACCAAGCAATTTCAGACCAATTTCAATACTGCCGGCACTGAGCAAAGTTTTCGAGAAACTAATTCTAAATCAACTTGTGTCACATTTTAACCGAAACGAATTGTTCGCCAGAAATCAATTTGGTTTTACCAGAGGTCGCTCGACTACTGACGCAGGTGCTGTTCTTCTTAAGCACATCTTTGCCGCTTGGGAAAAAAAACAAGATGCTGTTGGAATATTCTGTGACCTATCGAAGGCATTTGATTGCGTTGATCACGAAAATCTAAAGAGAAAACTAAGCCATTACGGGATCAAAGCTGGTGCCCTTAACCTCGTCTCATCATACCTATCGGATAGAACACAACGAGTGGTTATTAATGGAACTCAATCTTCTGGGTCCCCTGTGGCACTCGGAGTGCCTCAAGGCTCAATACTTGGTCCTTTCCTGTTTTTGGTGTACATTAATGACCTACCTAAAATTGTGCAAGATAAACATGATATAGTGTTATTTGCTGATGACACATCTCTGATATTTAAAGTGGACAGAAAAGAAAACAGCTTCGATAGTATTAACAGTACACTCTCCAAAGTAGTAAATTGGTTTACGGCTAATAACCTACTTTTGAACGCCAAGAAAACGAAGTGCATCAAATTTACACTTCCCAACGTCAAGCAGATTAACAGCAGCAAGATTATAATAAATGATGAAATAATGGAATTCGAAAATCAAACTGTTTTCTTAGGAGTCACTTTAGACTCGAAATTACAATGGCATCCACATATAGCTACCCTAGCTGGGAAACTTAGCTCTGCAGCCTATGCCGTGAGGCGAATCAGCCATCTAACAAACAGTGAAACTGCCAGGCTGGTATACTTCAGTTACTTTCACAGTGTTATGTCGTATGGAATTCTGTTGTGGGGTAAACGAGCTGTACGTGGCATTTATAAAATGCGCGGTCGAGCATCCGTAAGAGGAAAATTTGAAGAGGCAAATATTCTTACCGTAGCATCTCAATACGTACTTGAAAACATTATGTATGTGCGGAAAAACATCCATAAATTCAAGCTCAACAGTGATATCCATAACTATAACACTAGAAATAAAGATAAGATTGCTGAGCCTGGCCACCGCCTCGGTAAGGTTCGTACGTCTTTTGCTGGGAACTGTACACGTTTTTATAACAAAGTCCCCGCTGATGTAGTGAATTTGCCACTAAATAAATTCAAGTCTTATGTTAAGCGCTATTTGTTGAGGAGAGAGTACTATACTTTAAAGGAATTCATTGAGGATAACGATGCCTTTAAGCCTGTAGCTTGATATAGTTAGTACAATACAAATTGAGAAATTATTAGGTACATTACTCTATGAAGCAGCTTTACTAGTGTCCAGTATTACCTGTTTTTCATTTTTATTTTATTTTGTTTTTATTTAGTATTTGGACACTTAGAGACGTTATACATCTCTAAGTCTTGCATTCGCAAATATTTATATGTATAGATATATATTTAATGATCCTGACGCTTAGAGACATGTACATCTCTATGTCACTTTTATATTGTAATTTAGTTCACGCATGTAAAATACGAGCACAGAATATTGTTTCTCACCAGACTAAACATGGCTAGTTTTTATTAATTAATAAAGCCCGCCAGCTTGAACATGTCATGCTCGCTTAAAAGGCTCTGCTTATGGTGGCGTCGTTGATCGGGTCGCCACTTTCCCGAAGAAAGGTTGAGGGAGGCGATGGCTGAGATATGCGTCATACTCGTGAACGGGTGCTGTTTGTGGAGACCGGTCTGTTTAGGCTAACTGGGGCAACACATTTACGTAACTTTTTATTAATCATATTTAATTTTAGTTTAATTGGCTTTAGACACAACATTCGGTGCTTGATTATCCATATTTTTTTATTCAAGACACTTGGAGTATAATTTAGAAATAGTATGTTTATTGTATACTAGAATCACTTAAGTACTTTTTTTTATATTATTTAAATTCAAAGTTTGTTTCTAACTGTTGATGATGGATTATTATAATTTGGAAATTTATGTAGAAGACACAGTTCAGGTAAGAAAGTATATCAAACTTGTATGTAATTTATTTTCAATAGTCAGATTTGGACTCATCTTTTTTCTTTGGTATTTTTCTTAAACTATAACCTATTGTTGGTTAATCTAACCTTGGTTTGATATGTTTTCTTATAGAACAACGCACTATATGTATTGTTTAGTTTTGATGTACTGTTGTTTTGAAAAAATAAGTCCCGCCGAGTTTCTTGCCGGACATAATTCTTCTCGGGTCAGAGGTGTAGGGTTAGAACCGGTGTAGTTTGATTTTTTTTTCTCTCTCTTTTACTTTGACGTGTAAAAGTGCCCTTGTGGCCTACTTACTGAATAAATGTTTGAGTTTGAGTTTGAGTTTGAGTTTGAGTTATGGAATAAAAACAAACCTATATTTTTGGATCTACTAAAAAGACTTTATTCTTCTTAGTTTATTCGAATACGTAAATTTTATTCGAATCAATTATTCGAATACAAACAATTTATTCGAATAAATTATTTGTCGAATAATTATTCGACGAATAAATACTGTCCAATGATTAATCGAATTTTTTATTCGTCATTCACGAATTTATTTATTCTCATTCGTTATTCGTATTCAAATAATGAAAAAAAAACCTAACTATTTTTAATACAATGTTTATAATTAATTTATTTTGAAGACCATTTGTATTAATAAAGCCTAATATTCATATATCAATCTGCGTACTCAAAATACTTAGCTATTTTACAATTTTTTATATATCTTGACCGCATATATTTATCTGCTTTTCAACCGACTTCAAGATTTCGAAGGAGGAGGTTATCAAATCGTCGGGATCTTTGTTTTTTTTTTGCTTTTTTTTTATGTACGCTCACCGATTATTCGAAAACGGCTGGACCGATTTGGAAATTTCTTTTTTTGTTTGAAAGAGTACTTCACAGTTGGTCCCATTACCAGGTCAGGATCTGATGATGGGATCCTGGAAAAATCAAGGAAACTCTTCAACTATTAAAGGCACACCTATAGTGATTTGAATATTTTTTACAGCAGCTCGAGCATTTGCTGTTGGAAAGGTGGATGCTAAGTGAAGTCGATTCTTGTTTAAAATTATATATTTCAATCACTTCCCGAAGTCTGATTGAGCTAGTAGGTACAATCCATATCCATACTAATGTTATAAATGGGAAAGTGTATGTATGTGTTTGTTTGTTTGTCCGTCTTTCACAGCAAAACGGGGCGACGAATTGACGTGATTTTTTAAGTGGAGATAGTTGAAGGGATGGAGAGTGACATAGGCTACTTTTTGTCTCTTTCTAACCCCCCACTTCCCTAAAATGGGGGGTGGAAGTTTGTATGGAGAATTTAACGCGAGCGAAGCCGCGGGCAAAAGCTAGTCAGCAATAAAAGTGTCTACAAAAAAATATGTTTGGGAGTTACTTGTTTATTTACAGCATAATTTTGTTTACAACTCTCTTACATATGGGGCTGGAAGGTTTCTCCACTCTGGCTTGATTTTTTGGCTTGTTTTAGACCCCCCCCCCCCCCCCTCCCCCATGGTGATCTTTGGTGATATTTTTTTGTATGTTCACCGATTATTCTAAGACGTATGGACCGATTTAGAAAATTCTTTTTTAGGGTTCCGTAGTCAACTAGGAACCCTTATAGTTTCGCCATGTCTGCCCGTCCGTCCGTCCGTCCGTCCGCGGATAATCTCAGTGACCGTTAGCACTAGAAAGCTGAAATTTGGTACTAATATGTATATCAATCACGCCGACAAAGTGGTAAAATAAAAAGTGGAATTTTTTATTTTATTAGGGTACCTCCCCTATACGTAAAGTGGGGAGTGATTTTTTTTTTCATTTCAACCCTAACGTGTGATATATTATTGGATAGGTATTTAAAAATGAATAGGGGTTTCCTAAAATCATTTTTCGATAATGTAAATATTTTCGGAAAAAATCGCTCCAGAAGTAAAAAAATATGCGTCCCCCCCCCTCTAACTTTTGAACCATAAGTTTTAAAAATATGAAAAAAATCTCAAAAGTAGAACTTTATAAAAACTTTCTAGGAAAATTATTTTGAACTTGATAGGATGAATAGTTTTTGAAAAAAAAATACAAAATAATTTCTGATTTAAGTTTGTAATTTAACCGTATAAGCAGGTGTTTATTGTACCTGTAATTTCTACAAAATTACAATGAAATGACGTGCTTTCAAATAAAGTAAAAACGGTGAAAATCGGTTCACGCAATAAAGAATTATCCCATAAAAATCATCTTCCATACTTTATGCTCGCGCGCAATAGTTTACTTAATTTGCCGATAGATGTCGCTGTACGTGGAACTCTCATATCATATCCTACATAGCGGTGTTATTAACTCGTGGGGACACTTACTGTGACGGACGGAAAACTACGGAACCCTACAGTGAGCGTGGCCCGACACGCTCTTGGCCGGTTTTTTGGGTTAAAGAGTATACTTCACAGTTAGTTCCACTGTAACCAGGTCAGGATCTGATGATGGGATCCTGGAGAAATCGAGGGAACTCTTCAACTATTATAGGCACAGCCATAGTGATATGAGTATTTTTTACAGCAGCTCGAGCATTTGCTTTTGGAAAGGTGGAGGCTAAGTGAAGTCGGTTCTTTTTTGATTAAAATTATTTTTATATACCTATATTAACTATCGAGTGACGTGCAACACGTTGATATTTGGTAAAAAAAAATTTTTTACAAATAGTTACATGTCTGGAGTGTCCCCCTTGAAAATATCTATTTCAGCAAAACTTTGTAGCGGCATACAAAATACACCTTATGTTAAACAAAAATTAAGATATGTTTTATAGTTTCTGAGTAAAATAGCTGTGACATACGGACAGACGGACATAACGAAACCGGTTACGTTTTTGCCATTTTGGCTGCGGAACCCTAAAAACCTACTTCACAAAATAATATTTCAAATGCCATTAAAATTATTGACAACCATAGTATATCTCATAAGTCATAACAATTAGTCCCAAGACGTAAAAAACCTTGTCGTGGAGGAGTTCCATTCTGGTCTTCACGAGCAGTTTCTATTTCACTAAAAAGCACTATTTAAATGCAATTGTTTGGTTTTTAGATTTAAATAAAATCGCTATTAGTCTGCTTAAGGTTGCAGGAGTTTCTTTGATTCCTCGTGGATATTTCCGGGCATTCCACCAATCCGTCATTCATTAGAAATGGATTTTAACAAAAATGAGATCAATCTAAGAGACGCCGTGCATAAAGCATAGCGACGCCCCGCCGGCTCAAATGAACGCTGAAGTGCCAACTGCGAGGCAAATTTCCGCTCCCAAATTTTACTCTGGTTTCAGCAGTTTGGTTAATTTAAAAGTTGGTAATTTTTATTTTATTGAATATAATACAGTAGCATGGAGAAACAAAAAAATTACACGTGATATGTGTCCATACCCCCCCCCCCTACCCTGTGGTGATCATTGGTGATGTTTTCTTGACCCCCTCCCCCCCCCCTATACAATATGACGCGATTAATGGACACCCCCTAATAATAACTAAGTTACAAATTAATTTAAGTTGACATACGAAGACTTGACATTTACTGCGTACGAAAGACGTCCCGGGTTTGAATCCTGGCAAGGGCGTTTATTTGTGTGGTTAATCACTGAGTGAGTCAAGGATGTTTTCTTCGATCTAGATAGTCGTTAACCTAGTACCCAGAACATAATACTTATTGAGCTTATGGGTCTAGGTGAAATTGTGTAAGATTGTCCCATAATAAATACTTATTAATTATTTATTTACACTGAGCCTGGGGCGGGCCATGTCTGCCGCATGCACCCAGATAGTTGGGATAAAATGTAAATATTATAAAGATAATAAAAATATTTTATTTATGAAGTACTCTCCCTTTTAGTAGTAGTAGTAGTAGTAAAACACTTTATTGTACAAGAAAACACAACGAAAGACATATAACACAACATATACGTACAAAGGCGACTTATCCCTTTAAGGGATTTCTTCCAGTTAACCTTTGAGCAATTGAGAGAGACAGTTGGAAGTGTTAGGCAGACTTAGGGGTTTACCATTGAATTTCCGACAGACATTTAATCGAATATTATTTCAAAGACAACGTTTCAAGTATTTTCATTTCATCGACAAGTCATTGCGTCGAGGACCAGGGACCGGAAAACCCCTTCATTTGATTAATCGTTTCGATAGGGTAACCCTATTAAAGTCTTACCCTAATGATAGGGTTACCCTATCATTGGGTTACCCTATCGATATGGAAATCATTTTGAATAGGCTTAACCCTTTTCAATGTGGTTTCCGAGTCGAATGGGGTAAAGATAGCTTTAATATTTACCGCTTACCCTATCATAGGGCTACCCTTTTCCTGTCTCTTTTCCACGCAGGCAGGCGGTTCTATCTTTCTCATTTGAAATGGAACAGGAGAGGTGGCGGCGGAACAAATTTAGTAAATATAAGATTTGCTGTCGTTTATTCATTCTGGAAAAGTCACACTCACAGTCCAGTCCTCTGCTCACGTACACAGAAATGTGTCTTACGTTCAGTTTATTTTTGCATAGTTCGCACGTACTGATGAGATGGGCAATAATTATTTTGAATAAGAATAAAAACACAATTTTTATTCATATTCAAATCGATTTTACACAAACCAGTATTCATCCTCCTTTTGTCCTGTTTGTCCCGGCTTTTGCCACGGCTCAGTTGAGCCTGTGGTCCGCTTGGCAACCTAATCCCATGAATTGGCGTAGGGATTGGTAGTCGTTTTCAGCTAATTATGGGATATACGATTTTTTAAGCTCACATGGTCATTCACATTATAAATATTATTTGAAACGGGGTATTTACCATGTATATTAGCGTTATTGCCTATTGGGCACCCGATATTTCGGGTACGAGGTAAATACCCCGTTACAAATAATTAATATTTATAATTAGGGGATGTAATTTCGAAAATTATTTCTGTTTTATAATCCAAGATGGCGGTTATATACTTTTTACTGAAAAATAGTCATGGTAGTTATTTTCGGTTAATTATTCGGGGTGTATAAATTATATCTGTTTTAAAATTCAAGATAGACTGGTTTTTTTATTATTATTATTATACACGGTGAATCTGAGTAACCCGAAAGATTTCAACCATAAATTCCTGAGGTCATAAGGAGTAATAAATGTTTTACGAATTTAGTTCGATTTCGCAAAAAAAAATTTTTTTTCATTTTTCCGATTTTTAAAATGCTTTTGAACATAAAAACATAAATGTTATTGGTAAAACTGTCAATTAAAATAAATTAGTACATTTTGGCCACGACCACTCTGTAAAGAGTGTAACGACAAAGAAGAAGAACTTTGAAACTAGGCTAATTCCAGAAAAGTTTATACGACATTTTAGTCTCAGTCAGTTATTTATCAGGAATTTATGGTTAAAATCTGTCGGGATACTCAGATTCACCGTGTATATAATTTTTTTTTTCATTTTATATAAAAAAAATCAGTGTATAATATTTTTGTTAATTTGTTTTGTTTTTTTTTTTCGTTCTATTTTCATTTTTTTTCCGTTTTATTTTCGTTTCGTTTTCGTTTCGTTTTCGTTTCGTTTTCGTTTCGTTTTCGTTTCGTTTTCGTTTCGTTTTCGTTTCGTTTTCGTTTCGTTTTCGTTTCGTTTTCGTTTCGTTTTCGTTTCGTTTTCGTTTCGTTTTCGTTTCGTTTTCGTTTCGTTTTCGTTTCGTTTTCGTTTCGTTTTCGTTTCGTTTTCGTTTCGTTTTCGTTTCGTTTTCGTTTCGTTTTCGTTTCGTTTTCGTTTCGTTTTCGTTTCGTTTTCGTTTCGTTTTCGTTTCGTTTTCGTTTCGTTTTCGTTTCGTTTTCGTTTCGTTTTCGTTTCGTTTTCGTTTCGTTTTCGTTTCGTTTTCGTTTCGTTTTCGTTTCGTTTTCGTTTCGTTTTCGTTTCGTTTTCGTTTCGTTTTCGTTTCGTTTTCGTTTCGTTTTCGTTTCGTTTTCGTTTCGTTTTCGTTTCGTTTTCGTTTCGTTTTCGTTTCGTTTTCGTTTCGGTTTCGTTTCGTTTTCGTTTCGTTTTCGTTTCGATTTCGTTTCGTTTTCGTTTCGGTTTCGTTTCGTTTTCGTTTCGTTTTCGTTTCGTTTTCGTTTCGTTTTCGTTTCGTTTTCGTTTCGTTTTCGTTTCGTTTTCGTTTCGTTTTCGTTTCGTTTTCGTTTCGTTTTCGTTTCGTTTTCGTTTCGTTTTCGTTTCGTTTTCGTTTCGTTTTCGTTTCGTTTTCGTTTCGTTTTCGTTTCGTTTTCGTTTCGTTTTCGTTTCGTTTTCGTTTCGTTTTCGTTTCGTTTTCGTTTCGTTTTCGTTTCGTTTTCGTTTCGATTTCGTTTCGTTTTCGTTTCGTTTTCGTTTCGTTTTCGTTTCGTTTTCGTTTCGTTTTCGTTTCGTTTTCGTTTCGTTTTCGTTTCGGTTTCGTTTCGTTTTCGTTTCGTTTTCGTTTCGATTTCGTTTCGTTTTCGTTTCGTTTTCGTTTCGTTTTCGTTTCGTTTTCGTTTCGTTTTCGTTTCGTTTTCGTTTCGTTTTCGTTTCGTTTTCGTTTCGTTTTCGCTTCGTTTTCATTTCGTTTTCGTTTTCGTTTTCGTTTCGTTTTCGTTTCGTTTTCGTTTCGTTTTCGTTTCGTTTGGTTTTTTTCTTTTTTTTTTCGTTTTTATTTTCATTTTATTTTCGTTTTTATTTTTGTTTTTATTTACATTTTATTTTCATTTTACTTTCATTTTATTATCATTTTATGTTCATTTTATTTTCATTTTATTTTCATTTTATTTTCATTTTATTTTCATTTTATTTTCATTTTATTTTCATTTTATTTTCGTTTTATTTCCATTTTTATTTCATTTTTATTTTATTTTATTTTTATTATAGTAGTAACAAGTGCATAAAACGTACGATTTTACGCGAGGCGTTTAAAAGTCGAGTGTAAAATGGGTTTTACGGACGAGGGTTACACTCAAATTTTCACTTCATTTGCGAGGAAATTATTTATCGGTAATCGTCAAACAGTTTCAAGTTCTAACAAAAATATTACAATGAAAACAAATATGGTTCCAACCAATTAATTTTTTAATATATTTTTTGAATTTTTAACATGTGAATTTAGAAATTTTCTGCCAAGTCATCAAAACATTTCTGGGCATTTCTAAACTATTATCAACTCCTATTTTATTTGATTTCATTTATTTAATTATAGAAAACACGCAATTCAAATAAAATCATAAAAAGTACAGTCAATTCCTATTGGACGGGAAAAAAATTGTTTGTATAGATCAAAGTGTCAGGAATTGATATCAATAAAATTTATAAGTGATCAATATTGGGCGCTAAGGTGCCAAAAAAATGGTAAAAACCAGTTTTTCGCTTCTAGAGGAATAACTTTGGGTCGGACCAAAAATAGTTAAAGGTATAAATGTGCGCAATTATAAAACAAAGAGAATGAGCCCCGGTAGAGCAAAATCGGTCCAGAGGATCGTCCGCAATTCGCAAAAAAACAATTTTTTTTGCAAATATTGTAAATTCAATAACTCGCGTTCCGGAAGTGCTGGAGAGCTGAAATTTGAATATGATGTCAGTTTTGTGGTCCTCTAACTACAGTTAAATGTTCAAATGAAAATGTTGTAAAAATGTTGTTTCGAAAAACGTTATAATTTCGGTTTCTATGCATTAAGGAGGAGTTGAACTACAAATTTACAAATTTACAGATCATTTGACAAGGAATAAACTTGTTTAAATAATCTATGAAGATCAGACACTTTTTGCGCGCGCGGCAGCGGCGCACTATGGCCCAAACGCCCGATCTAGCTGGACAAAATTATTTTACACTCATAGACTAAAATTGACTATTTTTATTATTATTTTGGTATAATTCATGTGAAAAAAATTAACCAGTGTAAGTTGACCTTTGTATAAGAATATTTACTAGGGCAGAGGAGATCAGCTAAACATGGTTATTTAATTTTAAGAGAAATGGAGCATTATTGCAAATGGCACCTAAAATATAAGAATAGCAGAATTAAAATACTTAAATATAGTTTAAGTTAATTATAAATTTTTTGAGGTGCCATTGGTAATAATGCTTCATTTCTCTTAAAATTTCACAACCTGGTTTAGCTAACCTCTTCTGCCCTAGTAATTATTCTTATACAAAGGTCAACTTACACTGGTAAGTTTTTTTTTCACATGAATTATAGCAAAATAATAATAAAAATAGTCAATTTTAGTCTATGAGTGTAAAATAATTTTGTCCAGCTAGATCGGGCGTTTGGGTCATAGTGCGTCGCCGCCGCGCGCGCAAAAAGTGCCTGAACTTCATAGATTATTTAAACAACTTTATTCTTTGTCAAATGATTTGTAAACTTGGAAATTTGTAGTTCAACTCCTCCTTAATGCATAGAAATCGAAATTATAACGGTTTTCGAAAATTAAAATGCCCAGTCGATTTAAAAAAAGGTCACTTTTTGCAAAATTCGACGGTTTGCAAAAAGTTTACAACATTTTCATTTGAACATTTAATTGTAGTTAAAGGACCACAAAACCGACATCATATTCAAATTTCAGCTCTCCAGAACTTTCGGAACGCGAGTTATTGAATTTACAATATTTGCAAAAAAAACGTGTTTTAACCAGTGTAAGTTGACCTTTGTATAAGAATAATTACTAGGGCAGAAGAGGTCAGCTAAACATGGTTGTGTAATTTTCAGAGAAATGAAACATTATTACAAATGGCACCTAAAAAAATTAATAATTAACTTAAACTATACTTAAGTATTTTAATTCTGCTATTCTTATATTTTAGGTGCCATTTGCAATAATGCTTAATTTCTCTTAAAATTAAATAACCATGTTTAGCTGACCTCTTCTGCCCTAGTAATTATTCTTATACAACGGTCAACTTACACTGGTTAATTTTTTTCACATTGCGGACGATCCTCTAAACAGATTTTGCTCTACTGGGGCTCATTCTCTATGTTTTTTTATAGCGCACATTTCTTACATTTAACTATTTTTTGTCGGAGCCGTAGTTTTTCCTCAAGAATCGAAAAACTGATTTTTACCATTTTTACCATTTTTTTGGCATCTTAGCGCCCAATATTTACTTATAAATTTTATTGGTATCAATTCCTGACACTTTGATCTATACAAAAAAAACCCATCCAATAGGAATTGTCTGGGCCAGAAAGCTTATTCTATCTGAGTACAAGAATATAATAAAATAACAAGTTTCAGTATTTTACGAAATTTTACTGTTCAATTAAATTGTGCAATATATTTTGACTCTGTTTGGCTGTTGAGCCACATTCTTGGTCTTAGAAGAAAATTTTACTTTATGCCCTAGAGCTTAAAATGCGATTTTATATCGTCCACGCACGATTTAAAGTCGAACTTTACGAGCATGAGAAGTGAAAAGAGTATATCTGCCTACCGTGGATTTTAAAACAGATATAATTTTTGCTGGGCATAAGGGAAACTACGCCTTATTGGGATTAGGTCCAGTTTCCACACGATGTTTTCTTACACCGAAAAACCCAGAATACATTCTTATACGCGGAACATTATTTAAAATAAAAAGCATGATTAAATAATTCTGTTAAGAATCAATTATTTTTATTACATTTTCTCGTATATGAATTAGTCCCAACGAAATTATTTTGAATCATTTTAACGGGAATACAATCAACATAAGTTTATTCTTACGATATTTTTTTCAAATAATCATTTTATTCTTGAGTGTCCAACAATGACTGATATTGATCGTTTCATTATACTAGAAGTATCGGTGAATGGCGTCACATTTTGCTGGAGCCATTGAAACAAAGTACTACCTATAACTAGAATAACACAAAATTATATATTTTAACACTTCACAATATGCATTTGATTTTGATTCCTATAAGCCTGGGTCTAAGATTCAATCGACACGAGCCGTCACGCTCGAATGGCAAGAATAAAAACACCGGCACCACACAACGATCTTTTAGCGCACTAACAAGCAATAATAGCGTCTAGATCAAAGGCGTAAGTACGAAAACATACGCAAAAAGATTCTTGTTTGTCTGTAGGCTCGCTCGTGCCGCCCGGCAGCGCTTAGCTCGTAGGGTGCTCGAATAATAAATAAGCCAAATGTATTGGTCACAGAGTTTAAAATAGCTTAATCGCATTTGAAAAACCCTATCTGATAGGGAAACCATATGCTGGGTTGTAACCACTTACCCGAATTAACTGTATTGACATGGTTAGCCTTTCGTTCGGGTAAGTCAAACGATACGCTTACCGAATTGATAGGGTTTTTAAAAACAACTCTATCAAATACCCAATCTAATACCCCTTTAATGGTTACCGGTTCCGGTCCCTGTCGAGGACTCGGTACTAGGTAATTTTAACCGAGGTTTTTTAATTAGTAGTCGACTTATTTCAATAAAATTCATGTCATGGCTTTTCATTTCGGTTTTTTTAATTCATTTTTAGGGTTCCGTAGTCAACTAGGAACCCTTATAGTTTCGCCATGTCTGCCCGTCCGTCCGTCCGTCCGTCCGCGGATAATCTCAGTGACCGTTAGCACTAGAAAGCTGAAATTTGGTACTAATATGTATATCAATCACGCCGACAAAGTGGTAAAATAAAAAGTGAAATTTTTTTTTTATTAGGGTACCTCCCCTATACGTAAAGTGGGGAGTGATTTTTTTTTTCATTTCAACCCTAACGTGTGATATATTATTGGATAGGTATTTAAAAATGAATTGGGGTTTCCCAAAATCATTTTTCGATAATGTAAATATTTTCGGAAATAATCGCTCCAGAAGTAAAAAAATATGCGTCCCCCCCCCCCTCTAACTTTTGAACCATAAGTTTTAAAAATATGAAAAAAATCTCAAAAGTAGAACTTTATAAAAACTTTCTTGGAAAATTATTTTGAACTTGATAGGATGAATAGTTTTTGAAAAAAAATACAAAATAATTTCTGAACTAAGTTTGTAATTTAACCGTATAAGCAGGTGTTTATTGTACCTGTAATTTCTACAAAATTACAATGAAATGACGTGCTTTTAAATAAAGTAAAAACGGTGAAAATCGGTTCACGCAATAAAGAATTATCCCATAAAAATCATCTTCCATACTTTATGCTCGCGCGCAATAGTTTACTCAATTTGCCGATAGATGTCGCTGTACATGGAACTCTCATATCATATCCTACATGGCGGTGTTATTAACTCTTAAGTGGGGACACTTACTGTGACGGACGGAAAACTACGGAACCCTACAGTGAGCGTGGCCCGACACGCTCATGGCCGGTTTTTTTTACATGTAATAATATTTATTCCGCATAAAATTATTTCAATTTGTAATATTTCGTTATCGAAACTAAACGCAATCACGTCAGTCGGCTCACTCTGCGCGATTATAGCTATGTGGGTAGTTTCGGATGTGAAATTGTTTATCTGATCATGTGTGGCTTTTCTGGCCACAGTTCGTTTTCTTGGGGATCGCAGTTCTAACCTAACCTAACCCACTTCTGGCAACAGTTCGTTTTCTTGGGGGACGCAGTTCTAACCTAACCTAACCCATTCTGACAACAGTTCGTTTTCTTGGGGATCGCAGTTCTAACCTAACCTAACCCAACTTCTGGCAACAGTTCGTTTTCTTGGGGGACGCAGTTCTTACCTAACCTAACCCATTCTGACAACAGTTCGTTTTCTTGGGGATCGCAGTTCTAACCTAACCTAACCCACTTCTGGCAACAGTTCGTTTTCTTGGGGGTCGCAGTTCTAACCTAACCTAACCCATTTCGGGCAACAGTTCATTTTCTTGGGGGACGCAGTTCTAACCTAACCCACTTCTGGCAACAGTAAATATGCAGTAGTATAAATGTGCAGTAGGACATATAAAATTGTATTAAAGTAATAAGTCGAAGAAATGAATTGCAATGTTTTGTAGTTGTGCCAATTAAGATAATTTGAAACAAATTAGCGATTAAGTAATATTCGTTGAATAGTATTTCTACGTAGTAAGATAAATTAAAATAAATAGTAGTTGAAATAAAATAACGCCAAACAATATTAATGGTACTAAAGTTTCGATGAATCGTTGTCGATGTAATAATATTCGATGAAAAGGTTGTCGACAAAACAAGGGTACACCAGACTTAGGTACTGTACGATACGGTAAGATGTGTTGTATTATTATTTATAATCTAATCCTTCTCAATTTATAATCTAATTCTTTTAATGCTTTTCAGTCATTCGGATGGATAGGTAGGTTTGTTTCCTAGGATAGGTAGCCCAGTAAACTATGCTTTTTTCTGATAAAAATAAACATTATAGTATCTGTGCGTAAAGAGAAGTCGTAGATTATGACTTCCCATATAGACCACGACAATTTTTTTCCGCTCAAACTCTACCTACCTGGGCGAATCAACTTTTTGACCGATACAAATCTGGCCTCAACTTTTAAATTTCGTTGTTAAATTTCACCTTTAGACATCGGTTCGGTTACACGCTTATTCTGGCGTCAGTTCAGTCCATCATTCTGGTCAGAATGATGAGACAATGATCCGGACTGATGAAAATTCAATACAAATAGAAAATGATTTCAAGCTCACATGGTCATTCACATTATAAATAATATTATTGGTAAATATCCCGTATTAAATAATATTTACAAATGGAAAATATTCGTCAGTCCATCCATCCAGAAACTGACGCCATAATTAGCGTGTAACCGATGTCTAATAATGGATTTTCTGTGTTTCATTTTATGGTGTAGGTATGTTAAAACATTCGCCCCAACTATTCAACCTAATAAACAGAAACTATGTATATTCTGTTTCACAAACATTCTCTTTTTGTATTATTATTTTCTTGACTTGCATAAATGTAATATTTTTCCTTGTATACTTCACATTTATATATTTTTCGATTATTGCCAATTGTTAATACCGGTTTATTTGTTATTTTTTATTTTATGTTTCACATTGTACCTGCCTATTTTGTTATATATTTATTGACTTGGCAAAAGTTATATTAAGCCTACTTGAAATAAATTATTTGATTGATATTAGAAGCCAGATTTCTTGGTAACTCCAGAGACATTTTGAGTAATGCAAGAGACATCAAAAACTGTCGGTCAAAAAGTTGATTGGCCCACCTACGAAAACACCTATACCCAGCCAGTTTGAACCATCAGAATTAAAAAAACTCCCTATGTTTTACCCCCGCATTAATATCAAAATTAAAACATCTATTTTTACATCGAGGGTAACAAACCGGTTATGCAGTACTGTTACAATGTAATTTCAATACAGATAACGATCCGAACAATAGTTTTCTAACAATAACCGTTTGATGGTAATCATGGTCACCAGATTCGACCGCAAAAGAATACTAATGTCGACCGGATTGCGGTGACTAGTTCCATTGTAAAACCAGTTATAGTAATGTAAGGGGATTTTCAGAAAAATAAACTATTTTTGAAAATATTTCCCCAATTTTCGATTGAAAAATTCTTTCTCAATTTTGGAGACGTTGCATACATAATGTATGTAAAATTGCGTAACAATCTGAGCCCGACTGGGGAAGTACCTCCACCTTACAGAAAACCACAGCTAAATAGCACTACACCCTACTCATAGTGTTGTGTTCCTGCTTGTGAGTAAGGTTGCCAAAGAGCTCAAAGAGGACCCAGTGTATTGACAATCTTGTTCTTTTAGTCGTCAACACAGTGAATCCTCCTTTTGTAAAGGGTCGGCAACGCGCATGTAACACCTCTGGAGTTGCAGGCGTCCATAGGATACAGTTGCTGCTTACAATCAGGCAGGCAAAAACACACTTTTTTATTATTATTTAAATCGATAATCCTCGTGATTTTAAGTAGAAATATAAGAAATTTAAACTTATTTAAAAAAAAAGCTACCCTTTTTTCTGTAAATGCCCTTAATCGTCACAATGATCGACTAGCTAATACCCCATAGTTGACACCGTGCACCTTTATTGCATTTGACCTTAAGTTCAAAGATTACATGTACTGGAACAGTCTCAATAACTCGTTGGTTACTCGTACCTTACACTTTTATTTTTCTACTGACAAATTTGTTTAGCTAGATATTTCTTTCTGTTTTTAGGGTTCCGTAGTCAACTAGGAACCCTTATAGTTTCGCCATGTCTGCCCGTCCGTCCGTCCGTCCGTCCGCGGATAATCTCAGTGACCGTTAGCACTAGAAAGCTGAAATTTGGTACTAATATGTATATCAATCACGCCGACAAAGTGGTAAAATAAAAAGTGGAAAACATTTTTTTATTAGGGTACCTCCCTATACGTAAAGTGGGGAGTGATTTTTTTTTTCATTTTAACCCTAACGTGTGATATATTGTTGGATAGGTATTTAAAAATGAATAGGGGTTTACTAAAATCATTTTTCGATAATGTAAATATTTTCGGAAATAATCGCTCCAGAAGTAAAAAAATATGCGTCCCCCCCCCCTCTAACTTTTGAACCATAAGTTTTAAAAATATGAAAAAAATCTCAAAAGTAGAACTTTATAAAAACTTTCTAGGAAAATTATTTTGAACTTGATAGGATGAATAGTTTTTGAAAAAAAATTACAAAATAATTTCTGAACTAAGTTTGTAATTTAACCGTATAAGCAGGTGTTTATTGTACCTGTAATTTCTACAAAATTACAATGAAATGACGTGCTTTCAAATAAAGTAAAAACGGTGAAAATCGGTTCACGCAATAAAGAATTATTCCATAAAAATCATCTTCCATACTTTAAGCTCGCGCGCAATAGTTTACTTAATTTGCCGATAGATGTCGCTGTACGTGGAACTCTCGTATCATATCCTACATGGCGGTGTTATTAACTCTTAAGTGGGGACACTTACTGTGACGGACGGAAAACTACGGAACCCTACACTGAGCGTGGCCCGACACGCTCTTGGCCGGTTTTTTTTTCTCTAATTTTGAAGTACTAATAGATTTTTCCAATTACTACAGTCATTTTACGGGCGGCTAGTATTAGGAATTGGAAATAATTAATAATAGCTAATATTTTTAGTGTAACGGATATATGATGATACAAGTATTATTTACGCAATGAAATCCTACAAAATATCGTTATTCGCTAACCGCCACAAATATGTACACATATATTACAAGCGTTTTTCTTGTAGGATTTTAATGAATATATCGTTTCTAAGTCATTTAAAATGTGTCAGAACAAACTACCAATTATTACTATTTGTTTCTAACGAATTAGGATATAGATCGCCCGCGCCGTACATTTTGTTATTTATGTGGTTTTACATGGACACGGTTTCTTGTTTTTCGCTTTAAACAGAAAGAAAACTTAAATATCGTCATATTTACAAATAAAAATAATTGATATTATTGTAAATAAAAATATACAAATTTTTATAAAAAAAATTAACTATTTAACTACTTCCGGGTGAAAAGTTGGTAGGATTTTTGCATATATTATCTATAAATATTCCATAAGAATGAATCATAAAAATATCAGGCTAGTATAAATTAATGTTTGACGCAGCCGTGTCCTTACTGTACTAAATCCCTAGGTTTCGACGTCGATGTCTCGTTTTCAAAATCAAGTATAAGAACCGTAAACGGAACTCCAAAACTTACATCTGCTGAACTTCACATGTTACTTAGTTGTCTACATTACGGCAGATTTCCATCCAACAGAACCCGCATTATAAAAACCATAGGTCCGCACTACCACATAATATGTGGTAGTGCGGAGGTGCGGATGTACATATTATGTACAGTCACGAACCCGGATTGTTGAGCCAATTGCCATTGTTCGTAATTAGCCGTGTTATGAATGACCGTTACGGACTAGCTGTCAACTGTCAGTTACATCGGTCAATTATTACACGGCTAAATTACGATCAAAATGGCAAGTAGCTCAACAATCCAGATGCGGACTATACACACCTAACATGTAATCGTTCTCATACGTGTAACAAACCCTCTAAAGGGCAGTCGAAGAAACTTTCAACTCCATTCTCACCTTCTTAGGGGCTAAATTTCCAAAAATCTTATGTTTAAATATTTTTAAATAATATTTTTTTGCTTATTTATCAAAAAATACGAATCGTCTTGTGTGTTTACAACCGATTTCAAGATTTTGAAGGGTTCTCTATTCGCGGGATCTTTCGTTTTCCTTTTTTTTCATGTATGTTCACCGACTATTCGAAGATGGCTGGACCGATTTGGATTTTTTTTTGTTTGAAATAGTATACTTTACAGTTAGTTGGTCCCATTGCCATCAGGTCAGGATCTGATGATGGAATCCTGAAGAAATCGAGGGAACTCTTCAAATATTATAGACATACCTATAGTGATTTTAGTATTTTTTACAGTAGCTCAGGCATTTCCTTTTGGAAAGTGGAGGGGCGGAGGCTAAGTGAAGTCGGTTCTTTTTTGTTTAAAAATATTTGACAATCTAACAGTTAGATATCAGATAGAATTATTAGATCAGTTAGATTCTAACTGATCTACTAATTATAATTATATTAGTTTTAATTAGAATATAACCTTATTCCAGTAAAAACGTATTTATCACAACAGACGCAATTTCCTCGACCTCCATTACACTATCTATTGGATAAATCAATGTCACCAACCCCCGAAATATTACTTACTAGTTAACCGAAGTTAGTGCTTAAACTTGAGAGCTAACTTCTGTCTTAACTTGGAATATTACCATTTAATTCTATTACTTAGTGCACCTGCAGTTTTGTGGTTACTTTGCATGAGTGACAATTTTAAGAATTCGGTAACGGCTTGAAAACGAAAATCTAAAATGTTATGAGCTTTAATTTAACGTTTGTCACTGTATTTTATACGTACGAAGTTGAATACATAACACTATATCAACAATGTTTTGCTACCTACTTCTACTCAATATTTATGAGATATACATGTTTTAGGTCCAACCTTGCCTCTTATATCGCCGTAAATCAAAATATTCCATCTACAATATACAAATAATAGCTGCCCCGTGGCACACCCTGTATATACAGGATGTTTTTCAATCTTACCTTACAGAGAGATGCACATATAAGTGCATGTGTTTGAAGATTGTTCTCTAATTATTTACCTATTATTTAGGTAGGTATTTTTTGTTCTTTGCTTATTTTTTATTTTATTTTTACATATATATATCCAGACGCATTTATATATCGCGATTCGGCGAGGAGATGTAGCCAGCATTATGAGCACCCTTTTGCAGGGGGTGATCTCGGGGACCTTTTTTGTTAGTTTTTAATTTAGGGTATAATAAATATGTGTAATTTTAAGGTATTTCAATATAATTCTTGCTTGTTTATTAAAAAAAAAATTACTGACATATATTCATGTTAATATTATTTAGCGTAAAAAAATCGGGTTATTCCGGTCTGATCTCCAAAATATAATCCTCGGAGATCAGTTTTATCTCTAATTATTTATAATTTCGACCTGATCTGAATGTAAATGTCTACTAACAAGGTATCAGATTTGGGAAGCAGACCATTAATATAAATAAATTAAACCTAAATAATTGTGTCAATTGTGCCTCAAAGTTGGACACGCTGTATATCCTATTGAGTATACAGGGTATATCTGTACAAATTTGATTTGGCTCAATAATCAGACAATAGCGACTGATGGTAATCACAGTTGTTTGTCAAAGGAACGTTGATCGAATATATAATTCAATTCATGTTCCGCTAAAATCTTCGATAATATCAAGGAAAATTTGTTATTATAAATGTTAAAAACTCTGGTTTCTTTTTATGTAATAATTAGTTAAATTAATTAATGAAAATATTTATTTGTAGAAAATGGGTTTACACAAAGTATCTTAATACATGGTAAAGCATCTCCACGGTAGCCAAAACGGCAAAAACGGAACCCTTATAGTTTCGTCATGTCCGTCTGTCCGTCCGTCCGTGTACGGATACCACAGCCATTTTACTCGGAAACCATAAGAGCTATCTTGATTAAATTTTAACATTAGGTGTATTTTTTATGCAGCTACTATGTTTTGTAGTAAAATTGCTTAAAATAATCGGGGGGGGGGGGGGGCACTCCATACATGTAGGTAAATAATTGTCATTTTTACTAAATATCAACATATTGCACATCAATCGATGGGTCTTTCAAAATACATTGAGCTTTGTTCAAACATTTTATTAGTTTAGTGGTATTTTCAGAAATAATCACCCCGAAAGGCTAAAAACTTCTGTCCCCCCCTTGAACCGAAGATCCAAAAAATATGACATTTTTTTAAAAGATACATCATTGTATATTCCTTCAACGAAATTTGTTTTGGATATTATCGGCTAAGGCGTTTTCGAGTTATCACCAAAAAACTAATTCCATAGCAAATATATATGACCTCTTGAAAAAAACCTGCAGCGAAACTATTGGGGTTCGACGACGGAGCAGGCATTCCCAGCTCTAACTAAACTGTCACCTGCCTGACCGTGCATTGCAGAGATGTGAATTATTACTATTATTTTATATACATTATTATTAGCTATTTCTTTAATAAATGACTTCCTACTGTTTTTTTATATGACCTCTTGATATTAGTTTTTTCCAAACGCGACGACACGCCGGTTTTTAGGGTTCCGTAGTCAACTAGGAACCCTTATAGTTTCGCCATGTCTGCCCGTCCGTCCGTCAGTCCGCGGATAATCTCAGTGACCGTTAGCACTAGAAAGCTGAAATTTGGTACTAATATGTATATCAATCACGCCGACAAAGTGGTAAAATAAAAAGTGGAAAAAAATGTTTTATTAGGGTACCTCCCCTATACGTAAAGTGGGGAGTGATTTTTTTTTTCATTTCAACCCTAACGTGTGATATATTGTTGGATAGGTATTTAAAAATGAATAGGGGTTTACAAAAATAATTTTTTGATAATGTAAATATTTTCGGAAATAATCGCTCCAGAAGTAAAAAAAATGTGTCCCCCCCCCTAACTTTTGAACCATAAGTTTTAAAAATATGAAAAAAATCTCAAAACGCGAGTAGAACTTTATAAAAACTTTCTAGAAAAAATATTTTGAACTTGATAGGTTGAACAGTTTTTGAAAAAAAATTACAAAATAATTTCTGAACTAAGTTTGTAATTTAACCGTATAAGCAGGTGTTTATTGTACCTGTAATTTCTACAAAATGACAATGAAATGACGTGCTTTCAAATAAAGTAAAAACGGTGAAAATCGGTTCACGAAATAAAGAATTATCCCATAAAAATCATCTTCCATACTTTAAGCTCGCGCGCAATAGTTTACTTAATTTGCCGATAGATGTCGCTGTACGTGGAACGCTCATATCATATCCTACATGGCGGTGTTATTTTAACTCTTAAGTGGGGACACTTACTGTGACGGACGGAAAACTACGGAACCCTACACTGAGCGTGGCCCGACACGCTCTTGGCGGGTTTTTATTATTCATAAATCTCAAAGTTGCGGGATACTATATATCCATATAGTTAGCATACAGGGTATAAATCTATACGATCCGATTTGCATCAATATCCAAACAATGGCTGATTGTAATCACTGTACGTTTGTCAAACGCACGGTGAATGGATGAATGGAAGAACGAATGAATTCAATTCATTTTCGCCCGGTGACAATTCGTTTAAGGTTTCCCGGTGGAAAAAAAGGCGCGGAAACTCAGATTTGTTGTAAAAGTTATGTCTTAAAAAATACCTGTGACCCTATTTCAAACTTAAATTAAAATAATGATAATTCAGCTAAGATTTTTCATACTTACAGACGGAATAATAGCCTCTTGGAATTAATATGAAGTTCAATAAATTCAAATTACCTGTAAAAGAACAAGATACATAATATTAATATATTTTTAATGCCAGAATCAATTCCACACCAGTATTTTTTAATAGCTACAATATTTACATCTATTAACCTGATGCCAACGACCATCTATGTACTGGACTGTAACGTCTATAGAAGATCACGTTGCATCGCCATCAATTATTTTTTTACAGCGGTTGATTCAGTTCTTTTCAACCGCGTATATTCGCCCAACTAATGGGACATAACTGAGACCAGGAGTGCGATTTTTGAATCTCACCAAGTGACTAATTCTCACCGATGTGAGTGATTTACTATCGGAAATCACTCACATCGGCGAGAATTAGTCACTTGGTGAGATTCAAAAATCGCACTCCAGAACGCGTTTCATGGTTGTCATTTTATCGAATATCACGTCATGCATCACTTTCGCACTTACATACTTGTTAGAACGTGACAGCTATGGTGGCAGGCGATAAACATCCGACCATATTAGGTTAGCAGTTGTATTACTGACGCGAAAACAAACCATACACGTCATAGATCAAAAACCACTCGACCACCCGGCTAAAAAATATTTATAAAACACAAAGTCCTAACTTTGCCAAGTATATATATACTAGCAGCTTGTAACTTCATACGGCAGAACAACAACGACAACCACTGCTCATAGCTCCGCAGCGGCGGCTGGAAAAGACGCGTGCTGCACTTAGTGTCGCAGGAGCTAATATATATAACTGTGTTCCCTTATCCATAAAAAAATTCGCTAAAAAACTGAAGGCAATGCTAATAAACCATGCATGCTACAGTGTTGATGAGTTAATGAAATCAACCAACCCGTTTACCCTAACACATCAAATAAAATGAATTGTCTGAATTTACCTAATATAACCTTAACCTAATTCTGTATTATGAAGGTAATTTAATTATAAAATGATATATATAATATAATACTTACGTTCCTACGTAACTTAAGTGAACTATACCTGTACATATATTAAGGACATGACTTGTAAATATTACAATATTTATGAATAAATGATCTGAATCTGAATCTGAAGATGGCGCTAGTGCGTTTTCCTGAATCATGGGAACGTGATTTAGTGTAAACATTGTGGTCCAGGTATGTCAGGTATGGTCCTTTATTCTTACATTTCTTACTTATATTGGATAACATGTTATTTTGTGTATGATTCTAGATCCTGCACTGCCAGGTATTAAATAAATGGTCTTTGGCGGAGATAATAATCGCCACAGGTCTTTTTTGCTAATATGGACAAACAGAAAGACAAAATCTAGCCAAAAGTCAAAATCATCATAGCCGTGGTAAGTTCGAAAAAACGAATTTGAAAAATATTTCAGCAAGTTTCTGGACGAATAGATAATAAAAAAGCTGTTTAAATAAACACCTGTACCGCGCACAGTAATGAGAGCGCGTGCCTCCACGTGTCGGCCCCGGCCCATTGACATACGGCACGTCACTCGACTTATTTGCATTTTTTTTAACGCATATACGACCCACCTGATGGTATGCAGTTACCGTAGCTTATGGACGCCTGCAACCCCATTTTTAGGGTTCCGTACCTAAAGAGTAAAACGAGACCCTATTACGAAGACTCCGCTGTCCGTCCGTCAGTCAGTCCGTTCGTCCGCCTGTCACCAGGCTGTATCTCATGAACCGTGATAGGTAGACAGTTAAAAATTTCACAGATTATCCCGTTCTGTTGCCGCTATAACAAGAAATACAAAAAAACAGAATAAAATAAATATTTAAGGGTATAAAACAAACGTGATTTTTTTGCTCGACATTGATAACGGCAACAGGTAGACACTTAAAATATTCATAGAATATTAAGTTACATATTCACTTTAAAAATAAATAATTATATTAAAATAAAACAAATATTTAAGGGGGGCTCCCATACAACAGACAATAAAGGCAAAAAAGGTAATATTTCTCGTAGCGCAGTGGAAACACGCCACGAACTGTATCGAATATTGTCGCAGTACCTATTACGGCGATTTGTCGACTGAAAAAACGGATACGTGACGGTAGGAAATTGCACCCTGTATACTCAACTGTACAGTGGTGGCAGATTGAATTCTTTCGTAGATTTGAGTTTTTTTTATATGATTCTATGCTCGTTTTCGGGTTTATTTTTTGAATACTAAAACGATGGCAAACAAGCATAAGGCCCGCCTGATGGTAGTTGTAGTAGTAGTAATAAAACACTTTATTGTACAAGAAACCACAACGAAAGACATATAACACAACATATACGTACAAAGGCGAACTTATCCCTTTAAGGGATTTCTTCCAGTTAACCTTTGAGCAATGGAGAGTGAAAGTTGGAAGTGCTAGGCAGACTTGGGTACTTACTGTAGGATACGGTAAGATGAGTTGTAATATAATTTATAATCTACTGAAAAAAAAACAACGGGTTACACTCCGGGAGTGTCGGCAGAAGTGAAAGCTTGAAATTAAGAATTATTTATTTATTTTCGTCCTCCTTTTGACCAACTAACTAAGCTGTCAAATACGCCGGACGTAAACATAGTTCACAATTTCCGAACGCACCCCTCACTGTCAAGTTGTCAACCACTCAAATCCATACTAATATTATAAATGGGAAAGTGTATGTGTTTGTTTGTTTGTTTGTTTGTCCGTCTTTCACGGCAAAACGGGGCGATGAATTGACGTGATTTTTTAAGTTGAAGGGATGGAGAGTGATATAGGTAACTTTTTGTCTCTTTCTAACCCCCCACTTCCCTAAAATGGGGGGTGGAAGTTTGTATGGAGAATTTAACGCGAGCGAAGCCGCGGGCAAAATCTAGTATGTAATATGGCCGTCCATTTGTCATTAAATTAACACTTTTAAATGCAAAATACGCGACAATCCGAATTTTGCCCATATATGTACGAGTATGTCTTCGATTCAAAACTTTTATTTTTTACGCTTTTTCATTTGAGCATAATTTCATTCGGGTCTACCGTACCCCTCGACGGAATTATCAATATAGATTTATTTGATCAGGTCACGTGTCCGTCTTACGAATTTTCAATCTGACAAATCTGACGGTCACGTGACCTGACGCGAGTTTAACATTTTTTCCCATCACAAAAAGTGCACAGCGCCGCTAAAGAAGTTTTCACTTCAAACATATATGTTTGCTTCATTGAAGATCTTATTTAATGTAACACGCATCTTGACTGCATAAGAGCCTAAATAAGATATTGTCTGTTGAAGCTAAGAGCACTTAGTAAAAGTTATCATAAAGTTAGACATAGTAAATACAAATATTTTTATTCCAAACATTTTATTAGCAACTAAGATAAAATGCATCTTAGTTGGACATAATTTTTTTCAGTGTACGATACGGTAAAATGAGTTGTATTATAATTTATAATCTAACTATAGGTATTAGGTATGGTAAAAAGCTACCGTAGCCTGTGGACGCCTGCAACTCCTAAGGTGGCATACGCGCGTTGGCAACGCAGAAAAAATAAGTAAAATTATTTTTGTTAAAAATGGCTGTTCTAACCATTGATCTATACATATAATAAAGCTGAAGAGGGTCGAAAGTCTGTACATGGAAGATAATCGAAAAAAAGTTGGCTGGGGATACTTAGAATCGATAACAGAACACGTTCCAACAATTTTTAGAATTTTTGTCTGTTTATCTGTTTGTCTGTTTATCTGTTTATCTGTTTGTCTGTTTATTTGACCGCGCATCACGTGAAAACGGCTGAACGGATTTTGATGAAATTTTGTATAGATATAGTTTGAGTCCCGGGAAAGGATAATATATAGTTTTAATCCCGAAAATCAACCCTGGTGGGGGTGAAAATGGGGTTGAAAGTTTGTATGGAGAATTTTTAACCGCTGAAACGATTTAGATAGAAATGAGTATGGAGATAATTTGAGTCTCGAGAAACGTCATAGGATAGTTTTCAAACCCTTGTGGGGGTGAAAAGGGGGTTGGAAGTTGGTATGAGATTTTTTTACCGCTGACTTATTTAGATGAAAATTGGTATAGAGATAGTATGGGTCTCGAGAAAGGACAAAGGATATTTTTCAACCCGAAAATCAACCCTAAAGGGGTGAAAAGGGAGTTGGAAATTTGTATAGGGAATTATTAACCGCAGAATCGATTTAGATAAAATTTGGTATGGAGATAATTTGAGCTCTGGAAAAGGAAATAAAATAGTTTTATCTCGGAAATTATCCCTTAAGCGGATGCAAAAGGGGTGGAAGTTTACATGGGGAAGAAACAAAAAATAACCGCTGTACGTATTTAGATGAAATTTGGTATTGAAATAATTTGTAATTTTTTGGTCAAGGTGTTCATATTTCAAATTCAAATTCAAATTCCAATTCAAATTCAAATTCAAATTCAAAAATATTTATTTCAGACAACATAGTCCATTTTGTTAGTATACATTCTAAGTTGTTAGTAAGTAATCATATTAACATACTTAAAATAAAACATAAAACACCTAAAACTTATATTCTGAATTGGACTTTATCAGTTTGATCAACCCGTAGACTATCGGGCAATCAAATCTACCGGCAATCATCCTCAGAATGTTGTTGCTACTGCATATTTATAACATGTTACCCGTCGATGCTTTAAATTTACCTTTACCCGCTCTTAAGAAATATTTGAAAATGTCATGAATGTCAAAGGGTTATTGCAGGTTCGAGGACTATATATGACGGACAAAGTTGCATGGCCCAAACCAATAAACTACTACAAAATCATCTAACATTTATAGGACACCGTTTAGGTAGGAAAACATATCAAACGTTTTGTGAAGCAGTCAGATTAGGATTTATTTTTATTTATAATTAAACAATGGGTACATTATCTGTCTCTCAAGATGTTTTGATATGCCTTCTTGAAGAACTACGCACTATTTTGTATCTTTAATAATGTTTTGAAAAAAATAAGTCCCGTCGAGTTTCTTTTCGGTCATAATACTTCTTGGGCTCAGGTGTAGGGTTAGAACCGGTGGTAGTTTTGGAACGAAGTTCCTTATCGGATGGTTCGCGCATTTCGGCGAAAAAAAGTCACGTGACCGTCACGAAAAAGCGTCACGTCACGAAAACGCGACACCCATACGATTGAGAAACATGTAAAATGGAATGAAATAAAAAATATATAAAATATAATAAAGTGAAGTGAAGTGAAGTGTAGTGAAAAGTGAAAGGGAGAAGTGACAAAGTGATAAAAGTCGAGAACCTAAAAGTAAAAAATATCGAAAATGTCAAAAATGGCAAAATTTCTAAATTACAAAAATTTCAAAAACTTCAAAAATTTCCAAAATTTCCAAAATTTCCAGAATTTCCAAAATTTCCAAAATTTCCAAAATTTCCAGAATTTCAAAACTTTCCAAAATTTCAAAATAATTAAAACCACAAAATTTACGAAAAAGTCAATAATGATATAAAATAAAATAACATAACTTCGTTCCAATCCCGTGTTTCACGACACTCGTGTATTTTATTTTTCTCTGACGTTCATTAGTGCATTGTAATGTGCTTACATTGAAGAATAAATATCTTGATCCATACCAATATCATAAATCCTCTATCGGAACCGTATGTAATTACCACCATTATTGCAACCAGTAACGTAACATCAGTGTATTATCTGTGACAGTGTGGTAAAAACGTATGAAAATTCATTACCTACGGTAACGTAATGAATATCCGCCCCTCGACCGCCGGCGCAATAAGGTTGGTCATGGCGGTGTAATGGCGGTCATTCTAATGTTTTCAATGGATATGAGTGTAGGTAAAGCGGTGTATGCTTCTGTACATAATTAGGCCTTATTACGTAACAGTTACATAAACTACTATTTATCTCTTTTTAGGATTCTGTAGTCAACTAGGAACACTTATAGCTTCGCCATGTCTGTCCGCGGTCTAGCTCAGTTACCGTTCGCACTAGAAAGCTGAAATTTGGTGAGGCCTGATAAGAAGGTTCAATATAAACTATATTGAATAAAATCGGTTCAGCTGTTTTTGAATTATCAGTCAAAAAAGCATATAGAAAGGAAGTGCCGAATAGTAAAATGACGTAAGCGCCGCCGAATATCCTTTAATAAACGACCTTTTGAACGGATGCTTTGTAACAGGGCGGCATCTACGAAACTCTACACTGAGTATCGCCCGACATGCTCATGGCCGGTTTTTTTGCATTGTTATCCCGAAAAATACCCCTTAAAGATTACTAATTCCAATTCAAGATAATCCCCAGCCAGGTTATACGTAGCCTATAAAAATTCAACGTCTAAAAGGGGGGGGGGGGTAGCCACTACACTCGATTGAGTTTAATTTGCATGGGTCATGGACACCCCCCCCCCCCCCCCTCCAAGTGCACCACAAATAGACAAAAAAACATTTCTGCATTTGTGACCCCCCCCCCCCTGCCCCAATTTCAACCGCACCTGTTCTTACCTTTCATGCTTAGACTGATTTGACGGGAGGATCTATTTGGACGACATTTGCCGTGGACATGAACGTATAAATACAAAAGTGGTCCTGTATCGTCCGATATACACCTACTACTCTATGTCGTTTAAATCATGCCAAAAAAAAATATATAAAAAAAAGTATTAATTTTTGAGGGTAGTTTCATTTAGTGGTAATTGTAAAATATTTTATTAGGACTTTACTTTATTACTGTCGTCTAGCGTATCCATCTGTCAACTTTACTTCAAATTCCGCCTCCAGGGAAGCGGGAGAGAAATTAGGGGTGAATTAGCCGTTTACTGACTCAGACCGAATTCCACGCGGGCGGAGCCGCGGGCACAGCTAGTTTATACATAAAGGGAGATATGGTACCAGGCGCTAGATTGTGTGCCATCAAATATAGGTTCCGGGACCTATATTGAATTAGTCGTGTGGCAGAGTCTCTCAGTGAAACTTTGTGCAATGCGCAAAATATGGAGGTCCCTTACATACCCGTGTTAACTATATAGGTTTATCTCTTTTGCCCATGCTGCACATACATTATAGCGGTGTGTAGCATTTTATAAGTGTGTAGGTGCAGGACCACATTTCAGTTTTGTTTACTATGAACGTCACTCATCTTCCTTTTTAGGGTTCCGTAGTCAACTAGGAACCCTTATAGTTTCGCCATGTCTGCCCGTCCGTCCGTCCGTCCGTCCGCGGATAATCTCAGTAACCGTTAGCACTAGAAAGCTGAAATTTGGTACTAATATGTATATCAATCACGCCGACAAAGTGGTAAAATAAAAAGTGGAATTTTTTTTTTTTTATGGTACCTCCCCTATACGTAAAGTGGGGAGTGATTTTTTTTTTCATTTCAACCCTAACGTGTGATATATTGTTGGATAGGTATTTAAAAATGAATAGGGGTTTACTAAAATCATTTTTCGATAATGTAAATATTTTCGGAATTAATCGCTCCAGAAGTAAAAAAATATGCGTCCCCCCCCCTCTAACTTTTGAACCATAAGTTTTAAAAATATGAAAAAAATCTCAAAAGTAGAACTTTATAAAAACTTTCTAGGAAAATTATTTTGAACTTGATAGGATGAATAATTTTTGAAAAAAAATTACAAAATAATTTCTGAACTAAGTTTGTAATTTAACCGTATACAAGGCCTGCTATTTATATATCCGGAAACCGGGATTACAATCTTCTTAAATAGCATATTTGACCTCCATGGTAAAATTTGAACTTTTTTAAGTACTGGCCGGTATATTTTTTCTTTCTTATTAACGCTCGTGTTTTGTTTTTGACGGGTTTTAAATGTCATCTCGCAGCAAGAATGGAACTCACTCGTGAAAATATTCGTGCTATGATTTATTATGATTTTCGGCGTGGTTTAACGCAACAACAGTGCATAGATCAACTAACTTCAACTTTTGGTGATGAAGCCCCATCTAAAACTACTGTGTATCACTGGTTTAGTGAGTTCAATCGTGGACGTAGTATGCTTACGGACGAAGTTAAGGCAGGTCGCCCGAAATCGGTCGTTGTACAACAAAATATCGAGGCTGTGCGAAAACTTATAATGGACGACCGACATGTTACGTACTGCGAGATAGAGGCGACTCTGGGTATTTCTATGACCATTATTAATAGCATATTACATAATTATTTGGCTGTAAAAAAAAATTGTTCGCGTTGGATACCCCACAACTTAACAAAAGAGCAAAAAGATGCTCGCGTCGAATGGTGCAATAAAATGTTAAAAAAATATAACCGTGGTGACTTAAAAGCCGTTTATAACATCTATACAGGTGACGAATCCTGGATCTATGCATACGATCCCGAAACGAAGCAACAATCAACGGTATGGGTGTTTCAAAATGAGCCGAACCCTACGAAAGTTACTCGTGCAAAAAGTACATTGAAACAAATGGTGGCCTGCTTCTTCGGTATTAATGGCCATGTAGCTACAGTGCCACTAGAAAACCGTAGAACGGTTAATTCAGAGTGGTACACGACCATTTGCTTACCGGAAGTATTTGAACAAATTCGTAAAACTAACCAGCGACGAAGAATCATTCTTCATCATGACAATGCCAGCTGTCATACGTCACGCGAAACAACTCTATTTTTGGAGGGTCAAAATGTGGAATTAACGGGTCATCCGCCGTACAGCCCTGACTTGGCACCCAACGATTTTTATTTATTTCCAAATATAAAGAATAAATTACGCGGTCAACGATTTTCGACCGCTGAAGATGCTGTCGACGCATTCAAACTACACGTTATGGAGGTACCTCAGGCGGAGTGGCAGAAGTGCTTTAAAAATTGGTTCACGCGAATGCAAAAGTGCATAGATCATCAAGGGGAATACTTTGAAAAACAATAAAACCATTTTCAGCCGTGTACGTTTGTTTGTTTTTTTGTTTCCGGATATATCGTAAGCAGGTGTTTATTGTACCTGTAATTTCTACAAAATTACAATGAAATGACGTGCTTTCAAATAAAGTAAAAACGGTGAAAATCGGTTCACGCAATAAAGAATTATTCCATAAAAATCATCTTCCATACTTTAAGCTCGCGCGCAATAGTTTACTTAATTTGCCGATAGATGTCGCTGTACTTGGAACTCTCATATCATATCCTACATGGCGGTGTTATTAACTCTTAAGTGGGGACACTTACTGTGACGGACGGAAAACTACGGAACCCTACACTGAGCGTGGCCCGACACGCTCTTGGCCGGTTTTGTTTATGTCTATGGTTCTAACTAGACAATTTTACCAGCTTATAGGGCTATCTAATGCCAAAGACATAAAACATTAATCCCTCAGTCTTCTAGTGTCAGGCGCCCAGGATTCCATTCAAGGGGGGGGGGAATTTCCTTCGCAAAAAATCTTGCGGTCCGCTATGGTCCCCGTAGTACAGGAGGCTTACGTGTCAGGGGGAGGCAAATGCGCCTGTTATACACGGTGTAACATGAGGAAACCGAATAATTTTAACAGCGTATTCCTGATCATAATTGGAGACTAAAATGTCGTATAAACTTTTCTGGATTTCGCCAAAAAAAAAAAATTTTTTTTGCTCTTTTTTCGATTTTTTGAATGCTTTTGAACATAAAAACAAAAATATTATTAGTAAAACTGTCGATTAAAATAAATTAGTACATTTTTTTCCGTAAAAAATAGCTTACGTAAAGTATTCCTTGGCACTTTGATATTTGTCAATAAGAATGTCTAGACTAGACCCCATAAAGGGTGAAATCGCCATCGAAAAAGCGTTTTACACTGAGTCACATTAAAAATGTTTTTTTATTTAAGTGGTAGTAACTCTGAAACTAGGCGAATTCCAGAAAAGTTTATACGACATTTTAGTCTCCAATTATGATCAGCAGAGCTCGGATTTTTCACGGCAAAACAAAACACTAGCGTAATTTAGCCAGTGCTTGAAATATTATTTTATCGATATCGATAATTCAGAACTAGAAGAAATAAAAGTCACCAAATAAAATTAATATGTAATAAAACTAATAAAAACATTTGTATAAAGTTACTATATATTAGAAACAGACGCAATTTCTTCTTCAAAATCTACGTCAGTACACACAGCAGCACAAGACATTTTATTTGGGTAATAGTGATAGGAGTAGATGATCATTATCTTTTCAACATTCTCTGGGAGTAAACAGTTGCGTTTATCACTATAAATCCATTTATGTACACTAAATGTACGTTCAACTTCAGTTGACGTCAAGGGAGCAAATTTATAGAATTCATTATCAGTTCGGGTAATATTTTCAGATATGTCTCTTAAAATTTCGTAATCAGGATTTCGTTCGAGCACGGCTTCAAATTTACGTATCACTGGTAAAAGTTTACTCCAGTTTACGTAGCAACGAACAGTATCCAGAATGAGGAAGGATTCCGCAATGGATAAAGTCGAACATTGCAATTGTTCTATTGAAAAGGCTATTACTTCGTAGTTGTCGCGAATGAAATTTAACTCCGGTCGTAGTTTGCGTGTTTGAAAACATTTTTTTGCAGCTCTTATAGCTGCCGAGTCATTAGCAAGTATGGAGACGACATCACGTATTTGCTCATAGTATTGAGCGTAATTAACCGCAGCAGATATCCAAGTTCCCCATCTGGTGATAATTGGCTCGGGAGGTAGGGGAATGGACGGATATTTTGCCTTAAAAAGGCGTACACGCTCTGGAGATTTTAGGAATATCTTTTTGACATTCGATATCAACCCATCCACACCTTTGAAATTATCTCGCACTTCTTCGGCAACCCGGTGCAGACCATGAGCTAAACACGTAATGTGTTTCATACGAGGAAACGTTGCTTTTAAAATACGACCGGCTTTAAGCATATATGCGGCACTATCTGTGCAAAGTAAAAGCAAATTGTTTACGTTATCATTGAAAGAATTTTGAAACAAAAAATTTAATTGGTTTATTATTAGGTTTGCTATTGTTTCCCCATTTACCTTCTCTAAAACCTTCGACCCCAAAAGATAAAATTGCTTAGAACAATTTTTTTGCAAAGACCGAATCACCACGTTTGTCACACATTTTCCCATGAAATCTGGTGTTTCGTCTATAGATATCCACAAATAATTGGTTTTGTTTACCTCTCTTATACCCTGTATAGTTTTTTTGTACACGAGATTTAAATAAATTTTTCGCAGGGTCGATTCGTCCGGTAAAGAAGTCATAGAGCAGTCGCAACATAAATACTTGTTAAAAAAATGACGAAAATTATTGTTGTTGACTGTTGCCCATGGTATGTTGCATGAAATAAGAAAAATAATTAAATCGAAATAAAATTGATGTTTCCTATTTGGTTGCCCCGAACGGTAATTGTGGCGGTTGCTTTTCACATGATTCTCAATATTGCATTTCTTCAGTTTTAGATGCATATCGCACATAGAGCAGTATATAGTGGAGGTCACTTCATTATAGACTAACTCAGGGTGATTTTCAATCCACGTTTTGATCCGATCTTGTACATTACTCATTTTTGTATTAATTGATACCTTGCAATATTAAGTTATTATACGTATATCCAACACGTCGGATTCAATGCGTTGCGAAATAAATAATACCTAGATGCAATTTACGTTTTATACGTAATGAAATGACAGTTAAAGTGTGAATGTCATATGTCATGTGAGATGAAATTTGCAGTCGTTTCTATCATTTTAAATGAGGTGGTATAGTTACTTCGTTCTAAGTTGTACATGCAGACCTACCTCTTTGTTGCTCGACTATGGCAAAGCTAAAATGAAAAGTTATTTTATTACTTATACAGCATGTCCGGTAATTAATGCACAACCTTCTAACCCCCAGTAGGTCACCTTAGACTGGTCAAAAATATTGATTTTGAGCTCTAGTAAGTCTCCTGTTTTTCGAAATTTTCGCACATTTGTTAGTTTTTAAATTTTGACATTCACACTGATAGGTGTACCATCGAATAAAAAAAGAAAAAATGTACTGAGGCAATACCTGTCATATACTCTAGTAAGACTCGATAGGTGTCGATAAAATAATATTTCAAGCACTGGCTAAATTACGCTAGTGTTTTGTTTTGCCGTGAAAAATCCGAGCTCTGATGATCAGGAATACGCTGTTCAAATTATTCGGTTTTCTCACGTTACACCGTGTATATCTAACTTAAACCTTTTAAATAAAATATCTGCCCTAGGTCCCCATCACTAGGTAGAGTGCCCAGAAGGTTGGCCCCATTTCCGCGCTGGATAGCTATGCTGATTCGTTAGCCAAAATAGTGGCCAGCCCTCTGGCCACCAGAGGCCTCAATAAGACGCGCTGAAATGTCTTTGTAGAGGCGACGCGCATTTGTTCCCCATGGCCAAATGCGCGTCAAAATTGGGTTTGGAAATCGGTGTTCACTTGAAGCCAATTTAATACACAACGGACAACAAAAAATAAGATTATGTTAGTGTTACACTTTCGCTCGCCGATTCTATTCAAATAATACGCTACGTAACTTGTAAATGTACAACTTTGTCATTATCTTCATGAAAGGCAATCAAAGTTACGTCATTGACCCTTTTACGTTAACATGTACGTAATCGTTACTGAGTCAGTAACGTACGATGTTCCAATATCAGTTTTAGGATACTTTATTTGCAGTAAGAAGATATACAAACTTCAGTTATATGAGAATTACGTTAAATCAACTTATTTATCTACGTACATTAGAATTTAAGTTGCAAATTGCATGCATGCGCGGATTTTCTTGAAAATGTTCAGAATAGGTAGATATATACAAATACTTACATAAATACATAGTAAAATTCATAATAAATTCCAGGCTGAGTTGCGAACGCAACCTTGTCAACCGACTTCAAGATTTCGAAGGAGGAGGTTATCAATTCGTCGGGATCTTTGTTTTTGCAATTTTTTTTATGTATGTTCACTGATTATTCGAAGACGGCTCAACCGATTTGGAAAATCTTTTTTTTTAAGTTTTATAGTTAAAATATCTTAAATTGTAGGTAGAGCTCTTTAGTAACATTTAGATATCATAAAATTACTTAAGGTTTAATATTTTAGATGATGATTCTACATCATAAGAGGATCCAAACAAAGGTTTATGCAACTCGACACACCGCGATATGCATCTACGTTGCCATCACGAACTTGCAATACGTGAACGTAAAAGGGTCGGGTGATGTAACGAAGTGGTTTTTAACAACGTGGCGGTAAAGCGGCGTGCAAACCTGGTCTAGGTTTTTGAGAGGTACGAGTTACAAGACCGAATCCAATACGGGGGAAAAGTAGTTCTTGTCAAAAACTCTATACTTTTGTATTCTCTGTATTTGGTTAGGTATTTATTTATATTTATGTTTTTGAAGTAAAAACTTCTTTAGCGGCGCTATGCACTTTTTGTGATGGGGAAAAAATGTTAAACTCGCGACAGGTCACGTGACCGACAAATTCGTCAGATTGAAAATTCGTAAGACGGACACATGACCTGATCGAAAAACTGAATGTAATATAAATTGTAATGTTTGAGTATAGCGCAATAAATGAATATTGTATTTTACCACATAAATGATAGTACTTTTATACTGATAATTAAAGCAATTCGTGCAAAATTATTCCCTAACCATTCCAAAATATCAAAAATGCACAACGGTAATATTCAAGTTTTCACTTCTGCCGGCACTCCCGGAGTGCAACCCGTTTTTTTATGTATCTAGGTTAGATTAGAATGTTTAATTTTTTTTTTTCCAGATATGTCTACCAGTTCTAATTCTCCCTCAACTGCTCAAAGTTTGACTGGAAGAGATCCCTTAAGGGATAAGTTCGCCTTTGTACAAATATTATGTATTCTTTCTGTTGTATTTTTCTTTGTTGTACAATAAAGTATTATTAACGGCCTCCTAGCCCAGTCGGTAGTAACCCTGCCTACGAAGCAGGAGGTCCCGGGTTCGAATCCTGGTCAGGGCATTTATTTGTGTGTTTATCACAGATATTTGTACCTGAGTTATGGATGTTTCCTATGTATTTAAGTATTTATATGTATATATCTATTATATATATCGTCGTCTAGTTCCCACAACACAAGCCTTATTGAGCTTACTGTGGGACTAGGTCGGTTTGAGTAAGATTGTCCTATAATAATATAATATAAAATAAATATATAAAAGAAGAAACTGACTGACTGACTGACTGACTGACATATCAACGCACAGCCCAAACCGCTGGTTCTAGAGATTCCAAATTTGGCACGTAGGTTCCTTATAAGGTCTAGGGATGCACTAAGAAAGGATTTTTCAAAATTCACCCCCTAAGGGGGTAAAATGGGGGTCCAAAGTTTGTATGGCGAATCAAGATTTGTTAGACTATTTTATTCGAAACTTCACAGGAGTATTTCTAACGATAAATGAGTAAACACGTGTTTCAGATATTTTGAAAATTCAACCCCTAAAAGGGGCAAATGTGGTCACAAAGTCTGAAAATCAACATGCGTATCGTATCCTTTTTGAGTACTTATAGTACGCGGGCGAAGCCGCGGGAAAAGGCTAGTAATAATATATAATACTACTACTAGTTTTCTTGCCAAAGTCATCTACTGCTCTTTTATCAATATCATAGAGTTCTTATGGCCTTCAGTCTTCAACATCAAAGTAGCTCGATGGTAGTAACATATTGTATTGTCATCCAAGTTACCATACTAAATTTCAGCTCAATCGGATATAAAGGAACAGGTTAAAATCTGGCTTACAAGATTGTATCTAAACAAAAAACCGGCCAAGAGCGTGTCGGGCCACGCTCAGTGTAGGGTTCCGTAGTTTTCCGTCCGTCACAGTAAGTGTCCCCACTTAAGAGTTAAAATAACACCGCCATGTAGGTTATGATATGAGTGTTCCACGTACAGCGACATCTATCGGCAAATTAAGTAAACTATTGCGCGCGAGCTTAAAGTATGGAAGATGATTTTTATGGGATAATTCTTTATTGCGTGAACCGATTTTCACCGTTTTTACTTTATTGGAAAGCACGTCATTTCATTGTGATTTTGTAGAAATTACAGGTACAATAAACACCTGCTTATACGGTTAAATTACAAACTTAGTTCAGAAATTATTTTGTAATTTTTTTTCAAAAACTATTCAACCTATCAAGTTCAAAATAGTTTTCCTAGAAAGTGTTTATAAAGTTCTACTTTTGAGATTTTTTTCATATTTTTGAAACTGATGGGTCAAAAGTTAGAGGGGGGGGACACATTTTTTTTACTTCTGGAGCGATTATTTCCGAAAATATTTACATTATCAAAACATGATTTTTGTAAACCCCTATTCATTTTTAAATACCTATCCAACCATATATCACACGTTAGGGTTGAAATGAAAAGAAAATCACTCCCCACTTTACGTATAGGGGAGCTACCCTAATAAAACATTTTTTTCCACTTTTTATTTTACTACTTTGTCGGCGTGATTGATATACATATTAGTACCAAATTTCAGCTATCTAGTGCTAACGGTCACTGAGATTATCCGCGGACGGACGGACGGACGGGCAGACATGGCGAAACTATAAGGGTTCCTAGTTGACTACGGAACCCTAAAAAAGAACCGACTTCACTTGAAGGGTAGGTACACGGAAAGAACATGTCTAGTCACTTTTTTTGTAAAATGAGATTTTTATATCAAAATGTAGAGCTTGCAATGAACTATTAGTAACAACTTCTGTTACAGACGTAAATTTTAACGTATATCCACTTCTTAACTCATAAAATCCATCTAATTCTAGTTACGAAAACAGTATGGTTAATTGAATTGTTCAAAATTTTAAAAGCGCTGTAACTCAAAATGTTGTCAATGTGACTAGACATGTTCTTTCCATGTACCCTTCACTTAGCCTCTACCTTTTTAAAAGGAAATGCCCGAGCTACTGTAATAGTTATTTGTTATACAAGGGTGCAAAGTTGTATTTTAACCGCGAGTGTGGAATTGAAGCACGAGCTAGCGAATGGATTCTAGGGTTGAACTGCGAGGTAGCGAATGGATTCTATGGTCGAACCGCGAGCGAAGCGAGTGGTTCGAAAATAGAATCCTGAGCGAAGCGAGTAGTTCAAAAATAGAATCCTGAGCGTAGCAAGTGTTGCAACGCACGAGAAGTAAAAATAACTTTGCAGCCGTGTGTAACACAAATCTTTTCACCTCACTAAAGCGAGGAAAATATAGTCTGGCCAGCCAACGAACGCAGTAGCAATGTACATCAAACAAAACTTAGTATTTTTTTGACGCCTGTCGCGCGCTTTTGTACGTCATTTCTAAAATTGTAATTCTGCATTTAATAATAAAATAATTGATAATTCTGATATATTTATGGACTTTACAATGAAAAGAAGGTGCGAAGAAATTAAAATAACAACATAAAAATTACAGAAGATAGTTGACATCCAGGAAGGAATGAAGCATTGATCCTTACAATGATTGCTAAAATCATAAGGCCAGTCGAGGGAAACGAGTAACTACCTATATCGACCAGAAAATACAACTTTTCAGTTATGGAACAGGATTAGCTCCATTATAGAGAGTCATGTTAATTTACATATATTATATCACTCAGTTATACTCCTACTTATTTATTATGATTTCCTTTTATCATTTCGTTTGACGACTATTTTAGGTAGGCACTTATTTAATCTAATGTACGAATTGTATAATTGAATAATCAATAAACGCACGTGAGGTTTTGGTGTTTATTTATTTTATACATAGCTAAGGTAGGTAAATAAAGGCAAATATTTCAAAGGCTTGATAAAAGTCTGTTGTTGGTAGCGGGATGCTTGGTGCTTAAACCTGTAAAATTGTAGTGTTTTCTTGCTTTGTGACAATATGCAGCACTTGCAACAAACGATCATGCACTTCATTTAGCACTAGTTTTCGCTTCAATTATTCGATTTTACACTGAAAGAAAGAACTTGAAATGATAATTCGATACAAAACTCTACATAACCTCAAAGTCACATATATCACGAAAAATGGATTATACCTGTCGTAAGTACCTACATAAATATCTCAGCTGGTCTTTGCGTTGATGTAATACATTTATTGAAAGGTGATGGCAGATATTACATTAATAAATGATAAAAAACGCAATCTGAAACTTAAAAATATAAGTACACAAAACTAACTTTTTAAAATTAAAAAGTTACATGTCACAGATAAAACAAAAACAATGCACAATTTTCGAATTATTCTGAGACAGGTAGTTCATCAATTAAAATGGATCGATCAAAATAATATTTCTTGAAGGATTTAAAGCGTTTTATAATAAAATCATCAAACAAAATTGTTTACACTAAATGTTTTTAATTGAATACAATTAAATATAAAAAAAATTGCGTCCACAGCACTTGATTTGATCAGACAATTTAATCAGACGGGCGAAGATTGTGCTGTCTGGAGTGGCCTTTACATGTTATTATGTTTAAAAAAGTGACTAATATCACGTTCGAATTTTAAATATTCTTTGCACTCTCGTGAATAAAATGCAGTTTTTTAGGGTTCCGTAGTCAACTAGGAACCCTTATAGTTTCGCCATGTCTGCCCGTCCGTCCGTCCGTCCGTCCGCGGATAATCTCAGTGACCGTTAGCACTAGAAAGCTGAAATTCGGTACTAATATGTATATCAATCACGCCGACAAAGTGGTAAAATAAAAAGTGGATTTTTTTTATTTATTAGGGTACCTCCCCTATACGTAAAGTGGGGAGTGATTTGTTTTTTCATTTCAACCCTAACGTGTGATATATTGTTGGATAGGTATTTAAAAATGAATAGGAGTTTACTAAAATAATTTTTCGATAATGTAAATATTTTCGGAAATAATCGCTCCAGAAGTAAAAAAATATGCGTCCCCCCCCCCCCCCCCCTCTAACTTTTGAACCATAAGTTTTAAAAATATGAAAAAAATCTCAAAAGTAGAACTTTATAAACACTTTCTAGGAAAATTATTTTGAACTTGATAGGATGAATAGTTTTTGAAAAAAAAATACAAAATAATTTCTGAATTAAGTTTGTCATTTAACCGTATAAGCAGGTGTTTATTGTACCTGTAATTACTACAAAATCACAATGAAATGACGTGCTTTCAAATAAAGTAAAAACGGTGAAAATCGGTTCACGCAATAAAGAATTATTCCATAAAAATCATCTTCCATACTTTAAGCTCGCGCGCAATAGTTTACTTAATTTGCCGATAGATGTCGCTGTACGTGGAACTCTCATATCATATCCTACATGGCGGTGTTATTAACTCTTAAGTGGGAACACTTACTGTGACGGACGGAAAACTACGGAACCCTACACTGAGCGTGGCCCGACACGCTCTTGGCCGGTTTTCTATCTGTTTTTAAAGAATAAAAAAGAGCTTTCCAAGTAGTGAGGTGAAAAAAATATTTAAATCACTATAGGTGTGCCTATAATATTTGAAGAGTTCCCTAGATTTCTCCAGGATCCCATCATCAGATCCTGACCTGGTTACAATGGGACCAACTGTGAACTCTTTCAAACAAATAAAGAATGTTCCAAATCGGTCTAGCCGTCTTCGAATAATCGGTGAACATACATAAAAAAAAACAAAAACAAAGATCCCGACGAATTGATAACCTCCTCCTTCGAAATCTTGAAGTCGATTGATAAAAGCTTGTAAAATGTCGGTCGTTTCATACGTTTCAGATGCCTAAGGTCATACTTTTTATCGTGGGAAAATGAACGTCAAATGCAAAATAACACATGTGAAGGTTACTAAATTTGTAGATCTATGTGAAAATTTGGGTAATGCAAGGTCCCCACAATTATCAGTTGTAGCACAAATATAACACAGTTTTTATAATGATGGCAAAACTATGGACAGCTACCTACCTATAAAAGCTTAAATTATTTTTATGGGAAATATGGGAATGTTTTTGGTCCGATTTTATTTTGCGACCTGGGGGCCGATTTTTGACAATCGAGCGCTCGAATTCAAAGAATTTAACCTCGAATGTAATCGCACATAAAAGTTTGTCGCCATTATTTACGCATGAAATTAATAGTATAAATAATCATGATTTTAAATTTTAAAATTAAAAAAAGTTTTAAATGTCATATTCGAGCGCTCGAATCTCAAAAAAAATATATGTTGTATATTTTTTTCTTTGTGTTATTAACAAATATTTATATAATACCTCTAGCGCAACGTCAAACATTTTTTAGCAAATATTTTTCACTATAAGTAATCAGATTATATTCTGTAACTAAAAAAGTAAATCGCATTTGTGAATTATCGAAGCTCAAAACTGTCCGCGTACTGTAATAAATAATACGCCGTAAGATTCCGATAGCAAATTGTGATGAAATGTATCTATTTCACGACAGACTTACAAGGATGCTTGCTATACCTAATTAATATATTTTACGTCACACCTGGCCATAATGTGAGATTTACCGTACGCGTAGACGTAAAATTGTAACTCACCACGGGCAGTAAAAAAGAAAGCCCTCTATCGCATATTTACAACCCTCGCCCTCGGCTCGGGTCACAAATACCTGCGATTTCGGGCTTTCTTTCTTTTACAGTCCTTGGTAAGTAATGTACTATTAATACATTGCGCGTAATAGACCCTAGCAAAGCTCTATTATTGTAATAACTAGTTTATTTTGCTACCAACATATGCTCGTACTAATGTACCGCTACGCGCATGCGCGCAAACAATGGCGGTCGTCGACCCACTTCCACGCATGGCATACGGTTGTGGTACTCTGCCATATTTGAACACGTTGGGCCTGGGTCCATTTCTGCCGTGTGACTATAGTCCGACCAATCTAACTTTGCATAGACTATCTAGCGGCAATGTGTCATAACTGCCGCAACACGTTACAATTGTATTTTTTTTTTCATATAAATTCGGCGTTTAGGCCGGTAAGGCCGGGTTTTAGGTTTAAATTCCTGTAGGGTTAAAGCAAATGGTGGACGACACGGCTGCCTGATTCGGTGACCTGACCGAATCACGCACGCACACGTCCGGTTTAGCGTATTTTAATTTGACATGACATTAGGTTATGAAACCGCACAGCGAAGAACTGTGTGCTTTGAAAATTCAACCAACCAGAGTCGCCATTGACAGGCATTCCCGTCTGCCGAAAACATATGACCAGTGGTCATACACATGGACTTACGGTTATGACGTAGCTAATTGTACGTTACGTACGAATAGCCATACATTTGACGTTCCCCTCCCCCGCAAAAATCGGCACACCTTTTTTTTATCGGAAATGACAGACATGGCTACTCCATCCAGGTTAAATTCTCTAAGACCATATGTGTGCGGGGCTCTGGTATTTAGTATGAAAAATGCGCCATCAGGCAACCTGATTCGGTGACTGTATCCGGCGACCTGACATGCAAACGGAACGTTTACCTTGACCCTTACTGTCAAATTGTCAGATGGATTAGAAAGCAAAATTGTGTTAAGTTTACATTCTTTCCGTGAGATTCGAAATACGAGTTAAGGACTTACCTCGCCTAGACTAAATCGCGATTTCTTGTAATACTAATTACTAAGTAATCAGGTAAATAAAAAGGATATCCTTCCTCCTAGCGTTTGTCCCAGCCTTTTGCTGTATTGAGCCTGGGGTCCGCTCGGCAACCTAATCCCAGGAATTGGCGTAGGCACTAGTTTTTACGAAAGCGACTAGTAAATATTCCTTCTATACCTTCCAACCCAAAGAGGACACTGGGTCTTGTTGGGATTAGATCCGGCTTCCTCACGATTTTTTTCATCACCGAAAAGCGACTGGTAAATATCAAATGATATTCAGTACATAAGTTCCGAAAAACTCAGTGGGACGAGCCGGGGTTTGAACCCGAGACCTCCGGATCAGTCCGTCGTCGTCGTCGTCGTCCGTCGGGAAGTCTGACGTCTTACCTTCAGGCTACCAGCACTTCTAGCAGCGTAATTAAAAATAATATATTTTACGTCACACCTGGCCATAATGTGAGTATTACAGACGTAAACTTGTGTACTCACCACGGGCAGTAAAAAAGAAAGCTCTCTATCGCATATTCACAAATACCAACGATTTCGGGCTTTCTTTCTTTTCCAGTCCTTGGTAAGTAATGTACTATTTTATTATAACAGCTGAGCTAAGCGTAAGAAAGTTTAATGGAAAACAAGAAGTATGACTGTTTGATACGATTTAAGCTGCCAAGTTCTCGACGGTTTGAAACTTTGTGAAAAGTTGAGGAAAGAATGCTCATTACTCATAAATTGTTTATTTTAACCGACGTCGCAAGTAGAAGGTTCTTTGTTTAACTTGTATTTTTGAATACCAGGACGGTGTCAAACAAGGATCCGGCCCGCCTGATTGTATATATTTTGAACTTTAAATGAGTATAAGTAACTATTCCTTAAAATGTGTACTAGTTTAGTGTTCTCTTTATTCACATAACTACACTTATTACAAAAAGCCTTACTCAAGCAAAAAATTGAATCAATCACAATCTTCTTCTTCTTCCTAGCGTTTGACACAGCTTTTTGCTCTATTGAGCCTGGGGTCCGCTCGGCAACCTAATCCCAGGAATTGGCGTAGGCACTAGTTTTTACGAAAGCTACTTTCCCTTCCAACCCAGAGGAGAAGAAACTAGGCCTTGTTGGGATTAGATCCGGTTTCCTCAAGATTTTTTCCTTCACCGATAAGCGACTGGTAAATATCAAATGGTATATCGTACATAAATATCAGTCTCTTATCGGATATTAAATTACCTTTTTCGGCCGGTAGATCACAACCTGCTTTTGTTATTATAATTTAAATTTAACAGTACACAGCTTTGCACTTTAAACAAGTCACCACAAATACACAATTTTGAACTCGAACTCTAAGTATTAAGGTCAAAAATGCATAAGCATATACGCCTTCAACCTTACACCCTTAACATAAACACCTTGAAAGCAACAGAGCATGTCTGGTGTATAAAAACATAAAACTGACCTACAGTTATGAAGTTCTTGAGCCTTAATCAAAGGTAATAGGGTCTAGAATTGGTTGAAATATATCAATGACCGTTGAAACAGATGTCGTGTTAAAAAAAAAGTGAGGTATCATTCACTATCCTCTTTTAACAATGACTTTGACGCGGTGTTTTACACGATTATGTGTTATGTTATGTTTTCCAAATGCGGCAAAATTTGTAAGCTGATTTTGATGTGTGAGTTGACAATTTTTTTGCAGTTTCTTCAGTTTACATGCTTTACATTATTCAAATACTATCTTTTGCCCGCGGCTTCGCTCGCGTTAAATTCTCCATACAAACTTCCACCCCTCATTTTGGGGAAGTGGGGGGTTAGAAAGAGACAAAAAGTAGCCTATGTCACTCTCCATCCCTTCAACTATCTCCACTTAAAAAATCACGTCAATTCGTCGCCCCGTTTTAAGACGGACAAACAAACACACACATACACTTTCCCATTTATAATATTAGTATGGATAATTTGCCTTTCTTATCCTACATCCCATTCTATCCTGTATCCTATCCCATGAACCTCATTACCACTTTTGCCAAAACTAAAGCTTTTGCTACGAATTCGCATCGAAGGTGTTAGCTTTGAAACAACCGTCATATCTCCATAAAAACTTTATAGTCTTACTAAAATTCAATTATACATAATAGCGAAAGTAACTCCGTCTGTCTGTCTCGTTGCCCGGGAAAGAATTGCTTTAGGCCGTAGGCCGTAGGTTTGCCGCCACTTGTATAATTGGTGTATTGTGACATACAGTTTAAATATGTACCTAAATAAATAATCTTGCTTCGAAGGCAGGGCCAAAACCCACACCGATTAGGATAAAGAGGCCAATTTTTCTCTACTACTCAACTTTTAATAAATTACAGTAAAAAATGCCAAAGCACGACAGGTGAATAAACTCTCCTTCAACCGGCTAAACGAAATGCAAACTCCATCGCTTCCAATCTCCTTGAACCCAAAATCTGCATAACCCATCAAGCGCATTGAATGCACTTGCATCACAATAGTTGCACACAATGCACCTGCAACTGCATGCGCTAGCTTTGATTATGCCTAGGCTAGACTGACTCAATCTGAGTCATGCATGACGACATGTAGTGATACTAGGTCTAGATATTGGAATAAGCTTAGTTGCCCGATTTTTCATTGCGTTACCTGGGTAGAAACGTCAGAATCAGGGTTTAATTCAAGATAGACCTGCTTTATTTGATTACTTATAATATGCCATATTTTCGAACTTAATATATGTCAATATAGTGTTGTTAGAGAAATAAAAACAAGCTTGCTATCAGAAGTAGTCGTATCCGCAAAGCATATAAGTAATTTTTTTGATCAAGGTATTCACATTTATAACAAGTTACCCGTCGATGCTTTAAATTTATCATTTCCCGCTCTTAAGAAATATTTGAAAAAAACTTTAATGTCAAAGGGTTATTACAGGGTCGAGGACTATATGACGGACAAAGATGCATGGCCCAAACCAGAAACTACTACAAAGTCATCTAACATTTAGAGGACACAGTTCAGATAGGAAAGCATATGAAACGTTTTGTGAAGCAATCAGATTTCGATTTAATTATTATTATTTTATTTTATTTTTATTAAACAATACATTGTATGTCTTTCAAGCTGTTTTGATATGTCTTTTGAGTTTCTTGCCGGTCATAATACTTCTCGGGTCAGAGGTGTAGGGTTAGAACTGGTGGTAGTTTTTTTTTTCTCTGACGTTCACAAGTGCATTGTAATGTGCCTAAATTGAAGAATAAATATCTTTTATCTTTTTTATTATAGAACTTCCTAAAACTACACAATAATTATACATTTTAGCTCATGTGCACAATAAGCACAATAAGTGGGTTCAAATCAAATCCAGTATGGCTGATTTTTTTATATGTTAATATTTAGTGATGTAATACTTATGTTAGGCTAGAGTTTTCGACCTCAGAATCACACCGGTTCAATGTCATATTTTAAAAAAAACCGGCCAAGTGCGAGTCGAACTCGCGCACCGAGGGTTCCGTACAAATCTATAGGTATATAGGGGTAGTAACTGTAAAATTATTAAAAATATTTTTATTATATGATGTAACTAAAAATTTATGGTTTTCGCAATTTTTCCTGTATCTGTGCTATAAGACGTTGCTTCGTACCAAATTTCAAGATCCTGAGTTTTGATTCCCATGCGAGTTTCGAAAATTTGCGGAATTTTGCGGCTTAAACGGCTGTATCTTTTGATTGCGTTGGCATAGAAGTTTGATTTTTTTTTACAACATCAAGGGACAGTAGACCTGAGTATTTGATATAAATTTCAGCTTGATACCTCCACGCGTTCCTGAGAAAAAGGGTCTTGACAGACAGACAGAAGGACAACAAAGTGATCCTATAAGGGTTCCGTTTTTTCATTTCGAGGTACGGAACCCTAAAAAACACTAAAATTTTCGTGCTATTTTTGGTTTATAACATTTTTCTAACAAAGGACGTATGTTCCGCCAAAATTTCCCAAAGACACTTTAGACTATATTTGCAATATAATGAGCCTAATTATAGTAGTTTATGCAACAGTTGTATAAGAGGGGTCAAAAAAGGTGAGTGGCGTGGGTAACAATTTGAGCCGTAGGCGAAAATTGTTAAGAAAAACGCCACGAACATTTTTTGACCTACTTATACGACGTTGCATACAATACTTTTTCTACGAATACACTTACTTTTACATAAAATGCGAAATTGAAATCTTCATGGATATCGCAGTTATTTTGTCAACATAATCAACAATCATTTAAGTTTTACCTTTTAAAACACTATTTTTCAATAATACTAACATTACTAACACAAATACCGTCGTTATTTGATCAATTATTAAAGAGCTACATTAGTAAAAATACCTAAATTACTTTCAAAGTTTGGAATTCGCCCCAACAAACGAACATGAAACGAACGGGAATCGTAAAAAACTACGAAGTAGGTCTGTGGTTCTTATAATTTTTTCTTTTTTAAAGTTTTTTTTTCTAAAAACGCTGCGTTTATTTAGGTTTCTTAGGTTGGCAGTAATTTATTTTATATTAATAGCCGTGTTTGCACGCGATTCCGCGATACTATTTTGGCGCTTTTATAGAACAAGTGTTATTTTGGGGAATAGACTACATAGACTTTTCATCGAGTGTATTATCTATGTTCTTATAAAGGTGTTAACGAATGTATAAATGACAGATAAAAGTACAGGAGTAGAAAAAGTTTACTAACACCTCATAGTTCTCGAGAAACAACTGTTCAAACAACTGTTATACATCATCTAGTGTTTCCTTTGAATTTCCTTTTATCAACATAAAAGGAAATTCAATAAACTATACTTGATTTGCTGTTCTGAAGGTAAAAGTTGAGCTCCTAAGTTGAAAATCACTATGACTATGAAAAACCACGTAATGCTCTAGAAAGCATATTCCAACTTTACGTTTGCCAGGTCGTATGCCTGTTTATCACCATCACAGTATCGTATCATATAAGGAAATGAATCAGTGCACTTAATCACTCGACGTGGTCATGTGTCACATATGTCATATACCACAATGACCACAATCACATGCTCTAGGCTAGGATGAATCATGAAATAATCATGATGATTCAACTGGTTATAGTGTTTAGTACTTAGTGCTTATACTGCTTATGTAGCTAGCTCATAAAGAATTGTAGGTATTATGTACAGAATGTTTACTGTGTCACGAAACCTTTGTTTAGGTATGGTATGCAAGACGCATACAATGTTCAAAGAAAAAAGCTAGGACCCGCCACAAAGTTGACGAAGCCCCGCATCGCGGAGCTTCTTTATCCGCTGTGAGGGACAAAATGTAACAGGTACCTAACTAACATACCCTCACATACATATGCCGCAGAATAGATAATAGTATTTCATACAGAATGGCCACACTACGCCCCGCCCCGAACGGAATCGCCTCACCCCGCGGCGGCCGATTGGTAGGAAACTAGTAGGCTAATCCGTCAGGTTGGCAGCGCATCGATAAAAAGCAAAATATCGGTGTATTGTCAAACGTCATTACGACAGCGGTAACAGCGCCCTAAGACGCACGCATACATTGAAGCGTGTACAGATGTGCCGTGCATAGCACAAAGGCGCTCAAACGAGTTTTGTAGTATGACGTGCCCGCCCTGTGCCTATGCCAAACGTGCCTAATCTTGGCCGTCACTTTGTCGCATTATCTAATCCTATTTAACTCTTATTAATGTCGATAGGATAGTTTTTGGGTCAAAAGCTTTTTAGTATCAGTTAAGGTTAAGGTTATGTATCTTTTCTCTCGACATTAAAAAATAAATGGAAAATTTCCTGTTAAACCCTTATATCTGTTTGCAAATGTTCGTCTTCTTTATAACTAGTAACTAAGAGCCGCCCATTTTACTAAAAGTTTTTGACCTTTTTATCATGTAAATCATCCTTTAAGGGGGTGAAAACTGGGGAGGAATTTACTAATATAAATCTTGAAATTCTGACAAAGTCATGCCTTGTCAGTGCCTACTGGCATTAAGTCCGCCTTTTGTACATCAAGTTTTTCTTTTGTGCAATAATGTTTAAATAAATAAAGTCACATACAGAAGCTTAATTAACTTTATCTACACTCATACTGTAAGTACTCTAAAATGCGTTCAAAAACCGTAGACAATGACAAGCATTACAACAAACGATTTAACTATGATAAGTTTCTTATCTGCGGCAGTAACGTAATTTTAACGTTGCATGCTCAAATATTGTTAAGCAATGAGTTTCAAATTTGGAACATCGAATTTGATAACATAATGTTACCGCCATGGCCAACTCGATTGGTCCCGCGCGAGCGCCGGCACAATCGAGTTGGCCATGACGGTACAATGGCGGTCATTCTATGGTTTCCGAACACTTAATTTAATATATATAATATGAGTGTAGATAAAGCAGTGTATGCAACTGTACGTAATTAGGCCTTAAAACACTCGTGTGATCTTATTATGAAATTCGCCTGCGGCTCATTTCATAAAACCACACTCATGTTTTAAGGACCCTTATTACGTAACAGTTACATAAACTACTAATATATTTCGGCCCGGGTCTACTAAACTTGTTGAGGGTAGGGCACAGCTCAGCGAATGTCATATCGCTCAAATCTGGAGCAGAGCCCGACCGGGGAAGTACTTTTAACTCAGAGAAAATTACTGCCAAATAGCACTAGAAACCCCTAGGTGAGTAAGGCTGCCATAGAGCTCAAAGAGGATGCAGCGTGTCGAAGACAGTGGACCAGTGTCACTTAGCCGTCAAGTTACTCCTCCCGCGCATGACACCTCTGGAGTGGCAGGCGTCCAGGCTACGGTAGCTGCCATCAGGTAGGCCGTATGCTTGTTTACCATCGTCATGGTATTAAAAAAACTAACGGGTCCGTTAAGCTGCGTTTCCACCAGAGATAAGCGAGGGTGCGTTGCGAGGAATGTGTTTGTTAAGAACCGATCCTAGCTGTGCTGTGCGAGGATAGGTAAGTCAATTTTAAATATTACTAGTAGTCCGTCTCGAACTCAGAACTCGCGATTTCCTTGCAAACGAGATGACCCCTATGAGGATTTTTTCGCGCCTTCTAGTTCCACGACCCGTAGGTCGATCCTGCTCATATACGAACTCTCAAACTATATGTATCTCTGCTACAACCCCAACAAATTTCATAAAGATCAGAAAAGAGTTATCGTGGAATAAACTCTCAAAATCAAAAAGCCATCGAAATGCCGAGACGTCCCAAGTTGTTTGTAAGCACTTGCTTTGCTTACCCTCCACTCGTTCGATTATATTTGCATACCCGATCATCTTTGTTAAAAACGCAGCCTTACAGGCAGCTACGGCGCGTTGGAATCACGCAGTGCGTCACGTCTTTAGGCATTAAACGTTGGCACTGACCTTCCTAAAGGCAAATTAGGATTAGTCACGGTTATAATGATAATGACTATAGTACCGTATAATAGAGGAGACGTGACAGGTCACGGATTTTAATGAATAAATTACTAAAAGGATTGGCATTTGGCAAGACCCGTTACTACGTGGGAGACATTGACATAACTTTTTGCCTGATGGTAAGGACATCACACTTAGCAACGCTTTCCGTAAGGCAACCGGATTGAGGGAGGGACGGACGGACGGACGGACGGACGGACGGGCAGACGAACACGATGAAACTACAAAGGTTCCGTTTGGCTACAGACTATAAAAATGATACTTTTTTCACCCCCTTTATCTTTTTATCTGTAAGACTTACAGATCTATTGTGTGTGGAAAAACTGTAGACAATTTTATTTCTTTTATCTACACTCACATTGTAAGTCCTCTAAAACGTGTTCAAAAACGGTAGGCAATGGTTAGCATTACCACACCCGATTTTACTATGATAAACTTTTTATCTGTGGCAGTAACGTAATTTTAACTTTACATGCTCATATATTGATACGTTATGCGTTTAAAATTCCGAACATTGAATTTGATAACATAATGTAAATCCTGTGCTCCTTCCTGACCAACCAAGGTAGTTGAAGGGATGGAGAGTGACATAGGCTACTTTTTGTCTCTTTCTAACCCCCAACTTCCCTAAAATGGGGGGTGGAAGTTTGTATGGTTTGTTACCCCGAATTTAACGCGAGCGAAGCCGCGGGCAAAAGCTAGTATTAAAATATTTTCTACACGACGTTTTTAAGGCAATGTAGATTTTCCCCGATTATTGGCCGGTACTGCTACTATATGTCCACAAGTTAAAGATGTAATTGAACGAGCGGAGCGTAAGCGAAGTGAAGTTCTTACAAACAACTTCGGCTAGTGGGACGTCTCGTCATTTCGATAGCTTTTTGATTTTGAAAGTATGTTCCGCGATAACTTTAGTAACGATTTTTTGATCTATACGAAATTAATTGGGTTTGTAGCAGAAATACATCATAGAAGGAAAAATGGAGGGAAAGAGAAGAAGAGGAAGACCGAGAACAAATTATTTCAACCAAATAAAAGAAAAGGTTCAGGTCGTGTCATACCAGAAGGTTAAAGAGTTGGTAGAGGACCGGATGAGTTGGAGATTGCTCCACCGACAAGAGCACAGCTCTTAAATGTAAAAGAAGAGAGAATAAGAAGAGAGCAGAAATACATATAATTTAAGAGTTTGTATATGAGCAGGTTCGATCAAGGGGTTGTGGAACTATAAGACGAAAAAGATTTTCATAAGGGTCTTGTTATATTGGTCATTCGTTTGCAAGTAAATCGCAAGTTCTCAGTTCGAGGCGAACTACTGGTGTAAATAAAAGTCACACCTAACGAAGATATTCAAGTAGGAAGCTTCGGACTATAGTTGAGAATTTATCAGATTTTTCTTAAGTGTGCCACGTGTATTGTTCCCAGTCCCACAAGTGGGCAGAAGGAAGCGGCATCGACACAGTGTATGTTAGTGTGTATATACAGCGCTGACAGACACCTCAATATTCTAAACAATGGCTTCCGGGGTGTTGTTTTGGGGTTCCCTGGGTATATTTATATTATATTATGAGTTAAGGTTCACACAACACTTTAATAGTACTTAATAGTAATAGCAGAGGCCGGGAATACAGCGGTTACCGGCCATGCAGGTATATACGGTCTGGCCTGTAAGTAATAGGAGCAAAAAATTAAAACGTAGATTCTACTCCTCAAACTAGACAATGTGTGTTCAACGACTTTTGAAAGTTATGTAGATTTTAGATTGTCTCTTTTTCAAACAAACTAAATAGTATTTTCAATGTTCATCAAGTTCCGCCTAAATGACATCGCCTGTCACTCTTGTTACCCTACAGATATTAATCAATGTCGTAATACCTACATTACGTGTTCGAATAAACTTTAAACTGTAATAAAATTCAAACTACAAGTTATTTTTATAAGTTGTAGAACAAACGTTGTCTAGTTTGAGGAGTAGAATCTACGTTTTATTTTTTTGCTCTTATTACAGGTCACACCCGGTATACGAGGCCGGGAATCCACACGCCGAGGTATCTAAAGTGGTTTTCTCAAACATGCAATGATATTAAGAAAGACAATTATAAGTTCCGTTCATAAGGCATTAGTCTAATCGTAAACTTCTATTATTATTCTCATTTCAGATAAGATAACCATCCTGTCACGATAAAACATAAAAAAATCAAAATCAGCAGTTTTAGAGTTTTCCGGCCTAGGCCTGGAAAGTTGTATAAAATCCCATTACATTCCGCTCGAGTTACTGCGTCTTAAACATGATACTTCCAAGCCTAAGGAACTAACGTCAATATTTCATTGCATGTTTGAGAAAAGGAAGAGCTATTCAAGGTTCAATATTTATGGTCGAATCGCATAGTAATACATACTAATATATATTTAATGGGAAAGTGTATGCGTGTGTTTGTTTGTTTGTCCGTCTTTCACGGCAAACCGGGGCGACGAATTGACGTGATTTTTTAAGTGGAGATAGTTGAAGGGATGGAGAGTGACATAGGCTACTTTTTATCTCTTTTTAACCCCCCACTTCCCTAAAATGGGGGGTGGCAGTTTCTATGGAGTTTTTGAATACCGGTAATACTTTACCGCTATTCATGGTTTTAACAATATAAATAGTGAAATTCAAGGATAACCGGTTAAACCCAAATTACAACCGGTTTTGAGAATACCGGTAACGATCCCTGGTATGGAGCATTACGCAATTTTCAAGGTAGAAAGCTAAAAATTGGTATGCGGACTATTTGTGTGTGGTTTATTCTGTTCCGAGTTCTCTTCTGTGCTTTAAATCAGGAAAGGGGAACCGTGTTACCCCGAATTTAACGCGAGCGAAGCCGCGGGCAAAAGCTAGTATCAAGTATCTACACAAGACTGACACGTTACGTAAAATCCAAACACTATAATATTTAACTACGGAACCCGTAACCAGAAGTTCAATGTCTCGGTCAGGTTCACGCGTAAATATTTACGTTTCGGATGCGTCCGAGTGTGTGATGCGCGCCGTGTGTTTGAGAAGAATGTATAGTTTGACCACATTCACTCTGCATTAACTTTGCAGGAAATGCCACGATAATCATTTACTGATTTAAGAATTTGAGGATTCAGTGTGTAATTGATACAAGAGTGACATAATAAAGAGCTTTTCAGTCGAGTACCGTGTATAGGCCACGATGCTTGCTGAGCTTGCGAGATTGAAAAGCTTAATTATGTCACTATTGTATATAATGGTTTTTCTACGAGTGCATAGGCAAGCCGATAAGAATTGAGTTCGACGAACGTCTTACAACCTGCTGATTCTATACAATTTAGTAACCTCAATCTGCCGGTGGATTAAATTGCGCCGGCGGTCGGGGAGGAGGACACGGGCAGTCAGGGAGGAGGACAATAGTGTTATAATGTATGAAAATCCCTAAGAACATCGTTCCCGCAATCATCTTCTGGAATAATATTGACAACGTTTATAAAGTATACGTTTTGAATATACCTGTCAGTCATCTTATTGTAAAATTATAATGCAGTAAAAAAATGGAAAAGAGTGTCTCCCGTCGTCAATACACATCCTATCTTTGAGCTTTTTAGATTCATGAGGCATATAGACAAATAATGTAAATATAAATATATATATTTACTTGTATGTATATTTAAATGTAAGTAATCAATCAATCAAATATGTTTATCTACACTCACATTGTAAGTTCTCTAAAACGTGTTCGAAAACGGTAGGCAATGGCTAGCATTACCACAACCGATTTTACTATGATAAGCTTTTCATCTGTGGCAGTAACGTAATTTTAACTTTACATGCTCAAATATTGATGTGTTATGAGTTTTGATAACATAATGTACCATCGGGTTCAAAATTGCATGGTACCCGATAGTACACCTGCACGCTCCCGCGCGGCCGCCGACACGCGCCCGCGCGACCGCCGGCACAATCGAGTTGGCCATGGCGGTGCAATGGCGGCCATTCTATGGTTTCCGAATAAATAATATGACTGTAGATAAAGCAGTGTATGCAACTGTACGTAATTAGGCCTTATTACGTAACAGTTACATAAACTACTATTATTTACACTACTTTGACGATCATAATATAAATTTTCAACATACCTGCTCGTAACGAGGTTCTTATTCCACCGCTTTTATGCTCATAATCGTAGATATTAAACACGCGTGCATTTCACAATAATTATCCAACTAGTGGAATAATTTAATAATCCGATAAAGTGACGTTTGTACTCTAGTACCAAGTTGTACGTACGCAGACGAATCGTTGTAATTTAGTCGGGTGTTACCTTTACTTTGTTTTTTACTCTTTATGAGTTTACATTCTAAAAAAGTAAATAAGTATATTAAAAATATACACATTTACGATAGAATACAAATTATACAATCCTGATTGTGAAAAAGAATCATTTCAACTTATTATATTACTATACACAATAAATTACGTTTGAAACACGAATTGTCTGTTTTAATATTGGCTGTTTGGCATTATACGTCCGCGCCTTTGTCTCAAGCTGCACGCCCATCAAAAAAAGAAAATTGCGCGCCATTTATAAGTTAACCTCAAATCATTGTTTATTTGTTAGATTTTTCTCCTCGTGTTTTATTAATTTAAGCAAATTATATTTGCAATGAATAAGAAGACAACTTTAGCGTTAATTTAACCTCTGGATATATTTCAAAATTGTGATACATACTAGAAAATGTCATCATAAAAATCTAGTGAGCATACGTAAGAAAAAAATACTATAATTTATTGCACAATAAATGTCTTTGGTTTTATGAAATGTCTTTAATTTTATGAAATGATTTGAAAAAGAGTTCCAGATACTCAATAACACCACAAAAAAGGTTAGTTAAATTTAATTATCTTAGGTTCGTAAGTACCTCTATCCTGTAAACATTCTGACAATTATTGTATTTATCAAAAGTTATTAAGTAATTATACCTACTATTTATTCTGTTATTTCCTCGCAAAAGTGTTGAAAAACGTCGTATGAAACGCGTGTGCTTGATCATTACATAAGCTCAGCCTCCTTATGCGCACTCACATGCGTTCGTGCGCACAATATCGCTTCGTATGTAATATCAACTTAGCACACTTGTATCATAATGTACTATTGTATATATATTATAGATTAGGCTAAGACCTTTGGGAGGCATATACGGAGCCGAAGCCAACGCGCAGAGGCCCTTTCGACAATTTAATGAAAAGTGAGGGGTACACTAAGCGGATGGTGCCCCTGCCCGTGTCATGGGACGCACGCAGAGACAGCACCCGCTATGGTGTTAATTTATTATTATTATTATTAAATAAATAAATCTAAATCTAAAACTACAAAATGCGAGTCTTGATATTATTTATAATATTATAGTTTTATAAACTTATATAGATGTCCTATACAAAGGAAAAAGTGACCTAGGCCTCTGGTGCCCAGGGCTGGGATCGAACCAGCGTCTTCTGCATTCGCGGCAGACGCCTTAACCACTTGGCAACCCGGGTCACAGCAGCACCGGTCGAATTTTCCCGTGTACTTATATGCAATCTTTGTAAATGCTACGGCGCATTTTAGCCAATCATCTAAGGTAGAACATTATGAGTCCTTACCTCCTATCCGAACTCTTATTCTTTTTCTCATTTAAAGCGAGAGAGATGGCGTTGCCGTCAGTACAACTGAAGAACAAATCAAATTATTTTAATAAATATTTTGATTTGTTTATTTAAAGTAGACACACTACTATATAAATTATAAACTTTAGATGTCATATACAAAGCAAAAACTGACCTAGGCCTCCGGTGCCCAGGGCTGGGATCTAACCAGCGTCTTCTGCATTCGCGGCGGACGCCTTAACCACTTGTAGCGTGTGTACTTTAAATAAACAAATCAAAATATAATTTATATAATAATTTGATTTCTTCTTCAGGTATTATAGTATTATCTCTAAATATATAAAAGAAGAAACTGACTGACTGACTGACTGACTGACTGACTGACTGACTGACTGACTGACTGACTGACTGACATATCAACGCACAGCCCAAACCGCTGATTCTAGAGATTCCAAATTTGGCACGTAGGTTCCTTATAAGGTCCAGGGGTGCACTAAGAAAGGATTTTTCAAAATGCACCCCCTAAGGGGGTACAATGGGGGTCCAAAGTTTGTATGGGGAAAAAAGATTTGTTAGACTATTTTATTCGAAACTTCACAGGAGTATTCCTAACGATAAACGAGTAAATACGTGTTTCAGGTTTTTTTGAAAATTCAACCCCTAAAAGGGGAAAATGTGGTACATACAAACATACCAGTCTAACTGAGAACCTCCTTTTTGAGTACTTATAGTACGCGGGCGAAGCCGCGGGAAAAGGCTAGTATTGTAATATTTATGATATAAATCTAAATCTCACCTGAAACAACAGCCACCAGCAACAACAAGAACGCGGGAGTAGCAGCCATCTTGTAACTTTAACTTTTTAAACTCGCACTCGGAAACCGAACAGCATAACTAGACCAATTAAAAAAAAACTGATCCTTCGACCGGTTCCGTCGTCTCGCTCACTCACTGCGCGCACTCTGAAACAAAAAATGGGAGTTATGTAGGTTTTTGGGGTCCGTTCGCATCCTGTTGTTAAAGATTATAAAATTCATAAAATTGTAATGGAAAGGTTGGAAAAAGCATTTTTACAATTGTTTGATTGATTTTGTTAAACTTAAGGAATACTAATATAAGGTAAACTAATAATTAATCTTTGTTGCGGTATACATCAAAAGGTACCATTTGGGGGCCAGCGCTCACGCTTTTGTTGCTCAAATACAACTTCCGCCAAGTGGTACCTTTTCAAAAAAATATCACATTTTAGTTTTTTTTTAATTACTGATAAAATTGTACTAAATAATTAATCTCATTAATATTTCATTGCATTATGGAATAATTTCACACTGTTCTCATTAATTTACACTTAAAAGTAAGCTATATGTAAGTATACAGTGTAGTAACACTAGCAACCTAGTAACCACATCAACATGACTGTTTCTAAACTTCCAAAAGGCTGAAAATTGAATTATGTCATATACCTATACATATTATCCTAAAAATTCGTCATTGCAGTCTTAATTACACAGATTAACAATTCAATATAATTAAAACAAATCCTACAAAACCCCATCCCATTTCAGAAACTAAAACCTCACTCTAAAATTCGAGGATAAAGAACAAAATCTATGTTTATAAAGTGTTTTTATTTGTGCATTAAAAATCGAAAAGAATAAATTTAATTCATCAATTACTCAAATCATTAGAATCCGTACGTTTTGAAGTAATCTCTAATTGCATTTTACTATCAGATAACTACGATCTTGCCTAATCTAACTACGGAACCCTTATCTTCAAAACTAATCGCACTTCACCGCGGCAACGCTTTTTTTAATAAAAGTCACAGATTAGGCAATTTGAAGCGTTCCAGAACTGATGAGGCACAACTTTCTAAATCAAAACGTCTTATCTCCCTTTAAATTTCATATAAAGTTCCCATTTCTCTTTTGAGAGGTTTGTAGAACTCTCAAATATAAAATGACGTATCTCCCTTGAATGGTTATATGAAATTGTCATTTCTCTTGTAAAAGGTTTGAATAGCAACGCTTTTTCTTAGAAACACAGGTCGGGGTTTTGATTTAAAAAAATGGTAGAGAGATGTGATGGAGATTTTGGTATTCAGATTTATGTAAAGCGTTGAAGCTTGAATTAGGGTTGTATGGCACAATAATGAGAGCAACAAAACCCGACCGATTAGTCTTCCATACTATCCTTATTTCTAGATCCGGGTATCTGGCAGCTTTTAATGGGTAGATGTCAGAGTGACAGACTAGCAAAATATTTGAATTGGAAAATAGTAATACCAAATAGGTAAAAACTGCCGAAATTGTCTCAGTTATAACTTTGTTTGTAACTTACAAATGTGTTTATATTTCTACAAATCAGTAGTCTCCCGTATACTTCAAACACACACTACACAGACTCATCATTAAGCTTTTACAAGGAGCACGGGGTCACCACACATAAGCTAAATTTTATTCGTTAATTTCTACGATTCGAACAGCACATCTCAATAGTATTCTACATCATTTTGTATTATAAGTTATAACAATCCAGGTTAGTCCCTATAACTTGATTTTTGTGGATATTTTTAATTAAAAAAAAAAAAAAAAATATTATAGGACGATCTTACACAAACCGACCTAGTCCCACAGTAAGCTCAATAAGGCTTGTGTTGTGGGTACTAGACGACGATGTATATAATAGATAAATATGAATAAATACTTAAATACATAGAAAACAGCCATAACTCAGGAACAAATATCTGTGATAAACACACAAATAAATGCCCTGACCAGGATTCGAACCCGGGACCTCCTGCTTCGTAGGCAGGGTCACTACCGACTGGGCTAGGAGGCCGTTAATTCACATGAGTAATGATAAAAAACGTTAACTCAAATGAAATAAGCGGTCGCGCTCTCATACTAAATTAGTACGGGAGCGCCGATGTGTGGTGACCTCGAGTTGTACTTATGATCTATTTAGTGGTTGAGGTTATCTGTGACTACAAATCAGGTAGCCTCCCGTGTATAAAACCCAAGTATTTGTTACAGACAGACACCTCCCGACTAGTTCGACCGGTTCTACCACGTTTCCTATTACACCACTCCCCAAAAGGTTATATACGACATAGAAACTTAATGACGTTAGGTCTTTTGAATATTGTGGTCTTGAAAATTGTTGCAAGCGACTTGTATCCGTATATTTTTGACCAATTTTGAGCTTTATTGTGAAGAAATAAAGTCCTCTGTCAGTCAATTGTTGATATACGCTTGTTTATAGGCAAAAGAAAAATAAAGGTAAGTATACAATTTATATGACGTTAAGCTTTTTTGGTTCTAGACAGTATTAAAGGATGTAAGCGACGGAGAAAGGCTCTTTTTACTGTTACAAATTATAGTTAACAAAACCGGCCAAGAGCGTGTCGGGCCACGCTCACTGTAGGGTTCCGTAGTTTTCCGTCCGTCACAGTAAGTGTCCCCACTTAAGAGTTAATAACACCGCCATGTAGGATATGATATGAGAGTTCCACGTACAGCGACATCTATCGGCAAATTAAGTAAACTATTGCGCGCGAGCATAAAGTATGGAAGATGATTTTTATGGGATAATTCTTTATTACGTGAACCGATTTTCACCGTTTTTACTTTATTTGAAAGCACGTCATTTCATTGTAATTTTGTAGAAATTACAGGTACAATAAACACCTGCTTATACGGTTAAATTACAAACTTAGTTCAGAAATTATTTTGTATTTTTTTTTTCAAAAACTATTCATCCTATCAAGTTCAAAATAATTTTCCTAGAAAGTTTTTATAAAGTTCTACTTTTGAGATTTTTTTCATATTTTTAAAACTTATGGTTCAAAAGTTAGAGGGGGGGGGACGCATATTTTTTTACTTCTGGAGCGATTATTTCCGAAAATATTTACATTATCGAAAAATGATTTTAGGAAACCCCTATTCATTTTTAAATACCTACCAATAATATATCACACGTTAGGGTTGAAATGAAAAAAAAAAATCACTCCCCAATTTACGTATAGGGGAGGTACCCTAATAAAAAAAAATTCCACTTTTTATTTTACCACTTTGTCGGCGTGATTGATATACATATTAGTACCAAATTTCAGCTTTCTAGTGCTAACGGTCACTGAGATTATCCGCGGACGGACGGACGGACGGACGGGCAGACATGGCGAAACTATAAGGGTTCCTAGTTGACTACGGAACCCTAAAAAAGTAATAGTTACGACTTAAAAAATTCTCTTGATCAAGTTTTTTCGATATACTCTATACTTTGTTTTTTTTTAAGATTAATTTTAGGATTTTTTAGAAAACTAGCTAAACATGTTAGTCTCTAACCTGTCTGATTTAAACACACCGCACGTAAACCATCAAACAATAGTTAACGATTAAGAGTTCACTTTTTTATATGGATGATATATTTGCTGTACCAATGAACCAAAAAGCGCACTAATTTCACTCAACTTTGTTTGATATTTTCGGCCCAAAAAGTACAGGTCATCTGGCCTTGGGGGGGGAGGAGGGTTGCGATTAAATCGCAAAAAGTAAGGTAGGTAGGTTAGGCTAGGTTCACTTTACATTGGACAAGTCATAGAGTAAGAATTGAACAAAAGGAAATAGCTTGAGCCGTAAAATTAAAGTCCTGATTGTACGTCACGAACCCGCATTGTTGAGCCACTTGCAATTGTTCGTAATTTAGCCGTGCAATAAATAACCGATGTAACTGACAGTTGACAGTTAGTCGGTAACATCGATCGTTCATAACACGGCAAAATTACGAACAATGGCAAGTGGCTCAACAATCCGGGTTCGTGACGTGACTGTACATAATAACAGTCGACTACAAAGAGATGTATCCAACTTTTTCACCTTAATGCGTTGTAATCAGATCCAAAAGTTGGAATCCAAATGTCTTTATGTATGTTTTATCTCCCACGTGAAATACTCTAGATAAAATTAACAAAGGGTTTAAATGAATTAGAATACTGCTCATTCATTTATCGAAGTTTCCGACTGACTTCGCAGTTCGGCTGGCTGGGCACAATGGCGACCACATTAATAAAATTTACATGAGATTTTTAATAAGCATTATTAATTTAACAACAATTAAACTACATTTCCAGTCAATATGAACTTTCATATTTAAACTATATAGCTTTTGTCGTCGCAAATGTCTGCGTATATTCTAGACTCTAGGAGCTTGGAGTAGGATATTTTTTAATGAAAAATGTAATGTTGAACATTTTATTAGATGCTTCAATTATCGCACCTCCATTGTAAATTCATCCCCCTTTAAGGGATAATTTCTGTAAAAAAAAGCTCTCCTATGTTTCCCGGGACTCAAATTATCCCCATACATCCATACTAATATTATAAATGGGAAAGTGTATGTGTGTGTTTGTTTGTCCGTCTTTCACGGCAAAACGGGGCGACGCATTGACGTGATTTTTTAAGTGAAGATAGTTGAAGGGATTGAGAGTGACATAGGCTACTTTTTGTCTCTTTCTAACCCCCCACTTCCCTAAAATGGGTGGTGGAAGTTGGTATGGAGCATTCCGCAATTTTCAAGGTAGAAAGCTAAAAATTGGTATGCGGACTATTTGTGATTAACAAAAAAATCGTGCATAAGCTAGGCTATAAAGACAAATAATATTGTCTACAGCTTGGAAGAACAGTAGCGTATTAAAATAATATCCTGTTCCGAGTTCTCTTCTGTGTTTGAAATCAGGAAAGGGGGACCGTGTTACCCCGAATTTAATGCGAGCGAAGCCGCAGGCAAAAGTATTTTATATTGCTTTACTGTGTAACAAAAATGCTTGTGATCCGTTTAATCCGTCTAATTATAAAAAACTAAAAAAAAAATCATGCAAAAATAAATATTGATTTTGTATGGAGGGTCCGGCTGGGACGACTGGTCAAAAAAAAAATATTTTATTTTGCCCAAAAATTTTTCCTCTTTTTTCTTCGTCGCAATACGATGCCAATTATGCCCTTAAACGGATCACCACTATTTTTCTTACACCCTGTATACATATAAATAAGTAGGGATAGTAGGTATTTTTTTATACCACGATGGTGGCAAACAAGCATACGGCCCGGCCCGCCTGATGGTAAGCAGCTACTATAACCTCAGAGAACAAAGACTGTAACCTATGGACATGCGCGTTGCCGACCCTTCACAAAAAGGAGGATTCACTGTGTTGATGCTTAACTACCCGCCCCGGCTTCGCACGGGATAAAAAATGTTTATTGTGGGTTATCCCTAGGAGATAGACATATACCATCATGTAATTTTTTGTAGACCTTTCTAATATGTACAATACTGTAGTACATTATTTTGATCTATCTCTTAGGACTCAGCCAGCGTTTGCAATGTAAGCGCAATTAATGGGTTTATTTACGACATCACATTAGAAACCTCTAAAATCATCAGTGTTTGCTCTTCTATATTATGCATGTATTATACATATAAATCTTCCTGTTGAATCACTCTATCTATTAAAAGAAACCGTATCAAAATCCGTTGCTTAGTTTTCAAGATCTAAGCATACATAGGGACAAACAGCGGAAAGCGACTTTGTTTTATACTATGTAGTGATATAAGACTAAGTTAAGACAGCACAGCACAGATATCTAACACTGTCTTCTGCTATGTATCAGTTTTTACTCAGTTTTCAGGAGCCATAGAATAAAATGGCCAAATCTCCTGGTCCTGGGACCCTTTCTGACATTTCAACCCAACAGACTGTCCTCAGTTGAAGATGTATACCTACCGCTTAAGGATTCTCTCTAAAAAAATGAACGGGCCCTTATTGATAACCCGCAATGATGTACCTTTCACTTGAAAACGTCACTAGATAACAGGGACTGAAGAACCCCTCTATTTGATAACGCTGTTATTTGGTTACAAAATGATATGGTTACCCTATATTCAATGTTATGCCCCTGTCTAGTGTCTTAGCAATAGAGATGAAATTAGCTTGATAGGTAAAGGACTTTCATTTCGGTAAGCGCTATATTATCATTATCAGCAGCAGCAGCAGCAGCCAGTATCAGTCCACTGCAGGACATAGGTCTCTCCCATGGTACGCCACTGCGCTCGATCTTCTGCTCTGCTCCTCCAATCCGTACCCGCCAAGCGCTTACCTTTGGGTAACTCAATGATGTGCTTACTAAATTGATAGTTTTTAAAAACTACCCTACCGAATACTTACTCGATCTAATATCCCTTTATTGGTAACCGGTTCCGGTATCTTCTAAACGATCATTTTATTTCACTTATGGAATATAACAAGCATACAAAGGCAAGATAAATAATAGCGTTTGAAATGGTTTACGTCCATTTAGTTATGAAAGATATAATTAGGCAAGCATTAGAGCTCAAACCACATCGTTTTTCCTACATAATGAGGTTGTGGTTGAAAACAGGCCCATTATTTTATTTTTTTCGTTTAAGATATTATAACCAATATAGGATTAATATACTTTTTATAAAGGGGAATAACAGGGCTTTATCATGAAAATATATTTTTCATGTTACGACCATAAATAAATAAAAAATAGGCATTTATTCAAAAAAATATCAAACGTTGATTTCATATTTTTTATGTTTTCTCAGTTTTCTTATATGGAAAGGTATAAATAAAATACCAAAAATGAATTCAGCATCCTTGCTTTACACGAAAATGATATCAAACTTGACTATATAGCTCAATTTTATTTTTAATTAATTATGGGGGGCACCCCCCAATTCGTCAAAAATTTGCATCAAAAATTTGATTGGCTCCCCTTCTTAAATTAATCTTAGAGCCTAAAGGATTAGCTCTGCAAAAGGAAATTCCATCATCATCATTTTCCGTATAAATAAGTGTACACCACCGACTAAAAGAAAAAAATAAGATCTAATGTCAGAATCTTAACAGCGGAGATTCATATAAAAGTAATATATTATCAATGACTCAGTACATAAAGAGTGTCATAATTCCTTATTGACACAAAATGACGGACGGCTGAATAGACAAACTCTCCTTAAAGTGGCCAAAACCCCATCTGCCTCTACGAGTATATAATTTTCCCCTCATCTGCTCTAAAAAGCTTTTTTTATCTTTTAAAATCAGCATGTATATACCTAAAGTTGCCTTTTATCCCCAACTGTATCATGAAGCTGTAACAAGTGCCTTTTTCCGAGTTGTACACTCTACTTTTCAATCCGAATACGAAGAAAGTTAAAACTTACATGTGTATTTTATAAAACCAATTCGAGCATAGACTTGTCGGTCACGTCTGAAAATATATACATTTAATGTGACAAAAACATGTATACAAGACTACGCCTTGGTAATAGAGTCCTGTGATCAATGTTACTCTGCGTCCGTAGGAAACAGCTTAGCCACCCCTACACGTGATCCCTGGGTGGTGCTAAAAGAGTAACAAACTTGGCAGCTGCACTGTCCCATCTGGACCTCGCAGCTCTCACTGGATTTTCTTCATCATCTGCTTTCCCACTACTTATACCTGAGAGATGAAATGCCTATCTATATATATTCAGTGACATGTAGCCATTACGATAAATAAATAAATGGAGTCGTGGCTATAATACATATTTTTGTCACATTAAATGTACCTATCCATGTTTTCAGACTACAATTTCCTGAGGTAACTTTTGAATAAATGAAAAATTCAGAGCATGAAAAATAAAAAAGTATATTTGTATATAGAATGACGAGATTGTGCGTGCGCGCCGCAACACTTGTGGGACGCTCGTTTTGCGCTTATTCGTGCGCGCGCGCCGTTCACACGCACGCAGACAGCGTTCGCATAAAAATAACTTGGGAAGATAATTATAACTTAGTTTTCGAAATGTATGGAAGGACCTTGAAAGGAATACATTTTCTTTCGCCAAGGTCTGGGAGACAGAGACAGACAGGAGTCACAGGAGACATACACGTCCTTTTAAAATATTATGTACATAAACTGTACTCGTACTTTATACGTTCAAAGCAGTATACGTTAATAAATAAGGTAAAACAGTTCTAGTAGATGGTATGTGTCAAATTAAACTTGTTGATAAATACATTGAAAAAAGTTAATTTTGGCATCGACATTCGTATAACTAATAACAAAGGTTAACTGGAAGAAATTCCTTAAAGGGATAACTCCGCCTTTGTACGTTACGTATATATCGTGGCATATGTCACTCGCTGTATTTTTTGTACAATAAAGTGTTTTACTACTACTTACTAGTAAAATAACTATATTTTTAAACAAAAAAGAACCGACTTTACTTAGCCTCCACCCACCCAAAAGCAAATGCCCGAGCTACTGAAAAAAATACTCTAATTACTATAGGTGTGCCTATAATATTGAAGAGTTCCCTCGATTTCGAAAAAAAGCAAAAACAAAGATCCCGACGAAATGATAACCTCCTCCTTCGAAATCATGAAGCCGGTTGAAAATAATTATTTTAGGTTGACACCGGAGCCAAATTGTGCCGAAACTCTGATAGTTTAATTGACAACTCTTTAAGCAGTTAACTACGAAATGTTGACGACAAGAATAGTAAAACAGCTCAAAGCAAGAATTTAACTAAAGACCGCACACACGTACTACCGTAAGGGATAGACATAGATGACGATAAAATCACTTCTACAGCACAAAACAAAACAATTACCATTGTTTTCCTTAGCCGACACAACTTTATAAGAAAAATATGAAGTTTTCTCGTAGTAAACATAGAAATTCTTGAAGAAATCGCGAATTATATCTATTTGTACCCCTCCACTGCTATAAGTAATGGCGTGGAGGGTAACAAAAAAGGTGAGTCTATGACAAGGACCAACGATAATAGCACCTTCTCTGTTGTACAGTCGAGGACAAAGAGATGTATACACTTTTGGACCTTATTACAACGCAATAAGGTCCAAAAGTGTATACATCTCTTTGTCCTCGACTGTACCTATTGAAAGTGTAATAAGACCATCCCGTTCGATCATGGTATTGTTACTACCATGACAGGTCTATGGCTGGTATATCTATGTTAAACAGTGTCAAGTTAATAATAAAGTGCATCCGAAGCGCTGCTAACGCTACCGCGTATCCGCTCCCGAAATAGCCGTCTTTGTCTCACATTCGTACTGGAAGATATCTCTCACGGTCGCTGGGGATCGATGTAAATGTTAACATACATATTTGGACCTGCATTTGTGTCTAAACTGCTTTTCGGTGCATCCGTGTATAATTTGCTTTGTAGCACACACTTTCTACGTAATACCATTATGTATTATGTATTCTACGGTACACCTGTAAAAGCAATACGTACCGTTCATTGAACTTAGCTTTAATAGCTGTATCGATAACAGAAGTAAGCCAGGTGGGAAGTATGAAGATATGCCTTCGTTATTGCAAACTATGTTAGTATATTCAACGGAAGAAATACGCTAGGCTAGTTTTTAGGGTTCCGTACCCAAATGGTAAATACGGGACCCTATTACTAAGACTCCGCTGTCCGTCGGTCACCACGCTGTATATCATGAACCGAATATTTATTTTATTCTGTTTATTTAGTACTAGCTTTTGCCCGCGGCTTCGCGCGCGTTAAATTCGGGGTAACACGGTTCCCGTTTGCCCCCCGGAATGCTCCATACATACTTCCACCCCCCATTTTAGGGAAGTGGGGGGTTAGAAAGAGACAAAAAGTAGCCTATGTCACTCTCCATCCCTTCAACTATCTCCACTTAAAAAATCACGTCAATTCGTCGCCCCGTTTTGCCGTGAAAGACGGACAAACAAACAAACAAACACACACATACACTTTCCCATTTATAATATTAGTATGGATTTGTTGTTATAGCGGCAACAGAAATACATCATCTGTGAAAATTTCAACTGTCTAACTATCACGGACGGACAGGCGGACGGATAGCGGAGTCTTAGTAATAGGGTCTCGTTTTACCCTTTGAGCACAGAACCCTTAAAAAATTGCAACAAAGGCCCCAATGAATTGATAACCGCTTCCTTCGAAATCTTGAAGTCGGTTGATAAGACCATTCGTCAGAATTATTAACTTTTACTAACTAATTATTAATAGAGATAAATATTAAGGGGCTGACCACAGCTAAATCCCCTCCCTATCATTTTCAGTGCGAGTGAAAGAGAATCACTGTGTCACGATTAGTATGGGAGCTCATTGCAAATTTTGCAAATAGATGAATTAAAAAAAACTACGCATTAATTGGGAAATATAAAACAACGAAGTTTTAAGTATTAGTGCGGTGGAATTTTGTCCTTAGTTACAGACATATAAATCAAGACACTAAAGGCATACGACTGTTTAAAGCAAATTTTAAGATGTAACTTTGGAATTATTTTCTATCACGCCGATTTCGTCCAATCGTGTATCAGAATCAACGAAGTTCTTCCAAATATAACTAATACACATATTTTTTTTACTTTCTCGAAACAAGTAGTTATAGCTAAAACACTGTTTGAGTAAAGTCAATTTGAAGGTCATCGGGTGTTGTCAGCCTCTTAACCCTTGAATTGGTTCAATTACCTATTATCAAAATTTTGTTAATTAATTGGACTAGTAATTCATATTAAAACCTATTGAATATCAATCAGTTTCCCAATAAAATAGTATTTCAATAGTAATTTATTGCGAAATTGCAGGCACTAAAAGTAATTATGTTCCACGTAAATTGCTGGAGCGGGTGTTTAAAATTTAAATTAATTTTATATGAATTCATTTTCATAAAATTGGTGTGATTGTAAAAAAAATTGCCAAGTTCAAGAGATTACATTTAAATATTTTGAGTAATTGAGAACTTATAGTCTACATTAAAAAAACTATTTAAAACGGGGTATTTACCATGTGTATTTGTTTTTCCGAGTTTTCTGATATTTCGGCACAGTTACAGGCCCCATTATTATCAAATAGTAACTGAAGTTAGTTGTAGTAGAAGAAGTTAGTTAGTTGTGGTCTACACACCATACCGACAACACAAAACATGTATTCATGGTAAATACCCCGTTTTAAATAGTTTTTGTAACTTATCGTAAAGTGTAGGTACAGTTTAATCACATCCTATTATATCGAATTATATCGAACCAATCCCGACTTCAAACTTATACACTTTTGATTGTATTTTAAAGATACTTATTGGGGGATACTAATATGATTATTGTATATATATTGCTATTATTTTTATATTTTTTAACGTGACGATCATGACAGAAAGTCTTATAACTTTGAAAATAATGCAATATTGCTTGTTGGTCTAAACTTAATATAATGTAATTGTTTTTTTTTTATACCACGACGGTGGCAAACAAGCATACGGCCCGCCTGATGGTAAGCAGCTACCGTAACCTATGAACGCCTGCAACTCCAGAGGAGTCACATGCGCGTTGCCGACCCTTTACAAAAAGGAGGATTCACTGTGTTGACGGCTAAAGGAACAAGAGGGTCTCTCATCGTCAACACACTGGGTCCTCTTTGAGCTTCGTAATTGTCTTTCGTGGAATAAAACAAATCTGATCTAATCTAATCTATACCTACGTGAGTAAACATTCAAAAGTCAAACTTCTTTATGCACTGACACATATTTAAATACTATTTTTATTGAATATTTAATTTTGACTGGCACTCTGATAATGATAATGGAAAAAAGTGTACTACGGTTTTCCTTTCAGGTGTTCCTACACGAGTTTTTCTACAAATATGGAGATTTTGCCTGTATCCGGCATAAAGTAGGTAGTCTATGCCCATTACAAGGGCTTAAACTTAACCATATTTCATCAATATCTACTTAAGGGACACCTCTAAATTTGTTGTGAGCCCATAGCCATAGTTAAAAAATCCTAACTGTTATGAATATTCATAACTATAAACAAAATTCATAAGCTTTAAGAATGTTTCTAGTTTCAAAGGTTTCATGGTTTCTAAGATTTAGGCGATGTGTTGTCTTATTAATTTCTAGGCAACGTTACTGTTTTATCGATCGAGCGGAGCGTCAGCGAAGCAAAGTTCTTACAAACAACTTCGGATCGGACACAACAGTCACCTGGTTACTGAGACGTCTTGGCATTTCGATAGCTTTTTGATTTTGTGCATTTGTTCCGCGATAACTTTATTAAAGTCTTTCTGATCTTGAAAGTTGAGATTGTAAGCAGGAGCGATCAAGGGATTATGGAGCTAGAAGACTAATCTTTATATTGATTAATTTGTTTGCAAGTAAATCGCGAGTTCTCAGTTCAAGGCGGACTACTAGTTACGTCTTGAATTTGCTCAAAGCACCCTAAATTTCATAAAAGTATATAACGGGTCATTAAGTTTCCTTTACACAAAAGTTCGTAACACGTGTCAATTTTGAATGTTTAGTATTTGTGCAATTAACGTCCGAACTTGGCCGTGTTTCTACTAGTCTACAGCATTGAGAGCAATCGAAGCGTATATTTACCTGTAAAATTGAAATTCCAGCATTCATGTCGATTTAATTTCTTTGCTTTATAATTTATAAGTTTTATAACGTATCTATATAATCGTAGGTGCAGATAATAATAATAATAAAAATATTTGGGACTAATATCCATAGTTTGTTAGTTACAGACTTATTTACTAGTGTTAATAGTTACAATCAAATAGTTAACTAAGAAATTAAGGAACAAAATTTAATATTCATAAACCTGCGGAAATTCCTACTTTAATATTTTTTACTCTCGTCTTTGTATGACGTCAAATATGATTTAAACAATTAATTGCAGCATCAGGTTGAATAAAAAAATTGTCTTGTCTGTCTTCTCATACATGACAGGTATCAGGCATAAGAGCCGTAACAAGCGTTTCAAAAACCGTTCCATTGTTTATCGTATTATCGCGCAATAAATCCCAAATTCGAACAGGTATTCCGATGTACTTACGACCTTTATCAGTGGTGAGGCACGCGTCAACCTAAAAGCGTATAAAAATCATAATCGTATTCGTTCTTCAGATCGATATGTGGACAAAGAAGTGAGTCATCAGTCAGTCGTGATTTCATTCCATGTTGATATTCATATCGCTCAAGAGTTTTCCAGACCAGTGTAATATAAACTTATATAGATGTCATATACAAAGGGAAAAGTGACCTAGGCCTCCGGTGCCCAGGGCTGGGAACGAACCAGCGTCTTCTGCATTCGCGGCAGACGCCTTTACCACTTGGCCACCCGGATCACAGCCGCACCGGTCGAATTTTCCCGTGTATAAGTTACCTGTACTTAAACTGTATGAGGTGTGCAATGAAAAGTATTTATTATTATTGTTTGTAGGTGAGATAATCGTAATATAACCAAAAGTTTTCTTGACTGTTGTAACTAACAGATAGAGCCATAATTATCTAGATAGCTTATTTCTATTGGTTTAACAAAGCTTGCAACAAATTTCTGTTTTGCCATGGTAAGCTATTGTTGCGAAATTATTGTACATTTTTTTGGCTAGGATTTCCTAAAACAGAAAATTCACATAACACATTACTGATGGACAGAGCCATAATAACCTAAACGGCTTATACTGGTTTTAGCACCTCACAGGCGATTGAATGAACACCCTACGATTACCAAGCAGTGCCTACTGTCATTAACCAACATGGCGCCGGGCCGCGGTTACACCGACGGGGTTTTTTTTTAAAAAAGGTCGCCACAGATGATTCGTATGTTCACTACATAAAACATTGACGGCCGTTTTATAAACGACGATTATTCTGATGGTTTTTCCAATTCTAACATCGGTATCGGTTTTTTAAGGTCGTTCACAACACGTCAACTAATAATAAATAGACTTGGCGGGGGCACTTCCAAGCCCCTATGTAAAGGTTATCTAGTTGTACTTATAGCTGTGAAACTTAACACAAAATACATCACCATCTAATAAAAAGAACTTGTAAAGTGAAAGTTCCATAAAACTAAACATGACAAGCTGTCAAATTCACCGACAGGCGAGAGACAGCCGCTGTCAATGTCACTGTCAAATATAACTGATTAACTTGTACAAATCAGTCAAAGTATAACAAGTCTATTTGGTGTGAAACTTTCGCTTGATTTTATCATTTGTGATGGAGTCTATCCGGAAAGAGAAGTGTCGTGGTTTATACGGGAAGTCACATTTTACGACACTTCTCTTTGAGGACAGACCTAGATCAGAAGGTTTTTTTGTTCAAATACAATATTGAATACCTTCCGTCAGGTGGTACCTTTTCCAAAACAGTCTCACATATTACCTTACCGTTAAATGTAGGTGGGTGAATCAACTGTTATCAATCACCAATTGGGTACTTTCCTGAGTAAAAAAAATATAATTCTATTTAGTCCGTCAGTTAGATTATCAAAAAATATTGGACGCGTATTTTTTATTTTGTCAATCAAACAAAAATTGGTGATGATATAGCCCGTTAAACTTCCGCATGACGTCACATTATACTAAAAATTGTACTGAAATATGATCTAACTGACGGGCTAAATATATTTTTTTAGGAAAGTAGCCAATTATCTTTTACTAAGTATATAAAAACATTAGCAGACGACTTTAGGATAATACTAATTACGAAGCGATATATTAACTTCCAAATTAACCGATCATACCTATTAAACACATCAAATGTACCTACATTCCCGAATAAAACCGGTAACGCAGGAGAAAATGCACATTTTTCATACAAATTTCATACAACATGCTCTCCTGCGTTACCAAACATAAATAATGAAATGACTCCTTAACTCAAAAAATCTTTATAATTTAAGATTAGTAGTTAAGTTTTTTATGAATGTACCTAACTGTTAATGAAATAAACAGATTAATTTTTTTTTTTTTTTAGAGAATCATAAAATATATATTTTCATGAACTTATACACTAAAGTGTTGGCTTGATTGTCTGATGTAACAAACATGTAAACGATCCATTATTTTTTTCTAAAATTTGATATTTAATGGAGCATGACGAAAAATGGGCCTTTTTCTAAAATTTGATGACCCAGGTACATTGTCAACTAAGCGAAATTTAATGTACCGCCATAAATGAAATAAAACTACTTTCGCAGAGAAAGTACCGGCAGTACCGAGTCACCTGCCACTTAAAACGATATTTATACCCATACGAGTGTAGTTGACGTACAATTTAAAAGATTGTCAATCATGTTGTAATTGTAAACACTTTTAAACCATTCTGTTTGGCTGTTTTCACTATATTTTCTCAAATAACCTCTAACTCTGCGACGGCGCTAAGATATCGGGTATATTAACCCTTACTTTGGGAATTTATTTATTGTTTATTTATTTATTATAATGTCACTTACAGCTTACACCACACATGACATACAGATATAAATAATAGTTACTTAATACAGGTATATAAGTTAATTAATTACAATTACCACAGATTAATTAGACAACAGATGGAATTACAGAAATTAGCAACAAATTGTCAGAATTAACAAAATTTTAGGCTAGGTACTGATAGTGCTAGATGCCACAAATGTATGACCTAATCAACATAATATAAGGTATGACCAACTTTTTGTATATTTTCTTGCTTAGAATATTTTAGACTATTGAGGATCACGGAGGCTAGAACCCACGACAATGGATATTTTGTGCCAAATTAAGGGTTAAGAGGATCACGTGACGATTTCTTTACAAAACGAAGGTACAGCGTGAGGCATCCTTTAGTGTGGCTAGCACCCATTAATGTGAAAATGAAAAAGACTTGCTTAAAAGCCGAGATTTTACCACCATTCATAAAATCGAGTAACAGCCATCAAAACGGTGTGAGCACACCCCCTACTGTGTTGACCACTCTGTCGCCTAGCAACAAGTATACCCTGTATCCATATACAGGGTCGTCTATGTATACAGGGCATAGAGGGAAGTTCGGTGGAGTCAGACTGATTGTGGTTTAACGTTTGCATATTTTAGGGAGGTGTAGACTGGTTGAGGAAGTTTTGTAAATGGGTAATTATTTGTAACATTTATTTTAAAAGGTACCATGTGGCGGAAATGGTACCTTTTAATTTTATAATTGAAAGAAAAATACTACTCATAGTGTTGTGTTCCTACTGGTGATTAAGGCAGCCAAAGAGCTCAAAGAGGACCCAGTGTGTTGACGATGAGGGACCATCTTGTTCCTTTAGCCATCAACATTCCTCACACATGAATCCTCCGTTTAGTAAAGGGTCGGCAACGCGCATGTGACTCCTTTGGAGTTGCAGGGGTCTATAGGTTACGGTAGCTGCTTACCTTCAGGCGTTACGTATGCTTGTTTGCCACCGTCGTGGTATAAAATAAAAATAAAAAATGGAAGAATTCACTGCGCCGAGCAAGATTCGAACGTCTGACGTAAGCAATGCAGGAACTGATGGAAAGATTCACCGAGTTTGAGTAAGCGTCGATGGCTCAGTTGGTCAGAGCGATCGGACCGGTGTTCCGAAAGGTAGCAAAAAATGTTTGTACCATTTCTACAGGGTTAGGATAAAAGTGTATAAACATACATTAGTAAAGTGGCGTTCGTATATTCTAGTATATTAGAATAGTTTGATGTCTCAATTAGAATCAATACTAGATATATTAAATGTTTTATGGCATTAAGTCATCCCATAGAGAACGGTCACAGTATTAAAATTTTAACAATGACGTTAATAAATTTTAACAATTAATCAATACAATGATGTGATGAGGGACCTTGTTCCTTTAGTCGTCAACACAGTGAATCCTCCATTTTGTAAAGGGTCCATAGGTTACGGTAGCTGTTTACCATCAGGCGGGCCGTATGCTTGTTTGCCACCGTCGTGGTATTAAAAAGAACTCACGATAATGAGTTAGTAATAACAAAAACACGGAATCCAAACAACCCTCTAACGACGATTTCTGAAAACACCATTTCGGGGTTTCACCCTTACTAACTACTTTCGTGGAAACGTGTTATTAAATGAAATATTTATTAGCTTGAATACGTTATAATGAAGTTAAATACCGACATATATATTTTACTAGCTTTTGCCCGCGGCTTCGCTCGCGTTAAATTCGGGGTAACACGGTTGCCCTTTCCTGATTGCCCCCCGGAATGCTCCATACAAACTTCCACCCCCCATTTTAGGGAAGTGGGGTGTTAGAAAGAGACAAAAAGTAGCCTATGTCACTCTCCATCCCTTCAACTATCTCCACTTAAAAAATCACGTCAATTCGTTGCCCCGTTTTGCCGTGAAAGACGGACAAACAAACAAACACACACATACACTTTGCCATTTATAATATTAGTATGAATTAATTTATTATTATTTTGATAAACATTACACAATACAATACAAGGTGATTCATAATCGTTGATCAGGTACCAATTTTTGTAATTCAGTTATCGATACTGTATAACTTTTACGATCGATGGGACCAACTCCGAAATCGCGAAAAATTTTTTTGGTTTTTTCATACACTTCGGCCAATCAGGTCAGGTGTTGTTGTTTTCTAAGGGGAAGCCAAAAAATATTTTGCGATTTCGAAGTTGGTCCCATACAAAATTTCTGATCACCGATTATTCTGTAAGTATATAGGCACTAAGAAATAATATACAAAAAAGAAAAAAAATATTTTAAAAGGTTACTACGTTGTTGTACTGTTTTTTCTAAAATAATACATTACACGTTTATGCCATATATCCTTTTTTATGTTTACTGTTAAAAGTACAGTACAAGAAAGGGCATTGCCCCCCATTAGCCGCCCCCCCCCCCCCCCACCCTCCCTAGCTACGAACCTGACTAAAGTACCTACAAAGTACTTTAGTCAGAAAATAAGTATTTTTCCTCGGCATATGTTTATCGCGCACTTCTCATTTTTAAAGTAACACCTGATTTCAGTGTCCTCGTTTATAAAAAATGCCATCAATATCAGACCAGATCAGACATCAGAACAGAAAAAAATCATGTGATAAGTGTTCGGAAAAGTTATGGGAAAAAATGTTATCTTTCTGACTCCGATAACTTTTCACGATTTTACGAGTATAAAGAAGACTAAACCAAACTAATGGATGTGCTTTTAAAATATTCTAAAAGCTTTCAGAAACTAATACGGCAGGCAGGTATGAGTTTTCACCCATATATTCATACTTCGTTTTATTCTATTAGTACCTATTCCATTTCTTATACAGTCTGTAATATTCAGAGCAATGACGCGTAGTTTCAGTGTCCGCGAGATTCGACGTAAGCAAAGAATAAGCAAGCTGAAGTGGCAGTGGCAGGCCACATATGCCTAAGAACCGATGGCCGTTGTGGAAAGCTGGTTCTTGAGTGGATAACGTATGACAGCACACGCAGTGCTTGGCGCCCTGCAGCAAGGTGGGGCGACGATATCCGTGAGGTAGCGGGTACAGATTGGAAGAAGAGAGCTGAAGATCGAGCTCAGTGACGTGCCATGGGAGAGGCCTATGTTCAACAGTGGACTGGTACAGGCTATGATGACAATGATGATGATGATGAGATTCGACGGTTCGTGAGTTTTCTTAAAGCCGGTTGCAACAGTTCTCAATGGGATGACTTAATGCCATAAAACATTCTCCTTCAGTCAACTATAGGGCAAAGCAGAGAAGATTGTAAATATGATATAAAAAACCGGCCAAGTGCGAGTCGGACTCGCGCACGGAGTTCCGTACAAACCTTTACAACTTAAAGGTATTATAGACCGGAGTATTTGATACGAATTTCAATTTAATACCTCTACCTACGCGTTCATGAGGAAAGGGGTAGTAACTTTAAAATTATAAAAAAAAAATTATATGATGTAACTAAAAATTTACGGTTTTCGCAATTTTTCCTTTATCTGTGCTATAAGACGTTGGTTCGTACCAAATTTCAAGATTCTGAGTTCACGGGAAGTACCCTGTAGGTTTTGATTCCCTTGCGACTTTCGAAAATTTGCAGAAATTTGCGGCATAAACGGCTGTATCTTTTGATTACGTTGGCTTAGAAGTTTAGTTTTTTCACAGCTCCAAGGGACAGTAGACCTGAGTATTTAATATAAATTTCAACTTGATACCTCTACGCGTTCCTGAGAAAAAGGGGTCTTGACAGACGGACGGACGGACAACAAAGTGATCCTATAAGGGTTCCGTTTTTCCTTTCGAGGTACGGAACCCTGAAAAGAAGTTGAAAGTTTAGTAGTCAGTTTATATTATTCCTATTAATAAAGGTAATAAAGTTAGTTAATAAGAAATTTGCAAGCATATCGGGAACACCTGACTGACCCACTGAGATTATACAACATACAACGTACCTACGCTTTCTCAGATAAGGACAAAGGCATAACAAATATGCATTACGATGTGTACGTGTATGTATGTTTGTACAAATACACACAGTAAACCCTCCGAAGAGGGCAAGCCGTAACAAAAAATAATGATTAGACTATGTAGTTCTCTTCTTCTTCTTCCTCGTTTCCTCATGGCTGAGGCTCGCGATCAGATGAAGTCGTTGTTCTCGTAACCAAGGCACTCCAAGCTGCACGATCTTCTACGGCTCGTATGATAGGCTCTTGTATGGAACCTTGGCAGGCCTTCTATGTGGCCATACTATGTAGTTACTTGTTTGACAACCCGTCGAAGACAATCTCTCTCATTTTAACGTTCAAATGCGAGATGTTCTGTCTCCTAAAGTGTACTTGTGCTACGAATTTTGCACCTCGTGTGGAACTGTCAAACGACAAAAATGTGTCGCTTTGACATTTGTTCGCGAGTCAGCGGTATCTCGCGGGTAAGTTATGCTACGGATTCGCGAGAGACTATGTCGCGCCTTTTCTCGACTGTCGACGAAGTCGCGTCCAACTGTGTGTGCCGTGCAGGGGCTGCTTTTCTGCGTACTGTGCTGTGCGACAAGACCTTTAAAAAAAGTTTGGCTTTGCGAGTCATACTCGGGCTCATAGAGGAAGTAAGGGTTGCCGTTGTCAAATATGAAGGAGGACTAGGGTAATCCCAAGTAACTGGCCACCTCAAAAAAAAAATTAAAGTAAACTGTTTATTATAAATAAAAAACACAATTTTTACATGATACCCTTAGCATAATCTCAATTTATAGAGATTTTTTGCCAATCGTCAAATTAGTAAGATTTTCATGCTTTACATAATATGTTATAATTATTTTTATTTTGAGTTCAGATAATGTTTTCTTCATTAAATTATATTTTTAACAAATTAACTATAACTGCCATAACTGGCCAAGTTATACGAAAATGAATCTGTTTGTAGGTGAATATAGAATTCATTTTTAGTATGAAGTGGCCAATTTTTAGTATGAGGTGGCCAGTTGCAGTTTACTCTATATATAAACAAAAAAGTAGCGCTGGTAGCCTGGCGGAAAGACGTCCGACTTTTCCATCCGGAGGTCGCAGGTTCAAACCCCGGCTCGTGCCACTGAGTTTTTCGGAACTTATGTACGGAATATCATTTGATATTTACAGTGGCTTTTCGGTGATGGAAAACATCGTAAGGAAACCGGACCTAATCCCGATAAGGCCTATTTTTCCCTATGGGTTGGCAGTCGCTTTCGTAAAATCTAGTGCCTACGCCAATTCATGAGGTTAGGTTGTCAAGCGGACCTCAATCCGAGATAAACGCTAGGAGGAAGAAGATATAAATAAAATAAAATACCTTCAACCGGAAGTTCAGCCATTAAAGTCCGAGACTGTACTTGCAGCGGAAATATCACACAGTGAATCACGCCTGGCCGAATTAAACATTAAAAGATAGATAAAATTGATATACATTATACTCGTATGTATAGTCTGGCCAGCCAACGAACGCAGTAGCAATGTACAGCGAACAAAAGTATGACAACACTAAGAATCAGTGAAAAAAGCAGCAATGATCATTAAATTCTATGTTTTTAAGTTTAGGTGGTATTTCCGTCCCTTTCATTAGGTGACATTTACGGTGTGTAAAAAGGAGACGGATATATTTTGTCTAATCTGTCATCAAATGCAACAGATAATCTGGTTGAGGCAATTGAGATATGCCTTAAAACGAATTTTAATTTAGAACGTTGCAGGAGTTCTATCTCACTCGCACTTAAGATGAGAGAGTGAAATGCACAAGAAACAAATTCAATGTGAATTTAAATGTTCGTCACAAATTACGGTGTCTCATCACAAAGGGTTGCCACATGTACGTATTTTGAATTTGCCGCGCTTTTCTACTGACAGAAATGGTTTGCCAGACTATAATAGCCTAGATCATAAGGTACCATTTGGTAGTCGGCGCTTACGCTTATTGCTAGACTACAATATTGAATCTATACAACGTAGGCACAGGGCGGACACGTCATACTACATAACTCGTTCGAGCGCCTTTGTGTGCACGGCACATCTGTACACGCTTGAATGTGTGCGTGCGTCTTATTGCGTTGTTTCCGCTGTCGCAATTATATAATGTATGTACGGATTATGATGCGTTTTTTTTAAATAATAGAGTAATTCAAGAGGAAGGATTATATGTATAATACATGCATAATATAGTGAGAAACACTGCTGATTTTAGAGGTTTCTAATGTCGTAAATAAACCCATATTTTGCGCTTACATTTCAAACGCTGGCTGAGTCCTAAGATAGTTCAAAATAATGTACTACAGTATTGTACATCTTAAAAGGTCTACAAAAAAGTCCACGGTGGTATATGTCTATCTCTTAGGGATAACCCACAATAACCATTTTTTATCCCGTGCGAAGCCGGGGCGGGACGCTATAGTATCTATTAAAATAATTTAATTTGTTCTCTAGCTAGATGAAAGTATTTTGCAAGATATGACTTTAGAAGTTTTAGAACGTAGTAAATTAAGCAGCGCTCAGATGGTGCTGCATTTGAAAAAATCCATGGATTGGATATTCTGACTTACTGTAGGTACTTGCCACACACTGCAGTTTTTTTCTTTAATGTCTTTACGTATTGATGATAATTACCTGTAATTAGAAAAAATATTATCAGTACTGTTACATCAGTTATAATAAAAAAAAACATAACACTAACTAGGCGATTATCACACTGGCACCGCAACCGGATGCGGTGACGGTGTGCAAGCATGACAGCGCTATACACATGCAGAGCGCTATCTCGCTCGCGCCCTTGCACCGCATGCGGAAACCGCAGAAGTAAGTTTGAATGCCGCTTAATAGTTTGTGATTCACATGCGGTTTTTATGCATTCGGTTTTCTACCTTATCCTGAGTCTATATTCTATAATATTCAGACATTCATAATTCAGTTGAGTAATTTGACCACTACTGGCATACAAAGCGGTTGTCAAATTTGTAAAGTGCTTTCAGATTACTGAATTATGAATTCTACCTTAAGTACAAGAATACGTTATTTAAGAAAGTCATATTTAGTGTAATCTTACAGCGTCTTATAATAACAAGTACTTAACAAAAAAAAATTTATAAACTTTCCCCCGCCTCTTTCAGATATAGTTTAAACAAGTAACTCCCAATAATATGTTTTGGTTAGACACTTTAATGGCTACCTGCATAGCTGGGCATTAACTCGTTAATCCGTTAATCGTTAATTAACGAAGTTAACATTTTGATTAACGGATTAACTTTTAAGTTAACTTTTAAAAATGTTAACGGACACGTTAACTTCCGTTAATATGCAGAAGTCCGTTAATCGTTAATCCAATGCCTACTATTTACCGCACGGTACCGCGGCGCGGCGCGAAAAACGGGTTCAGACAAGTATGAAATGAACGACAAGTGCCGGGCGGCGCGTGGCAGCGAGTGAAACAAAAACAAAACTAGATATATTTTGCCGGCGCGTGCGAGTGAGAAAACTGCAAAGAGATTTGTTTCGTTTGATTATTTCATTACTTAGCAATTTTACACATATTAACGGATTAACGATTAACGTTAACTTGCGTTAATTCTTCCGGAATGTAACGCTTTAACGTTTAACGAAGCTAACTTTTTTTGTAGCGGATTAACGATTAACGAAGTTAACTATTTGATTAACGGTGCCCAGCTATGGCTACCTGTACCTAGTAGATAGCATTATCATGTAAATTACGGAAGTATACCAAATTTCAGCTCAATCAGACTCCGGGAAGTGTGTAAAATGTAACTTAACTGTTTTGAAAAATTAAGTCCCGCCGAGTTTCTTGCCGGTCATAATTCTTCTCGGGTCAGAGGTGTAGGGTTAGAATTAGAACCGGTGGTAGTTTTTATTTCTCTGACGTTCATAAGTGCATTGTAATGTGCCTAAATTGAAGAATAAATATCTTTTATCTTTTTTATCTTACAAGATTTGCACATAAATATACGGGATCAGACTAAATAAAAGTTTAAAAATAGCAGCCACAAGGGAATTCATCACATTATCGTATAGTGGTAATTTTTTAAGATGTCGGAATCTCACTAAGTAATTCTACCGGCAATACCGCCGACGTCTTAAAAAAATCGTACTATACTGACTCTTAATATATTCAAAACAGGATTCCTATGAGGATCGTAGAACTGCAACTCCAAGTGAAAGGTATAGTCTAGAGGCCGGCTGCTAATTACTAAACCTCATTAGTTACCGGGTTTTTCTTTTAAATTAGGTCAGCTTACTTTGCGAGCTAGTTTTAAGGTGAAATTAAGGCTTTAGAAAGGATTAATTTAATTAATGAGAGAATTAGGCAAGCGAGAGACGTAAATGAGCTCTGAGATGAGTGTTTTTAAAATGTATGCCAAGTCTGAGGAATAGTTATTTACATTTTTTTTACTCAGCTGCCAATTAGTTGATAGGATGTTTCAATTAAATTATTTATTTATACAAAAATGTACAACAAGATGATTAATAAAACTCATTAGTTATACAACGTGTTACTTGAGCCACTAAACATATTTATTATTCAATCAGGTAATTATTTCGAAAGATATTCGTATGTTTAGTTTTCCTTGCAATTCTATTCAATTGTTAACTCTACATTTGTTGCGTTGTTGTCACATCTCTACATGTGTCATGTCATCCTATCAACCTACTTTACAATACAATAAGATGACATACTTTGACAATGACAACCTACATGACACTATTTACAGTGAAAAAACAAATTTGTCAAAGCTGCCAGCCATTATTAAATATTCAGCGACTATCTCCTAACCTCTCGATAGAATGGTAAACTGTAGTATTCAAAAATGTTTGAGTCGACACGTATAAAATTGGAAAATTAAAGAAAAAGTATACCCATGTTAAGATATACTGCAATCGATTTTAGGTTTTTAGTCTTGGGTGTATACGTTGTATACGTCCAGATCATTTATTTAGTCACAATTTACATTATATATAAATAATAACAATTAAATAATGATACATAAAAATTTATTCAAGTAGGAACCGAATATCATACAAGTAACACATTTACAAATAGGCTTAATTATATTTAAATATTTACATACTTATATATCAGGGGTTTTCAAACTGGGGGGCGCGACCACAATTTAAGGGAGGCGCGGGGCCTCGGGAAAATTGAACAGGGCTAGCCAGACCATTTACTTCTGTTTCCTTATATCGAAGCGAAGGGGGGCGTGAGATTATAATTTTAGGTAGCAGGGGGGCGTGCCTAAAAAAAGTTTGGGAACCCCTGCTATATATAGTTTGTCCAACGGCTTAAGGATAAAGACGCCATACTTTAAGTATGGCGCATTTATCCTTAAAATACTTGTTTCTACAAACAAAACATAAATTAACTATTTTACCAGAGAGATGTTTACGCATAAGGGGGTTAGGGCAGGCCTGTGCATCATGCCCGCGCGAGCGAGTTATATACCTACGTTTTGCGTCTCCCTCGAGGGAGCTAAAGTCAGTGGGCTACCAACGCGCTCACTGAACGCACGTCGTACCGCGCGCGACGCTACTCGGAACTCGGAACAATGTCATCAAGAAAAAAAAAAAAATATTGCGATGTGGTTGGATGTAAAAATAGCAAAGCTAATAAAAACTTATCGTTTTTCGCTCTGCCGACGGATGGGGAAAGGTACAAACTTTTTTTTATACCACGTTGGTGGCAAACAAGCATACGGCCCGCCTGATGGTAAGCAGCTACCGCAACCTATGGTCGCCTGCAACTCCAAAGGAGTCACATGCGCGTTGCCGACGCTTTACAAAAAAGGACGATTCACTTATGTTATAATAATAATAGACATGTTATCTTTATTAATCTCTCAAATAACTATGATGATATTGCTAAAAGGCGATTAGAATAAGATTGATATAGCTGTCAATCCATATTAATTTTGACAGTGTGTGGTAAATCTGTCAAGATTAATCATACTCTCATCGCGGCAACAAAATATCAATCAATATTACTCATGTAACTATAATTTGTTATGCACCATGCGAACCACTTAAACACTGAATCAATGCAAAATACCTATTTCCTTAACTATAAAACATTTCCAAACATAGGCTAGGCGACCCTAGCGATTGTGCGGGTGCGCGGGAGGTGCGGGGTGCCGCGCGGTGAAGGTCGCTCCATTGTATTATTGCGTAGGTACGTAAACCGTAGGTATTTGCTTTTTCTATGAGTGATTCATATCTGTTCGTAAGAACTATTATATAATCTGTGGTTAGGGTTTATATTTATAATAACATTAGTAACCAACTCTCAGCCTACGTGTGTGATGTGTCAGTCGGCCATCTTGCGAAAACAACACGCACTTATATAGGCCGATGACCTTTGTCTTATCTCATGGGCATTCGTAAAGGAACAGAGGTGTCTCAAGTCTCAATACCTGAGACCTAGTGACCTGTATGAAACGTTGATACTCGTAAGATTAGATACTATGACATACAGACTACGACAGTGGTAAGACTGGTAAGCAAGGGCACGGGCGGCACGGCTCGCTTGATGATGAATCTAAGCCTTGCTGGTCCTTTATAGGTTACTAAGGACTTTATAGTACGAGAGATAACTATTTAATTATTTGAATTTTCTTAGACATACTAACACTACCAGTCTACACTAAATATCGTTATCAGTCTGGCGGGGCCAATTTTCGCCTTTTCTTTTAAATAACTTTAAAATTGTATTGTGCGAATGTCATATCTATCGCTCAAATCTGGAGCAGAGCCCGACTGGGGAAGTACCTCCACCTTACAGAAAACCACAGCCAAATAGTACTAGAGCCTACTCATAGTGTTGTGTTCCTGCTGGAGAGTAAGGTTGCCAAAGAGCTCAAAGAGGACCCAGTGTGTTGACGATGAGGGACCCTCTTATTCCTTTAGCCGTCAAGACAATGAGTACTTTTTGTAAACGGTCGGCAACGCGCCTGTGTCACCTCTGGAGTTGCAGGCGTTTTACCATGGGGCGGGCCGTATGCTTGTGCGCCACCGTCGTGGTATAAAAAAATATAAGAAGAAAAAAGTTCTGGAACCCTAAAATCATGGCGTCCACCATCCGAACAAATTGAACAAAAGCAATTAGTTGCCTGACCTCCAAAACCCATTCAACAGCTTTCAATGCGTCATCAGCCTTATTTCACAATACGAAAGGCTTTCACTTTACGATTGTGAATTGAGAAGGGTCCGCGTATCTGTAAAGGAATCGCTGTTATTATAAAACTATTAAATACTGCCTCAGTGGGGAGCGACGGTACGTTTCCAATGAACCAGCGGGTCAACCAGCGTTACTTCAAGCTTCACGGAGGCCTCTCCCATACATACTCATTTGTTTGGAAAGGACGCGGTGGTAGTCGCCCCGCAGTCGCCGTCACTCGAGCGACGACTTAGTTAACAGCTTTATGAGAATCTGCTGACGAACACTCATGCGTGAAACTGTTCCAGACAGCGGAAGTATCGACTGTGTTGTTAAGAGAAAAATGAGGATAAAAAAGTATAAAAATAAAAACCCACAGATTCAAAATTACTGTAAAAAAATGGTATCGCTGGACAGACAGAGTAGGAGCGGATCTTCAGGAGCTCGGCACCGGTGAAAGCTGGCGTGAAATACCGCAGGACCGAGCAAAATGGCGTGCTCTTGTGTCGGAGGTCAGGACTCATTTTGGGTCGTTGCGCCAAATAAGTAAGTGATTCAAAATGGTGATTTTTTTTAAGTACTATTTACTTGAAGTCTAGAGACTCGTTACCATATACTGTATGGATTTGACATTCCAAACCATAACAAACAAAATGTTATTTGCGATTGCGACGCCATTTGCATAGCTTTGCGCGTTTATCTTAATTTTCCAGTTTATCATTAAAAAAAACAACCAATCGGTTTGCCATTGACAAACTATACATATTTAATAAGGTTGATAAAATGTCTTTGTCTCTTAAAGTATAAAAATAGGGGCAAATAAAGTCTAAAAGCCGTGTTACATTTGTCCTAGTTAGCTTCCTAAATGATTTAGTGACTACATTTAGTCAAGTGTAACCGCATTTAGCAAGTAAATTTACTATTAAAAAAGTTAGGATTCTAATTAGGATACTAAAAAAAGTAAAGTGTAAAAGTAACAAGGCTTTAACTAAATTAAAAAAATAGACCAAGGCTTTGCCTGACTCTAGTAATCCTAAGCAGACGTACGCCTGTCTCGTCTAACAGTTTAAACTAATCACCGTTTCCCAATACTAAACTAAAACTAATTTACTTTTGCACAACTAGAAAACATTACTCACAGTTTGCTAACACAACCTTGTCTATGGTTTAACATGACCAAATTATCTCTACTGCTTGCCAAACGAAAATAAACTTTATATCAAGAAAGTAAAGAGGTTAATGTATGTAAAATAGAAGATCTGCCGTAAAGGTTTTACAAAAATAATTAAAGCCCCCAGCCGAACAAAAATAAACCTTATTCAAAGGGCGTAAAGACGTTAACATGTGTAAAAGATTATTTGGTAGGCGAGAAAAAAGTGACGTTTTAACTTTTTTAATTAGGTGCTTTATTAGGCAGTTCCGTTGTTAATGCTTTATGGTTGCAAATAAAAATAAAACAGCGTGGTGTAGGTTAAGTAGTAATGAGAAATAACATTAAAATAAAAACACTATAAAATTTAATTAATTGGGTTATGGTTTCACTGACATATTACATACTTTGACCCCATAGTAGTATGATGTTGATATTGTTGATGTCATATTTTATGGCACTCAAAAATAGCAACTAAAATGGAGGAGCGTCCATTATAAACACTTCTAGCCTTCTTCTTAAACCAATAGATATCAAAACTAAAAGGTATCCAAAAATATGACAAAATTTGTTTTACATATATATCCTAACATTTTAACGAAGGTTTTTAAGGACCTATTTAACGCATTTGAATATTTTGAACTAAAACTGAACACAAAATTACAGGTTGTTCTTTACAAAAAAATTTTTACGAGATTTCGGGAGCAGACAGAAATTAAATTATTCTTAGAGTTAATTAATTAGATTTATTTTAGTTTTAATTGTTATATTTTTAAGTCAGCATTAAATAATTAATGTTTCAATTAGACTTTATTAGTGAAATTTAATTTCTGTCTGTGTAAAGTTCGTACTTCGTAGTTGTCTCAAGTACCATAAACTAGACTTTTGTTTTCTTTTATAGGAAAAAGAAAACAAATCGAAACAGACAGATAATTTGTATCGCACACACATAAAAACTGTTGTTGTAATCTATTATTGACTTGCTATTATTCGCGCGTTTGTAAAAACGGCAAGCTGTCATTATACACCACAGACAACCAATGTCACTAAAAAAACATTTCTCGTTGTGAAATTTGTTGACATGGTAGTAAAAAATAACCAATAAAATACTCATAACAATCCAGCGTTTACAAAGGGCGTAAGGTCAGACATAGATGCAAATTTACCCAATTAAATTTACTACATTTTTTTATTTTTATTTTACTACACATTATTTGTGTGTGTATCACAGATATTCCTGAGTCATGGATGTTTTCTATGTATTTAAGTATATATCTATATCTATCTATTATATAGGTATATATCGTCGTCTAGTATCCACAACAAAAGCCTTATTGAGCTTCATGTGGGATTAGGTCGATTTGTCTTAGGTTGTCCCATTCTATTTTTTATTTACTAGAAAACACATACAAAACGCGTCCCTGGTTGTAAACGGACCACCGACTGACTCGTTCATATATTGCACTTGAAAAGTACAGAGTTTGCGTGATCGACTCTATATGTGGACAATTGGACATGCTCCGTCTAGTAAGTAGTCTACGTTGTCTGTGTCGCGACCTTATTGACTTGGCATTATTCTTACATTTGTAAAAAACAAGCTGTCATTATGTGAAGTGGTTGTGTTTTGACAACTGACACGAAAGTGGAGTAGGGCAATGTCAAGGCTGGCGAAGTAAGCGTGTAGAAGATATTAGATATCGATATCGCAGTTTGGCGAAACTTTAATTTAAGGCACTATTGTATTTCACTTGTTTAAAAAAAAAAAAAAGATGATGTATAATTTCGACTGTTTTGCCAAGGGTGTACAGTCGCCATCAGATAGATGTCGGTCGGATCAAGCATTTTAGGGCCCCTAGGCAATGACATTTTTGGGGCCCCTTATTAGCAAAGTTATACAACAATAAAAAAAAATGTTGTGTCGATATAATAAGGCAGTCAATATACAGGTTGAAATCGGGGTCATGTAGCAAGCGATCAAGGCTGATACACAAGGCCATACTGAACCACGTTTACTATGGAACCAACTCCGAAATCACGACAAAATTTTTGGCAGTTTATAAATTTCAGCCGATCACATGTTGTTGTTTTCTATGGAGAGGCGAAATTTTGTTTTGCGATTTTGGAGTTGGTCCCATAGTAAAGGTTGTTCCTTGTGTATCATGCCTTGATCGCTTGCTACATAACCCCGATTTCAACCTGTATTAACTTTTCTGACTTTTTAGGGTATCGTAGTTAACGTAGTGCTTATTGTTTCGTTTCTTCATGTATTTAACTGCCGTATATATTTATCATTTTATTTTTTTCTGTGCACGCGGGGCCCCTGGCCATTGCGGGGCCCCAAGGCAGTTGTCTACTCTGCCTAAAGGCTAATCCGGCTCTGGATGTCGGTAGGCGTCCCCCTAAGACGCATAAAGGAAGTTGTGGAGAAATTCGCAGCCATCAGGTAAGTCTCATTAGCTCAGTTAGTCGGAGCGATGGGCATCTATTCCAGAGTCGCGTGTTCGAGTCTCGCCTGAGGCAGTGGATTTTTCTACTTTTCCTTTATTTATTTTTAATTTTTTTTATACCACGACGGTGGCAAACAAGCATACGGCCCGCCTGATGGTAAGCAGTTACCGTAACCTATGGACGCCTGCAACCCCAGAGGATTCACATGCGCGTTGCCTACCCTTTAAGAACCTATACACTCCTTTTTTGAAGAACCTCATACTGTAGCCCGCTGGGAAAACCTCGGCAGGGAGTTCATACCACAGTCGCAGCGTTCGTGGGAGGAAATTCCTCTTAAACCGTACAGTGCGCGACCCATTAGGCTCCAGGGTGTGAGGATGAACACCCTGCCGGCGGAGAGCTCACTAGTCTCAAAGTTAACGCTTTCGGTCTAAAAAAAGTTAAGTATCAGCTCGCAGAAAAAGCCAAACCACTAAGCCCCGACTTTACTAACCCTATACCTTGGTTGAACCTTTTGACCGCCAAGCATTGAACAAAAATGACGCGCCACCGACGCCACGTAATCGCGTTTTGTCAAGCGAAATTGAACTTTGCGGAAGCCCGCGTAGGTCCCTATTGCATTACAAAGCCTGTCAGCTGTAGCCGTCGTTGGCATTTTGATGTCGGCCACAGCCGACTGTGGCGGTCAATAGGTTAAAAGCTATAGATTTTTGTAGAATAGCAAGTATTGTAGGTAATAGTGCACTTACAAATCCAAAGTCATAAAATTTCCACATACGATTTTAAGCAATCCTAGTAGATCATAGGTACTCGAAATTCTTAGACACTGAAGGAATGTCGTTTCAAAGCTAGAGAGGGTGTCAAAGACGAAAAAAGTTGAAAAGAAAGTCTCGAGTCTGGGTTCAAGTGGTCATACCTAAAAATAATGGCCAGTGTGTTGACGATGAGGGACCCTCTTGTTCCTTTAGCCGTCAACACAGTGAATCCTCCCTGTAAAGGGTCGATAACGCGCATGTGACACCTCTGGAGTTGCAGGCGTCCATAGGCCACGATAGCTGCTTACCATCAGGTGGGCCGTATGCTTGTTTGCCACCGTCGTGGTATTAAAAAAATGGCTTATTTCAGGATGGATGTGTAAAATGCAAGTCAGCGCCACAACGATCCCATTTATCAAGCACGACATAACTCGATATAACGCTTACCATGCGTTATCGCGCGCGACTTCATATTTCGAGTCGCTCATGAAGTATGGACAATCGCGCGACAATGTAAGTCTCAGGAAATATAAAGAAGTTAATCTCTGTTTCTTTTAGTCTCTAGGCAAGTAACGTTAGATACCGTTACAAGATGGAGTAATAAAGTTATTTTGACACTGCTCGATTTACTAGCAACATTATCCTGTCATTATCACCTAGACAATCACAACTAACATGTATACAGGACAGTAAAAACATTTAAAGCCTAACCAGAAATACATGATCATGCGCCATGTTGCGGAATTTCATTGGAACTAATTTCTTACACTGGCAATAATTTTAATGACAAGATGATATGCATGTGTGAGTACATTTTAGGCTGCCACGGCTGTCATTGTTTCCAGTGTCATTGTGGCGGTTCATTTGAATAATAATAAAGCGTTGAATATTAAATAATAAACCACATAATATTTTCTAAATTATTTATAGTCTGCTTAAACTGCTGTAAAAACTGCTGTGTCGCGAAAAGAAACTATTTCGCTGTGAAACATTTTCAAATTAACACAGGTAAACAAATCAAGATGTGTATACTGAACTGTTGCCATATAAATGAGAATAATAGCGCCCTCTTGACAATGATCATATTTCTGGTCAGGATTTAATTCCCTACGTGTTTTGACAAGTGGCACGTCTGTTAATGGTACAAAGTCAAGGTTCGCTGACTAAGCGCATGCGCAAATCGCAGGTGTTCATGTACTTAAATAAGATTAAACATACCTACGTTTTCTGGTAACTGCATCACAAGAGGGCCTGCCGTGAATCTGGAAAATCGAAATTTCGTTATCTCCTTCTCTATTGCAATAAGAGGTAAAGGGAAGCAGATAACGATATTTCGATTTTTGAGGTTCTCGAACCCTGTGAACGTTTATCGCTTGGATAATGTGACAAAGATTGCATATAATGACGGTTGCTGCCATTTATATCGTTCATTTCGTTCGTAATTTCAACCACCTTGTCGTTTTGTCTACGGACAATTTATTATGTAATGTATGTCATTTATCATTTGGCAATACACCATAAGCGTTAAGGTCTTCTAGATTCCATAGTAGATACGTAAAAAGTAACAAGAAGTGACAATGTGACAGGAAAGGAACAAAAGAACGCGACAAATCAAAAAACTGTCAAAACATATTAAAAATTAAAAAAATAGTGAGTACTGTACAAATTTGATAAAGCGAAATAATTAACCATACAGAGGGTACATAGATAACTTTTTCCTTAAAAGTTTGTTTCTTTTTATACCACGACGGTAGCAAACAAGCATACGGCCCGCCTCATGGTAAGCAGCTACCGTAGCCTATGGACGCCTGCAACTCCAGAAGTGTCACATGCGCGTTGCCGACCCTTTAAAAAAGGATGATTCACTGTGTTGACGACTAAATGAACAAGAGGGTCCCTCATCGTCAACACACTGGGTCCTCTTTGAGCTTTAATTACAAAATTTATATTATAGATTTTCATCGCCAATAGGTTCAAATCAAATAATATAACATTTCAGGATCATAGGGTGATTAATGCAAATATTATGTGGTTTATTATTTAATATTCAACGCTTTATTATTATTCAAATGAACCGCCACAATGACACTGAATGATGCCGACTCATATTGCTCATTATCTCAGCAGTCAGATGACAGCTGTGTAATTGATCCTCTATTAGAGGATGCTGTTGATATTGCTAGTAGTTCTAGTAGTAATTATTTAGTAATTTGTGAAAGTTCTTCAAATATTGATTCTCTTGAAGACAATATGAATGAAGGAAATGTTGATGAATATACCCCGGACTTTGGTGGCAATGACGTCACAATAGGATGATTTGGGGAGTAAACGGAACGGTGTTATGAAATACGGTTAAAAACTCGGTTGTTAACCGAATACATTTTGATTAGACATTTTCAACAAAATTATCTAGTAAGTTGATCAATATTATCTTTTAGTGTTTTTAATGGCCTCCTAGCCCAGTCGGTAGTGACCCTGCCTACGAAGCAGGAGGTCCCGGGTTCGAAACCTAGTAAGGGCGATTATTTGTGTGTTGATTACAGATATTTGTTCCGGAGTTATGGATGTTTTCTATGTATTTAAGTATTTATCCATATTTATCTATTATATATATCGTCGTCTAGTACCCATAACACAAGCCCTATTGAGTTTACTGTGGGCCTAGGTCGATTTGTGTAAGATTGTCCCATAATATTTATTTATTTCTATTTAAACCATACAATTGTACGTTAAACAGGCTTGACAGTTGTGACGAACAAAGAGTGAGTGACCGACAAAACCAATGCCAGTATAACGTAGAAATGCATGGTTTGCAAGTAATGCAAACGATAGTATTGATCAACTTACTAAGTAATATTGTTAAAAATGTCTAATTATGTATTCGGTTAACAACCGAGTTTTAACCGTATTTCATAACACCGTTCCGTTTACTCCCCAAATCACCCTATTGTGACGTCATTACCACCAAAGTCCGGGGTCTATTGATGAACAACAGGGAGCGGGTTATGTAACCAGGTCAGGGCGTACAATAAAAAGGCCCAAAAAATATGAAGCTGATTGATTCTTACTATTATTATAAAAAGGAGGATGTTGTGAGGTTTGTCTATGGATCAAGAGAAAAATAGAAATAAAGATGGCGTTGCAACTCTAAGTTGTAGTTTTCATTCAATGAACAAATTAATTAAGAAACCTTTAATTAAACAGAAAGAGAGATAACAGATTATCATTGCGAACTCCCGAGGGCTGAGAAAGCTTTATGGAAATTAAAGGAGAAAACTGTTGTTTATTTAAACAAAATGTTGATTAGTTTAGGTCTCTTTATACCAGCATAATTTGTAAGACTTTTGTTATTTTTTTATAAGACTATATAGAAGGCTGTCTGTGTGTCTGTGGTGAAGTGCTGTTAGAATATAAATAAATAAATAATTATGTAGAAAAGTAGTATTTTATTGAACTTTTTTTTAATAGATCCAGTGTACCCCAAGCGATTCCCTGTCACCCATGAAAAGATCCAAAGTGACCCATCCACGGGTCACAGTGGATCATTTCCCATTTTTTTTTAAACTTGTTATAACTTGTAAGTTTATGCCGTTTTTGCCAATAATTGCACTTGTTTTTGTAGATTAGGGACGTATCTTGTGGTTAATTATCATAGATTAATTATTTAGGCATAAACTTGGGATTTGTGGAGCTTAAAAAAAAAGTGATCCACTGTTACCCACTCTCCCCTACCCTTTTTTTTCATTGTACTCGTAATGTTATAGCTACCTACATAATTGTAATATTGGCTTAGTTGGATTTTTTATAATATAGATGTTAATGCTAATTACTTATTAGTGCAGACTGCTTTTGATGCTCTTGCAATTATATATAAGTATAAGTTATGTAACTTACTCATTAAGCGAAATGTAAATTTCTTTTGAGTAATAAAGTTCTTTAAACCTATTAACATCCAATATAACGAGTTAATTAGTATTAATTAAATATGATAATTAAAAAAACGATTACAGAAAATTATTTTATTTTATTATAGAGACACACCAACAGTACATAAACAAAACATGTAAATGACATTAAGAGCAAGCTGACACGTAAAATATTTATGCACCAATAACAGGTGTGCAACAACACTCAAAAATTATGTCACGATTTCATGATACAACAAAGTACGACTTATTCATTAATATGCGGTTCAAACAATTTTAGAACCATCATAATGATATTGTGCTAGCGCTATCTCTTTATTCAATACTAGCATTTTCCCGCGGCTTCGCTCGCGTTAAATTCGGGGTAACACGGTTCCCTCGCGGTAACTGCTCCATACAAACTTCCACCCCCCCATTTTAGGGAAGTGGGGGGTTAGAAAGAGACAAAAAGTAGCCTATGTCACTCTCCATCCCTTCAACTATCTCCACTTAAAAAATCACGTTAATTCATCGCCCCGTTTTGCCGTGAAATACGGACAAACAAACACACACATACACTTTCCCATTTATAATATTAGTATGGAAGTATGGATGTTAAACTAAACGGACGGACGGGATAAAAAAACTAAACTATTCTAGTCTATTGGAATCGTATATATAGTCGTCACAAAATTGCAATATCTCAAACACAATCAATCAAACAATTACAGATTTAACAAACAAAAAACGTCTTTCAAAGCGCGAACTTTTTGCCAACATAACGGACACGTTAAGTTCAAAGACCTCTTTTTGTTTCAACTAATTCGATCTTTATCACTCACACAATAGAGTCTACATTCTATTGTTTTGCTTCTATTCTTTTTAAACCACTGACATGGTTTTGGAACTAAACGGTTTTTGATTATTTCGTTATGTTGGCTGCATAATACGCAAATTCGTTGCTAAATGAACTAATGGTCGAAGCACGTATTTAGACGCTTTTTACGTGTATTTCTGGGTTTCTATGTTTTTTAGTTTGCTTAATGGAGTGGTAATTTTCTATTTAATGGTCTGATGATTCAAAGCAACTAGTTTAAGTACATTTGTCACTGTCTTTACAGACGAGACAGTTTCATTTAGTATTCGACTCTCAAATAGAAAAAGCTAGTCTTCCTTTTTAGTTTTCTTTCCTAGCTACCTACAAAAATGATTTCTGCTTGTATACCTACCTATTTCATCTGGTTTTACAGTAAAATATTCAGTTAGATTGGGAGGATTAGGGTAGATTGGGGCAGACCGAGCTGCCGTTCTACTTTTACACTGCTTATGTGTTTTTGTTGTAGTCCGTCCAAGCCAAGTTTGCACCTTGGCAAAGATAATATAATATAATAGGAATGGTATGCTTCTCGAAATTCAACCTCTAAGGGGGTAAAAACGGGGTTAAAAAACCACTACGCTGGCGAAGTCGCTGGCTGAGGCTATATGAAGTCTAATGTGCAGTGATCGGAATAGGCAGAGTATAAAACGCCTAAACTTAGTAGAACGAGACAAGAATTGAGGACTTCCTTGCGACATTTTTTTTTTCTTACGGGATTTTGTTGACAAGTTATTACTAGTTTACAAGTTAAAATATGTAATTGTTCTATTATTATTATTTGTAAACTAGCAATAACTTGTACTTTAGTACTGCTGAATTTTTAAGCTTTAATTAATAGCTTCGGATAAGAAATATAAAAAAATAATTACTTATTTTACTTTACACGGGATATACCCCACAAAAAAATAGTCGCAAGGAAGCCCCTAGTGGGATAGGGAGTATACAGACACAGACATTAACCCAAATCTCTTATATATCTCAAGCTTATATTCACCTAGCAAGTTAAACCGGGGGTGTAAACTACCACATGTGAGGGGTCAAATTTGCTTACAAATAGGTATTTTCCTTCTCCCCGTTGTCTGGGCACGTACGCTCGAGATATTACCATAAAATGAAGTAAGTTTTTTATTTTGGTATTGTACAGACAGACAGCGGTAAAAGCTAAGAGGGTGAGGTGTCCAAAATTATCTTAGAACTTTATTGTAAAAGTAGGGCAAGAATAAGAATGTGATCCGTCGTGGTATTAAAAAAAAATTGTACTAATGTAATTTTTTATCTGTAATTTTAAGGCGGTTAAATTATTAGGGTAGGGATTTTGTTTATTATGTTTTTTGTTACACTGTTATATGAATAAATTTATTTAAGTATGAAAAAAAAACTAATGTAATGTATGTAATTTAAAACTAAATAATAATTATGAAATAAAACAACTAATAATTTTAAACAAAAAAGAACCGACTTCACTAAGCATCCACCTTTCCAACACCAAATGCTCGAGCTGCTGTAAAAAATACTCAAATCACTACAGGTGTGCCTATAATAGTTGAAGAGTTCCCTCGATTTCTCCAGGATCCCATCATCAGATCCTGACCTGGTTACAATGGGACCAACTGTGAAGTATACTCTTTCAAACAAAAAAGAATTTTCCAAATCGGTCCAACCGTCATCGAATAATCGGTGAACATACATAAAAAAAAAAAAAAAAAAAATAGCAAAAACAAAGATCCCGACGAATTGATAACCTCCTCCTTCGAAATCTTGAAGTCGGTTGAAAACGGATTATATCGCGTGTACTGAGCTTAAAGACAATACTAAATAATAATTATAAACAAAATATAAGCGACTTCATTTAGCCTCCACCTTTCCAAAAGCAAATGCTTGAGCTACAGTAAAATAAATAGTCAAATCACTATGGGTGTGCCTATAATATGGGAGTTCCCTCGATTTTTACAGGATCCCATCATCAGATCCTGACCTGATAACAATGGGACCAACTGTGAAGTATACTCTTTCAAACAAAAAATAATGTAAAAATATGTTACGTGAAGTCGGTTCTTTTTTGTTTAAAATTATTGTTTAATGAGAACCAAATGTTTGCGCTGAGAACGCCGTTTAATAAGTATTTACTCTTATACTAGAAACACCTAAATTAAATATAAGTAGTTTTAAATCAAAGTTTAAACAAATTTTACTAGAAAAATATGAAACTACTTATATAAAAGTATTATATAGATAAAAGTAGAAATACTTACTTATAGATACCTACTGTACCAACATTTCTATAGATTAAGATTTTGATGAGCGCATCGCCAACAAACAGTCTCGCAGTTTGGCGAAACTTTAATTTAAGGCATAATAAATAATTGTAGGTATTTCATTTATTTTTCAATCACTAGATGTTTCTAATGTGATGAAATAAACACACTTTTTTGCGCTTACATTGCAAACCCTACGAGATAGATCAAAATAATGTACTACAGTATTGTACATCTTAAAAAGGTCTACAAAAAAGTCCAGGATGGTATATGTCTATCTCTTAGGGATAGCCCACAAGAACAATTTTTTATCCCGTGCGAAGTGTTTATCCCGTGGGTCGCTAGTAAATAATAATAATAAAATTTCGAGCTACGTCTAATTATTAGTCTAACTGTACCTATGTGAAACACTCGACGGAAGGCGTGTCATTAATAAATCAACGTCCATCTGTCAGTTCTGGTTTATCTTAGAAACTGATTTCCGCTTTCGTTAATCAATATTAGTTTCATTAATGATATGTGGTTTAATAGAAGATTGTCTGATAATGTGTCATTATGTTGGTAAAGGTAACATTTAGCAGCCGGCGTTAACATATTAAAAATATTTATAACGGATTACTCACGTAATTTAAGTTGATTTTTGCTCGACATGTTTCGGTCAATTTACGATGACCACTTTCACGAGCTGCTGAGTTTTTTTTGATTTGGCGTTTACATCTTTATGGCTCGAATACAGGGTGTAAAAAAAATGCTGATGATCCGTTTCAGGACATACCTAATTACTATCGTATTTTAATTACGAAACACTAAGAAAAAAATATTATTCACGCGAAAAAGAAAATTGGGTTTGTATGGAGGGTCGGCCGGCTGGGATGACGTGTCCCATACAAAAACAGTTATATTTCGTGACCAAAAAATTTTTCTTCTACTTTTTCTTAGTCTCAATGAAATACCAATTATGCCCTTAAACGGATCACCACATTTTTTTTTTTACATCCTGTATAATTTTGAATCTGTAGTATAGTACTAGCCTTTTCCCGCGGCTTCGCCCGCGTACTATAAGTACTCAAATAGGATACGATACCCATATTGATTTTCAGAATTTGTGACCACATTTGCTCCTTTTGGGGGTTGAATTTTCAAAAAACCTGAAACACGTGTTTACTCATTTATTGTTAGGAATACTTCTGTGAAGTTTCGATTAAAATAGTCTAACAAATCTTGATTCGCCATACAAACTTTGGACCCCCATTTTACCCACTTAGAGGGTGAATTTTGAAAAATCCTTTCTTAGTGCATCCCTAGACCTTATAAGGAACCTACGTGCCAAATTTGGAATCTCTAGAACCAGCGGTTTGGGCTGTGCGTTGATATGTCAGTCAGTCAGTCAGTCAATCAGTCAGTCAGTCAGTTTCTTCTTTTATATATTTAGATTTCTGCAAAGTATGACGTAAGCGCCGCCCGCTAAATGATACCTTTACCAAAATATGTTAATTACTATAAAATCCGCCCCCGACTTCACGGAGATTTCGTCAAAAGTTTCAACCCCATTTTCAACCCCCTTGATTTAAAGAGATAGAGATCTTTATTTGCAACCAAGTAACCAACCAAGTACATGACAAAGATTAGCACAATGGACCCTGACAGGGTAAAGCAATATTTCTTAAACTAATTTTATATAATACTAATACATAAACATATAAATCGAGAACTATATAACGACATGAAATGTTTATAACGTTGAGGTATAACAAAATAAAATTTCTAAAACCGGCTCAATCACCGGGGTTTAGTAAAAACACTTAATACTTATACTTATAAACTACATTTGGTAATTGCATGTTACAATTTATCTTCGAGGTACTCGCCTACGGAATAATAACATTTATCGACCAGCATACTTTTAAAACTATTTATGAAAATCGCGTTTGTTTTTGCGTCTTTTACATAGGTAGGGATATGATTGTATATTGTTATAGCTCTATAATAGAGACTGTTTTTGTACATTTCTGATTTTGGTTCAGGTAATTCAAGATATTGTTGACGTCGTGCGTTTCGGCAAAATTTAAACAGGTGTATATTTTTACGGACAAAAATTGAGATTTCTAGAATGTAAAGACAGGGAAGGGTTAAAAGATTTAGTTTTTTAAAGTGAGGTTTGGAGCTATGGGGTAGGTTGATATTAGCCAGGATTCTGACACAGTTTTTTTGCTTCAAAAACAGGCGCCGAGCTTCACTGCTATGGCCCCACAGTAGGAGCTTTGCCCTATTTGATGTTCCAAAGCTCTGCAATCAATTTGCAACTTTAGAAATGCCAAGCGAGTATAATGCCTCAAAAGTTTATTAGTATTGTTCATACCACGTCTGTAGCACAAACTGATACAGCAATTTACATTTGACATTGGACAATCCAGAAAGTATTAAACAAAAGAGTATAGCTTGAACCGTAAATGGCTTAACAATGAAACTCCGTGACTGTACCTAATGTTGGAGATATATATAAGTAACATTTTAAAACATAAATACGTTAAAACGAACACAATTACCCAAACCACAATTTATTTAAAAAAGGAACGGCTGTTCGCAGCTGTCCGCGGCCAAACGGAAAGAATTTAAAAAGAAAGCCTGCCGCTGACAGGTGGCTCAGAATGGCGGCCGTTTTGACAGTGCATTGTTTTAAGAAAATTGAATTTTGGGGGCGTTTTTGATGACAAAATTGATGGGACAGTTTTTGTTTGTTTAGAATTTTTAGCAGTAATTAATATTGCTTTAAAATTTATGTTTATTTATACTTTTAACTTACAGTAGGGTACGAAAAGTAATTTGATATTTACCAGTCGTATTTCGAGAAGGATAATGTTATGAGGAAACCAAACCTAACCCTAATAAAGCTTAGTATAGAGAGAGTAGCTTAGGTCAGATGTCAGACGGTAGTCGCTAGTCGCGTCAAAACTGGTGACTACGGATTAGATGTCCGAGCGGAACCTATGCTTCTATGGTGAGTCGCAATCGTAGCTCTTGCTTATTCTTATAAGCAAGTACAAATACTAGGAATATAATAATTATTAGTTTAAACTTTCACAATTTTACACTATTATTAAGTATCTGTCTTAAACGGGCTTTTAAATTTACCTGTATATATATACGGGGTGAAATTCGCTTGAAAGACATGAAATAAATATTTATCATCAACTGACACTCCTATGGTAACGAAAGCCAATGGATAGAAAATATTTTTAATGGTAACGTTTAAAGCTGACAGTTTGACGATAAAATATCCACAGACAACGAAAACTACCACAACAATTTAAATAACGAAAAAATGTCTTAAACAGAAACGACAGTGTTGCCTGTAAATGCGACGTTTACATTTTTATTTCCCTTCACAGAGAACTCTTTGTCGCGGAGATTAAAAATAAAAACTGTCCTTTTAACTTGCAACACTGCTTTTAGTGAACATTTTAGTTTTAAGTATTTTTATTGGACGCTTTATTAGGATGGGCTTTCACGGAAAATGCAGGATGAAAATTAAAATATACAGTTGGACGTTACTGGATAGTAATTCATTAACTTATTATGTTATTTATAGGTAGTTTGTTTTAAGATGTCCAAATAGTAGAAACTATCAACATTCCGACATTTTAATTTCAGAAGTTCCAGGATATCGCAAGACGAGTAGAAAAATGACATTTCCGCGTGGTTTAAACATGAAAATGTAGCAGACGGGCAGACAGAGATATTTTCGCATTTATAATAGTTTGGCCAGGTAGTTCCTTAGACAGAGAATCATACTATCTTTTTACAAGCTTATATTAATAATAAATTTGACTAACTTTCCGGTTTTCGATTAAGCTGAAATTTTGAACGCATTGATTAATAAATTGGGTATGCAATTATGAACCCGATGGTATGCAATATGATGATGACATGCAGCGGTCTGATGATGGATACAGAAGATCATCAGTGCCGGCCTTAGGGGTGAGCGAGGGGCGGTCGCCCAGGGGCGCGGGGCCATAGGGGCGCTGCCCCATAGCTCGACTTTTTTTATAGTCTGATTTTTGCCGGGAGGGGGGGGGGGGGGTAGTTTTGTCAGGTTCGTCTCGGAAGTTAAAGTTGGCATTAAAAGCTTGTATAAAAAAACCCGGCCAAGTGCGTGTCGGACCACGCATAGAAGGGTTCCGTACCTTCAATGGAATAAGAACCAAACTAATACCAAAAGGTCGTATCTGATGCCTATGGAAGAAGTTTTTTGGAGATAACTCAAAAATGGCTGAATCGATAATGTTCAAAACAATGATAAGGCGCATCTCTTCAAATTTTTTCATATTTTTTGAACTTACGGTTCAAAAGTTACGGGGGGGCTACACAACTTTTCTGACTTTCGAAGCGATTATTTCAGAAAATATTCACTTGATCACAAAATAGTCAAAGAAACCTCAATTTCATTTTGAAAGACCTATCGATTAATGTGTCACATGTTGATATTTGGTTAATTTTTTTTTTTTTTTTAGTTACCTGTATGGAGCGCCCCCCTAAAAATATTCTTTTTTTCAAATTTCACTACATAACTAAGTATCTGCATACAAAATACACCTTAAGTGTAAATTTTATTCAGATACGTCGTATAGTTTCCGAGTAAAATGCCTGTGACATACGGACGGACAGACAGACAGACATGACGAATCCATAAGGGTACCGTTTTTTGCCATTTGGCTACGGAACCCTAAAAACTGAAACTGTCAAAAACTTATTCTTATAGTAATTAAGTACTTAGCAGAGTAGTTTTAAGTACTAAGAAGTAGGGATTTGAATGTCGCTCATTCATAAATAAGTAAAGATAAACGAAGAGAATTCATCACCTTGAAGTTATAACCGGACATCGCCATCTTGGATCTGGAGTGTAGTTAATTAATCACTTCCGTTGGCCGTTATTTATTATATTTATTAAAGTGAAAGTAGATTTCATCTGATAACTGATCCGTTCATTTTATAATAAAACGGATATTCGCAGTTCGAAGTTATTGGGACTTTCACATTATGGTTAAGGTTTAATAACACCTTAATTATTCATAAAACAAAACATTAAAGTACGAGTAGATATAAGATTTCATAATTCAGTGGAGTAATTTGACAGCACTTTACATACATTTGGCAACCGTTTTGTATGTCAGGAGTTGTTAAATTACTGTACTATGAATTCTACCTTACAGGGACAGCAACTGAAAAATATAGGTACCGTTTAAAAATGATATGACGTCATACCGTATCTTTCTGTATGAGTTCGGTAGCGCGACCTAATTTTTTCTGTACCGAAATATAACGGTACCGTTCCTTTTTTCAATACCTCAACTGATATCATATAGGTATCGTTTGAAGTTGAAGTACACTACCTGCCGGCTCCCAGTGCCCGGCTCCCTCGCTCAGTTCTGTATAAACTACGACCTAAAATTTCGATACCGAAATAATAACGGTTTGATATCCTTATAATAAAGATATAAGTACCGTACCGAAAAATAGCGATATCGTAATTATTTTCCGGTAGCGTACCGTTATATTTCAACCGAGATAACCGACATATTAGACCGTCATATTAGAACTACACCTACCTTTATAACATAAAGGTATCGATATTATATAGCGCTACCGGTACCGTAACGAAAACAGTCTCTGCTGCCTTAGGTTTTATATAAGGGACGGTGGCGTCATAGCGTCTGTAAATGTCATCGTTAAAATTTGCTTGTACCTGCTTGTATGAAAAGTTTGACAGTTCTCTACGGGAATACACCAGCATCGCCATATTTAACGTTGATCAGTCCGTTAAAAAAAACCGGCCAAGAGCGTGTCGGGCCACGCTCAGTGTAGGGTTCCGTAGTTTTCCGTCCGTCACAGAAAGTGTCCCCACTTAAGAGTTAAAATAACACCGCCATGTAGGATATGATATGAGCGTTCCACCTACAGCGACATCTATGGGCAAATTAAGTAAACTATTGCGCGCGAGCTTAAAGTATGAGAGATGATTTTTATGGGATAATTCTTTATTGCGTGAACCGATTTTCACCGTTTTTACTTTATTTGGAAGCACGTCATTTCATTGTGATTTTGTAGAAATTACAAGTACAATAAACACCTGCTTATACGGTTAAATTACAAACTTAGTTCAGAATTTTTTTTGTAAATTTTTTTCAAAAACTATTAAACCTATCAAGTTCAAAATAATTTTCCTAGAAAGTTTTTATAAAGTTCTACATTTGAGATCTTTTTCATATTTTTAAAACTTATGGTTCAAAAGTTAGAGAGGTGGGGACACATTTTTTTTTACTTCTGGAGCGATTATTTCCGAAAATATTTACATTATCAAAAAATGATTTTAGTAAACCCCTATTCATTTTTAAATACCTATCGAACAATATATCACACGTTAGGGTAGAAATGAAAAAAAAAATCACTCCCCACTTTACGTATAGGGGAGGTACCCCAATAAAACATTTTTTTCCACTTTTTATTTTACCACTTTGTCGGCGTGATTGATATACATATTAGTACTAAATTTCAGCTTTCTAGTGCTAACGGTCACTGAGATTATCCGCGGACGGACGGACGGACGGACGGACGGGCAGACATGGCGAAACTATAAGGGTTCCTAGTTGACTACGGAACCCTAAAAATGCGTGTTGTAAAAACCAACTCTTAAGTATCTTTCTAAGAAATGGATTCTTACTCAAAATAATTCATGTTCAAATCAGAATCTTTTTAAATTGTATATTCAATCGATTTTATGTATTATTTATGGTAAATAAATAAATAAAGTGATTAAAATATTCACCAATAATACAACAAATATATATTGTAGGTATATATATTAGTTTTAGTTTTAATAATATAATATTTTCTTGACATGTTTCCATTAAGTGAATTATAATTATTAGTAATGTAATGTATTTTAATTTTAATAGAATTTTTTGTTTTAAAGCTTTTTATGAGCCTTGTTTGCTTTAAATCAAGATTTATAATAATAACTTCATTGTAATCAGACCGTCAGATCTGGGGTTTCCATGGGTTTCCATTAACATCAAACGCAGAGTTTTACAAAAAATATAGTCTGAAAACAAAATAAGTCTCATTCGGCCCTTTCAGGTTTTTATTTTTTTTATTTTTCGAATAAACAACGTTCCTAATTGCCATTAAAAAAAAAACAAAACACATTTTACAACAGAACTTATAATTAAATGCTCAAAAGAGTAAAATAAACATCGAAATAAAATCACGAAAACCTAAACAAGCCCGATTAAAATTCACAGTAAATTAAAAAGCCCAAGAAACAAAGCCAGTGTTGCCATGTAACAAATTAAATCTCCCGATTCCGCGACATTATTAGTGTTGCCAACTGCTTAATTAATTTGACGAGGTTTTTTCCAAGTGCTTCATTGTCTTATTAAAATGTGGAAGCTATATTTAATGAAATAAGGGCGATTTTTGCGTAACGTATGAAACAGCATGTGAAAGGATAATTCTTTTATGTGTTTTGTAGTGGTTTTGGCTGCGGTTTTGTGTGAAGTTTGTCTTTATTAAAATCGTATGAGAGAATGAATTGAATACGAGTAAGCTGTGGGAGGCATAATAATTCACAGAGACCTACAGTATAAAAATATCTAAATATTCTGTACCCGTCCTTTTCTTTGTATAGGAATGATGAGAAGAATAATTAGTAGACCTAACTATACTTAAATTTGGAATACACATATTTCAAATGAAGTGAAACTACACAAATAAAAGATTTTCTGAAATTAAACCTCTTACGGGGTCAAAATGGGGTTAAAATTTTGTTTTTAGTCATCTTACAGATAAATTAATCGCCTTATCTTATAAAATATAAGTAGCTACACATATGATAAGAAATGGAATAGCTACATACCTGCTTATATATTATCATTATCATTGACTTGCTTTGCTATTACAGATCGTTATCATAACTATCGATTTTACTTACATACAATTTTATATTTCCTAATTTGTAAATAATTCGGCTGCAGACATGTTTAGACCTACCAGTGGCGGCGGGTCCATATAATTCGAATCCCACCGGCTTACCTATTTATTAGGCATTCGGGTAACTTTCCTACAGATCATGGAGAAAAGGAAAAACAAACATTTTAGACGCAATGTTACTGAATTCATAGTTTTATTTGTTTCATTAACAAAATTATTTAAAATAAAGATTAAAAATAAAGATACTAATGGCAGATCGAATGCAACATGGCATTATCTACCAGTCACCCATGGGCCAAACAGATACATCAAGCTATCTATTCTGCTAGACGGGCACTAACAAGTCCCTCCGACAGCGACCTTGGTCTGGAAGGACCGTGTAGACAGTTGTTTCCAGCAAAATTGTATGAAGCACCAACCAGGGTCAGGGTGACCTCGGACCGTCGGCAGCCTTGTTGGCGATCGTCTAGCAGACGTTTTAACGTGTGAGTATGTTTTATATTTATTTACAAAACGTATCGTTTAATGCTATCGTTTATCTCGCGATAACTATATCTCGCGATAAATATGACGCACTGTCAACTCAACCCACAATACATTGCGATTTAGGGCAGAGTAGGCTTATACTTAAACCCAACTAAAATATTTACTCACTTATTCATAGTCTTACAAGCCTGATTTATGTTTTGTGTTTCTAACATACAGAAATGTCAGTGACAGATAAGCTTAGCGTATTACGTCACAATCTTATTTGTCATTATGTTTATTTTCTATAATACACCTAATATGTACTTTACACCTTTATCCTTTCATTCCATATCTATCTACTCGCAACTTATTCTACTCATTTTCCGTTTTGTTTTCCCCTCACTTTGTGCATGTCTGCATTTTATGCAAAATATCTTACGTTAATTTTCTTTTTTTTTTAATAACGTTAGACTCCCTAAAGGCCAGGGCAGAATAACAGCGTTGCAAATTGTGGGATCAACTTGCAATCTCGCAACATTATGTTGAGTCTGAGCCTTTTCTTTATCACGCACATTGCTGAACACATTGTGAACTTCTGTAGTTATCTATACTCAACTAGTGTTTATCTTTAGGTATGCATTATTTTCAACCTCTGTTTTTGAAGTGAAAACTTCTTTAGTGGCGCTGTGCACTTTTTGTGACAGGTGACGTGACCGACAGATTCGTCAGATTAAAAATTCGTAAGACGGACACGTGACCTGAATAAATAATTGTAATAGTTCTGAAGTGTTAAATTTTTAATGTAATACAAATTGTCATGTTTGTGTACGATAGCGCAATAAATTAATATTGTATTTTACCACATAAATGATAGTACTCGTACTTTTATACTGATAATTAAAGCAATTCGTGCGAAATTATTCCCTAACCATTCCAAAATGCACAACGTTAATATTCAAGTTTTCACTTCTGCCGGCACTCCCGTGGTGCACCGTGCACCCCGTTGTTTTTAATTTTATGTTCTGTAGTGTGTGCTTTATTGAATATATTTATATCTTTACGATTATTAGTTATAGTTAATATGATGCTCCTCCTGACTGACTTCGGCCACAGCGACTCTAGTGAAATTCAGGAATTTGAGGGTTGCTGCTCTGCTCTCTGATTATAATATAAGACTTGTAAGACATAGGTATATGAATAATCTTTCCCTTTTTCCAAAAAATATTTCTTAGTAGAGCTTTATGACATTTGAAGAATATATGTTCCTAATATCTTAAAGATAAAGTAAGTAAGTAAGTAAGTTTTATTAGATCAGAAAGAATTACAACTATGTATACAAAATTTCTTAACTATAATACATATTTAGGATGCGTTGTCCGAATATTTTTCGCTGATACTTAAAATAGGATAAACCTGTGCTATAAGTACCAGCTACCTTCCATTTCATAAAGAAAGAGGTTTAGTAGTCAAACAATCATAGAAGTAGTAAAGTTATAGTAATCAGATTAGACTGAATAATGTCAAGTGTAAGACCCAAAATTTACAACAAACTCCCTCCGGAGATAAAAATTCGGGTAGTACCCATTTTTTTATAAATTTAAAAGGTGGCCATTAAACCATATTTTTTACAGTCTCACAGAGTTACTATGACCTACCATTAACATGAATGTAATTAGGAAATTATTTAATTTAAAATCTAAATTGAATAATTAAGTATAAATAATGTGTTAATATAAGTACCAATATAATGTAATTTGACATGTATAAATATTTAAAATATTATAAATAAATGACTATGACTATGACTAAGCGGTCTTTAAAACTCTCTTACTGAGTGGTAATACGCTCAGCTAATCCAAGGAATGGTTGAACTCGTGAACTTTAGAAAATAACCTCTTTCAAAGCTTTGTCCGTTGTTCAAAGTTAGAGGAGATAATGTTTGTAGCATTCCAAGAGTGAAGCTAAGTGATTAATTAAAGCACAAAGCACAAAGAAATTCCTGTGTTGCTTAATCGCAACACTGGAATACTGTATGCAATAATGCACGCCGAAGGTCATAAATATATGTGTGTGTGTGTGTGTGTTTTTCTTTACCTTTATACAACGTGTTACTTCCAAGACTAAAAACCTGAAAACAGTTTATTGAGAATCGAGAGTGGGATCGATTGCAGTATACCTTAACATGACTATACTTTTTCGTTAATTTTCCAATTTTTTACGTGTCGAGTCTAAAAGTTTCTAATACTACAGTTTACCAATCTATTGAGAGGTTAGGAGATAGAGGTTGAATATTTAATAATGGCTGGCAGCTTTGAAAAAATTGTTTTTCATTGTCAAAGTATGTCATGTTATACAAATTGACAAACGGTTGATAGGTTGACATGACATGACACATGTAGCGATGTGACAACAACGCAAACCTAGAGTTAACAATTGAATAGAATTGCAAGGAAAAATAAATATACGAATATCTTTCGAAATAATTAACCGATTGAAAAATAAATACTCTAGATTAATTAGCAATAATAAAAATAATTTGGGGTGTCTGGGCATTTTAGTGGCTCAAGTAACACGTTGTATATGCTAAGGTTTATTTGTTTGGATGTTTGTTCGTCGTGTACCATACAAACATAAAAATACACCCCTAGTTGACTGTTAAGACCTCGCTTCGCTCGGTCGATAAATGTTGCTTTACCTTTACAAGGAAACTTCTAAAGAAACTTTCCTGTAATGATGTTACCTACTACTTACCTACAAAAACTCTCTAATATATTCACGGAAAAAAGTCCGTCTTTTTACAAACTACGGGCTCTTTAAATTTGTTTTCTTTGGCTGTACCCGCCATTTATCATAGGTTAAGCGGTCTAGGGTTGCCACTCGCGTTAAAAGTATTTTTTGTTTGGCAATGTTTCAACGCAATCGAGCATACAGAGAAGAATGATCATACTGTTTCATTATTGATACTAGAATAATTCAAGTGAAATGTAGTATAAAATCTACACTTGTACTTAAAACTTAACCTTTTTCGCTGAGCTAATTTGATTTAACTTACACCCCTTTTCACTAGTCACAGAATTGTTAGAAAATTTTTTTTATACCACTGTTTGACCAAGCTAATTAGACAGATTATAATAGTCTGACTTTGAGTCCCACTTCTGAGTGACAAAGTTTTTTTTTACTTTTTTACCTTTTTTGATGAAAACCTGCTATTTAAGAGTGTACAAAGGTCCCTCGGTGAGTTGATTAATTGAGTCTTACCTGTAAAAGAGAAATTAATTAACTAACATAATTCTTTCATGTTTAAAGTAAATTATAAATATATACATAAAAAGGTACCACTAAAAAATTATGCAAGAATCTTACATCAAACATTATGCCCAGATTGGAATCTAAATGTTTATTTCTTATAGACAATTTTACATCCAACCAAACTACCCTATAACTAAACTATCCTCAAACCAAATAGACGACTGGGATCGTAAAACCATTAGCATCGTATTGTCTCTTTCGCACCAGCACGCCCTTATGCAGCGTGCCTGTTATCAGCCGGGCCGCATAGGGCAGGTAGAAAGCACACGGTACAAGGCATGTCGATAAGATAATATGCAAAAATGAAAACAAAGTAAGTAATGCATACAATATTTTATATTACGAAATAAATACTTTATATACGCTTATTCCACACATCAAGGCCGCCAGCTTTCTTGGTTGTTGAAAGTCAATAGTCTTCATAATATTAGGATTTTCCTTCAGTTCATTAAAAAACACGTAGACAATATAAATGAGCTGTCGAGATTGTGAATCAATATCACCTTTTAACTTGGTAATAGAAGTACAGCAAAAATCTTCCATTATGGTGTATGCTTCCAGACGGTATTCGTGTGACGAATGAGGTATGAACTCTATTTGTAATCCTTTTATAGTAATTGTCATCTTTGATATAGTATAATAAAATCGGCGTATTCTAATGACTGTCATTGTGTGATTAAATGTACAATCTTTGTGCGATAATCTAATGACCTGCGGTATTGCGTGTAGAAGGTAATAATCACTTGGTGATTAAGAAATCATGTACTCCATTTGTAATCCTTTTATAGTAATTGTCATCTTTAATATAGTATAATAAAATCGGCGTACCCTAATGACTGTGTCATTGTGTTATTATATGTAAAATAATTAGTGTGATAGTCTAATGACCTACGGTATCAGCACGATACTGAGAATAACTTAAACTAATAAAAACATATAAATAAATTACATTATTAAGCAATGAAAATATAATCAATCTTATCGACATTTAATTAAATCCAGTATCGACATGCCGCCGTCCCTACGGCCGCCGGCGTTTATTGGCTCAGTCGTCCGTTTGGTTTGAGGATAGTATAGTTGAAGGACTTAACATTGAGTTGCTTCGTGAACACAAGAGACTTAGTTTACCCGCGTGTCTATAATATACTTTTATGAAATTGTGACATTGCACCTTTAACTATTAAATACAATATTTAACGTAGTGATAGTTAGACAGTTCGCGCCAAAAGTATTCCTATTTAACGTATAATACGGAAACCTATTTTTTTTATTCGTGGCCATGGCTACAAGTCCTTCAGACGGAAACTTAAAAAAGAATATAAAGTGTTGCCAGCCCTACGCACCGCCACTAATGGCCTCCGTCGATACGGCGCACAATAAAGCTAAAAACTCGGTATTAATTAGTGCTCCTGATTTTCTATTTTATTTTCTATGTTTATCCTGGCAACACAGGAGGCAACTTCATTTGTGAAATATAGTTTGATCATTTTTCATCGATGGATTGGACCACAGACCTAAAATGGCGCTTTGCTAAAAGACAAACGAAGTGCGCAAAAGAGAAACCAACACGTATATGAACATTCTGCGAGTGCGAAAGAGATACATGATCAGTCTCCTAGCAGGACGACTTTTGACGTCTCTCTTTACACTTAAACACCTGCGTCGTGAGTGCTCATATTTAATCTTGAAAAATATAATATTATCCGCTGTTCATTTACCTGGAATGAAACAAAAGAAGAATGGTGTCGTGTTGCGTCCCGGATTGCACAATTACAGAAATAAAAAACCCAGGCAATCACTCGTTTCACAGGTGAATATGATATTCCGATCGATGTTTTTGAAACTATATTTTATCAAATTAGCCAAATAAATCATGTAAATAACCGTTTGATACCATTAAATATTAATGTCTCTTTTACTGCATGTGAATATTTTATCATAATAGTTAATATTAAAGATTATTTTGTGTAAAAATCAAAATTGTCATTTTACGCTAGGGTTTGACAAAATATCGTAGGGACATAATATCGATAACTGTTCGATATGAAAATTATAATTATAGCTTCGAAAGAATTATAAAAAATAAATAAATCTCGTATTAACATTATGTCATTAATTACGTATAAATGTTAAATTGTGTTCTTATTGTATTTTTGTACCCGTTTTGAATCTCGCTTGATAGAGCCTATTCGGAAAGAGAAGTATCGTAGAATGGAGGAGCTCTCATATAAACCACGACACTTCTCTTTTCGGACAAACGATAAATAGTAAATTTTAACTGAAATACCCGATTTATGGGCTTATTTATTACATTTACCTATTTGTAAGACACGATCTATATCCTCTTATCTCTTTTTTGGGTTCCGTAGTCAAAATGGCAAAAATGGAATCCTTATAGCTTTGTCATGTGTCTGTCCCTATATCACAGCCATATATAAATAAAGGCGTATATTTATGAAATTATAACGTTTTTTATGTGCCGCTAATGGCCGCTACCCAGTTTTTTTAGCTAAAAAAATATTTTTAGGGGGAGGGGAATTATTATTAAAGACTGATTTAAATTAAACTTTATTTCATTTAAATACGGCGCTAAACACACTTAGCGGAATTCAACTACCATCAAAAAGCAGGCGAAAAACGGAAATCAGGCTGAATGTTGTTTATGTGCTCCATACAAAAATTCAGCCCCCATAGAGAAATTTCCGACTTCCGCTTACTTTTATCTATGAAAGCTAAATTCCACTCTTAAGTGTGTGCTGCGCCTACCACTTCGACTTCCACCCAACTTACACTCCACCAAGATTGCATTGATACAAGACTACATTTGCATGCGATTATATAAGCGTCACAATTAATAACGCTATAATAAAGAAGTATGTAAAAAACAAACTATCACGTATATAAACACTCCACAAGTGCGAGAGAAAAAAATTACAAATCTAAAGGCGTGCCAACATCTTAATTTCTGTAAAATAACATGAACCCGCTTTTAAACAGATCATATTTAATCGTGTAAATATAAAATAATTCTGAATAAATATATTTTAGTTTTCTAGAATTTTAATATGCCGTTCAGTATAAAACATGAATATAAATTTAACGTTGCAACTTATCGATAATAAAGTCAAATATCGATAGATAATTGACCTGTTGTACTTGGCACCACTATTTTTTACGCTCACATAGACAATTTACCCACACTCTAGCATTTCAGTTTTTGTCGCACTTTTGATATTTGTCAATCCATCTGTCTATACTAGATCTGTGGATTGGACTATTTTATGTTAACCAAATTGCGCGGGAATAGTTGAACATATAAATATTTTATGTCCAATGCTACAAAATATTTATATGTTTATCTACACCAATATCATAAATCCTCTATTCCGCGTTTGGAAACCGTATGTAATTACCACCATTATTGCAACCAGTAACGTAATATCATTGTATTACCTGTGACAGTGTGGTAGAAACGTATGAAACGTATACCTACGGTAACGTAATGAAAATCTGCCCTCCTCTCCGACCGGCACAATTGAGTTGGTCATGGCGGTGCAATGGCGGTCATTCTAATGATTTCCGAACACTTCATTTAGTAATTATAATATGTGTGTAGATAAAGCAGTGTATGCAACTGTACGTAATTAGGCCTTAAAACACTTGTGTGATCTTATTATGAAACTTGCCTGCGGCTCGTTTCATAAAACCGCACACGTATTTTAAGGACCCTCATTACGTAACAGTTACGTAAACTACTATTATATCCAATTTTTAGCCAATGGAGTATTTATACTACGACTCATGAAGAAAAAGAAAGCCTTTCAGCTCCGGATTCCCTAGCCACTGAAACCTACCTCTTAATAACCTTTTAGCTTCCTTATAGTTATGTCAAACTATTGCGAACTTACCTACTTATAGTCTCAAAGGTCAGATGGCAGTTGCTTTCATAAAAACTAGTGCCTACGCCAATTTATGCGATTAGGTTGCTTAAATTGAGCCGTGGCTAAACGCCGGGAAAAACGCTAGAATGATGATGATGTTTTTAAATTCCCTACCCTACACTATGTCGCTTATGTAGGTCACATGTAGGTAAACAGACATAGGCCTTTTAACACAAAATTCCGGCGTACAACCATTTAATTATTTTAAGTGGCTAATCTTAATTCAAATCCATACAAATGTCGATTCAAACAATTCCAAATTAAATTAAAAGCCCTCATTTATTAAAACCTAATCCATGAACTCTGTAATTAACGTAATTTGCAAATACACCGGAAAATAATTAATTAAATCCCCCGCAAGAACGCCATTTTGTTTGAAATGTCAACAGTGTTGCCAGCGCAAAAAATACTCCCACGTTGCTGGGTAATTACAGAAGTATAAAAAGTAAGGAAGAGTAAATTAATAGCTGTATTAGAATCCGAACACGCAATTATTTTTTTTGTCAATACTATATTTAGAGTTCCGTAGCAAAAATAGCAAAAACGGAACTCTTATAGTTTAGTCATATCCGTCCGTCCGTCCGTCCGTATGTCACAGCCATTTTACTCGGAAACTATAATAATGAAATTTAGAAATAAGGTGTATTTAGCATGCCGCTATTTAGTTATGTAGTTAATTTGCAGAAAAAAAATTGTTTTTGGGTGGGGCTCCATACATGTAATTAAATTTCAAAAAAATATTTTTAAGTAAATATCAACATGTTGCACGACTTGCACGTCAAATAAGATCGAAGTTTTATTTGAACATTTTGTTATTCAGTGAATATTTTCAGAAATAATCGCTTTGAACGTCAGAATAATTATGTCGCCCCTGTAACTTATGAACCGTAAGTCCCAATAATATGAAAAAAAATGAGAAAATACGCCTTATCTTATACTTTCTACAAAAGTTGTTTTGAACATGTCAGCCATTTTTGAGTCATCTTCAAAAAACTTCTTCCATAGGCATCCGATACGACCTTTTGGTATTAGTTTGCTTCTTATTCTATTGAAGGTACGGAACCCTCCATTATGCGTGGTCAGACCTGCATTTGGCCGGTTTTTGAACGTTAAAAAAATGCATCAAATACTGATCTGTCATACTGCTCTGGTCCGACTCTGGTCTGGTGATAAGGCGTCCGACTTCAATTCGGACCCCCCCCCCCCCCCCCCTCAGTCGCTGTTTGGTGAAGAAAAACATCATGAGGAAACCGGACCTAATCCCAGTAAGGTCTAGTTTCCCGTCTGGGTTGGAAGATCAGATGGCAGTCGCTTTCGTAAAAGCAAGTGCCTACGTCAATTCATGGGATTAGGTTGCCAAGCGTACCCCAGGCTCATTGAGCCGCGACAAACGCTAAAGGTGCAGTTCCGACCTAAGCGACACTGACGCCACGAACGCCGCGTTAGTATCGCCGCGACTGAGCGATAGTACAAGGTAATATAGAAATACATGACGGCGTGTACGAACACGGCGATACTTGACGCGGCGTTACTGCCGCCGTGTGCGTACACGCCGTCATGTATTTCTATATTACCTTGTACTATCGCTCAGTCGCGGCGATACTAACGCGGCGTTAGTGGCGTCAGTGTCGCTTGGCTCGGAACTGCACCTTAAGAGCATGATGATGCCTTATCTGTCTTACTTCGACTTACTTCGATAGCGTGGAAGTTGTTACAAAATTTCAAATTAAATTTCTAAAACGCTTTTCTTAGTGGGAACACTCCATCACGATTATTATTTTTTTACTAAATGTTTATTTTTATCTACCTTATACGGTTTAGGTTATACTTTGTCTGTAAGTCCCTAGATAAATTAATGTATTAAATAAACACGAAATATTTTGGCGGCATTTAAGAGTACCTACTACATTTATGACCGTGCGGAGACGCGGAACCATAGACTATTAATTAAAACAAACAATTAACTGTCAATAAAGTGTTGCTAGCACAAAACAATCTCCCACGTACTCGGGTAAAACAATAGTATGGAAAGCGTTCCAATGTATATAATGTTTATGTAAGATTTCGTAATAGATGTAAATCTTCACGCTGAGGTAGGTTTTTAGGGCGAGTTGCTAATGAGTGACTTTCTAACTCTTTGAGGCACTGATATTTCGCTAAATATAGAATACCAATGTTTATTTACATGTGATATAGCAGTTGATTTAATGATATTATTTATATGATGGTTAAATGGGACACCGAAGCGATCTTAGGTCCCTCAAAAGTTTTTTTATGATGTCGACAATATATAGTCCGCTTGGTAAGCGGACGATGCAGCCTACGGGTATTGCGAACTGCGAACGTTATTATCTGTTTAAATACAGGGTGTAACAAAAACACTGGGGATCCGTTTAAGGGCTTAATTGGTATCGTACTGAAACTAAGAAAAAATAGAAAAAAAAATTTTGGACGTGGAATTTTTTTTTGTATGAGACCCGTCGTCCATAGATAACCAATTATTTTTTTCGCGTGAAAAAATTTTTGAAGTGAAAACTTGTTTAGCGGCGCTGTGCACTTTTTGTGATGGGGAAAACATGTTAAACTCGCGACAGGTCACGTGACCGACAGATTCGTCAGATTGAAAATTCGTAAGACGGACACGTGACCTGATCTGATGAAAAACTGTTACAATGTCATTGAAGCCAGTACATCAAAATTTTAAGCAATTTTTAATAGGAATCCTGATTACGTCACCGTGAAAGAAATACATGAAAAAATGAACTCCGAGGCACAAGCATATTGGAAGAACAGTATTCCAATGTCAACGATTACATATGCCCCTATGACGTCCGTAGACTGTGAACGGAATTTTTCAACGCATATTGGGTCCTAAAATCACATCGTTATAGGCTCACAAGTGAAAATTTAGAAAAAAATTTGGTCATTCTATTTTATAGGCGAAAGTAATTTTCGGAATGTTAATCATTAATTAATTTGTCACTGGATATAAATTATGGTCCAATCAATCCATAAAATACATTTTTTTAATTAACATAAGGATAAGTCTCTGCTGTACGGAACAGGGTTATATTTTCGAAATGACGGGCGTTTGTCAGATCCTTGAATATAATGAATATTGTATTTTACCACATAAATGATAGTACTTTTATACTGATAATTAAAGCAATTCGTGCAAAATTATTCCCTAACCATTCCAAAGTATCAAAAATGCACAACGATAATATTCAAGATTTCACTTCTGCCGGCACTCCCGGAGTGCAACCCGTTGTTTTTTTCTTGGTTTGTCGTAATTAGCATACGGGACCAATTATGCCTTTAAACGGATAACCATCATTTTTGTTATATCTTACATAATAAATAAAGGCTATAAATGTACTTATAGTTGCCGGGTAATTATAAGTACACTAGCTTTTGCCCGCGGCTTCGCTCGCGTTAAATTCGGGGTAACACGGTTCCCCTTTCCTGACTGCCCCCCGTAATGCTCCATACAAACTTCCACCCCCCATTTTAGGGAAGTGGGGGGTTAGAAAGAGACAAAAAGTAGCCTATGTCACTCTCCATCCCTTCAACTATCTCCACTTAAAAAATCACGTCAATTCGTCGCCCCATTTTGCCGTGAAAGACGGACAAACAAACACACATATACACTTTCCCATTTATAATATTAGTATGGATTTATAATTACCCGGCAAAGGCAATACTCATCCGAAGACAATCTTTGACGGGCCACTACCGCCTACACACGAGTTGTTTACGTCTACCTCCATTATATCCATTCAAAACGCCAAAACATCTCTGATACCCTAATTTCCGAATAATCTCCCGAAAAAATCCTATTCAAAGTATTATTGAAGTAAAAGAAAACATGTTTTCCCAGGAAATTACTAACAAATAAGCCGGAGAATATTTATTTTCTTTTATATCAATTGAAAGATGTTATTTCGTACTTTACTTTTATTTTTTATTTTTATACCACGACGGTGGCAAACAAGCATACGGCCCGCCTGATGGTAAGCAGCTACCGTAACCTATGGACGCCTGCAACTCCAAAGGAGTCACATGCGCGTTGCCGACCCTTTACAAAAAGGAGGATTCACTGTGTTGATGGCTAAAGGAACAAGAAGGTCCCTCATCGTCAACACACTGGGTCCTTTGGATAAGTAGTACTACAGTCACCTACAATATCTTTCTTATATAACGAAGGCTGCAAAAATATCTGACACAATCTTATTTGTAGGGCTATAAATAAATATTATAGGACAATCTTACACAAATCGACCTAGGCCCACAGTAAGCTCAATAAGGCTTGTTGTGTTTGTACTAGAGGACAGTATATATAATAGATAAATATGAATAAGTACTTAAATACATAGAAAACGCCCATAACTCAGGAACAAATATCTGTGACTAGCCATTTCCCGCGGCTTCGCCCGCGTACTATAAGTACTCAAAAAGGATACGATACCCATGTTGATTTTCAGACTTTGTGACCACATTTGCCCCTTTTAGGGGTTGAATTTTCAAAAAACCTGAAACACGTGTTCACTCATTTATCGTTAGGAATACTCCTGTGAAGTTTCGAATAAAATAATCTAACAAATCTTGATTCGCCATACAAATTTTGGACCCCCATTTTACCCCCTTAGGGGGTGAATTTTGAAAAATCCTTTCTTAGTGCACCCCTAGACCTTATAAGGAACCTACGTGCCAAATTTGGAATCTCTAGAACCAGCGGTTTGGGCTGTGCGTTGATATGTCAGTCAGTCAGTCAGTCAGTCAGTCAGTCAGTCAGTCAGTCAGTCAGTCAGTTTCTTCTTTTATATATTTAGATAAACACACAAATAAATGCCCTGACCAGGATTCGAACACGGGACCTGCTTCGTAGGTAGGTCACAGTCACTACAGACTAGGCTAGAAGGTCGTTAATGACACTTAAGTTCGAACGTCCAGGAGTTCCTTGCGTCCATAGGCTAAGCAGCTACTTACTATCACCCAACCGTGCAATTGTTTGCCATTGTAAAAAAACATTTCATATTTCCAAATATTATTTATTTATTTCCGAGTTTTCCAACAATTCTTTTCATATTGCAAAAGCAAAGGAACTAACCCATACCATTCATACTCAAAGAGCAACGTTTTTTTAAAAAACTTCCGCTGTTTCCAAGGCTGAATCTTATCTTTGCCACCTTGCGAAAAAGAAAAAAAACATTCAAAGAAATAGAGTGAACTGAGGAGGAAAATATGATGCGGCGGTCAAGCGCGAGTCGTTAGTTTAACTGGGTTCAGTGTTACGAGTACCTACAAAGAAGCATTTTTAATTTTTGACGTGATAACGTCTTTAAAATCGTTTTAGTCGGGTGACATGTTCAGAAACTTGTGTCACACCAAAACCTCACGAGCGCGATCGCAGGTATAACGAGAGAGAGACGGACCGATCTCCCGTCTCATCTCGAGCGCTGCCAGTCATTCCGTGAAACTTGTCACGCGGAATCCTCACGAGCGGTTAGACGTTATCACGTAAACATCTCGATCGTAAACCTACTTTACAAACAACCAATTTTTTTTATACCACGACGGTGGCAAACAAGTATACGGCCCGCCTGATGGTAAGCAGCTACTACTTTATTAAATTCTTTAGTAAGTTTTAAATATTTTGATTATCTTTTTACTTTTTGAACGTTTTTCGTTACTTACTTACAATCCCGGCTTCATAAAATAAAAGTCCCGGTAATTTATATCAAAAAACTCTCAATGAATATTCAATTTCGTATAACTAACAGTTCGGGGACCCTAAAAAAACATCAGTCACTCTGCGTGGGAAATGGGAAAACATTTTTAAAAGACTAGCAACACTGAAAACCTCTTCAAACCAAACTCAACTTTTTTGCACAACCGAGTAAGGTATAAATTGGGATGGAAGACAAATGTTTGTGAAGAGTTTTTTAAAGTTAAGCGTGAAATGTTTTTTCTTGTGTTTCTGGCGCCCTGGATTCCGGGGGAAATTGGCCGAAAGTTCAATTTAAAGGTGCGAATAAATGGAAAAATTGCTAAATGAGTTTACTTCGTTCGTGTAGCAATTTGCGTTTGAATTTATTGGGATTTCATGTATTTTATAGATTGGGAAGATTATTTTTGTTTATTTGTAGACACGAAGTTCGCAATTCAATTTCGTCATTCAGGACGCTCAACGCTCAAAAGGCGCCCAAGTTACATATTGGACCAATACATTTTATCTGTACACTTTTTGTTACGTTAAATTTGAAATCAATTAATACGTAAGTTTTTAAATTACATTTTTTTAATGTGTGTCTGACCTTGTCACCAATGTGTCTGCCCTAAAGGTGTTTATTTAAACTAGTATTCCGCCTCGAACTGAGAACTCGCGATTAGCAAACGAATAGGCCAATATAACAAGACCCCTCTGAAGATTTTCGGCTTCTAGCTCCACCCCTTGATCGATCCTGGTCATATACGAACTCTCAAATTATATGTATCTCTGCTACAACCCCAACCTAATTTCATAAAGATCAGTAAAACGTTACTAAAGTTATCGTGGAACAAACTCCCAAAATCAAAAAGCCATTGAAATGCCGAGACTCCAGTCTTCCAGTTGCCAAAGTTGTAAAAACTTCACTTCACTTACGGCGCTCGTTTGATAATACGTCGGTCACCATACCCTCTACAAGCGACCGACGTCTAACGTAGTTTAGTTTTGTTAGTTAGTTACAGAGTTACAAACTAGTTGCGGTCCCTTACTGGCTAATTTTGTTAAAATAACTCGATTCTAGTTAATCTTGTGGATTAATTTATCCCTGTGTTGTCAATATGTTAGATAAATCTAGTTATATTTTCACAATCGTTGTAAGTTTCATATCGTTCAGTATTATGAGCACTAGAGCACAGTCAATGCCTGGACGGACGATATCGGCCGATATTTAACGGCCTCCTAGCTGAGTCGGTAGTGTCCCTGCCTACGAAGCAGGAGGTCCCGGGTTCAAATCCTGGTAAGGGCATATATTTGTGTGTTTATCACGAATATTTTGTTCCTGAGTTATGGGTGTTTTCTATGTATCTATTTACTTACCCATAGTACAAGCTTTGCTTAGTTTGGGACTAGGTTGATTTATGTAAGATAGTCCCCAAATATTTATTTATTATTATTATTATATCTGTCTTCCGTATAGGTAACCCTATCAATCAGCCATCAGGTATTATTAACAGCATGAAATCGCCTCACAAAATGTATGGAGAAGTATCTAGACACGCGGCAGCGTGTCAAGCCAACATGTTCAAGCAAAGGAACTGGCTAGCCAGCGCCAAGTGTATATTACACGAACCACTTGGTGCCACTTTTGACCCTTCTATAACTCAAAACCTCTTTAACGTAAACACATAAAACTACGTGTGTTTAATTATATCCATAAGGACATCTAGAAGCCCAAATTTCATGAAGCTAGCTCAAACGGTTATAATCATAATCATAATCATTTATTTGCACATAAAAAGGGTTTTACATAAAAGGTGTTATAAAAGTTACATGTTCTAGCCTTTTTAGCTGTTTTTGACAGCATGCAAATAGGTCCTTATAATACATTAAATTTGTACTAAATAAGACTACCTTAATTAACTTAATTAATTACTAAACTACATTTACTTAAATTAAACTAAATAGAATGCACAATAAGTTACAATAAATATACACAGCATACAGTGCCAGCAATTGATAATAAAATAATTAAGTATGTAATGTCATGGTAATAAAGGAGGTATCTATAATATAATTTGACTAATATAAATTTGATACATTGTTATACGCAATAAATTCATTAATCGAGTAAAACGTTTTCTCTAATAGCCATTTAAAAAGCGCTGTTTTAAATTTCGTATATTGCAGATCTTTTATATGCTGTGGTAGCCCATTGTATACCGTGACACCCATTGAGTACCAGTTGTTCTTAAAAGCAGCAGTTCTTTGCTGTTTAGGTACAACAAGCCTGTTTGTAGAAAACTCTATTTCTTTGCTTTATTGGATACCTATAACAATTGCTGTTATTTAAAAATGTGAAATCTTAAAGTAGGTTAGATTCATAATGTTATTTTGTTCCTATAAATACATATTTGGATTTTGCATAGAACTTGGCACTCATTTAGATCTCCATTCTTTTTGCGGCGAAGCCCACAGCTAAGCATAATTTTTGTATTGAACTTGGCTCTCCTTTTTTACATTTATGTTTTTGGTGGGATTACAATTTTTTTTTATCGTATGGCTACATGTCACTGGATATAGATAGGCGTTTCGTCCCTGGAGTAGTAGTAGTGCAGAAAATCCGATTGACGACACCGTACTTCACCGTATAGCCCATAAGGAACTGGCGGATCTGTGTGTGTGTTGACATTATTTCTCTACTCGTCCTGCTCATCCTTCATATATTTATTTATTTAAACTTTATTGCACAAAATAAACCTTATCGTACAAAAGGCGGACTTAATGCCATAAGGCATTCTCTGCCAGTCAATCTTAAGGCGAAGCAGAGAGATTGTGGGCGGTGCTACAAACGGGCAAGTTAAAAGAAAAAAAACACGTTTGGGACGGGTAAAGAAATAATGACATTATTACTTACTGATAGTGTCTGGTGGCCTTTACGGTGTGGTGTGGTTTACCGCGGAAAACCCAGCCACCATTGTGAGTGTATAGACACTGCAGACCCGGCAGGTAGGGGCAGGTATTGTAATATATGTCAATATAGGTAAAAAGGTCCCACTTTATCCATATAGAGTAGTACTTCCTAAAACTACACAATATACGCTATCTATCATGTGTGAAGTCAGTAAACACACAGTGGGACCTTTTTCTAAACTCGTCCAGTCTTTACCGTTTACTGAACTACTTATGCTGCTGAGTGTAGGTACTTTCAATTTAAATCTCGACCGAAATAAACTTTCCATTCTTTCGATCGATTTCCATTAACGAAAATAAGGCAATAACGTAAAAAGCCGGAAATATTGACGTATTTGCGTGCTTTGAGACCGTTACTTACAGGCCAACGGTATAATACCGGCAATAACCTCTACGGTTAAGAGTTTTTGTTAGTACGGTTGACGAAATTGACCTTGAAGTCAAAATTCAAAATGGCTTCGAGAAAATGTTGCCAGGGTTCGATTTTAAATCCCTCCAAATCAGATTCAGAAATAAGGTTATTTTTATTAGTGTAAGCTTTTTAGGGTTCCGTAGCCAGAATGGCAAAAACGGAACCCTTATAGTTTTGGTCATGTCCGTCTGTTCTTCCGTCCGTATGTCACAACCATTTTACTCGGAAACTATAAGACGTATTTTAATAAAATTTAGACATAAGGTGTAGTTTGTAATGCCGCTATTTATTTATGTAGTGAAATTGTAACTTTTGATCCGTAAGTCCAAAACTATGAAAAAAGTGGAGAAGATGCGCGTTATCATATACTTTCTACGAAAATTATTTTGTACATTGTGGGTTTAGCCATATTTGAGTTATTTCCAAAAAACTTCTTCCATAGGCATCAGATACGACCTTTTGGCATTAGTCTGGTTCTTATTCCATTGAAGCTACGGAACCCTCCATTATGCGTGGCCCGACACGCACTTGGCCGGTTTCTTCTTATTTGTGTAAGTCGTTCAATTTATGAGCTTTTAATATTCAAGTATTTTCTTCCCGATAAGCATACAAACCTCTGAACGGTGAGCCTTGTAAATGTATTGCTTAAAAGTTGGCGCTGCGATCGTTAAAAAAAGTTCTTGTTGGATATGCTATGGATATTTCTAATCCATATCCGTTTAAAAAAGAGAGCATTTACTTTATGTGGGTTATAATCCTCATCATTTTTTATTAATTAATAAAAAAAGTTTATAAAATAAAATAACACATCTCATTAATTCTCATTTATATTTTTAAGAAGTAATGTCTGAATGAAATGCTATTAAAAGAGAAAATTTTAATTTACAATGTAAACGGACTTACATTGTAAATTAAAATTCGAACATTTTCTCTGATATTATCATTGCAAAATAATTACGCAGAACAGGTGTTATTTCAGTTTACGTATTCGTTTTGATAAAATATTGCTGTGGTTAATAATTCCGATTTTGTGCTTTCGTTATGAAATTGAAATGTTTCCCATGCAATATCACCAAAACTCCTTTCTAATCTCAAATGGTATATGAAAATATTTAAGCAGTAATAAAAATAAATTTAATAAAAGATAAAAAATACATCCGAACTTTCGTAAAAAGCTTACATCGAGAATTTAAATAATGACCTAACCGACTTATTTTTTTTATGAAAATAAAGTATTTTTCTTGTGATACCGCTTCGACGCCATTAATTTCAACTGTCATAAAGTAGCTTCGCTCGGGTTTGAGTTCATTGTTTGCGGAAGAAAAGTTGAGGAAAATTGTAATAAAGCAAAAGCTTTAAATAAATGATTAAGGTGCTAAGGTTTTTGCAGGATTTAGCTTCTGGGGTATTTCCTATTAATTCATTTAACAAGATTACAGCTAGTAAGCGGACACTGTAGTATTTGAACGTCTATAAGTTTTTATTAGCGTTTTAACCATATTACAGAGCCTCATAAATGTCAGAGTTTTGAGGTAACAAATAAAAATATATCTTATCTTATTAGGTTCGGGGGCCCATATGGATACACTTCGACCCAACGGGATCATTTGTGTAATTGCCCCCTAGTACACTTACTCAAGAGCTTTTTAAACCATCTCCATGTGTTAGGTGATGGAGCTCAAGGGCAGTTCTTTAAGGTCCTCTGGATCTGGATAGCCGATTCCAAAAAATATATTAAAAATACAATGTAACTAAGTACCTCCTCATTTTGTAGTACACAATGAATTTATAATTATATTCATGGCCTTCCTAACATCCAAACATTCATAATACATATAGGTATGTAGAATACAATAAAAGATCTATTTCGGTTCTTAAACGTACCATTTTGAATTACAAACGTATTTTCCTTAAGCTTTTGTGAGTCAAAAGATAATCATAAGATACGAACCCATTTTCCACACAAGAATTCATTAGGTTACATTTTTCCGCTTGTTCGTCAACAAGGAGATTAAAATGTAAGATTATCGTCGCAGAGACTTGAGGGTTGCCATGTGTCGGATTTTGTCGGATATGAGGGGAATTTCAGCTTATTATGAGGTTTATGAAATGTCTAGTCTAGCACTAAGCTAGCTTTTAGATTTTTTTTACCAAGCTACTCGAAGGCGAGACCGTTATGAAAGTTGTTTCAATGGACATGGTGAAACAATCTTTCATGCGCTCAAATTTTTTGCTGATTGTAGGTAATCTTCTAAATAAGTGCATATATAAATTTTAAGAAACGGAAAGAAATCCATCGGCTAGGATTAGTTTTGTACCTTGAAAACGCATAATCGTAGGAATAAAACTTTTTACACTGGTATAAAGTTTCTACGAACATTTTGTAGCATAAACTAACGTTTGTGCAAATTCAAACAAGCTAAAGTTTTAAGGATTAAACAAACATTGCGTACAAACTACTACACTGCACATTGTCCTAAATGGCTTTATACTCGTACGTGTACCATTGTCGGGAAAGTTATCTGCCATTTGTAAGCTATATTCTAAGGAAATAAGATCTACCAAAACTCAGGTGTTTTGCTGAGAGTAACATAAGTGTATTCCTTGTTAATTAACTCGAAACACAAAACTGTACAGAAATAACAAAATTAACTGATGTTTTAATCCTATCGGTACGAAAGTGTGATGAGTCGATAATATTCGTTCTGTGGGATCGGCTTTGCACTGATATACCTACTATTTATCAGACCGCGCGTATTTGTCCAAATATTCGTGTAGCGTTTCTTTTTTATTTCTAAGATACGACAAGAAAATTTGGTGAAATAAGGCAAAGGCATTAGATACCCTGACAAGTTGACGTTCTTCAAATAGTATAATAATTGTATACAGAGTGTAATCGTTAAGTGTAGCCAGGCGCTTACTCCGTAAATATAAGAGATATTAGAAAATATCTAACGGATATCGAAATTGCGTCACCTAATGAGTAAAATTACATTATTAACTTTTTTTTAATAAAATCAGAACCACCCCAAACATTAACTTCAAACCCTCCCATACATTTAGTACGACGTTTGTTGAAAGACTAGTTTGTACGGTCTAGTCATTTCACCGTTATCAAATGATTCATGAATTATTTTATTTTATTCCATATCAATCAATTATCATTTATTCGTGCAAATAATGAATCTCAAGCACTTTTATCTCTTACGGCACCGACGTTCTACTTTGAGAGTGAGTCGTCGTAGGTAGTGTAGGTACTAACTGTATGGGAGCGTTTAAACTTAATATTTTTAATATTAATACTTTTATTTCAAAAAAGTTATTAATGCAATTTTACTCATTGGGTAACGCACTTTCGATATCAGTTTGAAAATTTCTAATTTCTCTTATATTTACGGAATAATCGCCTGGCTACACTTAACGATTACACCCTGTATAACGTAACACGGACAGTCATAACTTAGCCCTTACTTAATAACGGTTATGTTAAACATATATCTACGAATTCCCATCATCATATCAACGTTCGAACAAAGGAATTCCCTAAGAGCTTGCTGCCTAAGGCCAATTTATAAAAATCTTTCGATCCAACTATAGATTTTCTAGCAATGTAACCTGCGACGACCTTGGTTATCCTACAGATTTTTTTGCATATTTCGTTCTATTTGCTCACTAATACACATTTTTATTATAAAATCATTTTAAACAAAAAAAACCGACTTCACTAAGCATCCACCTTTCCAACAACAAATGCTCGATCTGCTGCTCGATCCCTTCATCAGATCCTGACATGGTTACAATGGGACCAACTGTGAAATATACGCTTTCAAACAAAAAAAGAATTTTCCAAATCGGTCCAGCCGTCTTCGAATAATCGGTGAACATACATAAAAAAAAAAAACAGGAAAAACAAAGATCCCGACGAATTGATAACCTTAACCTTCGAAATCTTGAATTCGGTTGAAAAGTTATTATATGAATCTTTTTGCAGAGTTCCATTGGTTCGTCGGATTTTTGGGAATTCTCAACCACCGTTTTAATAAAATAAACGGTTAGAGTGGTTAATGGTTATACTAAATAAGTAATTTCGTACCAATATAATTAACGGGATTTCCGATAAATATTTAATAATTTTGATTGAGCTAACATAAACATTTGGAATCGATATGAGGTTATTTATAGTTACTGCCTGTAGTGTGGAACTATGCTGTGCTGTGTTTATGTGTGTCTATTATTTTCTTTGTATCTAATATAAGAATAAGATAAATTTATTGCCACATAACATAAAATAGACAAAAAAAGTTACATCATAAGAAAACACAATGATTAAATATTAGTAACTAAAAATAATAATTAAAATTATAAATGATAATAGGCAAAGGGTACCACCAGTCTCAGCTTGTGCTGGGCATAGATGCCCGGTGCTGGTTTTCAGACCAGTCCCTAATATATATTAGTTTCTCTAATCATAATCTGCACCAATTCAGAGTTAGACGGATTAGAAATAAAATGATTCCATTTGTTTTTTCTTATCCGTTTAAATAATTTTCGAAGCTGGTAACCCTAAATGTTTCCGCTCCGCAAACATTCTCTGTACACAAAGAGATTTTCATTCCCCGCAATTGAAGGGAATATACATTTTTCCCGATAGGAAATGATGAAGCCCACGAAAATGAAAAAAAAAAAGCTCGTTTATTAACCGACTTAGACAGACATTTGGGACAAATATTCGACTAGTCTACTACTGATGGATATGCAATTATTTTAGTTTTCATTTATTTTAGTATTGTGTGCAATAATCTCGTTTCAGTCATTATCGTATTCATCTTAAAACAATAAATTGTAAATACCTACTACTAAATTAGATGTTATTTAACAAAAATAAATGAAACACATGGAAATTGAACCTGCGTCCTTAACTTTCTCGCTTGATGTCGTATCCGTAATATCTTTATAACAGATTTAATGATTGAACAATATATGTTGATTTATGCAAATATGTACTTTCCTTTTTCTTATTCTCTGCTACATAAAGGTTGTCTGAAAGAGTTTGCTAATTAGCGATAATACTGTCTATTTTTTTTCTCTCTTCATATGTAATAGGTTCACTGTATTGTGTTTCAATACTGAAGTATTAACCTATGCAATTAAGACGATTTTACTTTATTTCATACTATGTCCATAAATATATTTTTTTTTTTTGTCTTTTATTTCCTTTTTGCCACAGCTCAATGAAGCCGGGGAATGAAGAATCTTACAAAAATATTTACTATTGTTATCACACCCACACCTAAGACTGTTACTTCGTATGGTCGCCATCAGCTTCTGAGTGCATAAAACAATGATATTGTCAACGACGTGTTTATGTGTCATATTAAACAAAGGAATCAAAAGAACAACAGTTGTACGTGTATTTCTGGCACAAAAGAATTGGGTATGTCATGTTTGAAAACAATTCTGGGATCACAGAAGTAATACAAAGAATATTTATATAAATAAATATTATTTCGGTATAACTTTTATATAAATCGACCTAGTCCCACAGTCAGGCTCAATGAGGCTTGTTTTGTAGGTACTACAAGACAATACGACGTAATAGACATGGATCGTTCACGAGTTAGTGATTTAAATGAACCATATATCTTTTAATTCAACTCACTGAGGTTGTTTTAACTCCCTCAGTAACTCATCTATCTCAGTGTTTACAGTGTTGCTTGCTCGCTCTTTCTCACTCATGATTTGAATGAGCCAGCCGAGTCAAACGAGTGAGACGATGCGAATATGGGAATAAATCCACCGAGCGAAATGAGTGATACATATCTCCGCAAGCGAAAGATATGTATCAATCTTTTCAATTCAGTGAAGCGTTTTGCGCATCTCTTATACGTAAAAAATATAATTAAAATAAAAACCAAGACACCATTTTCGGCTGATAAGGCGTGATTGCCATAAAAATATTAAAAAATAATTTAGAAATACCTCTATGTCCTCTATTATAAGTATTATAATATAACAATCGACAATGATGTACATTTGACTTGAAAACGTCATAAATATTCGTGCAAATAAATACGGAGATTTGAATACGGGATCTGCAGCTTTGTACTAAAATGAAAATGAAGGATTTGCGCTTTTTGCAGTTACAACAAAAAAAAGATCGAAAATCGTTTCTGCTAGCGATCAGCAAGGCTGCATGTTTTTGACTTAGATTCCTGAATCAAAATCTTTTATATGTCAAACTCTCTAAAACCCACGAGTTTACGAAAAAAAGTCAACTACATGTTTTTCACCTGCAGTAAAAAAAACTCAAAAATGTTGCCAGACGAAATTTGAAAATCCCGTAATCAAAGTTATATAAAAAATGCCGAAAAATTTTACGAGCCTGCGAGACTGGTACAATACAATGCTAATTAAACATTTTTGCATTTAAAGTGCGATACTGATATCTCTGTATCTTATTAGGCTTATTACATAAACGTAACATTGAATTAATTTAACCTTTAAAAACCGGTTTATCTTGCCTCTTCGAATACTGGAATCAGGATATCGATTCGCCCACGCCTTAAAACGTTATATTACCTTTAAAACTAACTTTCCCTTCACCAGAAAGATTGAATGAGTCATGAAGCAATGTAGCCTTCGAAAAGAGGTTGCCTTTGAACGTCCGAATCGTGTCTATAAACTCGACAATGAATGTGTCTATCAGCCTTAATAAGCGGTCGATTCATTAGAATATCATAATCGTTACGATATCGACTCAATAGCGAATCGATTGTACAAAAACCTCTCCATTTCATGTATACTTTCGTTCTTTTTGCTTTTGTGTTTCAATCCATGAGAATTTTCACACACACAGGTACTAATTTTTATGAGTTCATTTACCCACACTTCATGTTTGTTTTGTGATAAAATGTTTTGTTTGTGATCATAAATGTAATTTTTTTTAAATAGACTTTTGACAACTTTTTTCTTTGTTTTACAGAAATAGAAAAGCGCAGTACCAAAAATAGTTTGACAAAGACAAATATGACTTGAGAACTACGTTCTTTATATCAACGGCTACACGATTAAAATGACTAAGCTCTGAGTCAGAACTAGTTTTATTTCTTTTCTTTTTTCAAACGTGGCTGTATTACCAGCCATAGTCAACTTGTTTTTTTTACGGGTCAGATCCCAAAACGCAACAATAGATGCGGTCATCTAAAAAAAGCAGGTAGATGCGTGTTTTTATCAACCTGTCGGAGAAACCAATCCAATTCAAGATAAAACTTATAGATTATTTTGAAATGATTATTTACACAATGATATGAACTGTTTATATTTTTGGCAACTCGCATGTGATACCCACAGACTTGAAAACTGATGATGACTTTATAGTGACAAGCGTCCATATGCTATGGGGCCTGCTTTCTGAAAAACGGGCCATGCGCTGGTTTGTCACAAAAAAACACAACAGACGCTAAGACGCGTTCAAGATTTAAAATTACTCGCGCGACCAAGTTTCCCAACTGTTGTTTTCTTGTTTTGAAATACATAAATAACTTAAAATAAGTTGTTTTTAATTTAAAATATTACCTGTGATAATAGTAAATCCAACACACACACTTTAAAACACTAGTAGGCCACACCTAGCACTTTCAAATAGTAACCGGTTTAAACGTGAAGTTACGCGCGGCAGAGCGACGTGGCTCCACAGAGGACGCTGAGATCGGACTGAGGGAAAAGTTGTTCGGTGTTGCTAGCGGAGAAATTGGAATTGGCGGGATTTTTTTGTGGGATATGGAGGATTTTTTTTATACTTCGTTGGTAGCTTACCTCAAAAGTGTTATAATAAATAAATAAATAAATATTATAGGACAATCTTACACAAATCGACCTAGGCCCACAGTAAGCTCAATAAGGCTTGTGTTATGGGTACTAGACGACGATATACATATATAATAGATAAATATGGATAAATACTTAGATTTTTTACTTCAACTTGAACTAAAGCGTTCACATTATTTGTCGCAGCGCAGTATAGTTTTCTTTACTATAGTCTGGCTAACTAAAAACGCCAGTAACAGTAGAAGTAATCAGCTATACTCATTTAGTTTTTTAGTGGTGAGGTTACTAGAAAATGGAAGAAGACAATAATACTTATATGATTCTCTCTGTTTATGCTTAAAGTGAGGCAAGATAGCCCCTCGCCAAACTATTATGTTCCAAATTTCATGATGACATGTTTTACGGAAACAAAAACAGACAGATACAACAAAAAAAACCAGCCAATTGCATTTCGAACCACGCATAATGGAGGGTTCCGTACCTTCAATGGAATAAAAACCAAACTAATACCAAAACCTTGTATCTGATGCCTATGGAAGCAGTTTTTTGGAAATAACTAAAAAAATGGCTGAACCAATAATACGCATCTTTACAATTTTTTTCATATTTTTTGGACTTACGGTTCAATAGTTACGCCCCCCCCGGACACAATTTTTCTGACGTTCGAAGCGATTATTTCTGAAAATATTAACTTAATCAAAAAATGTTCAAAGAAACCTCAATGTTATTTTTTTAAAGTTTTTTGAAATTTTGTTACATATATGGAGCGCCACCCCTAAAAATACATTTTTCTGCAATTTAACTATATAGCGTCATACAAAATACACCTTATATCTAAATTTTATTAAGTCTTATACGTCTTATAGTTTCCGAGTAAAATGACTGTGACATATGGATGAACGGACGAACGGACAGACGGACATGACGAAACTATAAGGGTAATGAATATTATATTACTTTTTATTTTAAAATATTACACATATATACCATGTAAAATGTTTTCTAATATAATGGTCAATAATTTCCTTTTTTTTTATCGCAGTGTTTAAATATTTTAAGTTAATCAGCTAAACCTTAAATTTTGAGTCAATTATTTCCCATGTTGGGATATATGATGGCATAAGCAAAAATATTAACAGAAACTTCAAAATGAAAATGGAATCGACATAAATTAAAGCAGTTGTTAAGGCAATAAAAAAATAACAAAAATCAAATCCCCCTAATTTCGCCCATTTTCCTCACGCTGGCAACCCGCCGCCTACAACTTTCGAGTTCGCTCGGCTGTCCCCGGCGCCGCTCGGGCATTCTCGGAACCAGACAGAAATAATCGTGACGGTAAATAATGTCGCATGTTACTAGCATTTGTAATGGACTTACGACCTTTTGTGTGGGTCCGCTTTTTAGAATAACCACGATGCAACGCGGAGACAAAAGTGGAGCGTCTTAACTGTTTACAAGTTTGAAATTACGGTAGGGTTAAGATTGGAAGGTAACAACATTGGGTTTCAATAATTTATTTTTTTTTATATGAAGAATTTTTTTATTGTATGTTTTATATTTCAAATTCACGTTGTTCCATAACATAACAGATTACTTAATTGTGAGACATATAATAAACACTTTATGTTTTGTTTAAATCAAAAGAGTAAGTACTTACTTAAGTATTTTTTATACGATTGTATTCTTATAGCGATATATTATTTCACATTTCAAAAAATACTGACTTGCGCAGCAAAAAAATCTGAATGCGCATCCAATCGACGTTTTGATGTGATGCTTAGATTTTTTTGCTTCGCAAGTCAGTACAATTAATAGTTAGGTTATGGTTATTTTTAAGTTGTGCTTTTAAATACTAGGTACCTTTTTATATGAATATACGATTTTAAGCTTACATGGTCATTGTCATTCATTGCTCATGGAACTTATTATTGCCACTTGTTATTGCATGTTAGTTATATTTTTGTGGTCAGCTATTATTGGCTTTTTCTCTGTTATTTAAGTTTTATATTATTTGTTGTATTGCTGTTGATGCTCCAAATAAAATAAAATAAATAATAAATAAATAAACATTACAAAAACTATTTAAAACGGGGTATTTACCATGTTTTTTTTGTAATTTTTTATATCAACGAGGAAAGAAAAATGTCGTTTTTTTTTTGTTAAAAAAATACGCTTAATATTGCAAATGTTGCAAATAAAAACGTAACTTAATGCAAAGCATCTCAGTATAAAAATAGAGGGCCTTTTTTAGAGTTTTTTTTTTAATCAAAAAAATTTCTTCCTCAACGAAGGTCGTATAAATATCTGACACAATCTTATCTTATCTTATTGCAGATTGTACAGCAATTTCCGAAGGAAACTGAAATAGTGTTATTGGAGAAAGCCTTATCTGTTAAATTTACATAGGCGCAGGAACCTTTAATTACTGGGCTATAACGGTATGATAAACGTACTCCAATCAATGGGAGTATTGAGTTTAGCTACAATTTACCCATTATAAATTTTTTCCATAATAAGTACCAGACAAAAAAAATCACCAGTCAGGTTTAAAGTTGTTATACCCGTAGATACCCTTATTTGGTTAATAAAGTACTTAGTAACTTAGACTCACTATTCCATACATTGCTTATTATGGTATTATTCTGTTGTGTATGTAAGAGGGTAGTTTTAAGTGCATGCAAATGGTGGCTGCGTCCATCGTCGTTCTTGATAGGAAACAGTTCATAAATGGATGCCTTTCGTTTGACTCTTGCCCCCGTCCTAATATTTGACATATTAAAAATAACCTTGTAAATTTGTGTTGAAAAAACTCTTTAAAAAAAATAGGCCTACTAGAAATAATACCACCAAGGGGGGGGCAGGGAGAGGCAGCTGCCCCCCTAGATATTGAAAAAAAACCCACAATTAATATTTTCTTCACCCTCCATTTATCAACTTGCCCTCCTCTGGGCCATTGGCTGGCGACGCTTTTGAATACCAAAGAGAAAGGAGCAATAAGGGTGTAAAGTCTAAAAAAACAATCGTGCTCTGACGGTGACAGTTTAACTAGATGGCGCTATTAAGGCGCAATAGGTTTTGTGACGACTGAAATCAGTATCAATCGTTAATTTCTGTCAACTACTGCATACTTTATATAGGTGAAAAGGGACTCCCAGTCCTAACTAAATCAGATGTCAAATAAGAGGCAAATTTGTGACAATTTCGAGTAAAAGTAAAAGGTACCTCATTGTCGATTGTCGATAAGACGCTATGTCATGAAAATTTATTTAGAAATATACCTTATCAACAAGCGACTATAAAGGTACCTTTTATATGAAAATGTGACATTTCTTAAAAAGTTTAAACTGTTCTTTTCATATACTCTACAATGTATTTTTATAAAGTGGAAATAGAATATTTTGGCGTTAGCAGAATAGTCGTCGTTGATCGGAGTATTAATTAATTGTATGAATAATTGATAACTCGATATGTTAATTAATTGGTTAAGTTATTGGTTTTAACCTCTAACGGAAACGCGGTATGTTAATGTTTAAAGTCTGCTAGACGATCGCCAACAAGCCCCTCCGACAGAGCGACCTTGGTTTGGACGGACCGTATTGGACTAAGAGCTGGCCACGTCAGATATGATATGACACAATAATGAGAGCAACAAAACCCGTCTGGTTAGATTGCTATACTATCCTTATTGCTAGATCCGGGCATCTGGCAGCTTTTAATGGGTGGAGGTCAGAGTAACATACTAGCAAAATTTTTGAATTGGAAAATAGTAATACCAAAATAGGTAAAAACTGCCAAAGTTGTCTCAGGTATAAAGGACAGGGCCTATATTTTACCATTAGAACAAAAAACATTGCGTATTAATTCGGAAACAAAAACAGTAGGCGACAAACTATGAATTACATTATACGTCGTTGGGCACTATTTTCCCCCAACATAAACTTTTTGCCATATAATTTAATTATTTGTATAATTTCACATAGTGTTACTGAACTCTAGGATTTATTTTCTTGAAGTGGTTTGCATTCGTTAACCTCCACCACTTTACAGCTGCCCGATGTCAAGACCTAAAAATAAACATAGTACAGCAAACTGACTGTATCTGACGTGGCTAGCTCTCCGTCTAATACATTGCAAGGGTCGAAAGCCTCAGCCTAGCTAATCTATCTAGAATCTAGACTACATAGTAACAAGTAGCAATAAGCAATCATTTGCAACATTTAGTTTACACGCACTTTCATTTTCACACGAATCGATGGAAAGTGCCCGGCTGGGAATCGAACCCGCGTTAGCGTAATTAACGGGCGTGGAGTATACGGCCGCATAGCAGTAAGTCAACTCTATTAAATTACCTAAAGTTCCCCTACTAGTATTATATGTGACAGTGGCGACGCTAGTAGTACGGGCGGGGTCGCAAGATCTGCTACGTTACGTGATACAAAGATAAGCCCTGTTCATAAGAGTGATGCTGAGTTCCGAAAAAATAGTTTAAAAAATTAGAATAGGCCGAAAGCACAAAAAAGTACCACTTCCGGTGTAAAAAATGGATGGTATTTACCTACGTCATTTGGTATAAAGATGACGCTTGTGGCAACAAACAGCAATTTGTATTTAGGTACAGAAAAACCCAGTGTGTCAGTTCCTGCATGGCCGGAAGTGCCCGGCAGACTGATTAAAAAGTAACGAGTTTGACCCCAAATTTACGTCACTTTTAAACCAGTCTGCCGGGCACTTCCGGCCATGCAGAAACTGGCAGACTAGGTTTTTCTGTACCTACATACAAAATAATACAAATTTTAGTTCTGTACGTACAAACAATTAACAAATTTAGACCTGAGAGAGGTTTATGAATAAGATGTACGAGTTTTCTTTGTTAAAATTTATGTTTAAATGTTTAATTTTTTTTAATATAATAAAAGCTAAAAAAATGTCTTAACGTCATTGGTCCAAGTCCAAAGGTCTATAATCTACTCCAGAAATTAAGCAAGCCCCGAGTTACAAGTTGTTTATACAGAAATTGAAGGCAAAACTTGCAAAAGATGCTTTGTATTCGATTGACGAGTTTTTTGGAGGTGTTGCTCAAATAAATCGTTATGTAAAAAATAGTTAATAAATAATGTATTATTGTAATTTAGTAATATATTACAAGTAAGTACTATGAATTATCTTTAATATTAATTTATTCTGATGCAACGTCTGTCCATCGCGATTCAGCGCGGCAACGCGGCGAGCGTGATGGGCACCTTGCCGCCGGACATGGCACGGGGCGAGCTTTTCGACTAAGTTAATAATTTATTATTAACCCATATTATAAGTAAGTATAGTGACATTGAATTGTATTTTTTTTGTGATATAAAAATGTATGTGCAATGTATTAAGTACGTTAGTTGACTTAAATAAATTATATAATATTTATTCTGTATTGACGTGTAAAATGTATATTTTATGAATAAACGATTCAATTGAATTGAATTGCCGGTGAGAATACTGAGGAACAAGTTCTGTGCACGCTCTGCCCGGAAGAGTGCCTAAAGTCAAGGTACTGCTTCACATTCTATATACAGTCGATGGTCTACTTTCTACCGGCTACTCATTCATTACAGTATGGACTATGTGTCACTATGTAATATAGGATGCCTATAAAACATATTCCCATAGGTTTTCCACAGACGAGTTAATCATAATTCATAAAGACTGTCAATCTCTATACACTATACAGGGTGGCATCTGAGACGTGATCAGTTATATGTTTTTCTAACTCCATAAACAACTAGCAGTTGAATGCCCCAACTTTTACTAAAATCAGACATTTTTTTTCTTTTTTTTACATGTTTTTGTAATTTTGTTTTCTTTCAAAAGTGATAATATTAGTGTAAAACAGTTTTATAAGATATTTAAGGTCAAAAAAAAATAAAAAATTACATTTTATCCGGAATAAATGACAAAATTGTTATTAACGACAGTTCCATTTCAAAGAGGTAATTCAATTTACTTATTTAAATATTCTAATAAGTAGTTTAAATATCCCGAAAACCCCGTCAAATGAAAAATAAATTACAAAAACATGTAAAAAAAAAAGAAAAAAAAATGTCTGATTTTAGTAAAAGTTGGGGCATTCAACTGCTAGTTGTTTATGGAGTTCGAAAAACATATAACTCATCACGTCTCAGATGGCACCCTGTATACTCACTACTTACTAATATTATAAATGCGAAAGAACTGTCTGTCTGTTACGTTACCTTAGTTGGGGCTAGACGGCATACAACCACAGCCCTCTGCCACGAGACCTTGGCAGAAAACAGAGATTTTAAACCATGTAGCCAGTGGTTGGTGCTAAATGCTACATGACCTTTAAACGCCCTTGGTGGCTAGGTGTGCTCTACCAACCATTGGCAGAAGCGGTTGGTTGGTTGTCAGCCATGTACGCTCGCTTCAATAACTCGCTCCAACCAAGGTCACGTGGCAGAATCTGCGGCTATCTGCCGTCTGGCCCCAACTTAAGGGATCATCCAGAAATGATGCGATATGTTTTCCCTACTTTTTGCCCCCCGTAGTGATTTTTGGTGATATCTTCCCAACCCTCCCTCCATCACTTGTATTATTGAACTGCGATGAGAATATACGATTGAGATAGCTGTCATGTCAACCCATACTTTTGGTAAGTTTATGGCAAATCTGTTCTGACAACTCTAGTTATATTTTAATCGCGGTTTAGTAACACTTTTTCGAGCTAAAAACATCAAACAAAGTTGATTGAAACCAAAATTGAAAATAGTGCGCTTTTTGGTTCGTTGGTACAGTCACCGGCAATAGTATCTTCCTACACGAAGGCCGCAAAAATATGTGACACGCTCTTATGGCCCTAAAAATAAGAGCGCGTCACATATTTTTGCGGCCTTCGTGTAGGAAGATACTATTGCCGGTGACTGTACGAAACACAATTAAAAAAATAAAATAAAAAAGCATTTATTATCGCAGAAATCTAAAACAAAAAAAATACAAAAACAGGTAGACATACACCGAAGTAAACAAAAAACATAAAACAATACACAAGAAGGAAGAGGAAAAAAAATACAAGTAATATTAATTTGACTAACTTAATTAACTAACGCTTAATTCTCTTAATGCCAACTATTTTAAATCGACTTCAAGGTTTCTAAGGAATCTGATCTTAATTCATCGAGATCTTAGTTTTTTTAATTTTATGTATGTTTACAGATTATTCGAAGACGGCTGGACCGATTTGGAAAATTCTTTAATTTTTTTACAGTTGGTCCCATTGTCACTAGGTCAAGATCTGATGATTGGATCCTGGAGAAATCGAGGGAACTCTTCAAATATTATAGGCACATCTATAGCTATTTAAATATTTTTTACGCTAGCCCAAGCATTTGCATTTGGAAATGTGGAGTGTAAGTAAAGTAGCTTCGTTTTTGTTTAAATTATTATGAATATTTTTTTTTGTATATTCTTAATTTTAATTCCTTACTGTCTACGAATAATAGCAGTAAATATTTTTCGAAATAATTGACAACTGTCTTATGTAACCAAATCGATGGCTGCAGAGCTCAAAGTCTTTCACAACGTTTCGAACTATGAATTTATCGGAAAGTAACTATGTATTGATGGCAGTCTATATTAAATCTACCTGTCTTTGACTCTACCTAATATATGGAGAGGTCATAAAACGGAATACGAGTACGTTAAGCCACAGATATTTTTAATTAGTTTGAGTAAACTGAAGTTTATGGGACATATTTCGTGCAATTATGGCCGCATAGTGATAGTGTCACTTTTAATACTCATTATTTGTATAGTTTTATATTTGACCTATTTATTTCCATTTAAGTCTAAGCACATTAACTAGAATAGAATAGAATAGAAATATTTATTTGCACGAATACGTATAATAGTATAATAAGGTCTTATAAATTAGTTTGAGACACAGTATTCAGTCGACTCAAAATAGACATGCAATACAATTACAATTTTGTACATTAAGGTACTACTAATCAGTAATCACTAACGTGCAGAATAATTATCATGAAACTATTGAGTAACAGGAGATGACATCCCTAAGAAATTCTTTGTCCCAAAAGTTGTAGTGGAAATCACTACAAATCTATACTACTCTATGATTCTGTCATAGCTGTCAACCGCCAAACATGGCGTACAAAATTTGTTCTAAATATCACATCTAGTAGAATACATAATAAATCAATGCATGAAACTATGTCGATAAAATAAAAATAAAAAGTACATGATTAGGTCATATATATATTCAATAATCTTTACACTATAAAAACAATGCTCTTGTAGATATTTAGTTAATTTTATTTTAAATGCTTTCCCATGTAACATTCTCAGTAGTATAAGTAGTTAGTTTATCTTTATGTATAATACTATAATATATTCAAATTACGATTACTCGAAGAATAAAATAGTGTAAGGTTTTATTACTTTTTGAAATAATTTTAACATTAAAGTAGCTGTATTGACCATTCCGGTGGTGTCATGGCCGACGGCGGTAAAACGGTGGTGGGGGAACTTGGTGCCCAGGGGGATTCTCTGCCTGGCATGCTACCGAACGGACGTACCTACCTAGTATCGTTTAAGATAACCAAAGCCACCTGGTTATATTACAAATTGGATTTGTAATTATTTAAATATACGTGTTCAAACTACTCTTCGTGTTGGTTATTTCCGAGGTTGCTTACATATCAGCCAGTGGGATAACGAAATTCCGTAAGTACTCGCCCACATGGGTCTATCTCTGTCTATAATGTATGCTTATAACTAAGATAGTGACGGTTATATTACAAGATTTTAAAATACTAAAGCACCGATAAGGTACACAGGTTAATTGGATGCGAGTCTTTATTTTATTTCGTGTGATTCTGATTATAAATATTATTAGATTAGAAACGAAATATGTTAAATTTAAATACTGGAAGTAACTCCCTACATATCACAATAAAACAAAAGGTAGATTATAACCACGCGTGTTTATGCTCATGCGCGTATGTTTCTGGTAAACGGTGTGAACCACGTGCTTCACGTGATCACTGCCTGCTTAACCTGATCACCACGTGTTTTGCACGACGGCATTTTGTTTTGAATTGAGCGTGCCATTTTGTCACGAGGGGAGCACCGTATGTCATAAGGGGTACTTGAAATTTTTGGAAAGTTGGGATTTTCAGGATTTTAAATATCTCAATAATAGTGCCTAGGGACCGCTGGGGCATTAAAGAGGACCTAAATTTTCATTATTTTTGCGCTAGGAGGCCCCGTTTTCAAGATATCAAACATAACGTGTATGTGTTAGTCCTAAGTGTTCTATGTATTTCTAATGCATTTTCCTGCGACGAGTTTTCAGATAATTTATTAAAGTTCAAGCCGTAGTGACAGCCGCGGCTTGAAGGAGCGGGTTCGACAGATGGAGGAGGACCTGCAGGAAGAACGAGACGCCGAGCGACGCCTACGGAGGAGCGTACGCGATTGCTCGTCGAGGTTGAGCCGCGAACGCCGCGGTCGTAGCCGAGCACCGAGAACTGGAACCAGCCACGGGCCTCGCAGCCGCAGCCGAGACCTGGGACCCAGGACAAGACGCTACAGGGCAGACACAGGCAGGGACTCCACGAGCATCGATCGATGTTATAAAAGGTCATGTACTTTTAGTCCTCCCTTCTCTTCTAATAACGTAATTAAAATAATTAAATCCATTAAAGATGTCTTACCGTCTCAGCCGGCAACTCAAAACCAAATTCTTAGTATCAGAAATCTTAACCATAAAAACATTATCCTTGAATAACCCATCTGGAAAAAAAATAACGCATTGATGTGTGGTTAAAGAAAGTCAATGAGTGTGCGAAAGTTTACGGCTGGTACGAGAAGACGGTGATATATTTTGCCATGCAGAAATTGACAGGGTTAGCAAAAACGTGGTTTGAGAGCCTTAATACTATTTTATTTTCATGGGACGAGTGGCAAACTAAATTAGTTAACGCCACATATCAGCAATACGCATGTGCGAGCGGTAGGACTAGATATGATGTTCGACCTAAGATGCTTGCGCCCCGTTAGCGTGTCAATTTTAGATTTACGGAGTTAACATTATCATAAAATGGGTTCGAAACACCATTTTGTGCCATAAATTCGTGCAATTATTAAAGAAAAAATACGGGATGATAACAAATACGAGCGTATTATATTAAAAATAACTAACGATAATAATATTAAGAATTATTCGCAAATGCAGTACAAAGAGGGCAAGAGTGATGTGACACATTGATTGACGGCATGTCGATATGAGATGTACGATTCAGAGGCGAACTCTATAGATTAGATTAGATTTATTTATTTCTTAAAGAAAAAGACATAGTATTTTACACTTGAAAACAAAATGCTTTCACTAAAAAGATCGTCATATAAGAACTATTTACAATACAAATCTATAAAACAATGTCACAATACAAATAAAAATACAAGATATAAAACTCGTGTCATGTTTCTAGGTCCTATTTTTGGTTTAAGCACAGGGTAGTCTATCAGTTTCTAAGTAACAGAATAATTTATATATAAATGGATGAAGTAGGTATGTCATGACAAAAGTTTCAAAAAAAAATACTCATTATTATATAAACCTTTGTTACAGTTAGTTTCTGCGTAATATTACTGCTTATTGATTAAAATAATTATCCAGACTCTCTAATCAAATTACCTATAAAAGTATCGACCTGCACCCCAACGCTATTAGCACAGATATCTGACAGCTAAGAAAATCTTTTGTTTTTCAAATATACTGACACGGCTGGCTAAATGACGTTTATTTCCAGTCTGTAAGAACCAGATACAAGCTAAAACCTTTTAGTCTTTGGTTATATTATTTCTATGGATATTCGAATATAAAAAAGATAATGTTCTTGATACAAAATAGGCAGCATGCATCAAACCCACACAAGCGCTAACACACACCTTGTTGATATTCATAAGCACTTTAAGCATTTTTAAAATATAAGAAGCCCCTTTTGGCGGTTGTTTATTAAATATTTTTAACAATTTGAACGATTAAACGCTGTAAAAGAGGTTACTGAGGCTAAAATTTAACGCATATCAGGGTCTAACTAACCTAGCCGATAAGTTCAAAAGATTAGTGTCAGTTACTCTGGATACCGAAACGATGATAGGGTTCGAAGATAAACTAGTACAATCTCTAAATCGGTAGAATTGACGATATTGATTGACGGCGTGTACGCCTTGTTATGAGTAGGTAATTAACGACTGACTAACTGAGTAACCAAAGCATATAGGTCAAGCTTACTTCGAGCAACCACATATTGCGGCCTATAGATATAAAGATGCAAATAAGTTGCCATTTTTACACATATTAGGCAGCGAGCTTCCTAACTTGCAAGGGCATGATTATGACATGTTATATAGCAATAATTGCAACGTATAACAAAATAGCTAGTGTAAGAGCCATTACGGGGACAGTATTTGATAACATCATAGTTATAAATACCAAAATAGTAGGAAAGCTTCAATATCAGTTTGGAGGCGGGATGACCTATTTGTAATGATCAAGCCATGTACTGTACTGAGTCTTGTTACTTTGTAATTGCGCATATACAGGCAATATATAGATGTGGTTATTACAGTAAACAGTAATGAAAATTGAATGAGTGTAGAAGAAACTCCGTTATCTCTGTTTGATGAGACTCAACTTCACTTGGGCGAAAACGTCAACGAAGGCAAGCTTTTTGATTTACTCAACCGATGCGGAGACGGTCTGGCTTATGATTTAGCCAGCCTAGGTTGCACAGACTATAATTAAAATATAATGTTGTGAGCGGTATATTCAGGATAGGTGTATTATTGTGCTAGTCCTATTATACACGTTCAGAAGATGTATTGTGGCGTCCGATTTTGCGTCAATTACAGATTAGTACGTTAAAGGAAGTCCTCTGATTGCTAAAGAAAAGACAACCTTAAGCTCAACTTATCTGTAGCTTTCTACAAAACAAAATCAATTATTTGGGATCTAAGATCAGTTCGGCAGGCATGCGCCCGGGAAAAGTCAGTGTTGTCGATTTTACAAAACCAGAAAATGTACATGATGCTAGAAAATGTATTTTATTCGTGAGTTATTTTAGCATTTGGACCATTGGCAAAATGTCCCCACCAACCAACAGAAACGAAACATGTCTCATTTAATAGATCTTGGCAACCTGATGATTTTTTACTATGACGAGGATCACCATATGTATGGGGTTTTCTTGGAGAACCGTATTTTGTTTTCATATATATTTTGTTACAAAGTACAATGTACATTGAAAGTAACAACAAGAAGGTTACAGAAACATTATGTTACTAGCAATAATAAACAACAACATTTCTTTTAAAAAAATACACCTCTTATTTTTGAAGTTGGTTAAAAAAAAGGATAACAAAAATTCGCTTATAGAGCTATATATTTTTAGATCTACAATACTACTTAACATATGATATATGATACATATTATCAGTGTTAACTTAAAATTATTAATATTTTTAGCCAAAACTCTTAAAGAAAATTGAAGATGTCTGTCCTAAATATATGTATGTGACGTATATATATATATAAACAAAATACGGTTTTCCAAGATAACCCCATTCAAAGGGCAATCCTCGTCATAATAACAAATCATCATATTGCCAAGATCTATTAAATGAAACATGTTTCGTTTCTGTTGGTGGGTGGGGACAGTGCCCATACTAATTTGCCCATTGTCCTTTATGCAAGGTTTTATCCAGTTAGTTTAGCCAATGACAAAACTACTTAAAAATGATAAGTGGTAATTTCTGAGCCCCTTACATTCTTACAAGAATGGGAACTTGATAAAATTTACAAAAAAAAATGTATTCCAAAATAATGGGAATAGTACTAAACTCATGCGAAGGCGTATGGAAGATACGAAGGCCATAAAATGGTATACAAGGGCTGCTATTTATATATCCGGAAACCGGGATTACAATCTTCTTAAATAGCATATTTGACCTCCATGGTAAAATTTGAACTTTTTTAAGTACTGGCCGGTATATTTTTTCTTTCTTATTAACGCTCGTGTTTTGTTTTTGACGGGTTTTAAATGACATCTCGCAGCAAGAATGGAACTCACTCGTGAAAATATTCGTGCTATGATTTATTATGATTTTCGGCGTGGTTTAACGCAACAACAGTGCATAGATCAACTAACTTCAACTTTTGGTGATGAAGCCCCATCTAAAACTACTGTGTATCACTGGTTTAGTGAGTTCAATCGTGGACGTAGTATGCTTACGGACGAAGTTAAGGCAGGTCGCCCGAAATCGGTCGTTGTACAACAAAATATCGAGGCTGTGCGAAAACTTATAATGGACGACCGACATGTTACGTACCGCGAGATAGAGGTGACTCTGGGTATTTCTATGACCAGCATTAATAGCGTATTACATAATTATTTGGCTGTAAAAAAAATTTGTTCGCGTTGGATACCCCACAACTTAACAAAAGAGCAAAAAGATGCTCGCGTCGAATGGTGCAATAAAATGTTAAAAAAATATAACCGTGGTGACTCAAAAGCCGTTTATAACATCTATACAGGTGACGAATCCTGGATCTATGCATACGATCCCGAAACGAAGCAACAATCAACGGTATGGGTGTTTCAAAATGAGCCGAACCCTACGAAAGTTACTCGTGCAAAAAGTACATTGAAACAAATGGTGGCCTGCTTCTTCGGTATTAATGGCCATGTAGCTACAGTGCCACTAGAAAACCGTAGAACGGTTAATCCAGAGTGGTACACGACCATTTGCTTACCGGAAGTATTTGAACAAATTCGTAAAACTAACCAGCGACGAAGAATCATTCTTCATCATGACAATGCCAGCTGTCATACGTCACGCGAAACAACTCTATTTTTGGAGGGTCAAAATGTGGAATTAACGGGTCATCCGCCGTACAGCCCTGACTTGGCACCCAACGATTTTTATTTATTTCCAAATATAAAGAATAAATTACGCGGTCAACGATTTTCGACCGCTGAAGATGCTGTCGACGCATTCAAACAACACGTTATGGAGGTACCTCAGGCGGAGTGGCAGAAGTGCTTTAAAAATTGGTTCACGCGAATGCAAAAGTGCATAGATCATCAAGGGGAATACTTTGAAAAACAATAAAACCATTTTCAGCCGTGTACGTTTGTTTGTTTTTTTGTTTCCGGATATATAAGTAGCAACCCTCGTACTTATTAGTAACAAAGTTACAAGGTAGCTCTAATTTCTGTTTTCGAAGGGATGCAGAATAAGCGTAAAGATTATAGTGGCCGCACAGATAATGCGCTTGTGGATACATATAGCTTCATTGAAAATAGATAATAATGTTTAATGTAACAATGTGTCTTATGATAAAGATGACATAGATGATTCTGAGAACTAGCTATCGCAAATGTATTTTCTTTGTCTCGTTTCAGGTCCAAGCGCTAGAAGACGCGAAAGTAGTGGGCGTGCTTAGTTTGGCCTGGAACGAGAAAGAAGGCTATTTGGTTACAAGGTTACAAGGCTATTTGGTTACAAGGTTACAAGGATATTTGGTTACAAGGTTACAAGGATATTTGGTTACAAGGTTACAAGGATATATGGTTACAAGGTTACAAGGATATTTGGTTACAAGGTTACAAGGATATTTGGCTACAAGGTTACAAGGATATTTGGCTACAAGGTTACAAGGATATTTGGCTACAAAGTTACAAGGATATTTGGCTACAAGGTTACAAGGATATTTGGCTACAAGTTTACATGGTTATTTGCTTACAAGGTTTTTGTTTATATAGCTACTTTGATCTGTATTAAGTATCCCTGTGGATACTTTTGTAAAAAAGAGTTAATTAGATTAATCATTATACATTGTTAGTCAAATAATGTTTACAGAAATAGATGTTTATATAAATATGTAGTTATTTACATGCAATGTCGATTGCATAAAAGTACATATAACACAAAATTGATAATATAATAATGCATAAACTGTAAAGATAATCGGATATAAGGCAATTTGGATCATACATTTGAATAGAAAACAGTTCCATATTTATTAGTAATTTGTTAAGTGGGCCATTCTACTTTTCGTTGTACACAAGTTTTTGACACTTACAGTAAAATGCATATTTTAGAATACTTGGCCATTACTTTCACATGCTGATTTGTGATGGAGAAAGAGGCTTAATTAGGTTATTAATCCCGATAGCTTAGTTTAATAATAACAACTGTATATATCCTCAATCACAGTAATTAATCACAGTAACTCAGTGGTCCTTGATTGTCTCCCGATTTGTATGAAAATAAGACATTTACCGCTGCGTTACCATCTTTTTTTTACATTAATCAATATTAATATATGAATTTTGGTTAACAAAATCCCATTATTTGGTGCAGGTACAAATTGAAAATTCAATTTTATACACGAAATTCAATGTCTATCATACTTTTTTTTTCTGGCAATAGATTAATGGTCACGAAAATAGAATGAGAGGTTAAAGTGATATAAAGTGTATCCTAATGATAGTTTGCAGAACATTATATTGTGAATAAAACTGTTTTTTGCGCTGAGAGTGTTACTGGTCGCCGAGTGTAAGGTTTTGGTTTCACCCGATTCCTGTCTTTGGACATGCACGTCATCAGGATGGTCGAGTGTAAGGTTTTATTACTTTTTGAAATAATTTTAACATTAAAGTAGCTGTATTGACCATTCCGGTGGTGTCATGGCCAACGGCGGTAAAACGGTGGTGGGGGAACTTGGTGCCCAGGGGGATTCTCTGCCTGGCAATGCTACCGAACGGACGTACCTACCTAGTATCGCTTAAGATAACCAAAGCCACCTGGTTATATTATAAATTGGATTTGTAATTATTTAAATATACGTGTTCAAACTACTCTTCGTGTTGGTTATTTCCGAGGTTGCTTACAATAGGTACCTACTTATTCATATCATGAAACAGAGTTTATAAGTACAGGTTTTTAAAGGTTCGGCAACACACATGTGACACCCTTCTTGCAAGCAAGATATACGGTCTTCTCGGGCATGCCGTAGGTGCGCTTGTTTGCCACTGAACATCTCAGTATTCTCAGTAAAAAAATATAATTTAAAAACTATTTTCGCAGTCATTGATTTATTATTTACTTCCTAGTTTTTGCCTGCGACTTCGTCTGCGTGATGGGATTAATATTCGCCATAAGGAATTAAAGAAACGCCTTAGTAAAATCTCATATCATAGCAAATATTAATCTCATAGCAACAATTCCATACAAACTTCCACCGCCCTTTTCACCCCGTTAAGGGATTATTTCTGGGATAAAAACTATCCTACGTCCTTTCCCGGGACTCAAACTTTCTTTATACCAAATTTCATCTTAATCGGTTCAGCGGTTTAAACGTGAAGAGGTAATTAACAGACAGACAGACACTTTCGCATTAGAAACATTAGTATGAATTCTACTAGATGGGCTATCTAGAACAAATTTTGTGCGCCATGTTTGGCGGTTGATAGCTGTCAGTTGCTGGACATGATGTCAGTGGTCCAAGAGCGAATGTATGGACTTTAAGTGCCGGTCGAGGATATCCGTTTGAGCTCAAGATGGCTGCGCCGTCTTTAGAATAGTTTTTTTTGTTTTTTGCTCATTTACGTAGTGCAGTCATCGACATATAATATCAAGACGAGTAAAGGCAAGCAAAGTTCATGTGAAAACACGACCCATTTTCACGTTTACAAAACTAAAATGTCTTATGTCTTATTAACCAATCAAGTACTCATTCTTTAAGCATATTTTTTTGTGTTAACCTTAATTCCGCAAAGGTTTCATGCCATTTCACCAATAAGAAAAGTTGCCTTGTTGTGAGTGGTCAAAGTCAATTTGACAATGAAGTTTAATTGGACAGGAGATACTCAATTGAAATAACTGAAATATCAAGTTAACGTATAATAAATACGCCTACGTTTGACGTGGATGGGTTCACGTAATAAATAATAATGCTATCAATTAACAATTTATTTTTTAGTGCATTTTTCATTACTTATGTAATATACGTAAATTGAATCGTTCTTGGAATAAGGAATAATATGGAAGCCTTCTATTCATCTTTCATTTATTTAATAAAAGTGCTTAATTACAATATAGGGACTTACATACTACAAAATAAGCATAAATTAACTTAAAATAGTAAAGATTTTGAACTTTTTTACAATTTTATAAATCCGTTACATTAGGGAGACCCTCTTGGTCTCAAGCAACATAATGGTAAGCAATTAAGGTTCATCATCATCATCATCATATCAGCCAAAAGACGTCCACTGCTGGACATAGGCCTCCCCCAAAGAGTGCCACAATGACCGGTCCTGCGCCACCCGCATCCAGCGGACTCCCGCGACCTTCACCAGGTCATCAGTCCACCTTGCGGGGGGTCTACCCACGCTGCGCCTTCCGGTTCGTGGTCGCCACTCGAGAACCTTTCCGCCCCAACGGCCATCGGTTCTACGAGCAATGTGCCCCGCCCACTGCCACTTTAGTTTAGCTATTCGGAGGGCTATATCGGTTACTTTGGTTCTGCTGCGGATGGCCTCATTTCTGATGCAATCACGCAGAGAGACTCCAACCATAGCCCTCTCCATTGCCCTTTGGATGACTTTGAGCTTTCTTATGAGGCCCATTGTAAGCGACCACGTTTCAGTACCATATGTCATCACTGGCAACACACACTGGTCAAAGACTTTCGTCTTGAGACACTGCGGAATATTGGACAAAAAGATGTGCCGTAGCTTCCCGAACGCTGCCCAACCGAGTCGGATTCGTCGATTGATCTCTTTCTCGAAGTTGGATCTACCTAACTGGACAGTATGTCCTAAGTATATATAATCGTCCACAACTTCGAGTGTTAAGTCTCCGATTGTAACGGGAGTTGGTGCTACATGGGTATTTGACATGATCTTCGTCTTATCCATGTTCATCTTTAGACCAACTCGCTCGGAGGCTTTACTGAGGTCATCGAGCATCGTACTCAAATCCTCCATGGTCCAGCCAAGACTACTATATCGTCAGCAAACCGAAGGTGAGTGATGTACTCGCCGTTTATGCATTCATTCATTTTAATGCAAAATAAGAGTCATACCTATTAGTCAATTGTACTAGAAATGGCACGGCCAGAATGGTATGATTTTACCAGAGTAAGTATAGTAGGTACTAATTCGAAGGGTTTTGTTTTGTCGATTTATTACTACTAGGTAATACTTATAAATGAACATTCATTATACTTTTCCTCAAATGAGTTATGTTTACTTTTCCAAAACTTATATTGCATAACATCGACCAAGTCCGTACTGTATGATAATATCTATGCGTGATTTACTTACCGATGAAAAGAAATATCACCATCTTTGGCGCCTGTGTGGCTCCTGCACCAATGCACGGCACAAACCGGCATTTTAATACCGATATATTACCGAAATTTCATGGACAAAAAATAGTACATTACTTACCAAGGGCTGTAAAAGAAAGAAAGCCCGAAATCGCAGGTATTTGTGACCCGAGCCGCAGGTGAGGGTTATAAATATGCGATAGAGGGCTTTCTGTTTTACTGCCCGTGGTGAGTACACGATTTTACGTCTCGACCTGGCCACAATGCGAGTTTTGCCGTACGCGTAGCGTGCGGTAAAACTCACATTATTGCCAGGTGTGACGTAAACTAATATTTTGACGACATGACAATTTCAAAATGTTTGACATGACATTAGGGCACCGCTGTCACAAGCTCCGCCCACTTTGGCACCAGGAAAGTGAGGAAGTAAGAGCATATTTTGAGCGTTGATTACGCTTCCTTACTTATTGTTCTTCCAAGAGTGCAGTGTGTAATACGTTTGGAGTTGGACATTTATTACAGTACAGGTACAGTATCTTTTTATAATACTTATATATTTATATATTTATTTAAAACCGAATAATAACTATCAAAGTCTAAATAAATCAAAATATGACCTAAAACTATTTTAAAAACGAAATTATACTACATATAAGTACGTTACATAAGTAGGTTTAATTTTATTATAATAAACAGAAATCATCCTACATTGAGTCAGCTCAGAGACAACTACGTGATATTTTTTTATTGAACTAATCATCAATAAACAGGAAGTAACAATTCAACACATTATGATTCAATAAGTCATTTTATTATCATTATATTCATGTTATAATATTAGCTTTAATTGAAGACATATTAATAATATTTGTACATTAATAAACTTGTTTTGGAGCGCTTCTTCAATTGCGTTGCGTAATTTTAAAGGTAAATAACAGCTCAAATGATTCAATTGAAAATGGCGGAAAATAGGCGGGAAATGTATAAGACTTTATTATTAAACTTAATTACTGTATTATTGACTGAATGACGCAACGTTAAATTAAAATTCAATTACAAAAACACAATTATTAAGTAAATTATGTCAAATAAACAATAAGAGAAGAACATTTGATCAAACAACATTTTCTTACTTTTGTTACCATTTTATTTTTACCATCCCACAGCCGGTAATCATAAACGAAGTGATGTAATTTCAGGAATTTAAGGTGCATTTCTGCTTGAATTATATTTCGTTAACTGCAATTGTTTATATGTAATCGTACAATTTTATTTGCGGTCTATATCAAACATGTGCTATGAAATATTACCACTAACTGTAAAGAAATAAGGATTGCTTTAGCATGACCGAAGATTTTCCAACGGTAAAAAAGTAGGTGATTGTTAAGGTGCGTTCAACTTTGCTTTGTCAGGTTTTGTGTTTTACAATAAATAGGTTAGTAGTTGGTAATAAACCTCCATTGTTTTTCTTACCATTTAAGGTCATGATTATTTATCGTATTATCCCATTACAGGTTTGTTTACAACGCAGAGTAAGGCAAATTAAAATCTATATTAAAATCAATGATTGATTGTATAATTTTAAACAAAAAAGAATCGACTTCACTAAGCATCCTCCTTTCCAACACCAAATGCTCGATCTGCTGTAAAAAATACTCAAATCAGCATAGGTGTGCCTATAATAGTTGAAGAGTTCCCTAGATTTCTCCAGGATCCCATCATCAGATCCTGACATGGTTACAATGGGACCAACTGTGAAGTATACGCTTTCAAACAAAAAAAGAATTTTCCAAATCGGTCCAGCCGTCTTCGAATAATCGGTGAACATACATAAAAAAAAAAAAAAAAAAAAAATAGCAATAATTTTAAACAAAAAAGAACCGACTTCACTAAGCAATCCACCTTTCCAACACCAAATGCTCGAGCTGCTGTAAAAAATACTCAAATCACTACAGGTGTGCCTATAATAGTTGAAGAGTTCCCTCGATTTCTCCAGGATCCCATCATCAGATCCTGACCTGGTTACAATGGGACCAACTGTTAAGTATACTCTTTCAAACAAAAAAAGAATTTTCCAAATCGGTCCAGCCGTCTTCGAATAATCGGTGAACATACATAAAAAAAAAAAAAAAAATAGCAAAAACAAAGATCCTGACGAATTGATAACCTCCTCCTTCGAAATCTTGAAGTCGGTTGAAAAATAATTTTCCAAATCAGTCCAGCCGTCTTCGAATAATCGGTGAACATACATAAAAAAAAAAAAAAAATAGCAAAACAAAGATCCCGACGAGTTGATAACCTCCTCCTTCGAAATCTTGAAGTCGGTTGAAAAGAACCGACTTCACTTAGCATCCACCTTTCCAAAAGCAAATGCTCGGGATGCTGTAAAAAATACTCAAATCACTATAGGTGTGCCTATAATAGTTGAAGGGTTCCCTCGATTTCTCCAGGATCCCATCATCAGATCCTGACTTGGTTACAATGGGACCAACTGTGAAGTATACTCTTTCAAACAAAAAAAGAATTTTCCAAATCGGTCCAGCCGTCTTCGAATAATCGGTGAACATACATAAAAAAAAAAAAAAAAAAAAAATAGCAAAAACAAAGATCCCGACGAATTGATAACCTCCTCCTTCGAAATCTTGAAGTCGGTTGAAAACAAAGATCCCGACGAATTGATAACCTCCTCCTTCGAAATCTTGAAGTCGGTTGAAAACGATTGGCGCAGACATTACTTTCTACAAGAGCGACTCATCAGAATATTACTTATCAAAGCTAGAAATGCTTAAAAGAGCCAGACTATTTTTTTTTAATAAGAGTGGTAATTACAGATAATCCATGCACACACTTGTTCTGAATTCAGTTCTGCCAATGTCCTTCCTTGAAATACCATCTGCGCCCTAAGGCGCTCACACACTTGATCTGAATTCAGTTCTGAATTCATCAATTCATAGACAATTGTCTTTGGTTGCGGAAATTTGTCTATGGTAGCTGAATTTTTGTATGGAGGCCATATACAATTGATAAAACAATGAATTGATGAATTCAGAACTGAATTCCGATCAGTGGAGCGCCTTAGGACGCAGATGGATGGAAGGAGATGGATTTCATGGAGTAAACGGAAAGTGAAATTTGGTCCGGCTTTCCTAATAATCTTTTTGACGGGCACCTTGCATAAAATTATATCTTGTATTCATACATTTTCAGAACTTATGTACGATAAATATCATTTGATATTTACCAGTCGCTTTTCGGTGGAGGAAAACATCGTGAGGAAAACGAATTCAATCCCAATAAGGCCTAGTTAACCCTCTGGGTTCGAAAATCAGATGTAAAAAATTCGTGCCTACGCCAATTCATGTTTGTAGGTACGTACACAGTGTTTACAGGTATCGAGGTTAGGCAAGTAAGTAGTGTATGTTAGTTATGAAAAGTTAGGTAACAATTTAAGGATATGAATCATATTTAATTAAAATCATGTAATGAAAAAGGTGCGGGTACAGCTTGCTGGATTTGATCTTTATAATCAAGTGGTCTGGATTATCTGACCTCCACCGATCAACATCTGCCATGCACGCTTATATATAGCAAGTTCACCATTTACCTACTGGCTTCGTTTATCTCATCCCAGCATTCCACAGTGGTTTAGGTACATCTGTTGTTGTTTGTATTATAGGATTTATAGGTACAGTCAAGTGTAAAAACTGTGTACTAATCTTACTCAAAAATATGTCCCATAGTATCTTATTCCGTTGTAATAAGTGCGTAGTACCATATTTATGAGACGATTATTTCGATACGTATTTTTGCACTTGACTGTACCACAATATTGTATGATGTTCATTCGTAATGTTATATTTATATCAAGTCAACAACTGACGACGCCAACAATGTAGTACAATTTTATGGTTTAGGCGTGCCATTTATATAAAGGGAAAGCACTATACATAACAAAAAACCGGCCAAGTGCGAGTCGGACTCGCGCACCGAGGGTTCCGTACAAACCTTTACAACTTAAAGGTATTATAGACCTGAGTATTTGATATGAATTTCAATTTAATACCTCTACGCGTTTACGAGGAAAAAGGTAGTAAGTTTAAAATTTAAAAACATATGTTTTTGTATGATTTTACTAAAAATGTCTACTTTTTGTAATTTTTCCATTGTCTCTGCTATATGACGTTGCTTCGTGCCAAATTTCAAGTTTCTGAGTTCACGGGAAGTACCCCGTAGGTTTTGCGAGTGCCGAAACTCTAAAATTTGCAGCATAAACGACTGTATCTTTTGATTGAGTTGGCTTTTGAGTTTGATTTTTTCACAGCTCCAAGGGACAATAGACCTGAGTATTTGATATAAATTTCAGCTTGATACCTCCACGCGTTCCTGAGAAAAATGGTCTTGACAGACAGACAGACAGACAGACAGACAGACAGACAGACAGACAGACAGACAGACAGACGGACAACAAAGTGATCCTATAAGGGTTCCGTTTTTTCCTTTCGAGGTACGGAACCCTAAAAACAAACATCTTTTTAAACTTGAGTCATACATTTTAATTTAACCGTTCAATAGTTATAAGTACATATGTTTTGATGTGCCATATTATAATATAAATGTGGACATTGCTCTTAAGTAGTTATCTTGTTGCTTATTTTATTTTTATTTAATTATTTGATAAACTGTCTAATTTTATTAGTTAGTTCTGATAATATTATATCTTTCCTATATCCTACATGAAACCCAAACTTTATGGCCATAAGTAAATCTAGACACACGGCAGTGTGTCCGCCAAGTTCGAGCAAAAAAAAGCGACACACCGGCCGTGGGTTATATTACACGAACCATTTCGGGCCAATTTCCACCACCCTATAACTCAAAACATATTTTATCTACGCATATGAAATTTCGAGTGTCTGTTGACATCCCCTTAATTGTCTAGAATACAAAATTTCATTATTCTACCTATAGCAGTTCTTGAGATATTGACGTCAGAAAATCGCTATTTTTACTATACACTCACTGACTCACTGACTCACTGACTCATCAAAAACCTAGACCACTTCCAATGGTCGTACTGACTTGAAATTTGGCATGGAGATAGGTCTTAAGGTCAAAGTAAAGGGAAAAATCTGAAAACGGCCAAGTGTGAGTCAGTTTTAAAAATAGCGAAGGTGTAACTTTGTTCTACTATGAAGTCATAATGAACTAAATGGGTCTATCTTCCAATGGTCGTACCGACCTGAAATTTGGCTCGAAGGTTTGTCTTTAGGTCGAAAAAAAGTAAAAATCTGAAAACGGCCAAGTGTGAGTCAGTTTCGAAAACAACGAATGTGTAATTTTGTTCTACTATAAGTAGGTATGGAGTGGAAATGAGATAAGACTTATTTAAATTTAGATACATACCAATTTAAGACAATACATGTTTGTCTTAAAGACAAGAACAATAAAATTGTTCACCACTCTGTGTGTGTCTGTTGCGGGAACCGAACCCACGATTTACGAAGTACAAAGCAGGTCCCTAGGTACACTAGGTGCGCTAAATCAGTCAAACAAAAATGAAAAGACTATTTTTTCTCGCATAGTCTAAATAATTTCTAATTTTACAACTAATAAAATCGCAGATTCATAACATGGAACTCATATATACTCTTAGATGGAATTATATATACTACTGCCCATCTCACCCTCCGATACGCCACGGGATGAGATGGGATGGTGCACTTCTAGGGCTACATAATAGGCCACCAATTATAATACCTACTGGTAGGTAGGTATTACCAAGTTATTAATTATCTATGTAGGTAGCGTACTTACAAACAGAATAAAGTACGTTATTGATGTATGTAATTATATGTAAGTAGGTACATTTTATAGGTGTAGGGAGCCAGTTTATTTGTAAAAATCACCTATAAATAAATAGTAAAATAGAATTAGACGCTTAGTATAAAGGGTATAGTAGGTCAGGGAGGGTACAGTCGCTCGGTGGGAACAGTGGCTCGAATGTGCTGTGCGGAAAACGGAAAGAGCTTTATGTCTATCCTCTACATCAATCGGAAGCGTTCCGTAACCTATCATGTACGAACTAGTTAGTGAGCCGCTTCGGCGCCATGCGAATGTATTATGGTGCGTTTTTGTGTTGAATGCTATCAAAATTACATTTCCAGGTAAGTTTCACTTCTCTTTCTTCTTAACTCGAACGAGATTTTTAATTACTTATATTTTTATTCAAGAGTGTGCCTAATCTACTAAGTATTGGCTGATAACTCAAGGCCCTCGATGTTTCTATTTGTTTTTAGTTCTATCTAAAATACAAAATGGCGCGAAGGTCAACAGTCGTTCGTTTCAGAAAAGTACACGGTGGCTCGCGAACCACTGTGCACCTTACAGAGTTGGGCTAAAATTTACTTGATTATGAATAAGAATAAAAGTTCTTTTATTATTAAAAATCATTCTTGCACTCTTTTTTTTATAAAATGAAAGTGAATCCTGAAGCAAATCAAATTATTTTGTTCAATATTTTTTGATTTGCAATTTTTAAGTAGTTACACAACTATATATAAACTGAAAATAGATGTCATATACTTCAGGAAAAATCTGGCCTCGGACACCGGAGGGTTTGGTCACTTTTTCTGAAGTATATGACATCTATTTTCAAAATGAAAGTGAATAAATCATGCGACATTTATCAGGTAAGTACCTATTTTAAATGAAGAATGAATCAGGAACGATTATTTTACGGAATTAGGCTTACCTATTCTAATTACCGTTTTATTCAACAAAATTATTTTTTTGTTATAAAGTTTATTTAGGTTCGATTCTTACGTAGCCATTGTGTACTGTTAGAACCACTGTGTACAGGGCGTAGTACGCAGTGACTCGAGCCACTGTGTACTGTTAGAACCACTGTGTACTAGGGGGTCCTAGTCACTGTGTACAGCAACGGGTACACAGTGGCTCGATTCCCAATTTCTAAAAAAGAATGGATATATCTTTTTGGTGAAAGTAACAGCAAATATATTTGCTACATATGAAAGTTTAATAATGCACTGTGCTCTGTGCTTGCAACAATTAGTTCAGGGATTTATATTTTTCATGCTACAGCCTCTTGAAAAAATCCTAGCGACTGTTCCCTCCCTGACCCTATAAAGTACATACCTAAGTGGAATGAGACATTTCCTAAAGCAAAAGTGATAAAAAAATAATAAAGAACCTACACCTAACAAAAATAAATGAAATCCCATCAAAAACATAAATGTGAAAGGCTGCCAAGTTCGATACTATGGGAATGCTTCGCCTATAAAAGAAGTGAGATCTGAATAAGTACCAAGTTCCATAAAAATACCTCAAATCATAAATAGTTATAGGAATGCACACTTGATTTCCAGCAGTTTTTAAGGTACATTTTGAATAAGTATCACGTTACATAGAAATACCTAAAATTATAATAGTCAGAGAAACGCACACCGGTTTTTTTAGCAGTTTCCTGATAACATTTATTATTTTCAGTACTTTTTAATGATGTAACTTGGCAAGTTTTAATAGAAAATTATATACTTGACACAAAGGTGTCGATTCATTGCATTGAAAAGGTGTGTGGTGTGTACACACCTTTTCAACTTCTGACTTCTGGTAACTGACAGCTGCCACGAAACACGAAATAAATGTCACTGATTTTATAAAATACCGTTAAATTAATTTGATCATAATTTCAAACGATAAAACAAGCTTTGGCAAACAGTTTACGAACAAAGAAAACTTTTTTATAATAAAATCATGAAATTTGCGAATAATACAAGAGACAAATAGCAAGATAATTTTTCACTGGATTTGACGTTTGTCAAAACTCATTAATGTAAATTGCCTTCTGTAAGGCCTCCGCAGACGCCTTCGCCGAGCACTCCGACAAGGGCGGCGAAAGGCCTAGATTCTGCAGCACGCCGCCGGCCGCTGGCCATGGCGGCGCACCACAGCCCTGCCAGCAGTGACAGTCGTGTCAGACTTTTGTTTACAAAATTGTGTTTTATACTTATACTATTTAATTATTTGTAGGTTTTGTTACTTTCTAGTTATATTTTTATTTTGTTATTTAATTATTAAGTTTCATGCAGGCCGCGACCCAATCTGGCGACAGCACGTCATCAAAAAAGCATTTTTGTAATTTGTGTACCAAATCTTTTGAAAGTAGTAGAGGTCTAAATATCCACAAAGCTAAAATCCACCGTAACTGTCTTAGTCAGAACGCCTCCCCGCTAAATTTAGATAGTACACCGCCCGTAATTCCACCCCCGCCCGATCATCATAATCATCCTTTCCATTTACGCCTAAGTAAGCTCAAGCACAGCGCCCCAGTGATAAAACGTATCCCCCGCGGGGCCAGAATCACGGTTGCAACTCATCTCGCCCACCTTATTCAAAAATGTTGTGAAACTAACACTCCTGAAGACTGGCATAACCTCCTTCTATTCCCATATATGGTTTTACACGCGAAAGATGACGATGATAATATATCATTAACGCAAAAAATTAAAAATAACTGTTCAGTTCATTCACCCCCTCCAACCATACATAAACATCCCTCTGCAACATACTATAATGAAATAAAAATCATCGAAAACAAGATTAGCGAGGGAGACCTGAAAGGAGCCGCTCGACTGTTGTTTTCTAGTGACGTGCTGTCTCCAGATAACCCTCAAACTCTTTCGGCCTTACTTACTAAACATCCCCCAGCTCCTGTGATCCCCTACTTTTTCGACCCTCCAACAGCAACCCAGTCATGCCTGCAGATTAAACCCATCGACGTGTTCAATGCAATCCTATCTTTTAAAACCGGCTCTGCAGCAGGACTGGATGGCCTCAGCCCTCAACATCTTAAGGACCTGACATCTCCGTCCTTAGGAGATATAGGTGAGCAACTCATCAGTAATATCACCAAATTAATAAACATCATGTATGCAGGCAATATTCACCCGGATATCGTACCAGTTTTATACGGCGCGAACTTGATCGCTCTAACTAAAAAAGATGGAGGGGTGAGACCGATTGCTGTTGGCGCAACACTTCGCCGGTTAGCTTCCAAAATTGCGGTTCGGCACATCCTTCCAAAATTACAGAAATCTTTTGAACCTATTCAATTAGGCTTCGGAATTAAAGGAGGATGCGAAGCCGCCGTACATGCCCTTCGGACCTTCCTCAGCGACGGCCAGTGCGAAGTGTTACTCAAAATTGACGTTAAAAATGCTTTTAATTCTCTGGATAGAGATACCTTGTTGGCAGAAGTTAAGTCAAATATTCCTGAAATCTACAACTATCTTCTCCACTGTTACGCGGAATCTACAAAGTTGATGTACCGATCAAACGAGTTGTCATCTGAAGTCGGCTGCCAACAAGGAGATCCCTTGGGGCCCGCAATTTTTAGTTTGGCAATAAACCCTATAATCCAAAATTTAACTTCAAAATTTAACGTATGGTACTTGGATGATGGAACCCTAGGAGGTGACGCAGACTCAGTACTATCGGATCTCTCTGTAATTATTAGTAAATTCAAATCTATTGGCTTAGAACTGAATTTCAATAAATGCGAACTATTTGTCCAAAATTCCTGTAACAACACTGATAATTTGATACAAAAATTCACCCCACTTGCACCAAATATTAAAATACTCGATAAGAGTAACCTTTGCCTCCTGGGATCTCCCATTTTCGAAGAAAGCTTTTCAGGTTACGTTCAAAATTCTGTTTCCAAATTCCAAAATCATTCTCACCGGTTACATGAAATAAGCTCACACTATGCTCTCATTATTATAAAATTTTGCCTATTCGTTCCTAAATTAACGTATGTGCTTCGCTGCTGTCCCCTTTGGAAAAATCAAAATCTTTTATCACAAATAGACCGTCTCATCAAAAGTAATTTAGAATCCGTTCTTAATATTACCTACTATTTTTCTAAAACATTGCAAAGACCAAATAGTCCCAATTATTAGTCACTTAGCGAACCTATGTTTCACACAAGGCGTTTTCCCTCACTTGCTAAAGAAATCACTCATAACACCTGTTTACAAGAGTGGAAAGAGAACTGAGCCAAACAACTATCGGCCAATTTCAGTACTGACATCAATCTCGAAAATAATAGAAAAGCTTATTAACGTCCGCTTGGTGAAATTCTTAAACAAATATAATTTATTATCTGAAACTCAATTTGGTTTTCGGCAAGGTAGATCAACCGAAGATGCAGTTTTACATCTTACTTCTTTAATTACTAAAGAAACCGATATAGGAAATAGATGTCTTGCAGTATTTCTCGACCTAAAAAAGGCCTTTGACACAGTATCTCTTCCCACTCTTGCAAACAAGCTTGAAAAAATTGGTATAAGAGGGAAATCACTTGAATTGCTAACCGACTATTTAAATAACCGAAGCCAGAGAGTCAGGATTGGTAAATTTGTGAGCAGCGACTCAAATGTGTCATTTGGAGTACCGCAGGGTAGTGTTCTCGGGCCTACCCTGTTTTTAGTTTATATAAATGACCTTACTGCTATAAAAATACCAGGTAAAGTTATATCGTATGCCGATGACACTGTGCTTGTTTTTGCTGGGAAATCATGGGACTCAGTGGGTACCGATGCTACAATAGGACTCAAAAAGGTTTCTTCGTGGCTTTTAGATAACCTACTAACACTTAATATCGAAAAAACGAACTACATTTGCTTCTCAAAAACAATAGTTGGACAGCCCTCTACCGAATTAGAACTAAGGATACACTTTTGTGACCCAGCGACTTCAATGTCAGCATGTAGATGTGATACATTAAAAAAGGTCTACTTTACTAAGTATTTAGGTATTATTATTGACTATAGATTATCCTGGCACCAACACATCGAAAACATTAATAATAGAATACGAAAGCTCATCTGGATTTTTAAATTACTGCGACATATCACAAACACTTCTTTACTGAAACAAATTTACTTTACTTTAGCACAATCGATCATGACATATTGCATACCGGTATGGGGAGCGGCAACCAAAGTAAAATTTCTAGAAGTGGAAAGAGGGCAAAGGTGCCTCCTTAAAACCATGTTCTTTAAACCATATCGATATCCTACATCTGAGTTGTACAATGATTGTAAACTTCTCAGTATGAGGAAATTGTATGTTATGGCTGCTGTTTTAAGACTGCATAAAAATATTCCCTACAAAACTTTTGCTGGCAACCAAAGAAGGGTTCCTGCCGTTGCACCTGTACCTTATTATAAATCTGCATTTGCTAACAGACAATTTGAAGCACAATCTGCACACCTGTATAACATATTTAACAATATGGCAAATATATATGAACTAAAGTACCATCATTGTAAAAACACTCTTACTGATTGTATAATTAAACTTAGTTATGATCAAGTAGAAGATCTGTTACTTTTCAAAGAGAGATAACCCACAAAACGTTTGATACCGTGGATATTGTATTGTTTAATTTTAGGAAACATTGTTAGCATAAGAATGTATACACACGCACACATATACACACACTCACGCACACACACACACACCATCATGCATGCATAAACACACTCAAAAACTTATAAATAAATTTAGTATAGGTAAAATTATAGATATACTTATAATTTAACATAATATGAAACTAGTGGGTAAGATAACAAATTGTACTGTCCCCTTCAGGAAGAGCGAGTCCTCCTGACACAGGTGTCTACATACCTACTAGGAGGGCTCAAAACTTGTAACTATTGTTAAGTTGTTTTTCACGAAATAAATTTATTCTTATTCTTATTCTTATTCTTATTCTTAATATTCAACTCAGCGAGCAGTCCTGGACCCAAGGATCCCTTCCCATTCGGTACGGTGGGTTAGGGATCCGCAAAATTTCTAGTGTCGCGTTACCGGCATTTTTGTCGTCAGTCCACAGCTCTTCCAGTCTCATAGGAAAAATCCTACGTTCAAACTGTGAGACTTCGGGCTTGGCTGACGCCAAAAATGCTTGGTCTATTGCTTGCCCCAGTCAAAATTTCCCCGAACACCCAAAATCACAAAGGAGTTGGGATGACATCACGTGTAAATTGACTCTGGATAATCTACTAACCCATTCTTGTCCCGATGAACGTGCTAGACTCCTAGCAGCCAGTACCAGGGAAGCCGGATATTGGCTGCAAGCACATCCGTCCCCAAATGTGGGAACCTTTTTAGACCCCGATACCCTTCGTATTTCAGTTTCGCTCCGTCTCGGGGTCCCGGTCTGCGCTCCACATCGTTGCCCCTGCGGAACCGATGTGAACTATCTGGGCCACCACGGACTTTCCTGCCAAAGAAGTGCGGGCCGCTTCTCAAGGCATGCTGCCCTTAATGACATCATCCGCCGGTCTCTTGCATCAGTTAATGTGCCGGCTCTTTTAGAGCCAGCCGGCATCTCTAGAACTGACGGCAGGAGACCGGACGGTATGACTTTGATTCCGTGGACTATGGGACGGGTGCTGGTGTGGGATGCAACCTGCGTAGACACACTGGCCCCGTCACATCTCCACCGAACCACCCTGAGGGCAGCGGCAGCGGCAGAGGCGGCCGAAAAAGCCAAGGTGGGAAAATATAGTGCTCTTGGCGTCGAATATATTTTTGCCCCATTCGGCGTCGAGACCCTTGGTCCGTGGGGCTCTAGCGCTCTGAGTCTCTTCAAAGACCTGTCGAAGAGACTCAGAGATACTACAGGAGACCGAAGAGCTGGCAGCTATCTGGGTCAACGAATTAGTCTCGCGATCCAGCAAGGAAATGCTGCCAGCATCTTCGGTACCATGCCGCAGGGGCCGTATTTAGATATACTTTAGTTTTAGTTTAGTCTTATTTTAGAGTTAATTATTTTGTTTATAAGTATTTAAGTTTTAGTTTATAGTTGTTTGTAATTATTTGTATGTTTGTTATTTAATAAAATAAAAATTTAATATTATGTATTTTGTTTATTATTTACTTACAAAAAATCGTATTGTAAGTAAACTTGTCTAATAAAATTGAATAAAATGTTGGTGTATGCAAGGGCTGTCCATAGCCATCCAGCATGGTAATGCCGCGAGCATTATGGGCTCTTTTGCACCGGAAACTTCACGAGCAGGGGCCGATTGCATAACAATTTGTAACTAATAATATTAGCAGAAGCCTTTTTCCAATCCCATATATTAAAAAGAGACTTCCGCTAATAACATTAGTTACAAGTTGTTATGCAATTGGCCCCTGGTTTCACTAATTGTTTTATGTAATTATTTTATTTTTTATATTTGTAAAATTATTAAACATTCTGTTTAGTAGTTTGCTATAATAGCAACATTAACTTTAAAACGTCAACTTGACGTATTGTAAGTGTTGTTTAGGGTAAGTATAAAAACGTCGCGAAAATAAATGAGAGTACAAATGTTTTACAAAATGTATTCCGTAAAATTATTAAAATTATATATTTACGACATATATAAATATTTTTAGCTAAGAATTAACGGTAATATAAGTTATGTAGTGCATAAGAATCATAAAACTAAGGGTTATAATCTTAAACAGTTCTTAAACAGTTTCATCTGTCATCCTTGTTTTTGTAATACACAGAGAAAGTGCAATTTACGCAAAATAAATACGATTACACCTTATATTTAGCTATCAAATGGATTCTAGCCGCTCACTGCAGTAATTAACTTTCTATTTGTTGTTAAAGTTTATTCACATTGCACTTGGTGAGTGACTCACACGTATATTAAATTACATTGTAAGATAATTGTTTGGTGTGAAACATGAATTATTTTTATAGTTTTGTTGTTTAAAACGTTGATTAGTGATCAATTGGTGCTCATTCATTTAGCTCGCTAAGGTCAGTGTATGCTTCGTTTCATGACTTATGAGTTTTCTGGGAGATAATGAATACTTAATAACTTCGAGAAGGTTAAAATTAATAATCTTAATATTCTTGTTATTTTTCTGTGTTTGTTCCAACCTAGCAACTATTTATATGTTTTATAACTACTGTTATCCTTGTGATTGTTATGAATTGTATACGTTTTTAGTCCAACATTTTTTATGTAAGTACCCTAAGTAAAATTCTCCCATTTGTAAAGTTCTTATGAGTTTGTTTTTCATAAAACAAAAATAAATGAATAGATATGGTTGATACTTAATTTTATTGGCTGTGTTATGAGCAGGGTTAGGAAATGCCAATGCTTTAATATCTCTTCTCTGTCGTTTCAATCTTGACAGAGTTGTCATGGTCACGTTGAGGCGTCCATGTCTATGGTGGCCTGGTGATGGCTTTTATACCTTCAGCTAGCAAATTCCCGAAAATCTCCAAGCGAGTATAGAGTCGGCTTCTTAAAAAAAAAAATTTAATTATAATAATTACCTATTTACTTTCGTGTTTACTAACGTCAATCTATTTGTTTTAATTATCTTATTTAATAGAAATACTTGCTAGTTCGTAAGTGTAATTATTTTTTATTTAGGATAGAACTTTATGTTATTTTTTTACTAGCTAAGTTAAATTATATAACATTTAGTAGATAGGTAAAGAAAATAACTTAAAATCATTATCATCATCTCGTTGCAGTCCACTGCTGGACATAGGCCTCTCCCAAGGTACGCCACAGAGCCCAGTCTGCTGCTTTACGCATCCAGTCGCTACCGGCCCTCTTATGTAAGTCATCCCGCCATATGGCCAGAGGACGTCCAACGCTACGTTTGCCCAAACGTGATCTCCACTCCAGCTGTGTGGTATCCGGAGAGTAGAATAGAACCAACCAATTACACGTTCGGGTGTCGTACAATGCGACTATTGTCAGAGGCAGAAGATTTCATACAACCAACCAAATGTATCTCTGCTACAACCCCAACAAATTTTATGCAGATCATAAAAGCGTTACTAAAGTTATCGCTGAACAAACTCTCAAAAGCCATCAAAATGCCGAGACGTCCCAGTCCCAGTAGCCAGAAGTTGTTGGGAAGAACTTGCTTCGTTACACTCCGCTCGTTCGATAAATATACCTAAGTATTTGGAACAACGTATTCTATACTGTATTAATATCCATCTACACCTTGTCACTTTAAAAGTTACCGTGCATTATTTTTTTTAATTTCCATTAATTTTATTTTAAATATTGAACGCAAGTATTTTCATATACAAAACTCTACAGTATTATTATCAGTAGTATTACAGTATTAGTATGTTATTCAATCAAATACAAACACTGAAAACATTGAAAAAATAATCAACCCAGCAGGATTTGAACCTCGCATCGATACGCCTTACCGGGGCTCGATCGCTTTACCAATTAAGCTATGGGTTCAGTTACTGAGTTGACGAAATTCTCAATGCCTTCAATCATCTTTTTGCATTTATTTTTACATCGACTTTATAGCAGCCGTAAGTAATATTGAATAACATACTATTGTATGAGTGGAATGCCCCACTTTAAAAACATGTAAAATAATTATTACAGTATTGTTTTAGGCTATTTTATTGTAGGTAAATTAAAAACATGTGAAATCTATTAGTATTTGCCTATCATGCACATTCTGTTATCTTGAATGTGTGGGTTGTGAAAAGATAATTATAATTATTTTCATCCTTTTAATCATTAACATTAGGTATATTATGTAGATAATAGTTTTAATAAATATATACATATGCGCTGATATAAAACACAAAACATTGTTAGGTTTTTACATGTTCGGGTATAGTCTTGAGTTATGTATGTTGTCTATGTATTTAAGTACTTATTAATCTATTACAGTAAAATCCGCATATAATGACATTGAAGGGAAGCAGGGTTCGAAAGGGTAAATATCAATGATAATTTTCGTGATATTTATGTCTGATAATTATCAATTTGAAAATAACCCAAAATTTGTTAAGGCGGAATGCACAAAAAAAATCGCGCGCGAAAATATACATTAGTAGTTTTAGCTAAAATGAAATTAAATCCAGACTGGGGATAATTATCTGATAAATATTTATTTATTTTAAACTTTATTGCACAAAAATAAAAAAGTACAAAAGGCGGACTTAATGCCTCAAGGCGTTCTCTACCAGTCAACCATAGGGCCAAACAGATATTTGCTAAGGTGGGTGCAGCGAGAAAATGAGGTTGTGAAATTTGTCTAATATACTAATTACTAACTAAGAAATATTTACAGATACATATTTACATATACAATATAAGTACATATAATTATAAATATGATATTTAATCAAATACAAACATTGAAACATTGAAAAAATAATCAACCCAGTTTGATTTGAACAAACATCGATACGCCTTACCGGGGCTCGATATCGCTTTACCAATTAAGCTATGGGTTCAGTTACTGAGCTGACGAAATTCTCAATGCCTTCAATCATCTTTTTGCATTTATTTTTACATCGACTTTATAGCAGCCGTAAGCGACGTCTAGGTGCCAACTACTACAATTTCATTGAGATTTTCATTGATTGAGATGAATTTGCATTGAGAATTTCGTCAGCTCAGTAACTGAACCCATAGCTTAATTGGTAAAGCGATATCGAGCCCCGGTAAGGCGTATCGATGTTTGTTCAAATCAAACTGGGTTGATTATTTTTTCAATGTTTCAATGTTTGTATTTGATTAAATAACATACTAATGTATGAGTGGAATACCCACTTTAAAAAAAAAAAAAAACAAGTAAAATAATTATGTATAAATATGATGATAAATATAAAAATAAATATAGATAAATATAAACAACATATAAACATCAGATAATTATCTGATAAATATCAGAGATCGTAATTATCTTGATATTTTCGAACCCTGCAGGGAAGTGAAAAACATGTCATACTAAGCGGACGTCATATAAAACGTAGTCTCAGTAACGAAACAGTGACAATGCGTAATGTTATTAACTAGTCAATAATAATCAAAACGAAATGTAGTCACAACATCACTCATACCCAACCAAGACCAATTCAAACATTGTACTGCAATCACGCCAAATTCCGCGGTATTAGATGAAGAATTTTAAACAAAAAAGAACCGACTTCACTTAGCCTCCACCTTTCCAAAAGCAAATGCTCGAGCTGCTGTAAAAAATACACAAATCACGAATAGGTCTATAATAGTTGAAGAGTTCCCTCGATTTCTCCAGGATCCCATCATCAGATCCTAACCTGGTGACAATGGGACCAACTGTGAAGAGGAACAAAACAAAAACGATTTTTTGAAATCGGTCCAGCCGTCTTCGAATAATCGGTACACATAAAAAAAAGCAAAAACAAAGATCCCGACGAATTGAGAATCTCCTCCTTCGATATCTTGAAGTCGGTTTAAAAACGGATTCTACTGTATACATATCGCCAAGTACCCACAACACAAGCCTTATTGAGCTTACTGTGGGACTCATTTGATTTAAGTGTAACATTGTCCCATAATAATTGTGACAATTCATATTGAAAGACCAACTCTTACGAAGTTTGAAAATTATATTGAATTTCTACAACAATTACAATGAAAGCGCCGCCGCCATAAGGGCGCTTTCAATATGGATTGTCACATTTATCAACCGACTTCAAGATTTCGAAAAAGGTTTTCAATTCGTCGGGATCTTTGTCTTTGCTATTTTTTTTATGTTGTTCACCGATTATTAGAAGACGGCTGAACCGATTTAGAAAATCCTTTTCAACCCACTTCAAGATTTCGAAGGAAGCGGTTATCAATTCGTCGGGATCTTTGTTTTCAACCGACTTAAAGATTTCGAAGGAGGAGGTTATCAATTCGTCGGGATCTTTGTTTTTTCTATTTTTTTATGTGTACCGATTATTCGAAGACGGCTGGACCGGTTTGGAAAAATCTTTTTTTGTTTGAAAGAGTACTTCACAGTTGGTCCCGTGTTAACCAGGTCAGGATCTGATGATGGGATCCTGGAAAAATCGAGGGAACTCTTCAACTATTGCACACCTATAGTGATTTGCGTATCTTTTACAGCAGCTCGCATTTGCGTTTGGAAAGGTGGAAGCTAAGTGAAGTCGGTTCTTTACTAAGTTATTTACTACTAGCTTTTGCCCGCGGCTTCGCTCGCGTTAAATTCGGGGTAACACGGTTCCCCTTTCCTGATTTAAAACACAGAAGAGAACTCGGGAACAGAATAAACCGCACACAAATAGTCCGCATACCAATTTTTAGGTTTCTACCTTGAAAATTGCGGAATGCTCCATACAAACTTCCAACTCCCATTTTAGGGAAGTGGGGGGTTAGAAAGAGACAAAAGTAGCCTATGTCACTCTTCATCTCTTCAACTATCTCCACTTAAAAAATCACGTTAATTCGTCGCCCCGTTTTGCCGTGAAAGACGGACAAACAAACAAACACACACATACACTTTCCCATTTATAATATTAGTATGGATATTCAAAACCTCTTTCTCGTAGACAGAGTGCTATGGAGGGCACGGCGTCCCTCCGCGACGCGGCGCCCCGCTGGAGCCTGGCGGGCGATCAACAACTACTCGACCTTCTGCAAGAGATACATCAGGTATTCCTCCATTATATTGAAAATCAAAAAGCTATCGAAACGCACAGCCGTCTAGGTAGCCAGCTGATAGTTCCGTTGTGCCCGAAGTTGTCTGTAAGAACTTCACTTCGCTTACGCTCGCTCGTTCGAAAACTAAAGGACCTAACTATTAATTATTTTTTAAATTATATTTATTTTTAATTTTATTGATTACAATCATTGCTTGCTTCATTTTAAAGTTTATAAGCTTGGGTCGCGTTTATTAAAGATAAAGTTTTAATTTCGCTGTTTACCTCATTCTGCCAACTATATTCGTTGAAAAGAGAGGCAAAAAGCAAAAATTATAAAGCGATGTTCGCAAGGATAATTATCAATGATAATTATCATGTTTTTATGCATGATAATTATCGTTTTGATTATAACCCAAAATTTGTAAAGGCGGGAGGGACAAAAAAAATATCGCGTGTGATTTTCAACATTAGTTGAACTATAATAGAAAAAAATCCATACCGGGGATAATTATCTGATAATTATCGCGATAAATATCAGAGATCATAATTATCTTGATAATATCGAACCCTGTTATAATAAAGTCTTGCTTTATAAAACCCAACAATGTGTAGGTGTAACATCTTCGCTTACTAATAGACGGGCCGTACGCCTATTTGCCAACTTTAATGTGCGTGAATATATAACAACTCTTATTACAAAAAAATCTTTATCTCAGCCCAATTAATATGCTAATGAAATCACGGGCATAACAAAATGAAATTAAACCTTGTTAGTTGGAGAAAGTGTAATGCTAATTGTTTTGCATTTCGTTTGGACAGTAGCGTATATAACTGAAAGTCAGTGGACATATGTGTGTTTTTTTATACCACGACGGTGGCAAACAAGCATACGGCCCGGCTGATGGTAAGCAGCTACCGTAGGCTATGGACGCCTGCAACTCCAGAGGTGTCACATTGTTGCCGACCCTTTACAAAAAGGAGGATTCACTGTGTTGACGGCTAAAGAAACAAGAGGGTCCCTCATTATCAACACACTGGGTCCTCTTTGAGCTCTTTGGCAACTTTACTCACCAGCAGGAACACAACACTATGAGTAGGGCACGAGACACTACTCATAGTGTTGACTACGTCCAAAAGAGAGGTATGGGTACTGCGAATAGTGCGAATGTCATCTCGCTGTGTGTGATAGGGCACAGCACAGCGAATGTCATCTCGCTCAAATCTGGAGCAGAGCCCGACTGGGGAAGTACCTCCGCCTTACAGAAAACCACAGCCAAATAGCACTAGACCCTACTCATAGTGTTGTGTTCCTGCTGGTGAGTAAGGTTGCCAAAGAGCTCAACGAGGACCCAGTGTATTGACGATGAGGGATCCTCTTGTTCCTTTAGCCGTCAACACAGTGAATCCTCCCCGTAAAGGGTCGGCAACGCGCATGTGACACCTCTGGAGTTGCAGGCGTCCATAGGCTACGGTAGCTGCTTACCATCAGGCGGGCCGTATGCTCGTTTGCCACCGTAGTGGTATAAATAAAACCCATAATTATTCATAGTCAAGAGCGAAACATTGTAAATAGTGTACATAATAAACTGCTGTAAATAATACGCTCGGGAAATGAAACTGTTTCGCTGTGAAACATTTTCTAATAGGCATGATGACACATGTTGAATTATGCAATAAAATTTAGTTGATAGGATGCAAAATGATCAATATATCCAACGAAAGTGAAAATTTATAAATTCTATTGAAATGGCTCAAAGATATCAAGCTGCAAAATTTCTAAATTTTACGATTTCTTAAAGTGCGAAATTTAAAAAAAACAATCATACCATTCGATTGTTAACATTTTACTGTAAAATAAATTGTATAGCAACCATATACATAAACGCAACTTTTCGCTGTAAAAATAGCAATTTCATAATTTTTCCATACTTTAAACAGGGCGACTATGTGGACGTCACTTTTGCACGTCATTTTGTTAGGAGCGTTTCGAGAAACAAATGCAAATCTCGGACTTAGTCTCATTTCTGACTTTTGTGTTGCTTTAACGCAATTGGTCCCATATAGACATTTGATCCTCACAACAAAACGAATCGATTGATAGCATACATGAAAAAAAAAACCATGCCTATTAACATCAGAGCTGACAGGTAAACAAATTAAGATGTCACCATACCATAGAGAATAATACGCTCTATGACTATACTGAACTGTTGCCATATAAATGAGAATAATAGCGCCCTCTTGACAATGATCATATATTTCTGGTCAGGCTTTACCTATCCTCTCACAGCACAGCTCCAGGATTGGTTCTTAACAAACACATTCCTCGCAACGCAACCTCGATCATCTCTGGTGGAAACGCAGCTTTATTTATTTATCGTATGGCTACATGTCACTGGATATAGATAGGCATTTCTTCCCTGGGGTAGTAGTAGTGGGAAAGCAGAGGATAAAGAAAATCCAGTGAGTGCTGCGAGGTCCAGATGGGACAGTGCAGCTGCCAAGTTTGTTACTCTTTTAGCACCGCCCAGGGATCACGTGTAGGGTTGTCTAAGGTGTTTCCTACGGACGCAGAGTAACATTGATCCCCCAGCAGCTTTATTGATAAGTATCTTATAATTTACAGAGAATAATTTCAAAATGCAACGAAACAAACAAGAGATTGGACGAGATGTCAAAAGGACTCCGGGATGCCTCCGTCAACCTACAGAATGTCAACAACAAGTATGTATAATAAAATAATTTTAAACAAAAAAGAACTGAGTTCACTTAGCATCCACCTTTCCAAAAGCAAATGCTCGAGCTGCTGTAAAAAACACTCAAATCACTATAGGTGTACCTGTAATATTTGAAGAGTTCCCTCGATATCCAGGATCCCATCATCAGATCCTGACCTGGTGACAATATACCGGGTGTCCCACGACTTTGCCACATGGAGGGAAAGTACTTTAAATACTGTAGATAGGACATTTTACTGAAAGAAGACTTCATTATTAGGGTTCCGTAGTCAACTAGGAACCCTTATAGTTTCGCCATGTCTGCCCGTCCGTCCGTCCGTCCGCGGATAATCTCAGTCACCGTTAGCACTAGAAAGCTGAAATTTGGTACTAATATGCATATCAATCACGCCGACAAAGTGGTAAAATAAAAAGTGGAAAAAAATGTTTTACGTCACACCTGGCCATAATGTGAGTTTTACCGCTCGCTACGCTTACGGTAAAACTCGCATTATGGCCAGGTGGGGACGTAAAATTGTGTACTCACCACGGGCAGTAAAAAAGAAAGCCCTCTATCGCATATTTACAACCCTCGCCTGCGGCTCGGGTCCCAAATACCTGCGATTTCGGGCTTTCTTTTTTTTACAGCCCTAGGTAAGTAATGTACTATTATTACCTTCCCTATACGTAAAGTGGGGAGTGATTTTTTTTTTCATTTCAACCCTAACGTGTGATATATTGTTCGATAGTTATTAAAAAAAAACCGGCCAAAATGCGTGTCGGACCACGCATAGGAGGGTTCCGTACCTTCAATGGAATAAGAACCAAACTAATACCAAAAGGTCGTATCTGATGCCTATGGAAGAAGTTTTTTGGAGATAACTCAAAAATGGCTGAACCGATAATGTTCAAAACAATTTTCGTAGAAAGTATATGATAAGGCGCATCTCTTCAAATTTTTTCATATTTTTTGAACTTACGGTTCAAAAGTTACGGGGGCGGGGGGCTACACAACTTTTCTGACTTTCGAAGCGATTATTTCAGAAAATATTCACTTAATCACAAAATAGTCAAAGAAACCTCAATGTTATTTTGAAAGACCTATCGATTGATGTGTCACATGTTGATATTTGGTTAAAAAAAAAATTAGTTACCTTTGTGGAGCGCCCCACTAAAAATTTTTTTTTTTCAAATTTAACTACATAACTAAGTAGCTGCATACAAAATACACCTTATGTGTAAATTTTATTCAGATACGTCGTATAGTTTCCGAGTAAAATGCCTGTGACATACGGACGGACAGACAGACAGACATGACGAATCCATAAGGGTTCCGGTTTTTGTCATTTGGCTACGGAACCCTAAAAATGAATAGGGGTTTACTAAAATCATTTTTTGATAATGTAAATATTTTCGGAAATAATCGCTCCAGAAGCAAAAAAAAAAGTGTCCCCCCCCCCCGTCTAACTTTTGAACCATAAGTTTTAAAAATATGAAAAAAATCTCAAAAGTAGAACTTAATAAAAACTTTCTAGGAAAATTATTTTTAACTTGATAGGTAAAACATTTTTGGAAAAAAATTACAAAATAATTTCTGAACTAAGTTTGTGATTTAACCGTATAAGCAGGTGTTTATTGTACCTGTAATTTCTACAAAATCACAATGAAATGACGTGCTTTCAAATAAAGTAAAAACGGTGAAAATCGGTTCACGCAATAAAGAATTATCCCATAAAAATCATCTTCCATACTTTAAGCTCGCGCGCAATAGTTTACTTAATTTGCCGATAGATGTCGCTGTACGTGGAACGCTCATATCATATTCTACATGGCGGTGTTATTTTAACTCTTAAGTGGTGACACTTACTGTGACGGACGGAAAACTACGGAACCCTACACTGAGCGTGGCCCGACACGCTCTTGGCCGGTTTTTATTTTTAAAACAATACAAACTGCTTTCAAATAATTTTCAATAATCGTCTGTCTGAACCGGGAATCTAACCCGCTAAAAGTGGTAACAACAAAATCTGCAATGTTACTGTACTGATCGAAGCCTACAATCGTAAGAATTTATTTCTTCTAAATAACATAGCATAAAAATTAAATTAAATAAAAAAAACCGCCCAAGTGCGAGTCTGAATCGCGCACGTAGGGTTCCGTACAATTTATCTAATGGCAAAAAAATCATGTCTGTTGTGTGGGAGCCCCCTTAAATATTTATTTTATTCTGTTTTTTTTTCTGTATTTGTTGTTATAACGGCAACAGAAATACATCATCTGTGAAAATTTCAACTGTCTATCACGGTTCATGAGATACAGCCTGGTGACAGACGGACAGACAGATAGACGGACAGCGGAGTCTTAGTAATAGGTTCCCATTTTTACCCTTTGGGTACGGAACCCCAGTTATTTTCGCATTAAAAAAAATCTTATCAGTGCCTACCATATTTAGGGGGTTCGATTCTAGGTTCAGACAGGCGATAATTTAAAATTCTTTAAATGCAGATCGTATTGTTTTAAAAAATAATAATGAAGTCTTCTTTCAGTAAAATGTCCTATCTACAGTATTTAAAGTACTTCCCCTCCATGTGGCAAAGTCGTGGGACACCCGGTATATTGTCACCAGGTCAGGATCTGATGATGGGATCCTGGAGATATCGAGGGAACTCTTCAACTATTATAGGCACACCTATAGTGATTTAATAGTACATTACTGCAGAGACTTGTAAGTAAGCTTTCCTGGCTGAGTATTTAGTAGCCGTCCGAGTCGAAGACGAGTACGGCTATAATACGAAGCCAGGAAAGCTGATTACGGTCGAAGCATGTATAGTGCTTTTCTCAAACATGTAAGGAAATAAAATAAAATAAAACACAGGGGTATATGGGTATAAAAATTTATTTTATCATATTAGGTATATCGCTAAAATTAACACAGGGTTATTTACATTACATACAAAATAGTTGCAGAGACAAGTCTTTATATAAACTCAAGAGCAAAAATATTAGGTCACTTTGTATGAGAAATCAGTACAAAGTGACCCGTTACTTTTGCTCTTGAGTGTAGATATATAGTTATTGTATTAGATATATCAGCCCATTATAGTTACTATAATAGTTCATAATTATACTAAACTATTTAAGGGCTCACACACACACAAGAGACTTTTCTCGGCTACTATTTTGCCCTTCATACCTAGGAAGAGTTGTGAAATGTATGGTGCCCCATACATTTCACGACTCTTCTCTTTGTATGCGCATAAAGTGTAGCAAACTGCGACAAAGAGAAATAAATCGCTCTGAAAATAAGTTGATCGTGCATACGCCCCCTAAAAGTTTTAATTATAAATCATTTCAAAAGGTTGGCTGCTATTGCCAGTTTCGATTCAATAGACACTGCAACATGGTACACCGTCATATCTTTCAGCTCAACCTTTAATACAAAATATAATTTAGAAAATCATTATACTAGTTTCTGAACGATATGTCACAACGAGAACGACCCAACGACCCAATGGAAATTGACATTTATAATAACCTTAAATATTTTTTCAACATATCGGAACTCGGACGTCGCAATATTCGTTGGGAATAAGGGAACAAACAAACATAAAGTGGCTACCTATTTACATTAACTGTACAGTACAACATTCATAAAAATGAAATCATGAGGGGACTACCTACAGGTAAGATTGAAATGCAAAGTCTTACTAATACTCACTAAACATTCTTAGTGTCTAAGATATGACCACTTACTTATATTACGTACTTTATCATACATTTAGAATCAATCATAACGTGAAAACTTTGTCAAAGTTATTATTAATTTATGTTGAATGTGATATTGGACACGTTAGGACAGTTACTTATAGATATTTTTATTGTTTTTCCAGGAACAGAAATGTTGGTTTGTTGTATATCTGTTGAAGAACCTGCTTGTGATGGTACGATATGTGCGGTGGACTGCTCGCTATTTCCAACATCTTGATGAGAAGGCGGTGGCTGGGGATTTGATTCATGCAGTGATGGTTGTGGACAATCTGTCAAATTTTGAACCTGGCAATATGTACTTGAAGATGAAGGTTGAACTTGAATGGATGGAGGTTGTTTTACATTTTGCCGAATGAAACCTGGAGGATCTTTGGAGCAGCCTGGTTGTGGATTTTCATACAAAGATTCATAATTCTGATGCGAAGAGTTGTATTGATTTTCTGTGTTTGTGCTACTTCTTAATTTTATGTTTTCTGTAATGTTTTTTGATATTTTGTCCTTGTTTCCTATGGAGTCTTCAATGTAACCTTCTGCAACCTTATCCGACTTCCAGCCACCATGCCTTTTAAGAGCTAGAAGGTCGGCTCCAGAGTCTGCCAGAAGTGTTGCTGAACTACGTCGGAAACTATGTCCAGTATATAAGTGCGGGTCATCTAAATTTAAAAAAGTTGCAATTTTCTTAGGCATTGAAGCTATGGTATGCCGTCCAATTACTTGTTTAGTGCATTTGGAATTCTTGTAATTGAGAAACAATCTATCAGTAATTGTGTCCTTGGGCCGCAAGCAATATATTTTTGAAAAATATTTTTAAATTCATCCCGGACCACAAATGATCTATCTATTTTTGTCTTAGTGTCTCTCAATTGGATTACGATTATATCGCCTTGAAATTCAATGTCTTTGGTAGTAATCATACTTAATTCCAATCCTCTGCATGCTCCTGTTATGCCCAAGATCATGGCTACCTGTAATAGATAATAGTAGATATATATTTCATTACCTAGGCTTTTTTATTAAATGAATTAAGACTTTTTTGTAAATATTCAGTCATAAAATTAATATGTAGAATATGTTATTGGTGTCCTGATTAGTTTTAGTTAAGTTTTTTGTTAGGTAGGTACATTCATTATTATTTATTAAATTATAGTCAGACCAAAACTTTTTTTGTTATTTTTTGTATCTTATTAGTGCAAATGTGGTTTTGCTAGGACACTGGACAGAGCAGTAAATTATCAAGATTATATAGTTACTTCATTTTTATGCAAGTAGGTATGTAAAATATGATTAAATAGTCAGATTTGCTTACCTTTATATCAAGATATGTATCATCAGGTGCGCAGTTGAGGAAGGTTTCTATGTTTTCACTGCTAAATATTCTTGCTTTCTTGGCCTTGTACCCAGCTGAATTCCTTTTTAACCAAGCACGTAAGTTTGAAAAACTCTGCATGTCAATATTATGTTTCAGCTGCATTGTAGCCTTCATCATGGAATACATTGCCCATAATGATGATGGCTTTTTCGATTGAGCCATTTCTGTGAAATAGGCCAGGAAAACTGTTTCCGAAAAGCTATGTGCATTTTTATCTGCCCTCCATTTAAGGAAACTTTCGTAACATGTGATATACCTCTCTTTTGATTTAGCTGGCAGCAAATTGTTTAAAGCTAATTGCGCCTCGGCTCGTAGTTCCGGAGGGGTCCCATCAATTTCCATGTCGTTTTCGTCAGAAGTCATTTTATTACTATCCAAGTATCCAAGCAAGATAAAATTATTCGTTATCGATGAAAGAAAACGATGCAATAAAATATATGTATTTTCCCTCCAATTTTTTTTTTTTTTATGTTCGTATTTTTCTTTCAACTTGTTACCGGTTATTCGAGATTAAACTGTCTTTGTCGATTTATTGTAACATATTCGGTTTTAAAATAAAGTTTTTGGTGTGTTAATAATAGTTTTATTTATAAGTATTACTTTTTGTACCTACATAAAAACCGGAAAACACAGAAAAATATTGCTGACCTTTTTTTTCTGGCAGAATGACTCGAGCCTTTGGCATAGTAAGATTGATCAAAAATTTAAAACAACTTCAGTTACTGGCTGAGTGATTTAATGTTGTATGAAAATCCTTTACGTACGTCGCGCTGAACCTGCCTTGGAATAGAGTCCCTACTGGTCTCTAATTACTAACGTAACAGGAACATTTCCGAGCATGTTTGAGAAAATATTTTTTACGTCACACCTGGCCGCTACGCGTACGGTAAAACACGCATTATTGCCAGGTGGAGACGTAAAATTGTGTACTCACCACGGGCAGTAAAAACGATCTCTATCGCATATTTACAACCCTCGCCTGCGGCTCGGGTCACGAATACCTGCGATTTCGGGCTTTCTTTCTTTTACAGTCCTTGGTAAGTAATGTACTATTACAGCAGCTCGGGCATTTCCTTTTGGAAAGGTGGATGCTGAGTGAAGTCACTTCTTTTTTTAATTATTTTACATGTTTTAAAGTGGGTATTCCACTCATACATTAGTATGTTATTCAATCAAATACAAACATTGAAAACATTGAAAAAATAATCAACCCAGTTGGAATTGAACCAACATCGATACGCCTTACCGGGGCTCGATATCGCTTTACCAATTAAGCTATGGGTTCAGTTACCGAGCTGACGAAATTCTCAATGCCTTCAATCATCTTTTTGCATTTATTTTTACATCGACTTTATAGCAGCCGTAAGCGACATCTAGGTGCCAACCACTAGAGTTAGATACCCTTCCCGCCGACTCTTTTACAAGTGTCACAACGGAAATAACAGATGGCGCCTGCTATCAACTCATAATTATTTTACATGTTTTAAAGTGGGTATTCCACTCATACATTAGTATGTTATTCAATCAAATACAAACATTGAAAACATTGAAAAAATAATCAACCCAGTTGGAATTGAACCAACATCGATACGCCTTACCGGGGCTCGATATCGCTTTACCAATTAAGCTATGGGTTCAGTTACCGAGCTGACGAAATTCTCAATGCCTTCAATCATCTTTTTGCATTTATTTTTACATCGACTTTATAGCAGCCGTAAGCGACATCTAGGTGCCAACCACTAGAGTTAGATACCCTTCCCGCCGACTCTTTTACAAGTGTCACAACGGAAATAACAGATGGCGCCTGCTATCAACTCATAATTATTTTACATGTTTTAAAGTGGGTATTCCACTCATACATTAGTATGTTATTCAATCAAATACAAACATTGAAAACATTGAAAAAATAATCAACCCAGTTGGAATTGAACCAACATCGATACGCCTTACCGGGGCTCGATATCGCTTTACCAATTAAGCTATGGGTTCAGTTACCGAGCTGACGAAATTCTCAATGCCTTCAATCATCTTTTTGCATTTATTTTTACATCGACTTTATAGCAGCCGTAAGCGACATCTAGGTGCCAACCACTAGAGTTAGATACCCTTCCCGCCGACTCTTTTACAAGTGTCACAACGGAAATAACAGATGGCGCCTGCTATCAACTCATAATTATTTTACATGTTTTAAAGTGGGTATTCCACTCATACATTAGTATGTTATTCAATCAAATACAAACATTGAAAACATTGAAAAAATAATCAACCCAGTTGGAATTGAACCAACATCGATACGCCTTACCGGGGCTCGATATCGCTTTACCAATTAAGCTATGGGTTCAGTTACCGAGCTGACGAAATTCTCAATGCCTTCAATCATCTTTTTGCATTTATTTTTACATCGACTTTATAGCAGCCGTAAGCGACATCTAGGTGCCAACCACTAGAGTTAGATACCCTTCCCGCCGACTCTTTTACAAGTGTCACAACGGAAATAACAGATGGCGCCTGCTATCAACTCATAATTATTTTACATGTTTTAAAGTGGGTATTCCACTCATACATTAGTATGTTATTCAATCAAATACAAACATTGAAAACATTGAAAAAATAATCAACCCAGTTGGAATTGAACCAACATCGATACGCCTTACCGGGGCTCGATATCGCTTTACCAATTAAGCTATGGGTTCAGTTACCGAGCTGACGAAATTCTCAATGCCTTCAATCATCTTTTTGCATTTATTTTTACATCGACTTTATAGCAGCCGTAAGCGACATCTAGGTGCCAACCACTAGAGTTAGATACCCTTCCCGCCGACTCTTTTACAAGTGTCACAACGGAAATAACAGATGGCGCCTGCTATCAACTCATAATTATTTTACATGTTTTAAAGTGGGTATTCCACTCATACATTAGTATGTTATTCAATCAAATACAAACATTGAAAACATTGAAAAAATAATCAACCCAGTTGGAATTGAACCAACATCGATACGCCTTACCGGGGCTCGATATCGCTTTACCAATTAAGCTATGGGTTCAGTTACCGAGCTGACGAAATTCTCAATGCCTTCAATCATCTTTTTGCATTTATTTTTACATCGACTTTATAGCAGCCGTAAGCGACATCTAGGTGCCAACCACTAGAGTTAGATACCCTTCCCGCCGACTCTTTTACAAGTGTCACAACGGAAATAAGAGATGGCGCCTGCTATCAACTCATAATTATTTTACATGTTTTAAAGTGGGTATTCCACTCATACATTAGTATGTTATTCAATCAAATACAAACATTGAAAACATTGAAAAAATAATCAACCCAGTTGGAATTGAACCAACATCGATACGCCTTACCGGGGCTCGATATCGCTTTACCAATTAAGCTATGGGTTCAGTTACCGAGCTGACGAAATTCTCAATGCCTTCAATCATCTTTTTGCATTTATTTTTACATCGACTTTATAGCAGCCGTAAGCGACATCTAGGTGCCAACCACTAGAGTTAGATACCCTTCCCGCCGACTCTTTTACAAGTGTCACAACGGAAATAACAGATGGCGCCTGCTATCAACTCATAATTATTTTACATGTTTTAAAGTGGGTATTCCACTCATACATTAGTATGTTATTCAATCAAATACAAACATTGAAAACATTGAAAAAATAATCAACCCAGTTGGAATTGAACCAACATCGATACGCCTTACCGGGGCTCGATATCGCTTTACCAATTAAGCTATGGGTTCAGTTACCGAGCTGACGAAATTCTCAATGCCTTCAATCATCTTTTTGCATTTATTTTTACATCGACTTTATAGCAGCCGTAAGCGACATCTAGGTGCCAACCACTAGAGTTAGATACCCTTCCCGCCGACTCTTTTACAAGTGTCACAACGGAAATAACAGATGGCGCCTGCTATCAACTCATAATTATTTTACATGTTTTAAAGTGGGTATTCCACTCATACATTAGTATGTTATTCAATCAAATACAAACATTGAAAACATTGAAAAAATAATCAACCCAGTTGGAATTGAACCAACATCGATACGCCTTACCGGGGCTCGATATCGCTTTACCAATTAAGCTATGGGTTCAGTTACCGAGCTGACGAAATTCTCAATGCCTTCAATCATCTTTTTGCATTTATTTTTACATCGACTTTATAGCAGCCGTAAGCGACATCTAGGTGCCAACCACTAGAGTTAGATACCCTTCCCGCCGACTCTTTTACAAGTGTCACAACGGAAATAACAGATGGCGCCTGCTATCAACTCATAATTATTTTACATGTTTTAAAGTGGGTATTCCACTCATACATTAGTATGTTATTCAATCAAATACAAACATTGAAAACATTGAAAAAATAATCAACCCAGTTGGAATTGAACCAACATCGATACGCCTTACCGGGGCTCGATATCGCTTTACCAATTAAGCTATGGGTTCAGTTACCGAGCTGACGAAATTCTCAATGCCTTCAATCATCTTTTTGCATTTATTTTTACATCGACTTTATAGCAGCCGTAAGCGACATCTAGGTGCCAACTACTAGATGACTAGAAAAAGATGATTGAAGGCATTGAGAATTTCGTCAGCTCGGTAACTGAACCCATAGCTTAATTGGTAAAGCGATATCGAGCCCCGGTAAGGCGTATCGATGTTGGTTCAATTCCAACTGGGTTGATTATTTTTTCAATGTTTTCAATGTTTGTATTTGATTGAATAACATACTAATGTATGAGTGGAATACCCACTTTAAAACATGTAAAATAATTATGAGTTGATAGCAGGCGCCATCTGTTATTTCCGTTGTGACACTTGTAAAAGAGTCGGCGGGAAGGGTATCTAACTCTAGTGGTTGGCACCTAGATGTCGCTTACGGCTGCTATAAAGTCGATGTAAAAATAAATGCAAAAAGATGATTGAAGGCATTGAGAATTTCGTCAGCTCGGTAACTGAACCCATAGCTTAATTGGTAAAGCGATATCGAGCCCCGGTAAGGCGTATCGATGTTGGTTCAATTCCAACTGGGTTGATTATTTTTTCAATGTTTTCAATGTTTGTATTTGATTGAATAACATACTAATGTATGAGTGGAATACCCACTTTAAAACATGTAAAATAATTATGAGTTGATAGCAGGCGCCATCTGTTATTTCCGTTGTGACACTTGTAAAAGAGTCGGCGGGAAGGGTATCTAACTCTAGTGGTTGGCACCTAGATGTCGCTTACGGCTGCTATAAAGTCGATGTAAAAATAAATGCAAAAAGATGATTGAAGGCATTGAGAATTTCGTCAGCTCGGTAACTGAACCCATAGCTTAATTGGTAAAGCGATATCGAGCCCCGGTAAGGCGTATCGATGTTGGTTCAATTCCAACTGGGTTGATTATTTTTTCAATGTTTTCAATGTTTGTATTTGATTGAATAACATACTAATGTATGAGTGGAATACCCACTTTAAAACATGTAAAATAATTATGAGTTGATAGCAGGCGCCATCTGTTATTTCCGTTGTGACACTTGTAAAAGAGTCGGCGGGAAGGGTATCTAACTCTAGTGGTTGGCACCTAGATGTCGCTTACGGCTGCTATAAAGTCGATGTAAAAATAAATGCAAAAAGATGATTGAAGGCATTGAGAATTTCGTCAGCTCGGTAACTGAACCCATAGCTTAATTGGTAAAGCGATATCGAGCCCCGGTAAGGCGTATCGATGTTGGTTCAATTCCAACTGGGTTGATTATTTTTTCAATGTTTTCAATGTTTGTATTTGATTGAATCACTTCTTTTTTGTTTAAAATTTGTTTTATTCTATATTTCTGCAGGTTCTTGGCGCTGAGCAACACGCAGTTCGTGGAAAGCCGCGTTTACGAGGACGACACGGATGTGACACCCCAAGCTGTTGAGAAGGTTCCTTCCCTATATGTCTGATCAAACTAATAAAATAATAAATAAAACGGTTTTATTCAGTAACTTAGATTAGGTTTACAATAGCTTTGCTGGTGCCTTTTTTCAACCGACTTCAAGATTTCGATGGAGGTGGTTATAAATTGGTCGGATCTTTATTTTTGCTAATTTTTTTCATGGGATCCTGGAGAAATCGAGGGAACTCTTCAACTATTATACGCACACCTATGGTGATTTGAGTATTTTTTCAGCAGATCGAGCATTTGTTGTTGGAAAGGTGGATGCTTAGTGAAGTCGGTTCTTTTTCGTTTAAAATTATTAAGTATTTAAGATACTTGCGTTAACAGAACACCACTGAATATTAAAATCATAAGTTTGTGACACTCGAACATATTTAACAATAACCAAAGTGATTTTTTCATGTCATTTTGGTAGATTTCGTAAATTCTTATAAAGTATCTTCAGATCAAAACATAAATAATTTTAAACAAAATGGAACCGACTTCACTTAGCATCCACCTTTCCAAAAGCAAATGCTCGAGCTGCTGTAAAAGATACTCAAATCACTATAGGTGTGTCTATAATGGTTGAAGAGTTCCCTCGATTTCTCCAGGATCCCATTATCAGATCCTGACCTGGTTACAATGGGACCAACTGTGAAGTAATGCTCTTTCAAACAAAAAAGAACTTTCCACATCGGTCCAGCCGTCTTCGAATAATCGGTGAACATACATAAAAAAATAGCAAAAAAACAGATCCCGATGAATTGATAACCTCCTCCTTCGAAATCTTGAAGTCGGTTGATAAAAGAGGATTCCTAGACGGCAAACAAACAAACATTGAAATTAAACAATATTGACCTAAAGGTCACCGTATATGCTTTCTGAAAATCTTTAATAAAAACACCCATATCATAAATCCTATATTCTGCATACGGAATCCGTATATAATGACCACCATTAATGCAACCAGTAATTTAATATCAGTGTGTTACCAGTGCCAGTGTTGTAATAATGTTCGAAAATTGATAACCACATCGATTTTGGTAACGTAATGAAAATCCTACCGCCAGCACAATCGAGTTGGCCATGGCGGTGCAATGTCGGTCATTCTAATGGTTTTCGAACACGTCATTTAGGATTTATAATATGTGTGTAGAAATAGCTGTGTATGTAACTGTACATAATTCAAATTTTCATTTTTTTTTAAATTTATTAACCAACACAGTTATCAAGTATGCGAATATTCATCAGTTTTTACAAATAAGGTATATAATTACAATTTGGGTATCAGTAGCCCTCACACTAGGTCGAGCTTGTGTCGTGAGGACTGTAGAACATTGCAGGTGGTTTAACAATAGGGTGATGCGAAGAATACAGATAAGGCAAGAGTTAACAATGAAAACTCTTGCCTTATCTGTTTTCTTCGCATAATTAGGCATTAAAACACTCTTGTGATATTATAACTACTGTTTTCATGCCCTTCATTACTTAAACTTAAATTTTTACAGGAACCACAAAAACCTAAAGACCTGGCCTCTGACTTGAGCAAGTTAAAACAGAGTCTGCAAATACTAGAGGGCTACCACGAACCCCTTCTGATAGTGAGGGACAGTGACAGCGATACAGACAGCGATGATAACGATGACAGGTAATTATAGAAAATGGTGATTTCCCTTTCCAGTTTTTCCATTATAAATATGCTCAGGCAACAGATCATGCTTGCTCCTAAATAGTGGTTTTTATTTAATTTTTAGGGTTCCGTACCTCGAAAGGAAAAAAACGGAACCCTTATAGGATCATTTTGTTGTCCGTCCGTACGTCTGTCAAGACCCTTTTTCTCAGGAACGCGTGGAGGTATAAAGCTGAAATTTATATCAAATACTCAGGTCTATTGTCCCTTGGAACTGTGAAAAAATCAAACTTCTAAGCCAACGCAATCAAAAGATACAGCCGTTTATGCCGCAAATTTTCGAAACTCTCAAGGGAATCAAAACCTACGGGGTAATCTTGAAATTTGGTACGAAGCAACGTCTTATAGCACAGATAAAGGAAAAAATGCGAAAACCGTAAATTTATATAATAATAATATTTTTAATAATTTTAAAGTTACTACCCCTTTCCTCGTGAACGCGTAGAGGTATTAAATTGAAATTCATATCAAACCTACAGGTTTCTACGGAACCCTCGGTGCGCGATTCCGACTCGCACTTGGCCGGTTTTTTTATTGTATGGCTACATGTCACTGGATATAGTAAGCACGTCTTCCCTGGGGTAGTAGTAGTGGGAAAGTAGATGATAAAGAAAATCCAGTGAGTGCTGCGAGGTCCAGATGGGACAGTGCAGCTGCCAAGTTTGTTACTCTTTTAGCACCACCCAGGGATCACGTGTAGGGTTGTCTAAGGTGTTTCCTACGGACGCAGAGTAACATTGATCACCTTTTTTAGTGGTTAACTATGTGAATGCTTATTTTTGTGATATTATATTACTCAAACTCAAGCATTTATTCAGTAAGTAGGCCACAAGGGCACTTTTACACAACAGATAGTTCAAAGTAATCAAAGTAAAAAGAGAAAAAAAAACTACACCGGTTCTAACCCTACACCTGTGACCCGAGAAGAATTATGACCGGCAAGAAACTCGGCGGGACTTATTTTTTGAAAACAATAGTACATAAAAACTTAAAAATACATATAAATGCGTTGCGTCAAACCAAGGCGAGATTAACCAAATAGGTTATAGTTTATGAAAAATACCAAAGAAAAAAGACGATTATGACTCCAAATCTGACTATTTGAAAATAAGTTTTACACTATACTTCGTTTTTTTTGAGATTAGAAATTGAGTAAACATAGAAACAGTAGTTGCCAACCTGTTCTAAATGCTCAATTTAAACACACTGCAAGCACACCAACAAACGATTAGTTAACATGATTAAGAGTTCACATTTGTGAATAAATAATAACAATTTGCTGATTAAATAATCCAACACAACAATAAAAATACAATTTCGTTTTGATTATCACGTTAGAGATACGTGAAAATTTAAAAACTGACAGTGACGCATGTACGTTCTAAAACGGAAACTTAACGACTAGTTTTTTATCAGTATTCACGAAAATTATTTAATTGACAATATGCACTATTAATAAAATTTATTCTAAATTGTATGCCACTCGGGTCTGCCTCTGCTTGCTTCATAACTCTCCAACCAATCGCACAATAATAGAACAAGCAAATATCTTTACTTAAATAAGAAACACAATAAGCTTTAAACATTAAAAACTATCCAGATATGACTGAGAGATACGAATGACAGATGACGCGAGAAAATATTTAAAAATCTAACCATCCGTCTCGAACCTCTTCTTCTATAGGTTTTTCATTGTGCAACATTTACAAGAAGAACATTAAAAATGTTAAAAATAAAATATTTCGAGCAAATAACTACTATCAAAATATTGTTAAATACTCAATATAACATTTACAAATACGTAGGCATGGCTTTACTATAAATACAAATATATTTAAGTGTGTTTAATGACGTCGTATCGTAGGCACTTTGACAATTGTGATATGTGTCTTGCCTGATAAAGAACCCAGTACATCGTTCTGTCAACTATTTTCTAATCTCAAATAAAATTAAGTATAGTTTGATATACTTTCTTACCTGAACTGTGTCTTCTACTTAAATATCCAAATTATAATAATCCATCAACAGTTAGAAAATATTTTGAAATTATAATAATAATAATAATAAAACCGCGGGGGCAGCTTGTGGCGAGCTGACGGTGAGTGGCGACACCGCGGACCCCTATTCCAGAGGGCCCTTTCCATCTGGCCCTCGCCTCTGTGCTTGCCTTCACTGGCCGGCCAGAGTGGAGTCGCCAGAGCGGGACCTATGCTGCAGGTTGGAAGTGTAAAATGTCATAACGCCGGCGGCCTGCTGAACGGATTACCGGGATCTGGCTACCGCAGACTCACCTCTCGACAACCTCACAGCCCACGCACCGGTGTTGCCCTTGAGCCATCTTTGATGTCGCTTTTTACGGGGGCCCATCTTGCGGCGGGAGAGTCACCGTCTGCCGGAAATAAAATTGGATACCGTTTTATTAGGCAGGCGTCCGGTTCTTCATCCAATAGCCCAGTAGTTAGTCCATACTTTTTACCCAATAGCCTAGTACATTTTAGACTCCATTAACTCTCAATAGTCTTTACACCATGGCGGGTGCTGTCTCTGCGTGCGTCCCATGACACGGGTAGGGGCAGCATCCGCTTAGTGTACCCCTCACTTTTCATTAAATTGTCGAAAGGGCCTCTGCGCGTTGGCTTCGGCTCCGCATATGCCTCCCAAAGGTCCGGAACACAATTGTTCCGTGGTCGGGAAAGACATAATAATAATAAATTATGTAATAAAAAAATGTGATTCTATTTACTTGTATTTGCATGGCTTATGTCTATATTAGCAAATAAAGAACTGATAACTACAAATTGGAAACAGATGTCAAGTCCATTAGGAATTAAAAAAATAACTGTTGTATACAGGATGTTATTAAAATACTGGTGATTCGTTTAAGGGCATAATTGGTAGTGTGGCTAAGAAAAAGAAGACGAAACATTTTTTGGGAGCGAAATATTGCTACTACTAATTAAATCTACCAAACTAGAAGGGTGGTTTTCTTCAAATAGAAACAAGTATGACGTTTATAATTTTATTTAAAAGTAAATCAAGACGTTACAACTTCATTAAATTAAATTGGCGTAAACACGTATAAGTCTATCCTGCCTATGCTTAAGCCACGAAATTCCAGCAAAGAGGAGGGCTCCGGTCCCTCCGTCGGCCATTTTATTAACAGCTGGTTCTACCCCTTCCTCTGCTAGTATACGTCATGAAGCATCCGATAGATGGCGCCTCGGAGTCAACGATTGGTGCGTGCCATACTCTGTAGATCCAGCTCGGCCGCTAGGTGGCGCCGGTGCTGCACTGATTGCCAACACTAATATGCTAAGCTGAAATTTACAGGATTTTTGTCTTACAAACCGGGTCCAAATATATATAACGCGATAACCGCTGAATTCAAATTACTAGATAGCACCAACATGTTTCAAAACATACTAAAGAAATGGCTACTTGAAAAAACTTTCTACTCTGTCACTGAATTTCTTGACAGAAACAAAGTCAATTTCAGTACTTACTAATTCCAAGCTGACATAACAAAGTGATTAATCATTCTATTTTTATTATGTTTAATATTATATAATTGTAATTTAAAAGTATGCGATAAAACCGATTGACATGTAATATTTAAAATAATTATTATGAATAAATGAGTATGAGTATATGTATGTTGGCAGGTTGATCCTGAAACCTAAAGACATGTACGCGGACAGACCTTTGCCTTACATCATAGGGTCCCAAGCGTGGAGGAGCAAATGGCATGCAGGTACATTTTTATTTTCTCAAAAAACCGTTCAGCGATAGAAAAGAAACAACCTTTCGAGTTATAATTTGTAAAATTATAGCCAATTTTAGCCAAAGCTGAAATTTGGTATTAACATGAATATAAGTCACGCCGACAAAGTGGTAAAATAAAAACGGAAAAATATTGTTTATTAGAGTTTATATTATGGGTACGGGTACACATGAAGTGGAGGGTGAACTTTTTTTTATACTATGACGGTGGCAAACAAGCATACGGCCCGCCTGATGGTAAGCAGTTACCGTAGCCTATGGACGCCTGCAACTCCAGAGGTGTCACATGCGCGTTGCCGCCCCTTTACAAAAAGGAGGACTCTCTTGTTTGCCACCGTCGTGGTATTAAAAAGAATCAGAAAGGCGCTTAAGATTTGCTGCGAATACTATTTTGTAACTAAATTTAAAATCCATATATTTCAGGCCTGGTTCCAGACGAGAGCGACTCAGACAGCTCCACATCCAAGGTAGAAGAGGTTGAGCAGTATTCAGAATCCGAGGATGACACACCGGCAGAAAACTACATGCCTGATAGGACGGTAAGGTCGCATTTAGGCAAAAGGTACCCTGTGGCTTGGCGATATATTTCTATCTCTATGTGACTACGATATACAGTGGCTATCAGATATATCGAAGCAGCCTAGGTGGTTACAAATATCTGAACAACGCCTCTATTGTCGAGCCTTTATGTTCAGATATTTTTGAATACCTTGGCCGCTCCTGTATTTGATGGCGACTTTACGAAGAGTGGTTTTACTGCTGTTATTTTTTGTAAGATAATATTTTTATGTAATCCTGGTCACGGCACCAAATTGTAACACATTACTTTACAATAATGGTAAAACTTCTCTCTACACCGTGGGCCCATATAACTAGACAGATTTTAACAGTGTATTCCTGATCATATTTAGATACTAAAATGTCCTATAAACTTTTCTGGAATACGCCTAGTTTCAGAGTTAATACCAATTTTAAAAAAAAAACACTTTTTATTATAACTCATCACAAAACGCTTTTCTAATGGCGTTGTTGCCACTATTGGACATAGTTTACACGTCCTTATTGACAGATATCAAAGTGACAAGTAAAACTTTGCAGAAACTAAATTTTTACAAAAAAAATGTTTTAATTTGTTTTAGGCGATAATTTTGTCAATAACATTTGCTTTTCATATGCAATAAACATAAAAAAATGGAAAAAAAAATGTTTTTTTGGCGAAATTGACCTAAAGTCACATAATATTTTTTCCTTCTTTTGGTCTTACAAATTCGTGGTTAAGACCTGTCGGGTTATTCCAGCCCACGGTGTATAAATAATAATAAAATAAATATGTAAATAAATTATAAGTATTATAGGACAATCTTACACAAGCCGACCTAGTCCCACAGTAAGCGCAATAAGGCTTGTGTTATGGGTACTAGACGATGATATATATAAAAGATAAATACTTAAATAAAGCCTGACCAGAAATATATGATTATTATCAAGAGGGCGCTATTACTCTCATTTATATGGCTACAGTTTAGTAGTCACAGAGATCTATGGTATGGTGACATCTTGATTTGTTTACCTGTCAGCTCTGATGTTAATTTAAAAATGTTTCACAGCGAAATAGTTTCATTTCCCGAGCGTATTATTTACAGCAGTTTATTATATGAGGTTCTTCAAAAAAGGAGTGTATAGGTTCCTAAAGGGTAGGCAACGCGCATGTAAATCCTCTGGGGTTGCAGGCGTCCATAGGCTACGGTAACTGCTTACCATCAGGCGGGCCGTATGCTTGTTTTCCACCGTCGTGGTATTAAAAAAAAATTATATACACTATCTACAATGTATCGCTCTTGACTATGTACAATTTTGGGATTTTTTGTCGTTTATTATTTAATTTTCAACACTTTATTATTATGTTATTCAATCAAATACAAACATTGAAAACATTGAAAAAATAATCAACCCAGTTGGACTTGAACCAACATCGATACGCCTTACCGGGGCTCGATATCGCTTTACCAATTAAGCTATGGGTTCAGTTACCGAGCTGACGAAATTCTCAATGCCTTCAATCATCTTTTTGCATTTATTTTTACATCGATATATCGAGCCCCGGTAAGGCGTATCGATGTTGGTTCAAGTCCAACTGGGTTGATTATTTTTTCAATGTTTTCAATGTTTGTATTTGATTGAATAACATACTAATGTATGAGTGGAATACCCACTTTAAAACATGTAAAAAATAATTATGAGTTGATAGCAGGCGCCATCTGTTATTTCCGTTGTGACACTTGTAAAAGGGTCGGCGGGAAGGGTATCTAACTCTAGTGGTTGGCACCTAGATGTCGCTTACGGCTGCTATAAAGTCGATGTAAAAATAAATGCAAAAAGATGATTGAAGGCATTGAGAATTTCGTCAGCTCGGTAACTGAACCCATAGCTTAATTGGTAAAGCGATATCGAGCCCCGGTAAGGCGTATCGATGTTGGTTCAAGTCCAACTGGGTTGATTATTTTTTTTTTTTCAATGTTTTCAATGTTTGTATTTGATTGAATAACATACTAATGTATGAGTGGAATACCCACTTTAAAACATGTAAAAAATAATTACTTTATTATTATTCAAGTAAACTGCCACAATGGCAGTGACAGCCTGTCATGCCCTCACACATGCATAATCATCCTGTCATTAAAATTATTGCCAGTGTAAGAAATGAGTTCCAATGAAATTCTGCAACACGGCGCATGATCATATATTTCTGGTCAGGCTTTACATAGTAAACATCCGTAACTCAGGTATGGGATAGCGCATTGTTATCGATGGATTCTCAATGCAACTTGGGACTCCAATGGCCGGTTAAGAAGTGTAAAACTTCTTCGGCAGATGTCACTAGGTGACCCCCTAAGATGCATACAAAATTAAAGGATTTGGTGGAGAAATTCACAGCCATCAGGTAAGTTTCAGTAGATCAGTTGGTCACAGCGATGGGTATGTATCCCAGAGTGGCGAGTTCGAGTCTCGCCTGAGGCAGTGGATTTTTCTATTTTTACTTTATTTCCTGTCCTGTCTGGAATGTCCTTAAACTACGTCCGGACTTGGGTATGTCCTTAAACTACGCCAAAAAGAGAGGTATGGGCACTGCGAATGGCATCTCGCTAAGTGTGGTAGGGCACGTTCAGCGAATGTCATCTCGCTCAAATCTGGAGCAGAGCCCGACTGGGGAAGTACCTCCGCCTTACAGAAAACCACAGCCAAATAGCACTAGACCCTACTCATAGTGTTGTGTTCCTGCTGGTGAGTAAGGTTACCAAAGAGCTCAAAGAGGACCCACTGTGTTGACGATGAGGAACCTTCTTGTACCTTTAGCCGTCAACACAGTGAATCCTCCTTTTTGTAAAGGGTCGGCAACGCGCATGTGACTCCTTTGGAGTGGCAGGCGTCCATAGGTTACGGTAGCTGCTTACCATCAGGCGGGCCGTATGCTTGTTTGCCACCGTCGTGGTATATAAAAAAAATTGTACATAACTGATCGCAATTTTATCTTCCCAGATGTCTACAAGTATGCTGTCTCTAGAATCCGAAGCGCCCGTCTCTGTCTCTCCTGTACGTCCGTCCCCTGCTGCCGTAGCTGCCGATCTGGCGAGGCGATTAGGGGGAGACATTAAGGTGAAGATATTTCATAATTATGTGTCTGAGAAAAAGGTCCCACTTAGTTGATATGGAATTATTAGGACATAGTTTAGGGAAAGGGATCCAGTTCCCAAAAATCTGTCAATAAAATTTAAACTTTATGTCAATATTGTAAGTCGTTTGTTTCAATGACATTTTTTGAGGATGGTTGCTTTTTCGCTTAATGACGTCATTATTTATTTAGTACTTTTTTTATTTTATTTATTAAAGTCATAGACTAATAACCCAAGACCCCGCATAGCCGGGCGACCCCCGCTGCCACGCTCGAAGTAATTTCACCCTATAGTGAGACTAATTTATTGGAAGTAACAGTAAACATAGTACGTCTCCATGGCAACCATTAATGTCTGTCTCTCTCTTACGTCCCACGGAATAATCGCGCGTTCCCTGTCTAGCATTGCGAGTTCCCCTCCCGCAGCCCTTCCTTTTGACAGCTTAGGTTTCAAAGAAATAACGCGCTAAGCGGAGTATAGAGATATCTTGTATATGATTAAAGTACGTCCACATCATATATATTAAATTATTGTGCTAAATGATAATAACGACTGATATATACGACAATTACATAACACTGGCTACATTAAATTGCAGTGAGATCAATTATATTAATAACTATCTAAACATTAACCTGAAATTATGCATCTAGAAATATTATACTAAAATTATACTGGCTATATAGGGTTCTATAAAGTGCTAATAATAAAAGATTCCTTTAAAATTAAAAAATAAACCTAAAATTAAAATTTACTTATAAAATAATAAATAAAATTTTCATAAAAGTTACCGAGGTTTTAAGTCAGTACTTCTTAAAACTACATAGTATGCACGCTATCTATCAGTGAAAGTTTGAAGTGTTAATGTAAATCGACAAAGCGGGCCCTTTCACAAAACTCGTCCACTTATTAAATACTGGGAATACCCAAGATTCTCCACGACGACCGATTGTTTTATTTCCTGCAATCGAGTTTGCTGAGAATACCTACCCGTGCTTTGACATAGACATAGACATCATTTATTGGTAATAATAACTCATTACAGGTCACGCTTAACAACTACAAACTGACTGACTGACTGACTGACTGATTGACTGACTGACTGACTGACTGACTGACTGACTGACATATCAACGCACAGCCCAAACCGCTGGTTCTAGAGATTCCAAATTTGGCACGTAGGTTCCTTATAAGGTCTAGGGGTGCACTAAGAAAGGATTTTTCAAAATTCACCCCCTAAGGGGGTAAAATGGGGGTCCAAAGTTTGTATGGCGAATCAAGATTTGTTAGATTATTTTATTCGAAACTTCACAGGAGTATTCCTAACGATAAATGAGTAAACACGTGTTTCAGGTTTTTTGAAAATTCAACCCCTAAAAGGGGCAAATGTGGTGACAAAGTCTGAAAATCAACATGGGTAATCGTATCCTTTTTGAGTACTTATAGTACGCGGGCGAAGCCGCGAGAAAAGGCTAGTTATAAAATATAATTTAACATCATCAATATCATCATTAAACAACAATTTTACACTTTATTTTTTTATTCAATATTATATACTTTAAATTCTTTACATTATATAATTTCCTTATAGCTATGATAAAATAAATAAATAATGTATGTATGTGATATTTTACGGTGCAACACGGGATGAAAGACCTCAAAAATTATGCTTTTATGGATATTCTCCAGGATTTCACTTACGTGGTTTACGTTTTCAATAATATTTTTAATTAATTAATTGTATGCATCGCGCCGTGTTGCACTGTGAAATTCGATCCCTGATTATGTATCAATATCGCAGACTTTAACATAATATATTCTGGTCACGTCACCAAATTGTAACACATCACAAATTATAATATTATTTACTTATTTCTCCTTTTATCTTATCAAATTATGATATTTAAAATGTATAATAATTATGCTAAAAATATAAATTAAAAAACCGTCTTTTTTTAAATATGTGTTTTGCAGATACCAGAAAGAGAGCCGGTGTACACTCAACCGGAGGCTGTTCCTCGGAAGTTGTACAAACCTCAGGAGCCGTTAGCCAGTAAGCCATTTCCTAAATTAATTTACGCTTGGTTGCGCTTCCGCCCGCGACTTCGTCCGCAGAGAAGTAGTATTAAATACGAATTAAAATGTTTATCATAAAATGTATTAAAATAAGATAAAAAGTTACTTATTCTTCAATTTAGGCACATTACTATGCACTTATGAACGTCAGAGAGAAACAAAAATCAACCACCGGTTCTAACCCTACACCTCTGACCCGAGAAGTATTATGACCGGCAAGACTTGGCGAAACTTATTTTTTCCAAACAGTTAATACATTCGGTCTTAAAGATACACAATAATGCGTAGTTCTTCAAGAAGACATATCAAAACAGCTTGAGACACAGAGAATGTACCTATTGTTTAATTAAAAAGAGAAAATAAATAATAGATAAATAATTGAGTAGTATAGGCATGATGACACATGTTGAATTATGCAATAAAATTTAGTTGATAGGATGCAAAATGATCAATATACCCAACTAAAGTGAAAATTTAAAATTCTATTGAAATGGCTCAAAGATATCAAGCTGCAAAATTTCTAACTTTTTCGATTTTTCAAAGTGCGTAATTTAAAAAAAGTAATGATACCATTAGATTTTTAACATTTTACTGCAAAATAAATTGTATAGCAACCATATCCATAAACGTAACATTTCACTGTAAAAATAGCAATTTCATATTTTTTCCATACTTTAAACAGGGCGACTATGTGATCGTGACGTCACTTTTGCACGTCATTTTGTTAGGAGCTTTTTGAGAAACAAATGCAAATCTCGGACTTTAAGTCTCATTTCTGAGTTTTGTGTTGCTTTAACGCAATTGGCCCCATATAGACATTTGATCCTCACAACAAAACGAATCGATTGATACCAGGCATGAAAAAAATTCACCATGCCTATTGTAGTGAATACTACACCCATTTTTTAATTGGCCCCTTTTTGTCAATGGCAAGCAGAAGATTAGCAGAAGCAAAGTATATTTGTATTCTCTTAAAATGTAATTTGGCATTTCTTTTTTGTTTTCTGGCATTTCTTTTAAGTATTATATATTTTTCTTCAGCAACAATATTCCCCGACGAACCCCCACCTTTAGACGAACAGTCCAGCGATGACGACGATATATTCGCGGAATTACACAAAAGTCAACCTAAACCACATAGCAATACAGTCGACGATCTGTTCGACTTTAAGGCGAAACCAAGTGGATTGGAAGAGGCGTTGTTTGGGGCGCCAAAGGTAAGCAAAAGTCAATCTAAAGATTATAGCAATAAAGTCGAAAATCGGTTTAAGTCGAAGTCAAGTCTAAAGATATACTAAAGTCAACTTAAACGGCATAGCAATAAAGTCGAAGGCTTATTCCACTTTAAGGCAACACCAAGTGGCTTGGTAGAAGCGTTGTTTGGAGAGCCGATGGTAAGGAAAATTCAACTTAAAGCTCATAGTAATAGAGTCGACAATCTGATCAAGTCGAAGTCAAGTCTGAAGCAAGGAAAGTCAACCTGAACCCCATAGCAATTAAGTCGACTATTTATTGTACTTTAAGGCAAAACCAAGTGGATTGGAACAAGGATGATATAGACATGGATGGACAATATCCATACAAAATCTCGTTCCCTTATTTCAGGTTAAAGCACTAGCGTCATCTATCGGTCACACTAGACACTAAATCCTAGTTTCTAATACTTTGTTTGTCGCTTAACGCTGACAGAATAACTCGACTCCAGACTCGACAGATGGCGCTGTAGCACTTAGTACCGAAAACAGACATTTAGCCTGAAGGTTCGAGGAACGTGACTTTGTATAGGCATCAAGGATGATTCAGACATGGATGGACAATGCCTATACAAAATCGCGTTCAGGCTATACGTCTGTTTTCGGTTCTAAGTGCCACAGCGCCATCTGTCGAGTCTGGAGTCGATTTATTCTGTCAGCGTTAAGCGACGAACAAGGTATTAGAAACTAGGATTTAGTGTCTGGTGTGACCGATAGATGACGCTAGTGCTTTAACCTGAAATAAGGGAACGCGATTTTGTATGGGTATTGTCCATCCATGTCTATATCATCCTTGGATTGGAAGAAGCGTTGTTTGGGGAGCCGAAGGTAAGCAAAAATCGACTTAAAAGTCCATAGCATTAGAGTTGAGTGTCTGTGAGTATATAAAAGTGTAATATCTATAATTCTATAGCAATAGACACTACGGTCGGTCTGACTTTATAGGGTGGAATAAGCGTTGTTTGGGACGTCGAATGTAAACAAAAGTCAACTTAAAGGCCATAGCAATATGGTCGAAATCCTATTTTAGGAGCGGCTTAAAAATATGAACCTTGCTTTTTTTCTATTATAGGTACAAACAAACCAAAACGTAGACAATCCTCTAATCTCCGAGGATTCGGAACCGGAAATTCCGGTGATACCGAAACCGGCTGCTAAGGAACAACCTGAAGATAATGTTAAAGTAAGTGATGTTTCTTCACATTTCACAACCTAACTACCAAGGACCATAGTTATTATCCTGACGTTTCGAGCGTGCCGTAACGCTCGTGGTCGCAGGCAGACTGGCGAGGAATTGTATCAGCATCTCCTAGCTGCGCGGATTTTTCGAACTACCCGCAGTTGGTCTCGATTATGCACATTCACGCTAGGGTTGTCACTTTACACTCACGACATCCGATGGTTTGGAAATGCAAGTATTGTCAAAGTAAGTGATGTACCTATACCACAGGGCGGACACGTCATACTACAAAACTCGTTTGAGCGCCTTTGTGTGCACGGCACGTCTGTACACGCTTCAATGTGGGCGTGCTTCGTAGGAGCTATTTCCGCTGTCGTAATGACGTTTGACAATACACCGTTTTGTTTTGTATCGATGCGCTGCCAACCTGACGGATTAGCCTACTAGTTCCCTACCAATCAGCCGCGGGGTGAGGGCGTTCCGAGCGGGGCGGGGCGGAGCGTGGCCATTATGTGTGAAATACTATTATCTATTCTGTGCCTGTACTGCAATATCTATACAAAATCACGATCCTCCAACATTTAGGTTATACCTCTGTATGTATTTATCTGTAAGGTATAAGCACCCTCAAATCCCGGTAAGGGCATGTATTTGTGTTTATATTTGTACCTGAGTTATGGATGTTTTCCATGTATTTATCTATATCTATCTGTTATACACGGTGAATCTGAGTAACCCGAAAGATTTTAACCATAAATTCTTGATCATAATTGGAGACTAAAATGTCGTTTAAACTTTTCTGGAATTGGCCTAGTTTCAGAGTTACTCCCAACTAAATAAAAAAAAACATTTTTTATTGTGACTCAGTGCAAAACGCTTTTTTGATGGCGATTTCGCCCTTTATGGAGTCTAGTCTAGACATTCTTATTGACAGATATCAAAGTGCCAATAATTACTTTACGTAAACAATTTTTTACGAAAAAAAATGTACTAATTTATTTTAATCGACAGTTTTAACAATAACATTTATGTTTTTTTGTTCAAAAGCATTTAAAAAATCGAAAAAAAAGAAAAAAAAATATTTTTTTGGCGAAATTGACCTAAATTCATATAGCATTTATTACTCCTTATGACCTCAGTAATTTATGGTTAGCCGTATTGAGCTTACTGTGGAACTAGGTCGGTTTGCGTAAGATTGTCCTGTAATATTTATTTAATTATCTAGCGAAAGCAAGTTGTGTTATTTTGAGAGCGTCAAATCACATTATAAAATGCATGGAACTGAAATCTGCTGCGTTACTGCCGCGATAGATGACGCCGGTTCGTTTGCCTGAATAACGGGGACGCGATTTTGTAAATACATTATCAGTTCGCATAATAAAGAGCGCTGGTGGCCTGGTTGTAAGACGTCCGACTTTCAATCCGAACGTCGCGGGTTCAAATCCCGGCTCGTACCATTGAGTTTTTCGGAACTATATATCATTTGATATTTCCCAGTCGCTTTTCGGTAAAGGAAAACATCTTGAGGAAACCGGATCTAATCCCAACAAGGCCTCATTTGCCCTCTGGGTTGGAAGGTCAGATGGCAGTCGCTTTCGTAAAAACTAGTGCCTACGCCAATTCCTGGGATTAGGTTGCCGAGCGGGCCCCAGGCTCAATAGAGCAAAAAGGACAAACCCTAGGAGGAATAGAGATGCATCGATTATGCGTAAATCGATCTCAAAAAATCTGTTTTAATACTTAACATATTTTCGTATACATTTTTTAAATATACTAGGCTAACATAAATTAATTCATATTTTCTTTCAGAAACCAGTTGGCGGTATATCCTTATTCGGCACAAACAAGCACGCCGAAAGCATAGGGGCGGCCATCTTAAAACGGAACCGCCGGAAATCCTCCACTTCCGGTGATGAGAGTAACACAGAAGAGGTCCAAGTCAAAGAACCTGTTAAAGAAGATATTAAGAAAGAGAGAGACATATTTGATGACCTTTTCGCTAAGTCTGAGAAACTTAATAAAAAGAATGTTAAACCTGAAGTTAAACCAAAAGTACAGCCAAAGGAAGTTGCTCAACCAAACAAGGATATATTTAGTGATATATTTGATGATATAGATGATATATTCTCTAGTGATATCGTGGTAAAAGTCAAACCAACTGTTAAAAATGATAAAACTCTGTTCAGTGATGATGATGATTTGTTTGCGGAAGTATCAACTGTTAAAAAAGGCAATGATAAAGAAAAGGCAGCTGTTAGTAAGCAACCAGATTTACCTGGTGCTACCCAAAAATTGTTATCGGATGTTACCAAAAGTGATGTTAAAAAGGAAAATAAAGTCATTAAGGAAATTAAAGAAGCTAAAAGCATTTTCGATTCAGATAGTGACGATGGTCTATTCACAAATGTCGCTAATAATGTTAAACAAAATTTAAATAAAAAGGAAAATACTGTCGAAAACAAAGTAAAAGATAAGTTATTTGATGACGATGAAGATGACGGATTATTTTCTAAAAATATTAGTAAACCAAAAGTTGAAGTTATCAATAAAGCAACAGAACTTAGTAAAAAGGCCTTGTTTGATTCCGATGATGCACTGCTTAAAGAAGAACAGAAAAATATAAAGGAAATAAAACCACCACAAACTAGTCAGGGCAGTACACATATAGATAAACCTGATAAACAATCTGACAACCCTGATATCACTAAGTCAATAAATAGTAAGAGTGATGAAGTTAAACCTACTCAAGAAATAAATAAACCTACATTACTGCCAACAGCAATAGATAGTATAAACAATGAAACTGGCAATGATATGCCTCCTTTTGAATCTCAGAAAGAATCAACGCCAGAAGCTAGCCACGACAGTTTTGACGATTACGATTTAGACTATACAATCAAATCTGCTGTTGTCAACAATGATAAAAATGAAACTGCCTATTTCACACAAAGTTCTCAGAACGAAGAAAGCAGTAACCAAATAAGTGAAGATATGTCAAATAAACTCAATGAAAAAATACGATTTAAAGAAAATATCCTGCGAACTACAAGGATAGCAGCAGAAGAGGAAATAAAACCAGAGAAATCACAAGCACAAGATATGTTTAACGATTCTGATGATGATCTGTTCAAAAGTAAACCAAAACTACGTACTGACAATACTCATCAAAGTGTACAAAATACAATAATTGCACCACATACCCCAGAATCATTTTCAAGCCCTCCTGACAAAAACGATATTTTTTCTGACATTTTTGATGATGTACCACCAGTATTCGAAAAACCAAAGGAGCCTAAAAAGTCTAAAAACGTCAACGCCCTCTTTGATGATGATTCCGATGACGAGGCTCTGTTTTTCAAGAAAAACGATGTTATTACTGATGAGAAACCAGATTTTAGTCCTACTGACGAAAGATTTGGCATTTTTAATGATGAACCGCCAGCCATAGATGTCGATTTTACTCAAAAACCTAGCAAAAAAGAAGAAGTTGTTAAAACATATCTAAAAACTGATGATGTACCTCCAATTGTAGATAAACCTGGTTTACCATCAAAACCGGTTCAGACTGAAAACATAGGTAAATCAATTCAAGAAAGCGATGGTGTAATAAACCAAGAAGCTCAAGATACAACAGATAATACATCACAAGAACCCAAAAAGATCGGTAAATTAAAACCTATGAACATCAACATAAATGTAAACTCGCTGCTACCAGGAGCATCTCCTAAAAAGAAGCATGTCGAAAATATAGACATCAAACAAGAGCATACGGCAAGTAATGAAGAATTACATAAAGCTGACAAAGCTGAGTCTAAAATGGTAAAATCCATCAGTTTTGATGATCCCGAAATATTAGATAACAAAATATCAAAGGACAGAGCAAAAATACAAGTTAAAAGACGGCCATCAACTAGACGGGCTAGGAAAGAAGCTGTAAGAAAATCTGCTGTAGATTTTACTGATTCTAGTTTTGACAGCTCAAATGATAACAGCACGAAGGATGATGTCAACGAGACAGTAGTTAAAACTGTGTATATATTGAACGATGATGACATTTTTGGTAGTATAAAAACTAATGACAATAGTACAGAACCTACAAAGAAGCATTTAAATATAGTTGATTCTGATGAAGAATTATTTAAAAAACCAGAACAAAAATCTAAACCTGAGCGTGATGTATTAACAAATGAAAACAAATATGTTGAACAACCTACAATCGAAAAGAGATCTTCATTTGATTCTAATAAAATTGATGATATGTTTAAACAATCAAGTAATACGAAAATTTATAATAATGAAGTTGATATTGCTGGAGATAAATTCACCCCGAGCAAAGAGAAAGGAGAGATTAAAGCTGTAGACAATGCTAAGAGGATAGAAGGGATGAAAACAGAAGGTGTTAGTAAAACTAAATCATTTTTGGATTCAGATGACGATGATGATTTATTTAGACCGGCTAATAAAAAAACATCAACAGTAAACACAAATAACGAGCCTACACAAGATCCGGATCAAGATCTTATTATAAATGCTCCGAAAACAAAAATCAATACTCAAAAAGCTGCAGAACCCAGCTTATTTTCAAATTCAGATGAAGATGATTTATTTAAAACAAAAACTAAAGAAACGTCTAAACCTGTCTTAAAAAATATTAGCTCAGACGAAGAAGATCTATTCAAAAACAAAGGTGTCGGCACTTTGGGTAAACTTTACAGAACAGAAGATACCAAAGACACACATAATATATTTGATGATTTTCCAGCGAAACCAAATATAGAAAAACCAGAAGAAATTACTCAAACTAAAGTAGTAAAAGAAATTGTAGATAAAACAGTCAAAGATACGGATAAAGTGAAAAAGTCGATACTCGATGATTTAAGTGACGAAGACGATTTGTTTAAAAGTAAAACTAAGTTGATGAGTAAGAACCAGAAGAGTCTCTTTGGAGATGATGATGCTGATGATTTATTTGGGACCAAATCTGTTAAAGGTGAGCATTTTAGTTTCATACATATAGTCTGGCAAACCACTTCTATCAGTAGAAACGCGCGGCAAATTCAAAAAACGTACATGTGGCAACCCTTTGTGATGACTGATGAGACACCGTATTTCATGACGAACATTTCAATTCACATTGAATTTGTTTCTAGTGCATTTCACTCTCTCATCTTAAGCGCGAGTGAGATAGAACTCCTGCAACGTTCCCAATTAAATTTAAATTCATTTTTAAGGCATATGTCAATTGCCTCAACCAGATTATCTGTTGCAGTTGATGACAGATCAGACGAAATATATCCGTCTGCTTTTTACACACCGTAAATGTCACCTAATGAAAGGGGCGGAAATACCAACTAAAATTAAAAACATAAAATTTGATGATCATTGCTGATTTTTTCACTGATTCTTAGTGTTGTCATACTTTTGTTCGCTGTACATTGCTACTGCGTTCGTTGGCTGGCCAGACTATACTTTATTTATTTATTAGACTTAACCGTAAGTTTTTTTTGCGTTAATAGCCTGGCAGTAAGACCAGGGGGGTTTCACTAAGTATCTCTCCATTGTGACCGTTTTTCCCGATGCGTTTACCGCATATGAGGGCTAATGAAGGAAGGGTTGGCACATAGCTTATCACCTTATGGGTGCGTTCGAGAATATGAGACGTTTTCAGGTCATTTTCGGTTGTTAATAGAGTTTATTTCTATTTTTTTTATGGCAGTTAACGTCTTAATGAAAACAGACAATAATTGCCATTAAGACGTTAAGGGGCTGACAACAGCTAAATTCCCTCCCTATCTTTTTCAGCGCGAGTGAAAGAGAAACACTGTGTTACAATTAGTATGGGAGCTCATTGCAAATTTTGCAAAATAATGAATTAAAAAAGAACCGCGCATTAATTGAGAAATACAAAACAACGAAGTTTTTAGTATACGTGCGGTGGAATTTTGTCCTTAGTTACAGACGTATAAGTCAAGAAACTAAAGACATACGACTGTTTGAAGCAAATTTTAAGATGTAACTTTGTAATTATTTTCTATCGAGCCGATTTCCTCCAATCGTGTATCGGAATCAACGAAGTTCTTTCAAATATAACTAATAATAACATATATTTTTTTTTACTTTCTCAAAACAAGTAGTTATAGCTAAAACACTGTTTGAGTAAAGTCAATTTGAAGGTCATCGGGTGTTGTCAGCCTCTAAACTGCTGAAATGATAATAATTATTTGTACTTTAATTGAAAACGTCACATATTATCATTTCAGCCAGTGACAATGGCACGTTTAAACCTGCATAGATATACCTAACGTTGACAACCCTTTTTTTTAAACCGCATGACAGCTAACGTTCTCATCTCTGTAGCTAAATGTCAAATTGAGGAAGGAGAATCTTCTGTCCTTGTACTATTCTATTACTTATTCTGTGGTAACGTCTGACTTTCAATCCGGAGGTCTCGGGTTCAAACCCCGGCTAGCACCACTGAGTTTTTAACTTATGTACGAAATATAATTTTCAACCGACTTCAAGATTTCGAAGGAGGAGGTTATCAATTCGTCGGGATCTTTGTTTTTGCTATATATTTTTTTTTATGTATGTTCACCGATTATTCAATGACGGCTGGACCGATTTGGAAAATTCTTTTTTTGTTTGAAAGAGTATACTTCACAGTTGGTCCCATTGTAATCAGGTCAGGGTCTGATGATGGGATCCTGGAGAAATCGAGGGAACTCTTCAACTATTATAGACACACCTATAGTGATTTGAGTATTTTTTACAGCAGTTCGAGAATTTGCTTTTGGAAAGGTGGATGTTAAGTGAAGTCGGTTCTTTTTTGTTTAACATTATATATTTACATGTCTCGTTATATAGTTTCGTCGTGTCCCTCTGTCCGCCCGTCCGTATGTCACAGCTATGTTACTCGGAAACTATAAGAGGTATCTTAATAAAATTTAGACATGAGGTGTATTTTGTATGCCGCTATTTAGTTAAATTGCAGAAAAAAAAATATTTAAGGAGGGGCGTTCCATACGTGTATCTAATTTTTTTTTACCAAATATCATCATGTTGCACATCAATCGATAGGTCTTTAAAAATAACATCGAGGTTTCTTTGATCATTTTGTGATATAGTGAATATTTTCAGAGATAATCACTTCTTAAGTCAGAAATTGTGTCGTCGTCCCCCCCCCCCCCCTGTAACTTTTGAACCGTAAGTCCAAAAAATATAAAAAAAATTGACAAGATGCGCCTTTATACATACTTCCTACGAAAATTGTTTTGAACATTATCGGTTCAGCCATTTTTCAGTTATCTCCAAAATACGACCTTCTGGTATTAGTTTGGTTCTTATTCCATTGAAGGTACGGAACCCTCCATTATGCGTGGTCCGACACGCACTGGGCCGGTTTTTTGGGGTTCTTATGTATCCCGTTCTTTATTACATATTGGTATTATTATTTATTTCAGAAATCAAACCAGAGGCCCCAGTGGCTCTCTTAAAGACTCAAAAAACGGAGCCCCTACCAGTCAAGGAACCCAAAACAGCGGAACCAGTCTTCGTAGACCCTTTATCACTATTCAGTGATGATGATTAATCTTAGTTGATAATAATACATGATGAAATTATTAGTTTATGTAACTGTTACGTTTTAAGGCCTCATTACGTACAGTTGCATACACGCTTTATCTACACATTATAAATCCTAAATGACGTGTTCGGAAACCATTAGAATGACCGCCATTGCACCGCCATGGCCAGCTCGATTGTGCGAACGGTCGGGGAGGAGGGCTGGATTTTCATTACGTCACCAAGATCGATGTGGTTATGAATTTTCATGCATTTTTACAACACTGGTACAGATAATACACTGATGTTACATTACTGCTTGCAATAATGGTGGTAATTACATACGGTTTCCGAACGCAGAACAGAGGATTTATGATATTGGTCTAAGAGCTGGCCACGTGAGATGTGACACAATAATGAGAGTTATGAAACCTGTCTAGTTAGACTGATTTACTATCCGTATTCCTAGATCCGGGCATCTGGCAGCTTTTAATGGGTGGATGTCAGAGTGACAGACCAACAAAGTCTTTAAGTTGGAAAAAAGTAATACCAAAATAGGTAAAAAATGCCAAAGTTGTGTAACTTATAGAGGACAGGGCGTATATTTTAACATTAGATTAAAATCCATTGTCTACTATTGCGGAAACAAAAACAGTAGGCGACTAACTAAAAATTGCATTTTACATCATTTGGAACTACTTTTCCCCACCAGAACCTCCTGGATATGATATAACCTAATGAATTACATAATTTCCCATAATATTTCATTAAACCCAGAACTCTAGGATTTGTTTTCTTCAAGTTATTTGCGTTATTTGACCTCCACCACTTTACAGCTGCCAGATGTCCGGATCTAGAAATAAGCATAGTATAGCAAACTAACTACATGGGTTTCGTTGCTCTCATTATTGTGTCATATCTGACGTGGCCAGCTCTCCGTCTATATGGGTGTAGATAAAAAAATCGATCAGTCAAAATTTAGTATAATAGAGGCGTAAAGTCTAGAAATAATCGCCGGTTGAGTAAGGCGATTGTCACACCGTCGCCGCAACCGGGTGCGGTACCACCACGATCACGTACCACCTCTTTGTGTGGTCCGCAAGACATTGAAGACATTCATTACGTATGAAAGCTCGATATCGATAAAAAAATGTTTCTAACTCTAGCTAGATTGCGACAGTCTTTTGTTTTGCCGCGAAAATTCCGGGCTCTGGTAATATGATAGCTCCTGGCCTGCATTGTAAATCACTTTGTATGGAGATAGCTGTCAAATTACTATCTTGAATTAAAAATACTATAATAGGGTTGTTTCGAATTTTTCGAAACGCAAGTATAACGTTCTGTATTGACCAAACATTGCCCTCGAATTCATGTTTTGCCTCGAAATGGGCTTTAAATATAGAAAAATTACAATATTTATTTGGACAGATGTTTCGCGCCTAAAACGCTCTCTGGAAAACGTGTGACGTCACAACTCAAGCTTTGACACATCTGTGTGAGTTATGTGTCAAAGTATACAGCCTTGGCCAGAAGTGTTGAACACCCTTGCGATTTTCATACAAAACTCGAAAGTTTAGACCGACGTTTCTATCTTTTTTGAAGTTATTTTATCAATTAATTCAAACTGAACAGGAATGTTTTGTTGAAGTGAGTAGTAACTGCATAGAATATTTGCAATTTGTCGCATCGACCTAAATTCGCATTTTTGGGACCTCCACTTTTCATATTTTATAGGTACCTTGAAAGTGTTATTAAGTCAAGTTTTCTAGATATATCAATAAAATATAACATTTTACGTCATACCTGGCCATAATGTGAGTTTCACCGCACGCTTCGCGTACGGTAAAACTCGCATTATGGCCAGGTGGAGACGTAAAATTGTGTACTCACCACGTGCAGTAAAAAAGAAAGCCCTTTATCGCATATTTACAACCCTGGCCTGCGGCTCGGGTCACAAATATCTGCGATTTCGGGCTTTCTTTCTTTTACAGTCCTTGGTAATAATGTACTATTACGTCATCGTACATTGTTATGATAGGGAATTAATACTTAACATCAAAATTGTAAACAAAAAAGAGCTATGCTCAACACTTCTGGCCAAAGCTGTAGAAGATTTGAATTATCTACTGCAATTGAATAAGTGCGTTTTGTTATAAACGAAAAATTGAAATATTCTTCATGAAAATATTCTAGCACTGTTCTCTCTCATCTAAATCACGATATGATAAATCAGATGGCCTAGTACTATTTTATTCTTGTTAATATTGGTTAGTCTGGTACTAGTAAATAAAAACTATTTTTCGTTTTATCCAAGTCACTGTAAGTAAATAAACATCAAGAATTGGTAAACATCAGGGTACTCCTATCCTGTGGAAAACTATTTGGTTATAACGAAACGCAACTATTGTAAGTCATTATCTTAACTGTCACCTTATGTCAACAGTGTCAAACCTTGACTTGTGACGTCATCAGAATCTTCAATGGCGTTTCGGCTTGGAGCACGTGACGCTTGTCAAAAGATATTTTAAATTTGCAATTTTCAAAATTATGCTTATTAGAGTTCACAAAAGGTAGTTTTACATGTTCTTATAATCCAAAAGAATTTAATGCGCTAAAATTCAACCCTAACTTTTGTAGGTTATACCTACAGGTCAACCCTAACCCATTACTATATTAGTAAGATATTATTTTTATTTGAAATATAATAAATAGATTCCCTGCCCTAACAGTCTAAAAAGTTGAATTCTATATTAGTTAGTTGGCAAATATTGTATAACAGAATAGTTATAAAATTATCTATAACTGAATTGTCATGTCAAAATTATTAATACTATATTTGTTATCAAATCTCACTAGAAATATAAACAAATTCATTATTACTATTTTCTCGACATTCCATGGTAACTTATGAGATTTTTATAATAAATTATTGATTTATTTAGTAAATAAACGGTCTAATATATTGAAATAATGCTGTAAAATGTGCCTAAATATTGTATAAAGATTATTGTTATTCTTATATGTATATTGAAATATATTAATAATTTGTAGTATTTTATTTCATTTTATACTTCCAGTTGTCATGTCGTATCAGTATAAAGCTGCAAGTAACGATTTTATTGGTGACCTCTCTTTCTAACAACCATATTCGTTAGAAATAGAATCAAAAGGAGATGGCAACAGGTTACAGACCTTTGTGAAACATCCCAGTGAAAAACCCAGGCAATCTATAGATTTCTAAAGTGTTGGCAACGCGTAAGTGACACCTCTGGAGTTTCAGGCGTCCATAGGTTACGGTAGTTGCTCACCATCAGGCGGGCCGTATGCTTATTCGTCACCGTCATAGTATAAAAAAATTAATGGAAAAGGAACTCTTGTCTTTAATCTTTTTAGAGGGCTTAGTGCGAACTTGGAATATCGAAATTTCGTTAGCTGCATCCCTTTCGCTCGTAGCGTCAAGTGCGATAGAGAGGGAGATAACGGCAGGGCTAATTTACTCAACCGCTTTAAATGAAATTTTGCATACACTGTATAAAACTTTTAAGGACAGCATTAAGCTATCCTTTCCATAAGAGAGGGTGGGGTGAGGAAATTAATATTAAATTGGGGCGGTATTTGAAGGATAGGGGATGCGATGCGACCCTCGCTCCGGATGGTCCAGCAAATTTCACTGGTCGTGCAACGCGGTAACGCTGCAAGCATATTTGGCACTTTTGGACCAGATGGGAGCCGAAACGAGAATTTTTCTTGAGAGTTGAGTAGCTAGTGTTGATTAATCTGTTATATTCATGTTTTATTATATTTACGCTTTTGTTCCTTTTGATAAATTTATGACTTTGTCAAAATAATCGTGTTTTGTTCGCTTTTGAAGCGCAACTGGCAACATTATTTATCTATCAATGTCATTGTCGAAATAAACCACGACGCATTCAGCAAATTTCGAGATTCGCACGCGTCTGGCCAAACAGTTCGTCGATTTTATCAATAAAAATGAAAGTCCCCGATAAAAGCAACGAGAAAAAGCGGAAAATCAAGAAAAAACCTGTAACCAAATCCAAAAAACAGCAAGTTCTTGTGGTCGCACAAGAAATTAAATTTGCCAGATTACTCTCTGGAAATGAGAAGAAAACGCGCGATCGAGTGCTAAAGGCGTTAAAAAAATGGCTTGTTAACTGTTTTGAAAAGAATTATGGTATGTTTGTTAAGTTTTTTAAAGATTTAATAGTATTTTTAAGCGATTTTATGTCATAGTTTGACATAGGGTAATATAACCTCAAAAACAAAATAGACAAGCATTGGATTTCTTGTGTAAAATGAACTCTATATGTAATTATTTTAAAGTAATGAATATCAATAGATAATCTTCAAGAATTTAAGAAATATTTTAGCTTTCGTAGGGCAGATGCCCCATTTTTGGCCAATTTAAGAAAAAATTATCCATTCAGATGTCCGTCATTTTGAGTCAATAGGGAATTATGACACTCTTTATGTACGGAATCATTGAAAATATATTACTTTATTTATATGAAGCTTTGCTGTTAACATTCTGACATTAGATTTTCCTTAATGAAATGTCAAAACGGGGCCTAGGAGCCAGTTTTGGCCACTTTTCCATGGCTTTGTAACTGATACATAACAGATAACAGTGCCATCTGTGCTGCTATAATTTACTCTTATATTAACTACAAACCATATACCTGTAAATTAGTCTATATCTTAATAAAGTAGAAAATGCCCATATTGAACCATATTTTACAATTCTTCATTTCCTTTTAGAATTTAAAGAAGATGACTTCACGAGAGTATGGAAAGGTCTATTCTATGCTGTATGGATGTCAGACAAACCTCTTGTCCAGGTATTTGTATAGTCTGTGTTCTTTATGTAGTACTTCTTAGGGTTTTACACACTAAATCAGTGTAAAGCAAGCTGCGTTTTCACTTAGTGTTCTGAACAGTTCTGAGCGAGCATTCGTTCGTTCGTGTGGTAGATGAAAACACTTGAGCGTTCGAACGTGTTCGTTCAGTGATGATCGGCTGGACTCGGCGAGTGAATGCTCGCTCACTCATTCATTTAGTGTAAACGACGTCACAGGCGAGCGAGCAGATGTTCAGTGCATTTGTTCGGCGTTGTACATGCTCGGTGGGTCTCCGATCTCTTTATGAACATTCAACTGAACCCTATGCGGTGGAATGGAATCAAGAAAAAAACGTTGCAACTCATTGAAGTTTATCGGATTCATCCCTTCTTATGGGATAAAAAAAGCAAATATTACAAAAACGTTGCAATGAACGATGCTTTTAAATACATAGTCGACATTATGAAATGTTCACCGCTGGAAGTCAAAAAGAAGATTGAATCTATAAATGGCATTTTCGATTAATCTCATTAAGTCTTGGAATTGTTGTTCATTCATTCTGTTTTTGTCGCTGTTTTTTTTAATAACATTCCAATTACAACAAACGCTGCACTAGACTAAACTAAATCACCACCGTTCATGATCGCTGGTGAAAACGCAGCTCGCTCGCACTGCAAGCGAGCCAAATGTTCGGCAATCTTTTGCTCTGAACAATTGTTCGTTTTTTCATTAAGTGAAAACAGATGTTTTCTGTTTCGAGCGAACATCGCCCGAACACCAAACATTTGCTCTGAGCACTAGGTGAAAACGCAGCTTTACATGCTCCAAATGTAAGTATGTTTTCAACCGACTTCAAGATTTCGAAGGAGGAGGTTATCAATTCGTCGGGATCTTTGTTTTTGCTATTTTTTTTTTATTTTTTTTTTATGTATGTTCACCGATTATTCGAAGACGGCAAGACCGATTTGAAAAATTCTTTTTTCGTTTGCAAGAGTATACTTCACAGTTGGTCCCATTGTAACCAGGTCAGGATCTGATGATGGGATCCTGGAGAAATCGAGGGAACTCTTCAACTATTATAGGCACACCTATAGTGATTTGAGTATTTTTTACAGCAGCTCGAGCATTTGCTTTTGGAGAGGTGGATGTTTAGTGAAGTCGGTTCTTTTTTGTTCAAAATTATTATTATTATTATTTATGAATGCACAGGCAGCTTATAGCTGATACGTGCATATCAATGTCCACTTGAGTTTAGTCCAGTTAAAAATGTTTGTCTAGTCTATTTTTAATGTAGTATGTATGTAGTAGTGACCCTACTCATAGTGTTGTTCCTTCTGGTGAGTAATGTTGCCACAGAGCTCAAAGAGGACCCAGTGTGTTGGTGACGAGTGACCCCTCTTGTTCCTTTAGTTGTCAACACAGTGAATCCTCCTTTTGTAAAGGTTCGGCAATGTGCATGTGACACCTCTGGTGTTGCAGGCGTCCATAGGCTACGGTAGCTGCTTACCATTAGGCCCACCCAAAAATGTACTATTAGTGCTTGAAGTGTAAAAGATTTGCAGACTGACATTATAATATAGCAAGACATTTAAAAAAACTTTTTTCAAGACTATAAAACAATCCTTATAAAATTGTTTGTAATATGGGTTGTGCTCTGAAGAACTGTTTGACATGATGCCCATAGCAGCTTTTTATCACCGCACCGCTCGCCGCCGGCAGGGTGTCTATCCTCTCACCCTGGAGCCTACAGGGTCACACATTGTATGGTTAAAGAGGAATTTCCTCCCACAAACGCTGCGGCTGTGGAATGAACTCCCTGCCGAGGTATTCCCAGCGGGCTACAGTATGAGGTTCTTCAAAAAAGGACTGTATAGGTTCTTAAAGAGTAGGCGACGCACATGTGAATCGTCTGGGCTTGCAGGCGTCGATAGGCTACCGTAACTGCTTACAATCAGGCGGGCCGTATGCTTGACTGCCAACATCGTACACCTACCAGCGCCTACTTTGCCTTATCGTCTAAAAGTGCTTTAGAGAGGGAAATATATTTCCCACCATTATTTGAACTTTATCTCAAAGTGATAGGGTTCAATTTCGCCTAATTTCTGACACCCTTTTGCCTTATAAAGGGTTAAGTAACACTGCTTCATTACAGGAAGACCTGTGCGAAAGCATTGCCGGTATCCTGGACCTGTTCCCGACAGACCAGCTCTCCAACGCCATGCTGCTCGTCAAGGCAGGCTTCAAAATGCTGGCTACGGAGTGGTTCGGGATTGATCAGCACCGGATTGATAAGTTTCTTATGGTGAGTTGACTAGTTTAATCAATTTCATTGCATTGATTTATTGTATGGGAAAAGTTTTATTCATATATTCATATTCATTTATTTTATATTAAACAAACATTGTCAAATTACAAATTAGACCGATGTCAATTAATACTTACATTCAGCAAGTTATAGTGATTTTACAATAAACAAAAATTAACATGCATACATTTTAAAGCCCTTCAAGAAGAAATTCAGTTACAGAATAATAGGCCTTTTGGATTAAGAAAGATTTTAGTTTCAAAATAAACCCACGAGAGGAGGGAGCATTTTTTATATATAAGGGAATTTTATTGTAAATAGTTGGTCCCAAGACGTGTGTGTCCAGTTTTTGTTAACCTGTGCGTTGGCCACTCCAGATCATGCTTTCTCTGCGCTTGAAAGCGATAACTGTTCCAAGTTCTCTTAGGAAACAGATCTAAATGACTCTAAATGACAGATCTTTTACTCGTTTTGTGGCTTTTCTAGCCGGAATTTTTACTTAGTGTCACTATGACAATGTTCAAATTTCAATTCTATAAAAGTGATACATATAAGAACTCTGTAATATTGGGCCAGCAATATGTATAATGTATGTATTTGTAGTTAGTGCGCCGCTATCTCCGCGGCGCGTTGCGTGTCGTTCACCGCAGCTCGTGGAGCGAGGACGCCTGCACCCAGTTCGCTGACATGCTGACCGGCAAAGATGGTGAGTCAAAAATATTTACAAAGGAGGATGCCCAGATTCATATGGACTCTGGCCTAAAAACCAATAATGACAAAGCCATATGGCATTTGAAAGGTTTTTCATATTCTAAAACTTTTTGTATGGTGGGAAATCTTAAATCGCTGTGTGAAACAAGTTATGGCAAAATATAAACATAGTTTGGTACCTTGGTGCAGGAAGACACGGGGTATTTATTCCTCCAGCTGGGCACTTAACACAGCTCGTAATTGATGAACCTTTTGTGTTTAAGAATAGTAGTCATTGTTTTATGGTATATCAATCGATATTTAGTTGTTTTCTTATGTGTATTTATGTAAAAACGTTTAAAAACCGGTGTATAGAACTTAAACCCTAGATATATCAGTAAAAATTTCTTATTGAGGGGATGTTTTTATTTTGCCATAACTTGTTTCACACAGCGATTTCAGATTTGCCGCCATACAAAAAGTTTTAGAATATGAAAAAACCTTTCAAATGACATATCGCTTGTCCTTATTGGTCAATAGGCCAATTTGACCACCCTCCTTTAAATATAAACAAACAAGAGATTGGACGAGATGTCATGGTGAGTCAAAAATATTTACAAATTTAATTATAAACAAACAAGAGATTGGACGAGATGTCAAAAGGACTCGGGGATGCCTCCGTCAACCTACAGAATGTCAACAACAACATGTATAATAAAATCATTTTTAACAAAAAAGAACTGACTTTACTTAGCATCCACCTTTCCAAATGGAAATGCTCGAGCTGCTGTGAAAAATACTCAAATCACTACAGGTGTGCCTATAATAGTTGAAGAGTTCCCTCGATTTCTCCAGGATCCCATCATCAGATAGCAACCAGGTCAGGATCTGATGATGGGATCCCGGAGAAAACGAGGGAATTCTTCAACTATTATAGGCACAGCTATAGTGATTTGAGTATTTTTTACAGCAGCTCGAGCATTTGCTTTTGGAAAGGTGGAGGCTAAGTGAAGTCGGTTTAAATTATTTTTAAAGATAATCTAATCATCAATGGTGTAGCAAGCCATGTCTAATAAAACTTCTTTTAGTTTGTTCTGAAACGATATGTCAGTTGGTGAGTTCTTTAACTCAGTTTGGGATAGTCCAGTCATTATATCCAAAAAACCGACCCTACCCGTGAATAATCAGTTCTTGGATTTTTTTTCGTAGATCCCTCGGGGGGGGGGGGGTCACTGGAAGTGTAAATTCAAAAAGTAGACTGAATCAGGCTCCTGTGTATATTCGAAAAACGGTTTTTCTTGAATAACTCGGCCATTTTTGATTTTACAGTAAAAATTGTAGGAGATTTGATTCTCTACAAGTTTGGTCCTTACAATTTTTCTTCTAGGGTCGATATTTTGGAAATTAAACCCCGAGGGACCTACGAAAAAAAAATCCTAGAACTGATTATTCACGGGTCAAAATCTATAATGACTGAACTAGGAGGGAGTTGTATAATCTAAGTCCAAGTGGCTCAATTGATTCTCAAACTTTAGCTAGCCTTTGCGACGGCATGACGGTGTGCCTTCTTCACTTTCCGATCTTTCCCCTTCTCGAGGTGGCCAAGCCAGCGGAGTCTGTGAACTTTGGCCTCTCCTATAATATTAGGTTATATTGAGAGATTCAGGTGTAGGTGTGGGGTTAAAACCGGTGTAGTTTTTTTGTTTCTATTTTACTTTGATAGAGAAGTATTGAGCATAGCTCTTTTTTGTTTACAATTTTGATGTTAAGTATTAATTCCGTATCATAACAATGTACGATGACGTAAAATGTTATATTTTATTGATATATCTAGAAAACTTCACTTAATAACACTTTCAAGGTACCTATAAAATATGAAAATTGGAGGTCCCAAAAATGCGAATTTAGGTCGGTGCGAAAAATTGCAAATATTCTATGCAGTTATTACTCACTTCAACAAAACATGCCTGTTCAGTTTGAATTAATTGATAAAATAACTTCAAAAAAGATAGAAACGCCGGTCTAAACGTGCCCTTGTGGCCTACTTACTGAATAAATGTTTGAGTTTGAGTTTATTGATTTTGTTAAACTGAATGTATCCACAGGTATCCTGGCATTACAGACTCCCCTGTACGCGCGCAACGCCAATTCCCTGGTCATACACATCGCAGATTGTTATCTGGAAGAAATCTCCAAGGTACAATAAAAAAGCTCAAAGAGGACCCGTCAACACACCCTCTTGTTCCTTTAGCCGTCAACACAGTGAAGCCTCCTTTTTGTAAAGGGTCGGCAACGCGCATGTGTCTCCTTTGGAGTTGCAGGCGTTCATAGGTTACGGTAGCTGCTTACGATCAGGCGGGCCGTATGCTTGTTTGACACCGTCGTGGTATAAAAAAAAAAAAAATCTAAAATCGAAGCCTTGTTTCCTAAGAACAGATCTCGGTATCTCTCATAGATTCTGTCTTCTCCCTACTGACCCATTTGGATTGAACACCCTGAATATTAAGTGCCTTTACGATTATGTAGAAAAATGATACAATATTCGTTTTAAGTTACCCATTTGCATACCAAATTAGATTAAGCATGAGAATCACTATAAGTACCAACAATTAAGACCTTGTACTGTAATGTTTAACGTAAATAAATTGTCTTTGTTTTAAACAAGATTTTAAGCTATAAATATTAGAGATGCAACGAATAGTGGCTTGGCCGAATATAGAATATTCGTCTAGAAGTTTTACCTAAAATCAATGATAAATATCATAACTAAAATAAATAGTGTAACCCATCCATAGTAAATACTATGGATGGGTTATACTCTAACAAAATGACCAAAGTTATTTCATAACCTAGCAACGATTTGTGTGACTGTTATCAGGTTTAAGATACTTTATTCTCAAAAAAAATTGGTTGTTTGTAAAGTAGGTTTACGATCGAGATGTTTACGTGATAACGTCTAACCGCTCGTGAGGATTCCGCGTGACAAGTTTCACGGAATGACTGGCAGCGCTCGAGATGAGACGGGAGATCGGTCCGTCTCTCTCTCGTTATACCTGCGATCGCGCTCGTGAGGTTTTGGTGTGACACAAGTTTCTGAACATGTCACCCGACTAAAACGATTTTAAAGACGTTATCACGTCAAAAGAAGATATACAAACTTCACTTATATGAGAATTACATTAATTTAACTTATTAATCTACATACATAAAAATTGCATGCACACATACTGAATGTTTACGTATAGCAGAAACATACTAAATTAAGAAATCTTTGAGTATATGACACTTTAGCTTTTTCTTGAAAATGTTTATTGTCATTGACTTCATTTACGAATTTCAGTTGGTAAGCTATTGTAAAGTTAGTTATTGGTTAGTTCGGGCATTAGATAAGGTTAAATTGTTCGAGCGACGGGTTTCCCGCAAGCCTTTTTCTCTGTTAGTAAAAAATGTAAGTTGAGAATGTACTTGATTGTTTCTTATTTTATCTACACTCATACTGTAAGTACTCTAAAATGCGTTCAAAAACCGTAGACAATGACAAGCATTACAACAAACGATTTAACTATGATAAGTTTCTTATCTGCGGCAGTAACGTAATTTTAACTTTGCATGCTCAAATATTGTTAAGCAATGAGTTTCAAATTTGGAACATCGAATTTGATAACATAATGTTACCGCCATGGCCAACTCGATTGGTCCCGCGCGAGCGCCGGCACAATCGAGTAGGCCATGACGGTAAAATGGCGGTCATTCTATGGTTTCCGAACACTTAATTTAATATATATAATATGAGTGTAGATAAAGCAGTGTATGCAACTGTACGTAATTAGGCCTTAAAACACTCGTGTGATCTTATTATGAAATTCGCCTGCGGCTCATTTCATAAAACCACACTCATGTTTTAAGGACCCTTATTACGTAACAGTTACATAAACTACTATTATCTACACTCATACTGTAAGTACTCTAAAATGCGTTCAAAAGCCGTAGACAATGACAAGCATTACAACATACGATTTAACTATGATAAGTTTCTTATCTGCGGCAGTAACGTAATTTTAACTTTGCATGCTCAAATATTGTTAAGCAATGAGTTTCAAATTTGGAACATCGAATTTGATAACATAATGTTGCCGCCATGGCCAACTCGATTGGTCCCGCGCGAGCGCCGGCACAATCGAGTTGGCCATGACGGTACAATGGCGGTCATTCTATGGTTTCCGAACACTTAATTTAATATATATAATATGAGTGTAGATAAAGCAGTGTATGCAACTGTACGTAATTAGGCCTTAAAACACTCGTGTGATCTTATTATGAAATTCGCCTGCGGCTCATTTCATAAAACCACACTCATGTTTTAAGGACCCTTATTACGTAACAGTTACATAAAAAGTATGTTTTATCTATTTTGACAATCATTACATCTTTGTCACTCTCATTGTTAGAAAATTACAGTTTGTCTCTTTCTCACGCGGGTGACGGGAGCTCATTGACACGTCCGCATCTCACGCTGGCCGGTGCGCGACTAGCGACAATTGTTTGAATTCACTCATTTTAAATGCTTCACTTTTGGAGCGTGCATAACCCATCTGTCATTAAGTCATTAATCATTATTATATATCATAGCCTAAAATGAAGTCAATTCGAACGCGCGCGTGTGTACGCTGTGCAAGTTGCAACTTGTTTCTCGCTTCTTTCTACTTTCTATGAATATAAAGGTGGTCTGAAAGATTATACTGATTTTAACATAGACGTCTAAAATAAGAAGACGTAACGCCGTGAAGACAAAACTGTGATTCCATAATAAGCCGATTTCTTCGTGTTTACGCGCGACACGCACACATCTACAACTCGTGGACGAGCGGTGATTGGTTCAAACGTCAAACTGAGTGTGTGTGCCCGAGACCGCGGCTCATTATGGAATCACAGTTTTATTCAAAAAAAATTCAAAATTCAAAATTCAAAATAATTTATTTCGGAAGCAAGTCCATATTTGTTAGTATAATACATAAGTCTAAAACATCTTAAGTGCTAATGTTAATAAAATACAATTAAAGTTTAATAAATTACCTAATGCTAAAGACTAACCTACCCCGGAGAGCAGTGCAGGTCATTCCAGTGCTGCTGGATACGACCTTGGAACCTGTCAACAATGGTATTTAGGAAGCCGTTGGTACTAGCCTCGATTCTCCGTACTATGGATGCAACCCTTTTGCGTATAATCTATTTATCTTCGTGGGATTACGTCTTCTTAATTTATATGTCTATGGATTTGAATAATTGATTACTTACTTGTAGTTTGTTACTTTTTTTTACCCCTCTACTGTTTACCGTTATCTACGTGTTAACGTGGCCGAATATTCGTTACATCTCTGATAAATATAGTAGGGTGATTGTGCTAGTTTTCGTCCACTCTTGTCAGTTTTCCGTCCGTATTAATTTATATGTTTATCTTCAAGATTTTCCCAAAATAAAAAGCTCAAAATAAAAAAAATCTACTAAAGAATAAACGATAAATATAAACTATATTGAACTTAAAAAGTTTTTCCCATTTATTTGCAGCAGTTTAATCAAGTGGACGGTAAACTGGACCTGGACGGGAAACTAGCACAATTACCCTATACTTGTTTTTTGGAGTTCACAATATTATATTTGATAAAATAGCTAATTTTAACCTTCTTGAAACAGGTATCATCGGGGGAGATAGCTCCAGAAAGCCTGGTCATCATGCTTAGACCATTCCTAGCTTATTTGAGTCGAGGACAAGCTCCTGCTATCTGCATTGCCTCGAGGAGAGTGCTAACTGAATTACTCAAACATGGCGACACAGAGGTAAGTTGTTTCGGCAACTCGCATGTGGCGTACTTGCTGATATTATATAAGACTGGTAGAGAATGCCTAATGGCGCATAGTTCGCCTTTTGTAGGACTTTTTTTCTTAACCAACTTCAAGATTTCGAAGGAGGTCATCAATTCGTCGGGATATTTGTTTTTGCTATTGTTTTTTGTATGTCACCTATTATTCGAAGACGGCTGGACCGATTTGGACAATTATTTTTTTGTTTGAAAGAGTATACTTCACAGTTGGTCCCATTGTAACCATGTCAGGATCTGATGATGGGATCCTGGAGAAATCGAGGGAACTCTTCAACTATTATAGGCACACCTATAGTGATTTGAGTATTTGAACATATGAATGTGCCTCTTTAATCTCCAAGCTCAGCTTATATTTTTTTAAACCATTTTCATCTATTTCATCTATATCACCTATTTTTGTAAACATTTGTAGGAGACAGAAGACGCTGATGATGATGATGAACAAGCTTCAGATGAAGAAGGAGATTCCGATGAAGATGAAGATGAGGATGAAGAAATTATGACTAATGGGTGAATATTTATTTTAGTGTGTTGTTTTAAACAATAATCGCGTAGTTTCTTAACCTTTTGAACGCTTTCTTTCTCGCGTCAAGACGTGGCCTACACGCCAATATCTCGACTAATGAAGAACGAATATAAACCTTATCTGTCAGCAGGACAATTGCTTTGACAGCGTCCGCCATGACCACTTTAGTGGTCGTTGGCGTGGCAGGCACGACAGCACACGACCGATTTAGTGGCTCTTGGCGTTCAAAAGGTTAAATGCGCAACCCTAAAATGATTTATACAGTTTATTTTTGATAATTTTTTGTCACCTTATTAATTATAGACATAGATATCAAAAAGTGTTATTAGATTTCAAGTAATCCCAACCTTTATGAAAATTAACTACTATGTAAAAAGAAAAAATAAAACATTTTTCATTCCTTTCGGAATGTAGATTTTTTTTTGCGTGAAAAAAGAAACCATAGTGTTAAAAGTTTGATAAACACTGCTGTAAACTACTAAAATTATCTTAATCGAACGAGCGAAGCGAAAGCGGAGCAAGTTCTTACAAACAACTTCTGGCTACTGGGACGTCTTGGCATTTCGATGGCTTTTTGAGTTTGAGAGTTTGTTCCGCGATAACTTTAGTACTTAACTCTTTTTTGATCTTCATGAAATTTGTTGGGGTTGTAGCAGAGATACATATAATTTGAGAGTTCGTATATGAGCAGGATCGATCAAGGGGTTGTGGAACTAGAAGGCGAAAAAAAAATCTTCAGAAGGGTCTTGTTATATTGTTCATATAGTTTGCAAGGAAATCGCGAGTTCTCAGTTCGAGGGGGACTACTATAGTAACCGAAAGTTTTAACAGGATTTTTTCTCCTCAGTGCCCTAGACCCTCGGGCGGGGCGAGTGGATGTGATCCTGCGAGCTTTACCAGTACCAGCTGCAGAACTGATCTCCAGTCTGAAGCAGTTCCTACCACAGGCCAAGGGCGCTGGGAATCGTCGAGCACGCCGGTGTATAGAACTGTAAGTGATTAGTGTTCTAAGTGTCGTCAACAAGGTCACTTAGGTGCAAAATTTAGTACCTAGTTAATAAACGATAAGATAAGATAATTTTTATTGGTAACATAATTATACACGGTGCCCGTGAGCATTGCGAGAGACTTTAACAGTGTATTCATGATCATATTTAGAGAACAAAATGTCCTTTAAACTTTTCCGAAATTCGCCATAGTTTCAGAGTAAATACTACTTACAAAAAATTGCATTTTGAATTGTTTCTCAGTGTAAAATGATTTTTTGATGGCGATCTCACCGGTATGGGGCATAGTCTAGACATCTCTTATTGACTGATATCAAAGCCCTAAGAAACACTTTTCATGGACTAGTTTTTACGAGAAAAAATGTAGCAATTTACTTTTTCCGTTACTTTTTTCTAATGACATTTACTTTTTATGTAGAACAGCATTCCAAAAAAGTGAAAAAAAAAAGTAAAAAAAAAAATTCTTTTTTGGCGTTTTACAACAAAAGTCATATAATGTTTTTCATTCTTTTGACCTCAGAAATGCGTGGTTAAAATCTCTCGCAATGCTCACGGGCACCGTGTAGGTACAAGTCAGGTACAATTTTGTAATAATATTTGTACATAATAATAACAATGTCATAATTTTATAAAAATTATAAAATAATATTAATAGTAGCAGTTTCACAAAGTTAGTTGTAGGTTCACCATTTCACTAAAGTTATAGAATTTTTTTGTTAGTAGCCAAGATTCTAACTTACTTTTAAAGGATTGGTGAGATGGTGCCCCTCTTATGCTCACTGGGAGGCGGTTGTATATCGCAGGGCCCGTGACGCATACAGACTGTTCTGATCTAGTGAGCCTGTGAAACGGTGCAACCAGGCGGTCTCGGTGTGCGTTGCTTCGTAAATCGTGTGACGTCACTATGCCTTTACAATTCAATTCAATTCAATTCAATTTCTCTATTTGTCAACCAACGTGGGTCATTAAACACATTATAATAATAAAACAAAATAACACAAATAAATAATAACTTAATTACAATTAAAGATGTCACATTAAAATACATTAAAAATTAAATCAAACATGTCCTTAATATTCATGTCATGAAGGGATTCGATGTCAGCACATGAATCATATGACAATGGTTCAGGTACTGACAGTCGAATCTCTCCGCCAACGCCTTCAAGATGCCGTTGGAGCTAGCCCTGCGCACCAGGGATGTACAGCGTTTCCTCATGGTGGTGTAAAAACAATCCACCCTGGCCTCCGCAAACATCCCTGAGGCACTACAGAAACGGGGTAACCCCATCAGCACCCTGAAAGCATTGTTGTATTGTATACGAAGAGCGTTGTACTGTTTTTGCGTATAGTGAGCCCATAGACTAGCAGTGTAGAAGGTAGTGCAAAATGCCCTAAAGAGAGTTAATTTTACCTCTGGGGAGCAACTAGCAAATCTGCGGGCCACCATGTTCGCTCTAACAGACAACGCTCTCCGCTCTCTTTCAATGTCATCATCATCTTTCAAGTCAGAGGTTACCACATGCCCAAGGTATTTAAATCGATCGACCCTTTTCAGTGGAGTTCCATATAGTCTAATTGGTGGTACAGACAGTAGCTTTTTCCCTTTGGCTTGAAAGACCATGCATTCGCTTTTTTTGACATTGTATGTCAAACCGTGGCTGAGTGCGTAGTTTTCGCAGATGTTTAATAATTTTGACAATCCACAGGGAGAGGCACTCAGCAGCACCATGTCATCCGCGTAACTGATACGTTACGTTTAAATTTGTCTATATTTGTGTGGGTGAAAAATGCGAGTTGAAGGATTGCTATACTTGGTAGGGTTAGGTTAGGATACGCAGGGTTGTGAAGTGATCGTGAACCGGCTCGTCCCTACGGATACCTACGACGCCTCGCACTGCACGTCTCTGCATTCGGAATGCGCGCTCAAAATCCGATGCTCGACCCCACAACTCGGTACCATATGAGAGTATCGAATGGACTGTGGCAAAGTAGCAAGATCTAACTATATCTTCACTGGCTGTGGACGCCAAGCGCCGTAGCGCATAGCATGCGCGGCCGAGTCTCGTACAAATAGAGTCAATATGCTCCCTCCATGATAGTGAGGTGTCGAGCGTAAAGCCAAGCAACTTGGTGGTGACAACCTTTTCAATTTTAGTGTTTCCTGCATATACAGCCTTGGCCAGAAGTGTTGAGCATACCTCTTTTTTGTTTACAATTTTGATGTTAAGTATTAATTCCCTATCATAACAATGTACGATGACGTAAAATGTTATACTTTATTGATATATCTAGAAAACTTCACTTAATAACACTTTCAAGGTACCTATAAAATATGAAAAGTGGAGGTCCCAAAAAAGCGAATTTAAGCCGGTGCGAAAAAATGCAAATATTATATGCAGTTACTACTCACTTCAACAAAACATGCCTGCTCAGTTTGAATTAATTGATAAAATAACTTCAAAAAACATGGAAAAGTCGGTCTAAACTTTCGAGTTTTGTATGAAAATCGCAAGGGTGCTCAACACTTCTGGCCAAGGCTGTATTTTTTATTTATTTATTTAAACTTTATTGCACAGTATAAAATATACAGTTACAAAAGGCGGACTTAATGCCGTAAGGCATTCTCTACCAGTCAACCTTTAGGCCAAACACAAAAATTTACCGACTGAATTGAATTGAATAATACAAATATCGGCAAAAACTTTATTGCGAACCGAATTGTGAATACTTGGAACAAGTTACCCTCCTAAGTTGTGAACTCCAACACTGTTAATCAGTTCAAAAATAGACTCGACAAACTATCTAAAGTTGTGAATTAGTGCTTAGTGAACTTTGATTTAGACTTATCAGCGCGAGCTGCCTGTCTAAAACGATATAATAATAATAAAATAAGTTCTCACCAAAAAAATAATGGCAACGTTTGATAGCTAAACATGCTAATTTCCATCTTTTTAGCTACAAAAATTCCCAAACTATTTAGCAACTTTTCGCCACTCGCTTGGGATATTAAAATGCTGAACAAGGTCCTAGACCCTATGGGTCGAGTGGACGTGATCCTGCGAGCGCTACCGGTACCATCTAGAGAGCTGATCTCCAGTTTGAAGCAGTACCTACCACAGGCCAAGGGCGCTGGAAACCGCCTCGCAAGACGTTGTATAGAACTAAGTGTTCTAAGTGTCGTCAACTAGGCCACCTTGGTGGTAAATTTAGCAATGTTTGAAATCAAAATTTTACTACTTCTCTGGCATAATAAATGTTAATTGCATCCTTTGACACAAAAAAATGTTATTTGGCTCTTTTTAACAACAAAATAAGTTGCCCACAGAAAGATTTTTTGCAATATTTGAAACCCAAACTTGCTAATTGCCACTATTTTAGCTACAAAAAGTTGTCCCTAATCAATTTAGCTACTTTTCGGCACTCGCTTGGCATCAATTTGGCAAACGAAATAACGCCATAAGGATGTTGCCATAGCCGGTTTAATCCTTATTATCGAATGAGCGTAAGCGTGAAAGGAGCGTAAGCGAAAGGAGTTCTTACAAGCAACTTCTGGCTACTGGGACATCTCGGCATTTCGATGGCTTTTTGATTTTGTTCCGCGATAACTTTAGTAACGCTTTTCTGATCTTCATGCAATTTGTTGGGGTTGTAGCAGAGATACATATAATTTGAGAGTTCGTATATGAGCAGGATCGTCCAAGGGGTCATGGAGCTAGAAGGCGCGTAGTAATCACCATAAGGGTCTTGTTATATTGGTCTTGTATATTAGAACCATGTGTATGTTCACAGCCTGGAGCAGTTCTCGTCAGGCTCGCACCCCTTCGCCCCCCCCTCCCCCGCCCTGGACGTGGGTCCGGCCTTGCCGAAACCCACCAAGGCCGCCAAGGCCCTTCGAGCCCTTGAGAAGAAACTCGTCGCCAACGGAGACGAGCTGGCCTTGCGAGGTACGTGGTACACTGAGTACACAGAGCTACGAAAAAAAAAACGGTTGTCTGTAAAGTCGGTTTACTGACGATAGTTGAACGTGACAACGTCATAAGAAAATACTGATAAAAGTTGCATTTTTCAAAAGAAAATTTTAATTTCACTGCACATCATACTTGACGAAAACATGTAAATGTATTATTGTATAGCAGCTGTCCACGCGGACGCATCGCTCACTCAAGTAGGAGAGAGACAGATGTCGAACGCTGCCGAACGCGAAGGCCGATTGTGCCTCTTTGTCGCTCGTCCCGCGCTCTCGCTTGCACTTCAAGCCTTAAATGGAACGCCTCAGAGCGAGGTAACGCCGCATGAGTCATGTTTTTTCGTGCGTGCAGCCGGCTCCATCGAATTATAAGACGTTGTCACGTCAAAAAGAACTACCCCGTTGGCTGTAAAGTTTTGGGACCCAACCAATCCTCCCTAGATGGATTTGGAACCTCTCAGATTGATTTGATTTTTGGATTTTTGGAAGGCCGCTGAGCGGCGGTGGGTAATGGCCCCTTCCAAAAATCAAACAAATCTGAGAGGTGAATCTTGAAGCAAATCAAATTATTTTGTTCAATATTTTTTGATTTGCAATTTTTAAGTAGTTACACTACTATATATAAACTGAAAATAGATGTCATATACTTCAGAAAAAGTGACCAAACCCTCCGGTGTCCGAGGCCAGATTTGAACTGGCGTCTTCAGCTTTCGCGAGATTGCATATACATGAGAAAATTTGTCAAGTTCCGCCGTGACCGGGTGGTCTAGTGGTCAGGACGTCGGCCGCGAAAGCTGAAGACGCCAGTTCAAATCTGGCCTCGGACACCGGAGGGTTTGGTCACTTTTTCTGAAGTATATGACATCTATTTTCAATCTGAGAGGTTCCAAAAAAAACAAACACTTCTCAAAGACATTATCACACTTGTTTCAGGGGTTATGACATGATTTTCGTACTTAAAGAAACTCACAAAGTATTGAATTCAACCGAGCGACCACTGAAAATCATAAAGATTACGCTTCGCTCGTTTGTTTATTATATTATCTACACCAATATCATAAATCCTCTATTCCGCGTTCGGAAACCGTATGTAATTACCACCATTATTGCAACCAGTAACGTAACATCAGTGTATTGTCTGTGACAGTGTGGTAAAAACGTATGAACGTATTCATTACCTACGGTAACGTAATGAAATTCTGCCCTCCTCCCCGACCGCCGGCACAATCGAGTTGGTCATGGCGGTGCAATGGCGGTCATTCTAATGGTTCCCGAACACTTCATTTAGGATTTTTAATATGTGTGTAGATGAAGCAGTGTACGTAATTAGGCCTTATTACGTAACAGTTACATAAACTACTAATTCCTTTGTGCAGGTCTAAGCCGGAAGCACCGGAAACGTCTGCTAGCCAAATCCCGCGCCGGACTCTCTATAGTTGAAGACGTACAGACACCCAAACGGAAACAACCTAAAACCACAGTAAGTATACCGAAACACGACTTACATACAAAACGTACATTTGATGTTGTCAGATATAAGAGAATTGGGTCGTTCTCTTTTTTTTAGCGACAATGACTTTTTCATTCGACCCGATACGGCCTGGTTTGGAAATTTATATTAATTTTATAGAAAAAAATGTCCATAATATATTTTGCCCAATTAATACAAAAGTATCTGTCAATTCCTCTTGCTAGTATTAATTGTATGTATTATAAGTAGGTATAGTGACATTTAATTATGATTTTTTGTGATAGAAAAATGTATGTGCAATGTATTTCTCATAATCTTGCTAGAATATATTTAAAATAAGCGTTTATTAACAAAATTTCTTGAAAGAGTGGAAAAACTTAACGCTGTCCTCGCTAAAAAAGACCACTCTTTCACAACGTTTTCTCAAAATAGTATTTTTAATAACCCTTCCTTTTGGCTTTGCCGTAGTCGAGTAACAAAGAGGTAAAACTTTGAATGACGTGACTATACCACCTCATTGAAAATAATAGACACTTCAGAAAATGTAATTTCATTACGTATGGCAGCTATCGATATCGATGAAAAAAATGTTTCTAACGCTAGCTACATTGCGACAGTCTTATGTTTTGTCGCGAAAATTCCGGGCTTTGATCATGATGCTTGAAAAACCTAAAATTTCATCAAATTGTCGCTGAAAAAGGAGAACGGCCCAATTAACTTACTTGGTTTTGTATTTCAGAACGGCGATTGGCAAGTAGAAGAAACTCAAGAAGTCATAAAAAACAAGGCTAAGAGAAAACGCGCCAACAAAGAGAACGAAGGAGAAACGAAACCCAAAAAACAGAAACTAAATAAACAAGAGAATACGATAAAACAGGAGAAAAAAGTGAAAAATAATGTTAATAAACAGAAAAACAAAGTCAACGACAAAATTAAAAACAAGGTTAAAGCAGTGACAAATGATGTCAAAGAAGTTAATCATAATGTTAAAAAGGTTAAGAATAATGTTAAAGATATTAAAAATAGTGCTAAGGAAGTAAAAACCAGTGTTAAAAGTAATGATGTTAAAGTTAAAAATAGTGCTAACGTAGATAAAGCTAGTGTTAAAAATGTTAATGTTAAAGAAAGTGTTGATGTTAAAAAAGCGAAACTAAATAAGAAAGATAAACTAAGTGAGAAAACTAAAGATACAAAAGATAGCAAAGCTAAGTTGCTAGTTAACAATAAAGTTAAGAAATTTCAGAAGCAAGATAAGAATGTCAGTTTAAATTCATTGTCTTCGCCTAAAAAGGTGAAATTTGTGCTAAAAAACAACTCAATGCAAGGAACTATGGATTATTACAAAAGTATAAGGGAAAGTCCTAATATCCCTTTTGACAGCTCTAAAAGGCCGAATAAAACTAATTTGAAACCATCGACTCCATCACCAATTAATCCTTTTTTTAAGAAAAAAATGACCAGGAGAGCGAGTTTCGCCGCCAAAATTGTGTTCTAGAAATAATATGAAATTAAAAAAAAAAACATATTTAGCGGCGTTTTTCAGACAATACTCAACTGGAAGGCGTTAAAATCCACCTTCCGGCTGAATTTTGTCGATGGGCTTCATACAAAAAAATTGTCACCATAGACAAATTTCCGCCTTCTAGCTGTTTTTTGTTTACGGACGCTGAATTCCGCTCACGCCTTCATTTGTAATATTTTTTAGTTGAAAGTGTTAAAAATTATTGTTTTATTTTCAAATGCTTGAAGTAAACCTTATTAATGAGTATGACATTTTATTAAATGAAATTCATGTAATGTTTTGTATAATTTCGTGTAGGATTTTAATACCTATGTTGGTAGTGTGTATATTTTAAATTTTTAAATAACCTTATAGTAGTTCCAAGTTCCAGTCCATATTAAAATAATAGAACAGTATGTACATTACTTACCAAGGACTGTAAAAGAAAGAAAGCCCGAAATCGCAGGTATTTGTGACCCGAGCCACAGGCGAGGGTTGTAAATATGCGATAGAGGGCTTTCTTTCTTACTGCCCGTGGTGAGTACACAATTTTACGTCTCCACCTGGCGATAATGCGAGTTTTACCGTACTCGTAGCGTGCGGTAAAACTCACATTATGGCCAGGTGTGACGTAAAATCTATTATATCTATGGCTTAGTAAAAATCCTTACGGTTTTAAAAGTACAATTATAATTATGTCTTGATTTTAAGGAAAACTTTATAAATTGTGTGACACTTTAACAATAAGATATAGGGCAAATGCAACGGTTTTGGTCACTTTAAGGAGAGTTTGTCTGTTCAGACGGCCGTCATTTTGTGTCAATAAGGATTCATTGAAAATATATATCTATATTTATATGAGTCTCCACTGTTAAGATTCTGGTATTAGATCTTATATTTTTCTTTGATTAAATGTCAGAAACGGGCCCAGGAGCCAGTTTTGGTCACTTTCCATGGTTCCTGACAACTGATACATGACAGATGACAATGCCATCTGTGCTGCCATAATTTACTCTTATATTAACTAGAGACCATATACTTGTAAATTTGTTTATACCTTAATAAAGTCGAAAATGTTCAAAACCGGCACATCTGCCCTGAGTGAAGTGAACTACATAAATTGTTGATTTTATTTTAACCAAGGAAATATTTCATTGAAATTGAAGTAATTAGAATTTGAAAAGATATAGACGGAGAGCTATCCACGTCAGATATGATACAATAATGAGAGCGATGAAGTCCCTTTCGTTAGTTTGCTATACTATGCTTATTTCTAGATCTTGACATCTGGCAGCTGTAAAGTGCTCCACCACTTTACAGAATGCAAATAACTTGAAGTAAACAAATCCTAGAGTTCTGGATTTAATGCACTATTATGGAAAATTATGTAATGAATTAGATTATATCATAGCCAGAAGTTTTTGTTGGAGGAAAGTAGTGTCAAATGATGTATGATGCAATTTATAGTCGATCGCCTACTGTTTTTGTTTGCGCAATAATACCGCATGAACTTTGTTCTAATGTTAAAATATAGGCCCTGTCCTCTATAAATGACACAACTTCGGCAGTTTTTACCTATTTTGGTATTACTTTTTTCCAACTGAAAAACTTTGTTGGCCTGTCACTCTGACCTCCACCCATTAAAAGCTGCCAGTTGCCCGGAAATAGCAATAAGGATGGTAAAGCAGTCTAATTAGATAGGTTTTATTGCTCTCATTATTGTGTCATATCTGACGTGGCCAGCTCTTGGGCCAATATATCCCAATCTAAAATACACTACATATTTTCTGACATATTTGTTCATCATTGAAATCTACAGGTTATATAAAATGTAGATTTTCGTTATATTTACTGCTGATATTTGTATGAGTAAGTTGTTTCTAAAGTGAATTGATCGAAATAACGATTCAAAATGTTGATTATTTAATATATTCAACAGTTGCATTTCCTGAAGGCGAAATAATTTAACTAAAATAGACTTTAATGACATAATAATAAGGTTCGTTTTAAAATAGCCTTGAAAATGCAAGTTGGTGTTTTGAGGTTGGGACTCGGATGTTTTAAGACAATTTTCTGTATACCTTATGGCTAGTTATGTCGCGAGATGTGTTGTAAGATATTAAATAAATGCACTCAATTTTATTATTTTGTTTTACTGGTATTATTGTACTCTCTCAATAAATAATTAACACATTCAGTGCCACCTAGTGCTACGTGCTACGCTCATAGCCCGTAGCCACGTATTCGTCGTATGTAGCGCGTAGTAGCTACGAACAGCTCGGCCCTGAATGTGTTAAATAATAAATAAATAAATGGGACAATCTTACACAAATCAACCTAGTCCCACAGTAAGCTTAATAAGGCCTGTTTTGTGGGTACTAGACGACGATATATCTGATAGTCGATAAATACATAGAACACATCCATAACTCAGGAACAAATACCCGTGATGAATACATAAAATACCCTGACCAGGATTCGAACCCGGGACCTCCTGCTTCATAGGCAGGGTCACTACCGACTAGGCTAGGAGGCCATTATAATATCATTTTTATGGGACAATCTTACACAAATCAACATAGACCCACAGTAAGCTCAATAAGGCTTGTGTCATTGGTACAGTCTGAAAATATGGATACCATTAAATTTAACGTGACAAAAATATGTAGCCACGACTATTATCAATAGGGATGATGACACATGTTGAATTATGCAATCAAATTTAGTTGATGGGATGCAGAATTACCAATATATCCAAATAAAGTGAAAATTAAAAAAAATCTATTGAGATGGTTCAAAGATAGCATGCTTCAAAATTTCAAAATTTTTCAATTTTTTAAAGTACGAAATAAAAAAAAAACAAAGATACCATTCGATTTTTAACATTTTACTGTTAAATAATTTGTATGGTAACCATATACCTAAACGCAACATTTCACTGTAAAAATAGCAATTTCATAATTTTTCCATACTATGATCGTGAGCGTGACGTCACTTTTGCACATCATTTTGTTAGGCGCGTTTTGAGAAACAAATGCAAATCTCGGACTTTATAGTTAAGTTAATTTTACTATGATAAGTTTATAGTTAAGTTAATTTTATTAATGGCTTGTTTCACAATCTCCAGTTAAGGCATATCTGTCAGATAAATGTTTGCTGTCCTTTTCTTTTATATGACTTGAGAAAAGGATAGCAATAATTTTAACTGGCAGATAAGTTTATCTGGAGATTGTGAAACAGGCCCTAAGTCTAATTTCTGACTTTTGTGTTGCAATATAATAACGCTTTTAGGGCATTGTTAGGGCTTCGTTGGAGGTGCAGTGCTTCGGGCATGTTTACAGAGGCAGGAGTCGATGGTTTTCATGCGATTATGAGGAAGCGCTGCGCCTCATTATTGGAAAGGATGAGAGAAAGCCCTAACCTCTCAGGGTGTTTGCCGACAGATGGGATTCGCCCATGTTAAAAAGATAGATCGGTATGCATTCTACTTTTGTTAATTTGAATTGGTGACATGTTATTTGATTATTATTTGAATTTAAGTAATGTTTTTTGTTTTTATAATTATCGAACGAGCGAAGTGAGTTCTTACAAACAACTTCGGCTACTGGGACGTCTCGGCATTTGGATGGCTTTTTGATTTTGAGAGTTTGTTCCGCGATAACTTTTGTAATGTTTTTCTGATCTTTATGAAATTTGTTGGGGTTGTAGTACAGATACATATAATTCGAGAGTTCGTATATGAGCAGGATCGATCAAGGGATTGTGCAGCTAGAAGGTGAAAAAAAATCATCAGAAGGGTCTTGTTATATTGGTCATCTCGTTTGCAAGGAAATCGCGAGTTCTGAGTTCGAGGCGGACTACTAGTTATTTTAATTTACTTATGTTGACATTTTTTTAATTTTTTATTATTTTTAATTTTGACATTTCAGATCAATTTATTATTATTATTATTTATTTTTGCGATTAGTTGATTATATTTTCATTACTGGATTCAATTGATAATTAAATTTTTAGTGTGTTTCTATTTTTATTTATACTATTATTGTTTATTGCTCATCCGGTTATGTCTCTGTGCTGTTTTCTGTGCTTCGTGTTTGTGTTTCTGACTTTTGCCTAACAATAGTTCTATAAGTTTTTTGTATGTACTAACACTTCTATGGGCTTTGCCCGAAATAAATGATTATTTAATTTAATTTAATGCAATTGGCCCCATCTAGACATTTGATCCTCATAACAAAATGAATCGATTGATACCATACATGAAAACAATTCACCATGCCTATCGTCACATTATACAAGGTGTAACAAAAATGCTAGTAACGCTTCAAGGGTATAATTGTTATCGTATTCTGTATTCTAATTATGAAAAAAACCGGCCAAGAGCGTGTCGGGCCACGCTCAGTGTAGGGTTCCGTAGTTTTCCATCCGTCACAGTAAGTGTCCCCACTTAGGAGTGAAAATAACACCGCCATGTAGGATATGATATGAGCGTTCCACGTACAGCGACATCTATCGGCAAATTAAGTAAACAATAGCGCGCGAGCTTAAAGAATGGAAGATGATTTTTATGGGATAATTCTTTATTGCGTGAACCGATTTTCACCGTTTTTACTTTATTTGAAAGCACGTCATTTCATTGAGATTTCGTAGAATTTACAGGTACAATAAACACCTGCTTATACGGTTAAATCACAAACTTAGTTCAGAAATTATTATGTCATTCTTTTTCAAAAACTATTCAACCTATCAGGTTAAAAATAATTTTCCTAGAAAGTTTTTATAAAGTTCTACTTTTGAGATTTTTTTCATATTTTTTAAACTTATGGTTCAAAAGTTAGAGGGGGGGACACATTTTTTTTTACTTCTGGAGCAAATATTTCCGAAAATATTTACATTATCAAAAAATCATTTTATTAAACCCCTATTCATTCTTAAATACCTATCCAACAATATATCACACGTTAGGGTTGAAATTAAAAAAAAAATCACTCCCCACTTTACGTATAGGGGAGGTACCCTAATAAAACATTTTTTTCCACTTTTTATTTTACCACTTTGTCGGCGTGATTGATATACATGTTAGTACCAAATTTCAGCTTTCTAGTGCTAACGGTCACTGAGATTATCCGCGGACGGACGGACGAACGGACGGGCAGACATGGCGAAACTATAAGGGTTCCTAGTTGACTACGGAACCCTAAAAACTAAGAAAAAAAGGTTTTGTATGGAAGGTTGGCTGGCTGAGACCACTATACGGAGAGCTAGCCACGTCAGATATGACACAATAATGAGAGCGACGAAACTCCTCTCGTTAGTTTGCTATACTATGCTTATTTCTAGATCCGGACATCTGGCAGCTGTAAAGTGGTGGAGGTCAAACAATGCAAACCACTAAGAATACAAAATTTCGAAGGAGGTGGTTATCAATTCGTCGGGATCTTTGTTTATGCAATTTTTTTATGTATGTTCACGTTCAGCGATTATTCGAAGACGGCTGGACCGATTTGGAAAATTCCTTTTTTGTTTAAAAGAGATACTTCACAGTTGGTCTCATCGTAACCTGGTCAGGATCTGATGATGGGATCCTGGAGAAATCGAGGGAGCTCTTCAAATATTATAGGCACACCTATTGTGATTTAAATATTTTTTTACAGTAGCTCGAGCATTTGCTTTCGGAACGGTGGAGGCTAAGTGAAGTCGGTTTTTATATGTTTGAAATTATTTATGTATGTTCACCGATTATTCGAAGACGGCTGGACCGATTTGGAAAATTCTTTTGTTTGAAAGTGTATACTTCACAGTTGGTCCCATTGTAACCAGGTCAGGATCTGATGATGGGATCCTGGAGAAATCGAGGGAGCTCTTCGAATATTATAGGCACACCTATAGTGATTTGAGTATTTTTTACAGTAGCTCGGGCATATACTTTTGGAAAGGTGGAGGCTAAATGAAGTCGTTCATTTTTTGTTTAAAATTATATTCGCGCATGACACCTACTATTTATAAGTATAACGCGTTGCATCGACCTTGAAACTTGTACTTAAATCAGGTGACCTACTGCACTCGGCGCCGCTGCGTCTACCATATCAACACACGTGTGCGTTCTAGGCACGTTCGTGGTTGCACCAATACTCGAGATATTAGCGATTGTTATTATCAACATGACGGTACACGTACGAACCAAATGGTGGTAAGTGGATACCGTAGTCCATGGACTTTTGTAACTAGAGATGACCCTTTTACAAGACCCCGCAAAGCCGGGCGACCCCCGCTGCCACGCTCTAAGTAATTTCACCCTATAGTGAGACACTAATTTATTGTAAGTGACAGTAATCTTAGTACGTCTCCATGGCAACCGTATTAATGTCTGACTCTCTCTTACGCCCCACGGAACAATGGCGCATTCCCTGTCTAGCATTGCGTAGTCCCTTCCCGCACCCCTTCTTTTTGGCAGCTTAGGTTTCAAAGAAATAACGCGCTGAGCGGAGTATAGAGATATCTTGTATAACTATTCAACCGATACCTACTGCAAACGAAACCATTTATGACCATTAGAACTTACAACTCTATTGAGTTTTTTTTATACTTCGACGGTGGCTAACGAGAACACTACGGCCCGTCTGATGGGAAACAGCTACTGGTAGTTAAAGCAATGACGCGTAGTTTCAGTGACCGCGAGGCAACCGGATGGCTCGCGGTATTTAAGCTCCTGAAGTGATGAGGAACCGCCCTGTGCAACGGGGGGGGGGGGGGGGGATGTACCCTGGTATGTACTTGGACCCGGGGTATGCCCTTAAACTACGTCTGGAAAGGTTATGAGCACTGCGAATGGCATCTCGCTAAGTGGTGGGAGCACCTTACAGAAAACCACAGTCAAATTAAACTATGCCCTACTCATAGTGTACCGTTGTGTTCCTGCTGGTGAGTAAGATTGCCAAAGAGCTCAAAGAGGACCCAGTGTGTTGACCATGAGGGACCCTCTTGTTCCTTTAGCCATCAACACAGTGTATCCTCCTTTTTGTAAAGGGTCGGCAACGCGCATGTGACTCCTCTGGAGTTGCAGGCGTCCATAGGTTACGGTAGCTGCTTACCATCAGGCGGGCCGTATGCTTGTTTGCCACCGTCGTGGTATAAAAGAAAGAAAAAACCCTGGTTATATAACAAAATTTTAATGCCATATCCCTCCTGGTTGGACTGATTGGTTCCCTGTAAGAGAGCGAAGAAAAAATTGAAAAAGAATTGTCAGGCAACCGCTTGAAAATTAGCATGCTTGTTCTTCATCACATACAGACACCGGAAACAAATTGCCATCCGCCCAGGCCGGGCAGTTATTGAACCATCAGAGTTGGAAGCCGGACGCAAGGTGAATTTTTCGATCGGTGGAGGAGAACTTAGGAAAAACGCACTTACAATCATTGAAATCGGATGGCATTTGTTTTATGAGTTTTGTAGGATGTGTAAAACAATATGTCAAAATGCCATCCCTCTCCTATGAAATTTCATACCTCCGTGGCAATTGATTGCAAAACATTTTATTGCGCGTATTCAAAGACGAATTTCTCGTTTGTAGGGAAGGCCACAGAGGGATGAAAATTCATAGGAGAGGGATGAGATTGTATAATAATACACTGATTATTATTCGACAGTCTGGTAAAAATTGAGATTGTATTTGGGTTCCGTACTTAGCAACTAAAGTGAGGATGAAAACCCAGCAAATTGCAAGCGAAGCCGTAATAGGGATGATGACACATGTTGAATTATGCAACAAAATTAGTTGATAGGATGCAGAATTACCAATATATCCAAATAAAGTGAAGATTAAAAATCTATTGAAATGGTTCAAAGATATCATGCTTCAAAATTTTTCAATTTTTTTAAGTACGAAATTTAAAAAAAACAATGGTACCATACGTTTTTAACATTTTACTGTTAAATAAATTGTATGGTAACCATATACATAAACGCAACATTTCACTGTAAAAATAGCAATTTCATAATTTTTCCATACTTTAATTAGGGCGACTATATGATCGTGACGTCACTTTTGCACGTCATTTTGTTAGGAGCGTTTCGAGAAACAAATGCAAATCTCAGACTTTAAGTCTAATTTCTGACTTTTGTGTTGCTTCAACGCAATTGGCCGCATATAGATATTTGATCCTCACAACAAAACGAATCGATTAATACTATACCTACATGAAAAAATTCACCATGCCTACCTATTACACCTATTCTTTGCCACCTGCGATATTAGGAAATAAACCTAGGCGACGTGCTCTCCAATTAAACCAAGTTCTAGTTGTGAAGCAACTGCGATAAGGGTGGGTTTATAGGGCAGGGTGTGGAACAGACGGACATTCTCGAAATGAAGGTCGCCGTGGTTGTGTGTGCCCTTTCTGCTTTGTTGCAGGTGAGTTCCGTAATTATATTTTTTAGTATAGTTGAGTCTTCCAATATCTACAAGTGTAACAAAATAGTGGTGATACGTTTAAGGGCATAATTGGTATTCTTATTATAAAAACGTAAACAATTTTTTTTACGCGAAAAAAAAAATTGGTTTTGTATGGAGGATTGCCGGCTGGGATGACGTGTTCCTGGGATTAGGGAATGCTCCTGGGGGGCGATTTTTGACATTTGAGCGCTCGAATATGACATTTAAAACTCTGAATAAAACGAAGAAATGACGTTTTAAAAATAACAGAGATAGTAATTTAAAATCATGATTATTAATTTCATGCCTATATAATGACGACAAACTTTTGTGTGCGATTATATTCGAGGTTAAATTCTTTGAATTCGAGCGCTCGATTGTCAAAAATCGGCCCGCCGGTTCTGATTGTGTATGGCGAGAACCGGGAATTCTCGGTTCCGGTACTGGATTTCTATGGAAAACGAGTACCGAGAGCAAACCCTAGCTGGGATGACGTGTCCCATACAAAAAAATATTTTTATTTCGAGTCCAAAAATGTTTTCTACTTTTTCTTGGTCGTAATACGATGCCAATTATGTCCTTAAACGGATCACCGCTATTTTAGTTACACCCTGTATTACCTAATATGCGATTAATTATGCATACAAACATACCGGTTGTGGCCTGTAATAGGAGCAAAAAATTAAAACGTAGATTCTACTCCTCAAACTAGACAATGTTTGTTCAACGACTTTTGAATGTTACCTAGATTTTAGATTGCCTCTTTTTCAAACAAACTAAATAGTATTTTCAATGTACATCAAGTTCCGCCTAAATGACATCGCCTGTCAGCCTTGTCACCCTACAGATATTAATCAATGTCGTAGTACATTGCGTGTTCTAATAAACTTTAAACTGTAATAACATTCAAACTACAAGTTATTTTTAAAAGTTGTTGAACAAACGTTGTCTAGTTTGAGAAGTAGAATCTACGTTTTAATTGCTCTTATTACACACCCGGGCCACACCCGGTATATCAAGATAATAATATAATTTGTAATGTAAATTAATACCTCTCCAATTAGCTGACCAAGGGCGGTTTAAATCCAGCAAGCTGTACCCGCACCTTTTTCATTACATGATTTTAATTAAATATGATTAATGTCCTTAAATTGTTACCTAACTTTTCATAACTAACATAGACTACTTACGTTGCCTAACCTCGATACCTTAAGAACAACTGTAAAAAGTAATGAAATAAACGCATTTGTATTTTAAGATTTTCAAGTCAAGTTTAAGGTCACAGGTCGTGTACACATATTTCGTCATGTTTCCACTAATCGTTATAAGTACAGGATGTACCAAACATACTGATGATACGTTTAAAGCCATAATTGGTAACAAATTGCGAGTACGAAAAAATAACAGAAAAATTTTTAGGACGCGAAAAAATTTTTTTTGTATGGGAGTCGTCGTCCCAGCCGAACCCCTCCATACAAAACCAAAATTTTTTTCGCGTCAAAAATTTGTTTTCTTAGTTTTTCGTAATTAGAATTTTTGTCATCTCGATTATTCAGTATCTCAAAAAGAGGCTTATTGTAGTACTTTTGCGTGCGGAAAGTTTGGTTTTCGCGCTTTGCTCGTGTTTTTTTAAATTTTCGACCGTTTTGCAATCACTTATTTCAGATTGGATAGGTATTTAACGTCGCTTGATGTATGAATCTGTAAAATTTTCAAGTTGGGTAAAGTTCATTCAAAAAATCTAAACTGTAGGTATCTGTAAAGGAAACAAATTAATATTTACTGATTTAAACTTACACGATGTTCACTCATTATTATGACAAAAACGGGACTTAATCGCGTACACTTACTTTTATTATTTTCCTGACGTTTCGAGCGTGCCGTAACGCTCGTGGTCGCAGGCAGAATTAATATTTATTTTTATAGTAATTTTCTCGTAATGATGGTTTCCGTGATCGAGTTTTTCACTAGATGGCAGCACCGTAGCGAGAGGTCTAGCTGTCTTAATCTACCAATCATGTTTAATCTTTTTTTTGAATGGTGGATTTTGACAGCTGCTGTCAAAAATACCTCTCGTCACGGTGCTGCTATCTAGTGAAAATCTCGCTCACGGAAACCCACATCTCATTGTATAAGATGACATCGTTTGATGCACTAACGAAAATGTTCACTCGGGACTCGTGAAGTGATACTTTCCGCCCTCGCACCAAACTGTAGGTACTTAATCACTATCTACGCACATGTTTCGGAGTGACTAATTAGATCTCCATCTTGATTAATCCTAGGTCTTCTTTTATAGTTCTCGTACGTTATTTTATGTCACTCCGGGCGTAAAGTGGCACATACCTGGCGCGCACTTTTTTATTGCCGCGATCTGAGCAGTTCTTTATTTTACCACCGTTTGCGTAATGACTATTAAATTAGGTACCTAAATATTAATCATGTTATTTTATTTCCAGCTCACCGCTGCATGCTGCAAGTGCAAATGCGCTCCCCCAGAGCTCTCCTTGATCTACCTGGACGCCCCTGCCCCATGCGCACCTCCCCCACTTTTCCTACCTCCTCCCTGCCCGCCACCCCTCTACTTACCACCTCCACCAGCATACGCCCCGTTACCACCCCCCGTGTACGCCCCGCCGCCACCAGCACCGATTTTATATGAGATACCTGCGCCCGCGCCAGCACCGTTGTGTTTACCGCCACCGCCCTGTGCTCCCCCGGCGCCTATAATATATTCTGCCCCTCCTTTAGCTTTACCCGCTCCAGCTCCTATCAAGCTCGCACCGCCTTGCGCCCCGCCGGCACCTATATTCCTGTCACCTCCGCCTTGCGCTCCTCCGGCGCCTCTAATCTATTCCGCCCCACCTGCACCTTTAGCGTTACCTCCAGCTCCTATCAAGCTTGCACCACCTTGCGCGCCACCTGCGCCTATATTCCTGTCACCTCCTCCATGCCCGCCACCCGCGCCTATAGTCTACTCAGCTCCCCCTTGTGGTTGCGCACCTCCCCTACTGCCCCCGCCGACTTACTTGCCGCCCCCCTGCGGTTGTGCTGAGCCGATTGTGAAATTTCTGCCATTTCCCCCACCGTGTGGATGCTAAGATCTTACATCGTCAACCCATATCATCACTAAATCACTGCTCATCAAATTAACCAAGAGATACTGGATTATTAACAATAAAATCAAGAGTTCGGACGCAAAAATAATGAGAACAAGAATTAAATTAAATTAAAACACGTAAAAAGGTCCCAACCTGAGGTCATTCCGAATATTTAGACGTTAATATTAAAAGATTTAAACCCCTGTCTGTATCGCATCATATTTATATATTACGGCCTGGATGTACAACCAACAGGCCTGTATAATTATGGGCCACACCGCATTGGCATCAACCTGAGTCGCTATCAGATATATCGGAGCGGCCAAGGTAGTCACAAATATCGGAACAACACCTCTATTTCAAGCAATAAAGAGCATGTTCCGATATTTTTGAGTATTTGGGCCACTCCGATATATTTGATAGCGGCTGTACAGTCGCCATCAGATATATCGGAGCTGCCAGGGTACTTAAAATATCTCAACATATGCACTTTATAGCCTTGACAATAGAGGCGTTGTTCAGATATTTCTAACCACCTTGGCCGCTCCGATATATCGGATGGCGACTGTACCTGCAGCGGTTCGATGAAATTATGCAGTGCGCTGACTCTAACTTTTACACAGATAAACACGTAACACGTGAATAAATGAATAAAAACGCACGTAGATGTGCGATAATTCTATGAATACTGCCATATTAACCTACATACCTACATATTGATAGTAAATATGTACACGACGATTACTCAATTCAAATTGCTACCAAGAATTCGACGGTCCTGTGATTGAGTTTATAAGTGAGGATTCGCATTACAATTGTATTTTTTAAATCATAAAAATTTGATGTATAATGTATTTTTAATAAACAAAATAATTCAACACTGTCTATTATTTTTTTAGCCATTATTATGGGGTGTCATTTAATCGATCTGCAGAATATTCCTATTTTGCTAAGCAAAAATATATATTTGGTCAGCAAAATTGGACACTTGGTTAGCAACTTGCGGTCAGCAAGTATTTCTAAACCAGTTCGCAATTAATGTCATACTGAGCTGCTCTAAAATGATTTAGTTGGCAATTTAATTATTTGAGCGGCAGTAAGCTATCCGCCTTAAATCAAATTTCTTTAAGCAATCAGTGGGTAAGCGAATTATTTCATTTTGGATTACAATTGAACTGATCCGCAAAAATTGGTTCGCTAAAAAATCAGTTGATCAGCAAATGTCTTACCAACCTAACCTACCTTTTGCTGATTTGCTGATTTTTAGAAACAAAAAAATACTATGCATCATTTAATTACTCTCCTTTCATTTTGTCCTTCAAAAAACTTACTGCCCATTCATAAAATGGGCGCAAGTAATTCTTTACTGGAGATGATTTATTTTGGAGATGAATTAAACAACAAATTGATTCATTTTTATATTTATGAGATCAAAATTAAAATATTAGGTCCATTGAAGTAACATACAAACAAACAATCAAAGAAACAAAAAAAAACAATTAAGAATTATACTTACTCGTGTTGTGTCAAAGTAATGTATGAAAATAAACCAAGGGTCAGAGTATAGCAAAGGGCCCTATCCCAGGACTTAAAAAAAATTTTTTTTTACGCATTATTGTTACTTATTTAAAAAAAAAGCATCTTTTATTGATCACAATTTTTTTATTAACTTCACCGTTTATGAACTAGAGCGCTTCAAAGGTCTAAAAATAATATGAAGCCGAGACTATTTTTTTCATAAACTTAACCGTTTACGAACCAGAGCGGTTCAAAGTTTTGGTATTCTGCCATAGTTTCATTTCACCTATGAGGGCTATGAGTTATGAAGCCGAGACTTAAAAAATGATAACTTCCGTGACAGAATCGACGAAGCCCCGCTATCGCGGGGCTTCTACTTTCGTTCTCAGGGGTAACAGATAACTAACGAACCTAACCAAGTAAAAATAGGCATCGTACAATTTTTCTTATTTTCTAATGCGGGGGGCTACACCCCCCGAGCCCCCCTTGTGGGGGCTTTGCCCCCCCGTTTTCCTATCTTTGTCTGGTGGGTTGAGGGTCACAGTTCTAACCTAACCTAACCCACTTTATTTGTAGCCGTGCGGGTCGGTTGAGGGTCACAGTTCTAACCTAACCCACTTTATTTGTAGCCGTTCGGGTCGGTTGAGGGTCACAGTTCTAACCTAACCTACTTTATTTGTAGCCGTTCGGGTCGGTTGAGGGTCACAGTTCTAACCTAACCTACTTTATTTGTAGCCGTTCGGGTCGGTTGAGGGTCACAGTTCTAACCTAACCTAACCCACTTTATTTGTAGCCGTTTGGGTCGGTTGAGGGTCACAGTTTTTATTTGTAGCCGTTCGGGTCGGTTGTGGGTCACAGTTCAAACCTAACCTAACCCACTTTATTTGTAGCAAAATTTAACCTATAATATAAATTTTTAAAGTTCCTAGCTCCGTAGTAACTCTATGGCCGAATTAGGACCACTTTAGTTCTTAAACGGGCAAGTTAACACAAAAATTGTAATCAATAAAAAATAACATAAATATGAAAAAGACATTTGCTAATAACCTTAGAATAAAATGCACGCACACGATTGGCTGCTCGTGTCACGTGGGCTAATTTCACTCCGGTTACAACTCTGCCGATTTTTCAAATAAAATGCCACCAACTTTATTTTATCAGATTACCACTGCTTTAATATGCATACCTTTCAATTAAACTGCTTACAGCCATGTTTTTTCTACCCACCAATTTTTTTATCTTGCTGACCAAGTAATTATTTTGCAGTTCAACAATTTATTGAGCAGATAAATTATAACAAAAGCAGATCAATATTGGTTATAACGTTGTCCATTTGTGAGTTTTTTGCTGAACAAGAGTTGTAGCTCTATTTTTATTTATTGCCAGCAAATTTTTTGCATGCTGACCAAATGATTTAATGGCTATTTATTTTTGCGAATCAGTTTTAAACACGGCTGATCATTTAATTACTTCCCATTATTATCCCTTAAGGAGGTAAGTAGTTAAACTAGTTAAGGTAGGGTAGGATAAAATGAACACTGGGTTAAGAGAGACACTTATAGGTATTTAATTTATACTCCAGTACGCGAACAGTTTTGAGCTTCGATAACTCACAAGTGGGATTTTCTGTTTTAGTTAGAGAATATGACACGATTACTTATAGTAAGAAATATTTTCTTAGTTTTTGACGTCGCGCTAGGTATTATATAGATATTTGTTAATAACAACAAGAAAAGATTATACAAGAAATATTTTTCTTTACCATACTATTGCATTTAGCTGTTTCAACATCATCTGTCATTTTATAACAGTTTCGTCTATAGATTATGTGAGCATAATCGACAATTACAAAATAAATTGTAAACAATTTGTCAAAATATAAGTGACCTTGAATTCTAAACGAATTACAAATGGCTAAGACGACATATGCTCTTTACAAAACCGTTATAAAATGTGAAGTTATGTTGCAATAGTAAAAAGCGATAGCCTGGTGGAGAAAAATAAAACTTGCATAATCTTTTCTATGTGTAGCAAACAAATACATGTATTATACCTAGCGCAATGCTAACAATTGTAAGAAAATATTTTTTTATGATTAGTACTTAACGTATTCTAACAGGTCACAAAATAAAATCGGACTTATGATTTACGTCATTTTTATAGGTTAAAAAGGCGTTCCAGTACTCCACTATTAATTTAATTTGTTCATTGAGTAACAGTAGATGACATCTCTTAAGATTTTTTTATCCCAAATGTTGTAGTGAAAATCACTACAAGTCTATACTGCTCCTTGATTCTGTCATAGGTGTGAACCGCCAAACATGGCGCACATTTTTTTTCTAGATGTCACATCTATAGAACACGTAATAAATCAATGAATTTCGTATGAAATTTCTTTACTGTCAACCTTTTTAGGGACAAAATATGTTTTTTATACCCCATTTACCTTCTTTTTGTTAAAAATGAAAAACATAAGCATAATAATAAAAACGTTTATTTAACTTCGTAATACAGTTTAACAGTCGCTAAAGTGCATACATTCCTGCTGGGGCGCTATTCAACAAGTTTTGCCATATGACAAATGTTGTAACATCTAATCCCCTTATCACAGGCCGTAGTTAGTTAATTTATGTTTCGTCTGTTTCTAACAAACACAACTGTCAAATTGACAGATAAGGACAAAGCATAAAGTTACTAATTGATGCCTGAGAGATGTTTATGAATAAGGGGGTAAGTGTCTAAATAAATAAATATTATAGGACAATATTACACAAATCAACCTAGGCCCATAGTAAGCTCAATAAGGCTTTGTGTTATGGGTACTAGACGACGATATATATAATAGATAAATATGGATAAATACTTAAATACATAGAAAACATCCATAACTCAGGAACAAATATCTGTGATAAACACACAAACAAATGCCCTGACCAGGATTCGAACCCGGGACCTCCTGCTTCGTAGGCAGGGTCACTACCGACTAGGCTAGGAGGCCGTTAACAGAAACAGTAGTAGTCTAGAAACAGTATAAGCACAATAAACTGAAAACAAAATAGTACAGTTGCTATTTGACTTGCTGTGTGCACAACAGTGGCGCCCGCAATACATCCAGTGCTGAGTACCCGCTATACGGGATCTCTGTTCGTAGTTGCTTTCTTCTACCTAGCGGGAAAGAGCCGTTGCTACAAACGTAGCCCTTAAGGCCCATTTACACATTGATTAGTGTTAAGTGCCAGTTCATACATTTGTTACTAAACACAAGTAGAAAATGTATGGACTCGCACTTAACACTTATCAATGTGTAAATGGGCCTTTAGTTAAACTGCGGCACGGAAAGTATTACAATCTGCCAGAAACTTCACTTTTGGCGATGTCATGAATATGGTCATATGGAAAAGTGGAATAGCGCCTTACGCGCTGATGGCGAACCGTTGTGTGTAACAACGGGGCCACTCACACGCAGCTACAGACCTAATACTAAAAACCGCCAATCGTTGCAAATTAAAGCAGAATTAGCTAAGCGGGCGAGGCGTTCAAAATGATCTACACACGCTCTTATTCTCTTGAAAATAATTGTGACGGTCTACATTAAAGGTACCATTTGACGGCCGGCGCTTACTCTTTTATTTCTCGAATACAATATTGAATCTGTACAAAGTAGGTCTTAGAGAATTCAACCAACCGGAGCGGCCATTGACAGGCGTTCCCCTCTGCCAAAAACATATGACTAGTGGTCATATTTATTGTATGGACTGACGTTTATCTGACGTGGCCATTTGTACGTTACGTACAAGTTTGACGTTCCCCTCCCCGGCAGACTTTTTTTGTGTTGGTTGAATTCTCTAAGACGTAGGTACGACGACGTAAGCGCCTTTCGCCAAATGGTCCCTTTTCATGTCGATAGACTGTCACAATTGTTTAGTTATTTTAAACTCCTCGCCCATATAGCTATATCTACTTCTGCTATGTCTTAAAATATACAATAAGGTCAAATGAGGTCGGCGGTAGTTGCCTAGGTACAGTCACCGGCAATACTAACTTACACAACCGAGCTCGCAACAATAACTGACACAATCTTATTAGCGTGTCACATTTTCAAAATATTATTGATGACTGTACAGTGAGACGAATTCATATAAGAGTGTCTCTTATCCCGATGTCGGTTTTACCCCACCTGACCATAGATTCACTTCTAAGAGCTGGTTCCCATAGTAAGGGAGCCCATGACACTGAACCTAGTTCGATAAGTCTCCTAGATGAGATATATATAATTAGACGCGTCTTTAATGGGGGAACACGAAATGCTGACGCTGCAACGCAGAAAAAGTGGTGGCGTATTTTTTTTTTTTTAAAGCGCCTGATCGTTTAAAATATATAATCATTTTAATAACGTAACATCCTTTTGCAGTTCAGCCGCTAAGTTTAGGTTACATAACATCTTGTTTTTGTTATAAAACGATCAGGCGTTTTGTGTTTTCATACATCTACAATCTTTTGATGCTGCTGCCACTGACAAGACCACGCACGGGGGCTTGCAGCCCCGCATTATCGTGTAGCCCTACCCCTCCCCTGCTTCGAGGAACAAAGGAAATCTAGGAGACTTATCATCGTACTAGAAACTGGATCTTTTTAATTAAAAAAAGAAAAAATTAAAATACGCCACCACTTGTGTTCCCCCATTAAAGACGCGTCTTATTATATATATCTCATCTAGGAGACTTATCGAACTAGGTTCAGTGTCATGGGCCCTACTACCACTTGTCGGATGTCGGGCCCGGATTTTAATCGGATGTTCCAGTGGCAGAACATTAAAATCCGTATCCTACATCCGACAAGTGGGAACCAGCTCTAAGGGGCTATACAAGAGGTTAATGTGCTATAGTTGACGATTAAAGATAAAAAAAGGAATATAACAATTTTAACATAATTCATAACACGAATATAATAGTAACGGCCTAAAGGCACTATTGGCAATCTTTTCGCCAACACAGCAAATACGAAGAAACGAAATTGCTTCAAATCAGCACATAATTTAACCTTTTTGACGCTTTGACAAATTTCAATGGACTCATTCATATCACCAATATCTAGTTCAGAGTAAAATGCAATCTTTATTATGACGTATATATCCCTCGTTGGCGTCGAAATGGTTACAAATTATTGCAAATACAGTAATATATGGCATTCAATAACCACTGAAATAGCCTTAAAATAACAATTCATTATTTTTTTATCGTCACTTTCAAAGTGTACATTTTATCTTGGTCAAACTTATATTTAAGTATTTAAAATTTGTATGCTATCTTTTGCGATATTTAAGAAATGTGTTGGCTAAATGTTCTACCATTAAAAAAGATTAATAAAACTAAGTACATAATAAAATGCAACATCTAATAACTATATTGGAAATATTAATAACCGGACACCATTTAACATTGGACTTACAAATAACTAAGTATCAAGTATTGAGATACCACAGCTTGAAAAGTATAAAAAATGAGTTATCGTCCATTGGTATACATTTTACCATAAAAATAATATTTCCCTATAAGACGGTTTTACCCAATGATAGATTAGTGTGGTAAGTTTGTAAAAAAATATGACTAGAGGTAATTTGTGACTAGAGTAAAAAATGGCTACGTTTATAATTAACATGTTTTTCGAAATTAATTTATGTGAGCAAAATATCCCAACTTCATACTAAAATATTAGTGAAACTCTGATTTGAAAGTATTATAATCTATTAAATACTTTTGAATATTCTTAAATTTTCTGAGATTCTAATCATGATCTTTAGTGATATCGTAATGAGGTAATTTTGGTTAAAAATAATTTGTAGATTAGAACATGTGCCAAATAATAATTAAAATACTGTTTTTAAGCAATGCTTCCAAATTGGCAACCAATTTTAAAAACTTATCACAAATACCTCCAGTTTTGGCCAGAAAAGTACAAAATAACACAACATTTACGTTTTGTGAATTTGATATAAGTACCATCAATCGGTGGCATCCAATACATTTTGTAAGTTTTTCTCAAGTAGCTGCCATTATACATGATATTTAAAACTTTTTAGATATTTGTATCCTCCCAAACTTAATACAACTCCATATTAAATGTTAGTTGTCTAAACCCGGGATAAATTCGGAATAAAATCGCTAATATCTACGACACAAAACGAACACCTTGGTATAGTGGTAATATTTTAAGATGTCGGAATCTTACTAAGAAGTTCTACCTACAATTCAGACATCTTAAGAAAAACATACTATTACACCGAATTACCTCGACATTTCCGAAGTTACCCCAAATATTTTTCGGATTAGCTTTTAATTAAAGAAAAAACACATCGCATCTATTTCAGAAAAACTTAACATCTTATCCTTAATGTGATAATAATTTGAGAAATAATTCAAAATCCTTAACTAATTTGGCCAAATGATTGCACAAAGTTAAAACTATAACTATAATCTAAAATGGCGAATTTATGACACTGGTACCCTTTTTTGTAGTTTTCTTTGACAATACTAAAAACACTCGCTTTTTCAAACTTCATATTAGTATACTAGGAATTCACGACATACTGTTGAAATATATTGAAAAGCATGAATCAATCGAATATACATTTACTTGAGAACAGAGAAAAAATTCTGGGCATTTTCTTCCAAAGTGACGCTTTTCCATTGCCCTTGAGTTTACTCCTTTTACACACTCTACATTTTGAAAAACAATCTACTAATTTGGGTAAACACTTTTGATATGTTTTAGAACAATGGTAACAAATGTAAACAATAGTCTTATCTTTAGATATATAAAGGTAAGCCATTTAAATCGATTCAACCACATAAAAAGAGAAACAACAAATCTTTTCATTAAAAAAAGTTGAGCATTTCAATACGTATTTACGCCCCTACTCCCAGTCGTTCTTGCCCCCTTTGTTAACAGCGCTACAGCTTCAATTGATAAAGCCGAGCCTTTCCCTGAGGGCCGACCGCGAATATCGAAAATCGAAGTTTCCCTTCTCTACGAGTATTGCCACACTGCCACTGATTCGACATGGCAAACTGTGAGACGTAGATGTCACACTTGTATCGCTAGTGGATAGAGTGATATCCATCTGTCCACACGTGTCCACACCTAACTGTCAAGCTGTCAGTAGGTCTCGCTAGAGCGTTTTGTCTATGGCTATGGCCACCATTTTAGATATCACTCTTGAGTGATTCCACCCCAAATTTCAACTGTCACTAAGTGTGATATCATAGTTGTCTCGCAAGTGACTGTCAGTTATGCCATGGACAGGCCCAGGGATCGAAATTATCGTGATAATTATCCCCGGTATGGATTTCTTTATATTATAGTTCATCTACTAATGTTATTTATTTATCGTATGGCTGCATGTCACTGGATATAGATCTTAGGCATTTCTTCCCTGGGGTAGTACTAGTGGAAAGCAGATGATAAAGAAAATCCAGTGAGTGCTGCGAGGTCCAGATGGGACATTGCAGCTGCCAAGTTTGTTTGTTATGTTTGTAATGTTAAAATTCATGCGCGAGATTTTTTTTGTGCCTTTCGCGTTTACAAATTTTGGTTTATTAGCAAATCGATAATTATCAAACATAAAAATCACGATAATTATCAAGATAACTATCATTGATAATTATCCTTTCAAAACCTGTTTCCGACGTTCGTGGTAGGCCCTAAAGTCCTATATTGGTTATTTACTGGTTTCCCTCTCGCCTCGTTTTTTTCACTTTTATCCTGGACTAAAATCTAATAGACTAAGAGCTGGCCGCGTCAGATATGACACAATAATGAGAGCAACAAAACCCGTCTGGTTATATTGCTATACTATCCTTATTGCTAATCCGGGCATCTGGCAGCTTTTAATGGGTGGAGGTGAGAGTGACAGAATAGCAAAATTTTTGAACTGCCGAAGTTGTCTCAGTTATACAGGACAGAGCCTATATATATATTTTTTATGGCGTGCTCTTGTGTCGGAGGCCAGGACTCATTTTGGGTCGTTGCGGCTAATAAGTAAGTAAGTAAGTGAGCCTATATTTTAACATTAGAACAAAAAACATTGCGTATTATTTCGGAAACAAAAACAGTAGGTGACAAACTATGAATTACATTATACGTCGTTGGCACTACTTTCTCCCAACAGAAACTTTTGGCAATGATAATCTAATTATGTATATAATTTCTGATAATATTGCAACAAAACCCAGAACCATAGGATTTTTTTTCTTGAAGTGGTTTGCATTCTTTGACGTCCACCACATTACAGATGCCAGATGTCCAGATCTCGAAATAAGCATAGTATAGCAAATTGACTAGAGAGGTTTCGTTGCTCTCATTGTTGTGTCATATCTGACGTGGCTAGTTTTCCGTCTATAATAGTCACGGTCCTATCTAAGCGACATTGTATCGGTCTGAATAAATAACTGCGTCGGTGTTTGCTATTTATTTGGTCTTGCAGAACTTCAAATACAGATATAATCCATAGTGTATTTCTATTGGGAAAACTCTAATTTCAATCGGAACACGACGGTACCCGAAGTGTTATTCAGTAATATTTAATAATTATTGCATGTCAAAATAAAAATGTTTCATTTCGTCATTTGACACTATATACCTAATAAAGTTTAATATTAATGGGTACGAAAACTTCACTCATTTAACCATGAATTTATATGAAGTGGATCTAATTCTTCCGTCACAAAGTGAGGCCGAAAGAGAAGGCTATCTAGAGGACTGTGTCTCGGTAATGACGTCATCAGACAATCAAAATGGCAATATGTGTCAAATGTGACATTTTGTAACGAGTGCGAGTGAGACACCGCCCCCTACTACGAGTATTACGCTCTATCGGACCGTTTTTATTACTTTTTACTAGTCATCTATGAACGACTATTTTACTCGGTAATAAGGTTCAACTGTGATAAGGGAAAAAGTGTAAGATTTAGATACACTTCATATAAATCCATGCATTTGAAGGCCCATTTACACATTGATTAGTGTTAAGTGCGAGTTCATCTGTTACTAAACACAAGTAGCAAATGTTTGGACTCGCACTTAACACTAATCAATGGGTAAATGGGCCTTAATACGATAATGAAGCTTCCCGCGATCGAGTTTTACACTAGATGGCAGCACCGTGACGAGAGGTGTTTTTTGACAGCAGCTGTCAAAATCCACCAATAAAAAAAAAAGATTAAACATGATTGGTGGATTATGTGACAGCTAGACATAGACTAATAACCCAAGACCCTGCATAGCCGGGCGACCCCCGCAGCCACGCTCGAAGTAATTTCACCCTATAGTGACACACTAATTTATTGTAAGTGACAGTAAACATAGTACGTCTCCATGGAAACTATAAATGTCTCTCTTACGCCCCACGGAACAATGGCGCGTTCCCTGTCTAGCATTGCGTGTTCTCCTCCCGCACCCCTTCTTTTTGGCAGCTTAGGTTTCAAAGAAATAACGCGCTAAGCGGAGTATAGAGATATCTTGTATATGCAGCTAGACCTCTCGCCACGGTGCTGCCATCTAGTGAAGAACTCGATCACGGAACCCTCATTGTAGGGATGAGCAAGACGTTTCACTGAATTGAAAAGATTGATTCATATCTTTCGTTCGCGAAGATATGTATCACTCATTTCGCTCAGTGCATCTGTTCGCATATTAGCATCGTCCGGCCGGCTCGGCATGAGTAGGAAAGAGGGAGTAAGTAACACTGTAAACACTGAGATAGACGAGTTTCTGAGCGAGTTAAATCCATTGATTTATACAAAAAGGGAGATATGGTACCAGGCGCTCGATTGTGTGCCATCAAATATAAGTTCCGGGTCCTATATTAAATTAGTCGTGTGGCAGAGTCTCTCAGTCACACTTTGTGCAATGCGCAAAATATGGAGGTCTCTCTTGCATACCCGTGTTATAAAACTAGATAGGTTTATCTCTTTTGCCTATGATGTACATACATTATAGCGATGTGTAGCATTTTACAAGTGTGTAGCTGTTGGAAGACATTTCAGTTTTATTTACTATGAACGTCACTCATCTTCCTTTTTGTTTATGTCTATGGTTAAATCTTCAGTTAGTTGAAGAGTGAGCGAGTTGAATCAAAATATAATAGTTTATTTAAACCACTCACTCGTGAACGACCCATGTCTACCTCATTGACTGACACTTTGGGCACAGATTATATAATAGTTCTGCTTTGGGTGCCGTCGTATTTATTCATTTATTCAAACCTTTGGGAAACAAACAGGCAAATACAATACAAATAGTCAATCAGATGATACATTCACAAGCCAAACAGTTTCCACAAAGAAATTTTGACATCCGATTGAGATCCGAAATTTTCCGATGGAAAAACATTAAGCAGTATATCTGTAGGACTATGACTACTCCCCCTGGTCTCCCTACGTCCTTCTAGTCTCCATGGCCTTACCCAGGAGGCCAGCCCATCTGCCTCCCTCCGAGGATATGCAGGTGTAGATGGTAGACGCTCTGCGCGCCCTCCCGACCGTTGTTGACGATGAGCCTCCAGCCGAGAGGAGCGCGAGCCGTGGCTAGCGCGCGGGCCACTGACATCAGGTGGCCGAGGAGCTGAGGACAAGGAGAATTAGCTTCAGGCACATGACGGGAAATCAAAATTCATAAATCGAACATTTTTTTTGCACATCCCTAGAGGAATCGACAACGCGGCACCGATCGATGCACGTTTTCGCCGAATAAGGTGCGACCACACCGCTGCTTAAAATACGGTGACGCTACGGAATTGCAGTGACGCTACGGAATCGCAGTGACGCATCGTATCCATACCGTTTTTATCGCATGCCCTCCACACCGGTGCTCAAAATACGGTTTGGAAGGACCGCGTCAAAAATATTTCGTATGGGGCACGTCACTGCGTACACGTTGCGTCTGCGTATTTTGAGCAGCGGTGTGGAGAGCATGCGTTAAAGGCACATGACGTTTACGGCACGTCATTGCGATTTCGTACCGTCAGCGTATTTTGAGCAGCGGTGTGGAGGGCATGCGATAAAAACGGTGCGGATACGATGCGTCACTGCGATTCCGTAACGTCGCCGTATTTTAAGCAGCGGTGTGGTCGCACCTTTATCCGTTGATAGAAGGAGAAACAATAATATAATTTTAAACAAAAAAGAACCGACTTCACTTAGCCTCCACCTTTCCAAAAGCAAATGCTCGAGCTGCTGTAAAAAAATACTCAAATCACTATGACTGTGCCTATAATAGTTGAAGAGTTCCCTCGATTTCTCCAGGAACCCATCACCAGATCCTGACCTGGTGAATATACTTTTTCAAACCAAAAAAGAATTTTCCAAATCGGTCCAGCCGTCTTCGAATAATCGGTGAACGTACATAAAAAAAATAGCAAAAGCAAAGATTCCGACGAATTGATAACCTCCTCCTTCGAAAGCTTGAAGTAGGTTGAAAATCCAAATGTACGCGATTCAGTCCCGTTTTTATTTCAAAGTTTAAAGAATGTAGATTGAAAATCTCCTATTCCCGAATTTTTTTTAAGATTTTGTAAACTTTCGATAACTCCTCTGTAGTTATACAGACATAATATTTCAAGTACTTGAAAGTAAGGCGAAATTGAAGGTTAAAAACCTAGTTTTAGCGTAAATATGTACTTTCTTCGCCCGTTATCGAGTAATCAAACACGGCTATCGCATTCCTTGTGTCTTATCTTATAATTATAAGTCTTTGTTCAGGATTGCGAGCTATAAACTATTTGCAAGAAATTGTACCGTTTCCGAATTCCAACAAATGCAGGGATGCCATCCGTCCAGATTCTCCAGATGTCCTTAAACTACGTCAAGTAAGGTCACAGATAACCTCAACCACTAGATAGATCATAAGTACAACTCGAGGTCATCACATATCGGCGCTCCCGTACTCATTTAGTATGAGAGCGCGACCGCTTATTTCATTTAAAGATTTGAGGTAACGTTTTTGATCATTATTCATGTGAATTAAAAATATTCACAATAATCAAGTTATAGCGGTTAACCTGGATTGTGATACTACATTTTAAACAAAAAATAACCGACTTCACTTAGCATCCACCTTTCTAAAAGCAAATGCTTGAGCTGCTGTAAAAAATACTTAAATCACTATAGGTGTGCCTATAATAGTTGAAGAGTTCCCTCGATTTCTCCAGGATCCAATCATCAGACCCTGACCTGGTTACAATGGGACCAACTGTGAAGTACTCTTTCAAATAAAACAATAATTTTCCAAATCGGTCCAGCCGTCTTCGAATAAGGGGGCGTCCATTAATCGCGTCATACGTTTTTGGCTTGTTTTAGACCCCCCCTCCCCCATGGTGATCTTTGGTGATATTTTCAGGACCCCTCCCCCCCCTCCAATATGACGTGTAATTTTTTTGTTAACTAAAGTAAGTACAGTTTTCTAACACATGAACCTACGTAACGTACGTACACGTGAAGGGTAAAAAAATGAATCTACATGGATACCTCACCGTTTTAATTAAAATTATCTTTAATAGAAAAGAAACCGGTCAAGTGCGTGTCGGATCACGCATAATCGAGCGTACCTACAATCGAAAAACTAATATCAAAAGGTCGTATCTGCCTATGAAAGAAGTTTTCTTGGAGATAACTCCATAGTTTCTAAGCCGATAATGTTCAAAACAATTTTCGTTCAAAGAATATGCAATGATGTATCTTCTCAATTTTTTTCATATTTTTTTGATCTCCGGTTCAAAAGTTACAGGGGGGCACAATTTTTAGACTCACGGAATGATTATTCTTAAAATATTCAGTAAATGAAAAAATGTTTAAACAAACCTCAATGTTATCAACCGACTTCAAGATTTCGAAGGAGGAGGTTATCAACTCGTCGGAATCTTTATTTTTGCTATTTTTTTTTGTATGTTCACATTCGAAGACGTATGGACCGATTTAGAAAATTAAAAAAAAAAAAAAAAAATATTACTTCACAGTTAGTTCCACTGTAACCAGGTCAGGATCTGATGATAGGATCCTGGAGAAATCGAGGGAACTCTTCAACTATTATAGGCACAGCCATAGTGATATGAGTATTTTTTACAGCAGCTCGAGCATTTGCTTTTGGAAAGGTGGAGGCTAAGTGAAGTCGGTTCTTTTTTGATTAAAATTATTTTTAAATACCTATATTAACTATCAAGTGACGTGCAACACGTTGATATTTGGTAAAAAAATTTTTTTGACAAATAGTTACATGTCTGGAGTGTCCCCCATGAAAATATCTTTTTCAGCAAAACTTAGTAGCGGCATACAAAATACACCTTATGTTAAAAAAAAATTAAGATATGTTTTATAGTTTCCGAGTAAAATAGCTGTGACATACGGACGGACAGACGGACATAACGAAACCGGTTACGTTTTTGCCATTTTGGCTGCGGAACCCTAAAAACCTACTTCACAAAATAATATTTCAAATGCCATTAAAATTATTGACAACCATAGTATATCTCATAAGTCATAACAATATTTTAGTCCCAAGACGTAAAAAACCTTGACGTGGAGGAGTTCCATTCTGGTCTTCACGAGCAGTTTCTATTTCACTAAAAAGCACTATTTAAATGCAATTGTTTGGTGTTTAGATTCAAATAAAATCGCTATTAGTCTGCTTAAGGTTGCAGGAGTTTCTTTGATTCCTCGTGGATATTTCCGGGCATTCCGCCAATCCGTCATTCATTAGATATGGATTTTAACAAAAATGAGATCAATCTAAGAGACGCCGTGCATAAAGCATAGCGACGCCCCGCCGGCTCAAATGAACGCTGAAGTGCCAACTGCGAGGCAAATTTCCGCGCCCAAATTTTACTCTGATTTCGGCAGTTTGGTTAATTTAAAAGTTGATAGTTACACGTGATATGTGTCCTTACGAAACGCTAAAAAGGCAATTTAAATAGTGTAGGGTCTCTATTGACCTCGCAATAAATCACCAGATTTTCAATGCATTGCGGCATTTGATCTACTTTATCTACTTACCGATTGATTTCGCTGCCTACCTAGAGAACAAGGATGATTAAGACATGGATGGACAATGGACAATGCCTATACAAAATCGCGTTCCTCGAACCTTCAGGCTATACGTCTGTTTTCGGTACTAAGTGCCACAGCGCCATCTGTTGAGTCTGGAGTCGAGTTATTCTGTCAGCGTTAATCGCCGAACAAAATATTAGAAACTATAATTTATTTATTTAATCTTAATTGCACAAAATAAGATGATACAAATGGCGGACTTAATGCCATAAGGCATTCTCTACTAGTCAACCAATGGGCTTAACAGAAAGGTTAAGTAGAAATTTAGTGTTTGTGGTGACCGATAGATGACGCTAGTGCTTTAGCCTGAAATAAGGGACCGCGATTTTGTGTAGGCATTGTCAATCCATGTCATAATCATCCTTGCTAGAGACCAGACCTATCTAGACAGCAACGTATCGAAGTTGCGTGCGATTTTTACGCTGAAATTGCGCCATGTACAAACAGGAACACCCTTAACCGGCCATCGGTGGACCTTATGCCTTATGATAGGGATTACAAATGGCCGGTTAACAGTGTTGGCGAGATGGATATGTACCAGTTTATCAATGAATTCATTCATAAAGGTGCGACCACACCGCTGCTTAAAAAACGGTGACGCTACGGAATCGCAGTGACGCATCGTATCCACACCGTTTTAATCGCATGCTCCCCACACCGCTGCTTAAAATACGCTGACGGTACGGAATCGCAATGACGTGCCGTAAACGTCACGACTTTAACGCATGCTCTCCACACCGCAGCTCAAAATACGCAGACGCAACGTGACGCAGTACGTGCCCCATCATACGAAATACTTTGACGCAGCTCAATTGTCTGCGTATTTTGAGCAGCGGTGTGGAGGGCATGCGATAAAAACGGTACGGATACGATGCGTCACTGCGATTCCGTAACGTCGCCGTATTTTAAGCAGCGGTGTGGGGGGCATGCGATTAAAACGGTGTGGATACGATGCGTCACTGCGATTCCGTAACGTAGCCGTATTTTAAGCAGCGGTGTGGTCGTCCCTTAAATTGGGTATGCAATTATGAACCCGATAGTACATCGTAACTAGTATTCCGCCTCGAACTGAGAACCCGCGATTTACTTAAAAAAAACATGGCCTATATAACAAGACCCTTATGATTATTGTTTCGCGTCTTCTAGATCCATAACCTCTTGATCGATGCTGCTCATACATTAACTCTCAAATTGTGTTGATCTCTGCTACAACCCCAACTTTCATAAAGATCAGAACCCCTTATTCAATTCAATTCAAACTATTTATTTCGAATCAATTAAGGATCCATACATATTGGTGTAAGAGCTGGCCACGTCAGATATGACACAATAATGAGAGCAATGAAACCCATGTATTAAGATTGCAATACTATCCTTATTACTAGATTCGGGCATCTGGCAGCTTTTAATTGGTGGATGTCAGAATAATAGACCAGCAAAGTTTTTGAATTGAAAAAAGTAAGACAAAAATAGGTAAAAACGGCCGAACATATGTTATTTATAGAGGACGGGGCCTATATTTGAACATTAGAACAAAAAACATTGCGTAATATTTCGGAAACAAAAACAGAAGGCGACAAACTATGAATTACATTATACGTCGTTTTGGACTACTTTCCCCCATCAAAAATTTTTGGCAATGATATGACCTAATTATTTATATAATCTTTCATAATACTGCATCAGAACCAGAACTCTAGGATTTGTATTCTTAAAGTGGTATGCATTCTTTGACCTCCACCACTTTACAGCTGCCAGATGTCCGGATCTAGAAATAAGCATAGTATAGTTAATTAACGAAAGGGGTTTCGTCGCTCTCATTATTGTGTCATATCTGACGTGGCTAGCTCTCCGTCTATATTATGTACTTATGCGATCTTATTAAATAAGTCTCACTTATTATTATTATTAGATACTTATTAAAAACGTTAACAATTCCGTTGTGGCCGAAGTTGTCTGTAAGAACTTCACTTTGCTTACGCTCCGCTCGTTCGATAAACCTTCATGTTGGTGACCTCATTTCATTGTTTCCAATTCCTTATCAATCTACTTGTTGATAACAGATGGCGTAATGAATAGTAATAGTAAATCTAGTAGTATTGGCTCATAAAATACTTGCTTTGAGTCCTTGAACTCAAAGCAAGAATTTAACTAGAGACCGCACACACGTACTACCGTAAGGGATGGACATAGATGACGATAAAATCACTTCTACAGCACAAAACAAAACAATTTACCATTGTTTTCCTTAGCCGACACAACTTTCTAAGAAAAATATCAGGTTTTCTCGTAGTAAACAGAAATTCTTGAAGAAATCGCGAATTATATCTGTTTGTGACCCCCCACTGCTATAAGTAATGGCGTGGAGGGTAACAAAAAACCGGCCAAGAGCGTGTCGGGCCACGCTCACTGTAGGGTTCCGTAGTTTTCCGTCCGTCACAGTAAGTGTCCCCACTTAAGAGTTAATAACACCGCCATGTAGGATATGATATGAGAGTTCCACGTACAGCGACATCTATCGGCAAATTAAGTAAACTATTGCGCGCGAGCATAAAGTATGGAAGATGATTTTTATGGGATAATTCTTTATTGCGTGAACCGATTTTGACCGTTTTTACTTTATTTGAAAGCACGTCATTTCATTGTAATTTTGTAGAAATTACAGGTACAATAAACACCTGCTTATACGGTTAAATTACAAACTTAGTTCAGAAATTATTTTGTATTTTTTTTTCAAAAACTATTCATCCTATCAAGTTCAAAATAATTTTCCTAGAAAGTTTTTATAAAGTTCTACTTTTGAGATTTTTTTCATATTTTTAAAACTTATGGTTCAGAAGTTAGAGGGGGGGGGGGGGGGGGGACGCATATTTTTTTACTTCTGGAGCGATTATTTCCGAAAATATTTACATTATCGAAAAATTATTTTAGAAAACCCCTATTCATTTTTAAATACCTATCCAATAATATATCACACGTTAGGGTTGAAATGAAAAAAAAAATCACTCCCCACTTTACGTATAGGGGAGGTACCCTAATAAAAAAAAAATTCCACTTTTTATTTTACCACTTTGTCGGCGTGATTGATATACATATTAGTACCAAATTTCAGCTTTCTAGTGCTAACGGTCACTGAGATTATCCGCGGACGGACGGACGGACGGACGGGCAGACATGGCGAAACTATAAGGGTTCCTAGTTGACTACGGAACCCTAAAAAAGGTGAGTCTATGACAAGGACCAACGATAATAGCACCTTCTCTGTCGTACCTATTAAAAGTGTCATAAGACCATCCCGTTCGATCTTGGTATTGTTATTACCATGACAGGTTGGCTAGTATGCCTATGACCAAGAATCATAAATAGCTCGCAAAAAGCGTAAAAAGCGTCCTATGCAATTAAATCTTTTTGACCTACAGTTTTGAGTGTCTCTTGCGTTACTCAAAATGTCTCTGGAGTTACCAAGAAATCGGGCTTCTAATATACATATTATTGTGTATCTTTAAGATATAATATTACTGTATTACATAGGCTGCTATTTATATATCCGGAAACCGGGATTACAATCTTCTTAAATAGCATATTTGACCTCCATGGTAAAATTTGAACTTTTTTAAGTACTGGCCGGTATATTTTTTCTTTCTTATTAACGCTCGTGTTTTGTTTTTGACGGGTTTTAAATGTCATCTCGCAGCAAGAATGGAACTCACTCGTGAAAATATTCGTGCTATGATTTATTATGATTTTCGGCGTGGTTTAACGCAACAACAGTGCATAGATCAACTAACTTCAACTTTTGGTGATGAAGCCCCATCTAAAACTACTGTGTATCACTGGTTTAGTGAGTTCAATCGTGGACGTAGTATGCTTACGGACGAAGTTAAGGCAAGTCGCCCGAAATCGGTCGTTGTACAACAAAATATCGAGGCTGTGCGAAAACTTATAATGGACGACCGACATGTTACGTACTGCGAGATAGAGGCGACTCCGGGTATTTCTATGACCAGCATTAATAGCATATTACATAATTATTTGGCTGTAAAAAAAATTTGTTCGCGTTGGATACCCCACAACTTAACAAAAGAGCAAAAAGATGCTCGCGTCGAATGGTGCAATAAAATGTTAAAAAAATATAACCGTGGTGACTCAAAAGCCGTTTATAACATCTATACAGGTGACGAATCCTGGATCTATGCATACGATCCCGAAACGAAGCAACAATCAACGGTATGGGTGTTTCAAAATGAGCCGAACCCTACGAAAGTTACTCGTGCAAAAAGTACATTGAAACAAATGGTGGCCTGCTTCTTCGGTATTAATGGCCATGTAGCTACAGTGCCACTAGAAAACCGTAGAACGGTTAATTCAGAGTGGTACACGACCATTTGCTTACCGGAAGTATTTGAACAAATTCGTAAAACTAACCAGCGACGAAGAATCATTCTTCATCATGACAATGCCAGCTGTCATACGTCACGCGAAACAACTCTATTTTTGGAGGGTCAAAATGTGGAATTAACGGGTCATCCGCCGTACAGCCCTGACTTGGCACCCAACGATTTTTATTTATTTCCAAATATAAAGAATAAATTACGCGGTCAACGATTTTCGACCGCTGAAGATGCTGTCGACGCATTCAAACAACACGTTATGGAGGTACCTCAGGCGGAGTGGCAGAAGTGCTTTAAAAATTTGTTCACGCGAATGCAAAAGTGCATAGATCATCAAGGGGAATACTTTGAAAAACAATAAAACCATTTTCAGCCGTGTACGTTTGTTTGTTTTTTTGTTTCCGGATATATAAGTAGCAACCCTCGTACTGTTTTGAAAAAATAAGTCCCGCCGAGTTTCTTGCCGGTCATAAATAATACTTCTCGGGTCAGAGGTGTAGGGTTAGAACGGGAGGTAGTTTTTTTTTCTCTCTGACGTTCATAAGTGCATTGTAATGTGCCTAAATTGAAGAATTTATCTTTTATCCTTTTTATCTTTTATCATAGTTTCTGTTTATTAGGTTTAACAGCTGGGGCCTCGAATGTTTTAACATACACCATAAACTGAAACGCAGATAAGTCATTATTTAAAGGTTTTACAACGAAATTTAAAAGATAAGGATAGATTTATGTCAGTCAAAACTTTGATTGGCCTTCTGGTCAAGTCATTTTTTTGAGTCTGTTAGCTACACCAATATGTAATAACGAACGGAATACACAATCAGCGCAAAAAAAATGGCCTATAATATTACTGTAAGAACGAGTTGTACAGCACTATCTCTGAAAGTCTTATTACGGTATACTGGCCAGTTACAAATTGTCTATTATCTTCTTTTTCTAAGACTCCAACACATGAACCAATGAAACAAAAGGACTTATAATTTGTGTACAAAATTCTGTTCCACCAGAATTTAGGCTATGGATCATCACCCCCCAAAAAAACTTCATGGGTAATCAAGTCCCAGGCGATAACTTCTGGAGTGGTTAAGAACGATGTGTAATGAAGCCTGTTGGTAGATTGAGGAACTGCAGCCATTTAGTTACTTAATTGAAAATTTGTCAAATGATAGTTTAATTTGTCACATGTAAAATTTAAACATCGGCAGGTAAACAACTGTATGTAATGATTTTTATCAGTTACTTTTCAGTAAAAAAAAACAATGTGAGAAAACCAGACCTAATGCCAACAAGGCCTGGTTTACGCTTTGGGTTGGAGGTCAGACCAGGCGCGGTCCGAAGGGGGGAGGGGGGTCACAGGAAACATGATCCCTCCGAAAATCATACACATCAAATTGAAATCCTTCTATAAATTAAGTTGGTTAATTTAATGTATTTGAATTCAATCTTATTTCAAAAAAATTACTCTATTTTATTTAAATATAATGATGAATGGGAATATACCTCATAAGGAATATTTTTATTTTTATTTAAAAATAAGGCAATTTAGTGAGCCCCTTCAAAATTGCTGACTGCGACCGTCCCTGGGTCAGATGACAGTCGCTTTTGTAAAACAAGTGCCCACATTTAAATTAAAGCACTCAAATATTGTTTCATAACACTATTATAATTATATCAAAACTATATGGTGTGTACTGAAAGAAAATCTTGTAATCAATTTTTCTGAGTTATACAGTCGTGGCCCGCTAATTAAGAACAGCCTTAGTATTACACAGATTTCTTATAACATTCGCTAAGCTTGACTTTCATATTGATATTTTTATTTATATCCGTTAATATTATTTAATTTGAGTATTTATGGAGTTGATTAAAACAAACTTTATCACCAAAAACTTTATAGATAATAATAAAAAAAAAGTTTTAAATTAATTTATCCCACGACATCGATAAATAAGTTGGCACACTAATTAAGAACATAAACGAAAAGTCACGAATTCTAAAAGAAAATGCTAATGTTAAATCAATATTTGGTAGGGAATCCCTTATTCTGTTCCACTGCAAGACATCTTTTTGTCATAGACTCCACTAGCACTCGGCATCTTTCCACAGGTATAGATCTCCAAGCTTCGAGTGCCCCATCATAAAGTTCATTTAGATTTCTTATATTTTTTTTGGCTTAAGTTTTTTGACGTCGTTCCAGAGGTTTTCTATAGGGTTGAGATCTGGACTGCAAGAGGGCCAAGTCATTACAGAAATAGTGTTACGTTGGAACCAGTCCTTTACAGATTTCGCAGTGTGTTTGGGGTCGTTATCTTGTTGAAATTTCCAAATTACTGGTAAATTTTCTTCAGCATATGGCAGCATGGTTTTCTACAAAATATCTCTACATACATGTTGATTCATAATACCCTCAATTCGCACCAATGGTCCAACGCCATGCCAAGAAAAACAACCCCACAATTGAATATTCCCTCCGCCATGTTTCACCGTTACGGTAGTACACTTAGGATCAAAACTCAAAAGCCGTATTTGGTGGTCAGCGTACGTAAATTTGACCGTCAGATACTATTCTATTTATTTTAGTTTCATCAGACCATAAAACATGCTTCCACTGAGACAAAGTCCAGTCCTTGTGTTCTTTTGCAAATTTAATCCTTGCATCTCTGTCTTTTTGGTTCACCAATGGTTTCTTACGAGCTACTCAACCAAATAAATTCGCTTCGTTCAGTCGTTTTCGTATAGTACGGGCAGCGAGACCAGATTTTTCCCCAAAAAGTTGGCGTTTTATTTCGGTAGAAGATAGTTTAGGATTTTTTTAGCCATTCTAACAATTAAGGCGTCAGTTCGGGGGGTTGACTTACGTGGGCGTTGTTTCCGCTGGACCTTCTGGCATGTTTGGTTCTTCTTAAAATATTTTATAGCGTTAAATACTTTCGTTTTCGAACATTTAAGGTGTTCAGCAAACTTTTGATATGACCACTTCCGCTCTAACACCAATTGTACTATAACGTTTCTGATTCCTGCATCACAACTAGCATTTTTACCCATTTTTACGGTTCTTCTCAGACACGAAATAATAATAGGATATCAAATAAACGGAAAACCAAGTGACATGATAGTTATTTTGAATTGCTTTGGGAGATACAAGAATTCAAATTCTCTGTTCTTAATTAGAAGGCCAGTAACAAAGTACTTTAAACCGTAACAAGTTTATATATTCTTTGATTATCAATATGTTCATGCAAATGTATGTAAATAAAACTATTTTGCTACTACCTAGGAACATAATAAAACTTTAATTGACATTCATTACTTGCATTGTGCTGAGTTAAGTAAGTTATAGGTGTTTGCTCTGCATCTAGTTATATAAAATGCGTGCGTTCTTAATTAGTGGGCCACGACTGTATATGTTAAATATAGAGTCTACATTATAACTCTAGACAGTTAGTGACAAGAGTAGACTGTCAGGCTGTTCTATATATAACAGATCTGTAATATACTCAGTAAAATAACTATTATAAATTAAAAATGTAGTGAAGTCCTATAGAGAAAAATAATTCTTACCTCCTTATCGCTCTCCTCCGCATCTTGCAACCTCGGTATCCTCCTCTTCGGAATCACCAAAAAATGTACAGGGGCCTGCGGCGATACATCATTGAACGCCATACACAATTCATCTTCATAAATAATGTCAGCTTTTATCTCGCGCGACAAAATCTTATCGAATATCGTCGGACCCGGTTTGGAACTTTGCACTTGTGCTTTCTTGACTTCATCGCTGTATGGCCTGCGGATCTCGAATGCTGAGCCGCGCGAGATATTATAGATGTTGGTTGGATAGCTCCGTTTACAACGGAATTTGAGAGCCCGTTGGATCACTTTGGTGAGCATTTTTAGGTATTTACATGTCGTAATGCGTAACGCAAAAGTTTGTAAGTGCTGGTTTTGACGTTTGTGGAATGCGGTTTGGAGCGTTTTTGTGGTTTTAACTCTGACTAGTCAGGGTTGTAAATGTTGTAATGTTAAACGTCAAGAGTATATTAGAAAATTTACTTTACATCTAAATATGATATTGTTATCAGTTTGGAAATCTTTAAATGATAATTGGTTCTATAAAATTTGCAAAATGTTGAAATACTAATAAGAAAAAATCCGTTGCGCATATTCTGGCATGCTGCGCAACGATAAAGTAAAACAATAAAAACGCCTACGTGTTGCTGACTGTTAAATGTTGCCATGGTTTAAATATTATCTTTAATAATGGGGAATTTTATTTAAAACGGAATAAACTTAATTCTAAAAGTAAAAGGATATTTCTAAAATGTAAATATTAACATAATCATAACTTGGCTTTCGTATATTTTGATATTTAAAAGTTAAACAAAGGGAATGAGAATAAGAAAGAAAAAAGAGAATGATTTAAACTATGTGTACAACATTAAAAAGCCGTATTTAGTAGAGTGATTGTGCTAGTTTCCCGCCCGGATCCAGTGTACCGTCCACTCGATTAAACTGCTACAAATATAACTTAACAAAAACTTTATAAGGTCAACCAATTCTCAATTTATAGTTCATTGTTTAGTAGATTTTTTAAATTTTAAGCATACCTAATGTATAAATGTATGTAAGTATGGACAGAAAACTGACATATGTGGACGAAAACTAACACAATCACTCTGTCCTGTCCCTACTAGCTAAGGCTGAAACCGCAAAATACCGAAAGCAGTGATATACTATACAAACGGGTGATTTTTAATTAGACAAGTTCTATATAGTAACAATGTTAGGAGTATAAACTTAGTCGAACGAGCGAAGTGAGTTCTTACAAACAACTTCGGACGTTACATCATTTCGATGGCCTTTTGATTTTGAAAGTTTGTTCCGCGATAACTTTAGAAACGTTTTTCTGATCTTTATGAAATTTGTTGGAGTTGTAGCAGAGATACATAAAATTTGTGAGTTCGTATATGAGCAGGATCGTTCAAGGGGTTGTGGAGCTAGAAGGCGAAAAAAAATCTTCAGAAAGGTCTTGTTATATTGGTCATCTCGTTTGCAAGGAAATCGCGAGTTCTGAGTTCGAGGCGACAACTAGTTTTAGCTCAGTCAACTAGGGCAAGGGTCGGCAAGTCGGTCTCTTTGAAGGGTCAGTTGTGGCTCTTCGAGCTCCCCTCAATTTTTTTAAAATGAAATATTACAGTAAATAAACATAAAACAGACAACTGCGGCTCTATGAGCTACCGAAAATTCCATATTTTTTCGCCATCAGGCTCTTTGTCAAAAAAGTTTGCCGACCCCTAAACTATATAGGGCTCTAAGTTGACTGGTTTTTCTTTTAATTTTGAAAAAAAAATCATCTAGTTCGACCTCTACTTTTGCCTAATATACATGGGGGTCCAATCGCCGGTAGCTCTTGAAGCTCCTCTATCAGTAGTTCGTTTGATCCATACTGAACGCGAGTAACGCGACACCGTGTATTTTAAGACAAATTAGAAAATTGTTTTGTATACCTACTTTTTGCCTAGGTGTGTGTGTGTGTACAGTCAACCAATTTGATTCCTAGACCACTCTAGAACCTTGTCACTAGCTAGTTTGGTAGCGAATAGGTTACGTTTATACGTATCCACGGGCAACTGTCATTGCGACAAGGTTCTACAGTGGCCTAGGAATCAAATCGGTTGACCGTACCTAAGAATAAATAATACTATTGTGCAATGATAAAAATGAAACAAAAACAAATTGTACTCATCAAAAATATATATTTAGTATCACAAATTCATTAAAATTTAATAATACCTTAGTAAGAAATAAATTATAATTATTATAAATTAACGTGTCATTTTTTATTATAAATATTCGAATCCCAAACGTAGTACCGCAAATGCTTAAGTATTAAAAAATTGCCACCGCCCATTATAAATATGTCCAAATTACCTACTTAAAATATTTAATTAGATTTGTATTACTAATACGTCGTTTTTAGAAAAATCGTGCGATTGTCGTAGTGCGATTTTCAGGAAAACGGTTATCAAATTCGCCAATTCGCCAATTCGCATCTTATTCGGTTAAGCGTATCACTAATAATAGTAATAATAGAAAAAAGTAGTCCTATTTAAATGTTTCCCTGATATGGCTAAAAAAATAAAGATACGTTGGCGGAATCGACCGCTATTGTTCTGCCTTGAATAAAAAACGAGTTAATAAGTATCTACTCTTGTCATTGAAGGTTTACAACCCTGAGCTAGCTCTAAAGGCGTGCGTGCCCGGCACAGGGTTCAAAAGAATAATTATCAATAATAGTTATTTTGATAATTATCAATTATAGTTGTCTTGATAATTATCAATTCTAGTTATCTTGATAGTTATCAATTCTAGTTATCTTGGTAATTATCAATTATAGTTATCTTAATAATTATCGTGATTTATATGTCTGATAATTATCGATTTGATAATAACCCAAAATTTGTAAAGGCGGAAGGCATACAAAAAATATTATGCGTCCATACCGGGGATAATTAGGTATCCATAAATATCTGATAATTATCAGAGATCATAATTATCTTGATAATTTCGAACCGTGGCCCGGCCATACTTAGCCCTATAGCTATAGTTCCACCTAGGACGGAAAATATGAGTTCTAATATAGTAGGTACTAGTAGTATATATAAATAATTTATTCATACAGCTATGGCCCAAGGTGCAACACATACTTAACGGAATTTGGTCTATGGGCTCCATACAATTTTTTATTTTATTTTTTATTATGGGCAATCTTACACAAATCGACCTAGTCCCACGGTAAGCTCAATAAGGCTTGTGTTGTAGACAATGAAATATATAATACTAGCTGACCCGGCGAACTTCGTACCGCCAACTTCCGCCGACTCCCGTCGACCTCAAGTTCACTCCTACGCCAGTCCTACCGTCTCCCACCACTCTCCCACTATCGTCCAACCATCTCCCACTCTTGTCCACCCTTCTCTCACTCTCTTCCACCCCTTTCCAACTCTCACCTACCCTTCTCCTACTCTCTTCCACCACCCTTCTCCCACCGACTCCTACTTCACTCCCATTCCCATCGACTCTAACCCCATTCCCACTGACTCTTACACTACGTCAGTCTCATCGTCTCCACCTCACTCGTCCCGACCACGGAACAAATAATAGTGTTCCGGATCTTTTTGGGAGGCGTACGTGGCGCCGAAACCAACGGGATAATTTAATGAAAAGTGAGGGTACACAAAGCGGATGCTGGCCCTGCCCGTGTCATAGAACGCACGCAGAGACATTATTCGCGATGGTGTAAGGACTATTGAGAGTTAATGGAGTCTAAAATGTACTAGGCTATTAGGTGAAAAGTATGGATGGACTAACTTTAGTAGGTATTATTATTATGTAATCACATTTATGGTTTCTATTTTCTAATATATACATATACATAAATTTTCTAATACCTATAAAAAAGGTTGGATAGATCCCGTTTTTTATCTTTAAACTATATTATTAATTTTGTATAATGTACATATTGTGTAGTTTACTTCTCTGTTTCTTGATTGTCTACTTATGTTTAATAAATTATATGTATAAGTATATTAAACTAACAAAATTCGATATTATTATTTATACCTAAATTCGAGTATTGATTAACAATCATTTGTGCACAATTTTTAATAATACATAGAAATGACAAAATAAATAAATTTATTATAAATCTAATTCATAACGGCCGGTAAAAGCTAAATAAGGCGCTCCACACACTTACGGCTTAATTTTGTCTGTGGTGACTGAATTTTTGTATGTAACCACAAAAAAAATTAAGGTGACAGTTGGTTGGGATCTTTGTCTATGATCGACTGGATTCCGAGCTGAATTCCGCTAAGTGTGTCTTCTTCTTTCTGTGCCATTAATGATGATATGTGATGATGATGACATAGTGTGGATTATGTTCCCTAAAATACAACCATCAAATGTATATATTAACACTTATATCTAACACACTCTCACGCGTGCAAGAGTCGGTGATACACCGCGCCGAAGAGAGACAGCAATAGTCTGAGGGTTCCGTACACGAAGACGCGTGCGAAGCGGTTCTGCATCAGCAATCGAAGGAAAAGGAGAAGTGTGACGAACTTGAAGACCTTGTGGAGTAACCACATTCTGCGAAAAAATTACACAAATTAAGTTTATATATTTTTTTTTTTTTTTTTTTATACCACGACGGTGGCAAACAAACATACGGCCCGCCTGATGGTAAGCAACTACCGTAACCTATGGACGCCTGCAACTCCAAAGGAGTCACATGCGCGTTGCCGACCCTTTACAAAAAGGAGAATTCACAGTTTTGACGACTAAAGGAACAAGAAGGTCCCTCATCGTCAACACACTTGGTCCTCTTTGAGCTCTTTGGCAACCTTACTCACCAGCAGGAACACAACACTATGAGTAGGGTCTAGTGCTATTTGGCTGTGGTTTTCTGTAAGGTGGAGGTACTTCCCCAGTCGGGCTCTGCTCCAGATTTGAGCGATGACATTCGCTGAACGTGCCCTACCACACTTAGCGAGATGCCATTCGCAGTGCCCATACCTCTCTTTTTGGCGTAGTTTAAGGACATACCCAGGTCCGGACGTAGTTTAAGGACATACCCCGGGTCCAAATTTGTATCACTAATTGGAAATAAATGTCAATAGGCAAGATGCAATATTGTCATTTATGCTTTATTTTGAAAGAATTGCACGTAGAATAGACCACGAGTGTATTAAAAAATTAAAATACTATAATTTATAGTAAAAAATTGCTATTACAAACTGACAAATTAAAAATTTCGCGCCTAAACGGATCTATAGTTCCTGTGACGTCACTCATATCTGTCAGTGTCACTCGCCATAGTCGTGGTATTTGTTCATCCTTGGTTCTATGGATAGTAGAAGGTAATGATAACAAACTCTATGTTAAATTGCAAAAGTGTCCGTCAAAAGGCGTTAAATTCCGTCATATTATGAGATTGTCATCTTTTACCATCCATAGTTGTCAAAACAGGAGGGCACGGATCAGAAGACAATCCGGATAGTACTTTTACTATATTTCCCTAACCACAGTTGAACCTTATTACCGAGCAAAAGAGTCGTTCATAGGTCACTAGTACAAAGTAATAAAAACGGTCCGATAGAGAGCATAATGTAGGGGGCGGTGTCTCACTCGCACAATGCTGCCAACTTATGAAACTTACCAATGTGGGTTTATTTATATACATTTATTTTAGTAACACACTAGAAGTTACTTCCTACTTATAATAATTTATTGCAAGATTTGAATTAATACTTTGTTCCCTTTTAGCTGCTTTGAATTTTTTTACGACGTAAATATTATTCATTCATTAAATGAGGGTTTCCGTGATTAAGATTTTCACTAGATGGCAGCACCGTGACGACAGGTCTTTTTGGCAGTAGCTGTCAAAATCCACCAATCATAAAATATATGGTTAAACATGATTGGCAGATTGTGACAGCTAGACCTCTCGCCACGGTGCTGCCATCTAGTGAAAATCTCAATCGCGGAAACCCTCATTAAAGAATTGCAATTAATATTGCAGACACTAGTAACTTTTGTAATATTTAAAATACGGTCTGGTATCCCCATCCCATCAGTCCCACCACTGACATAATATGTCACTGATATTATTTCAAATGTGAAATGACGCCGCTCAGCTCAACAACATTTCGTAACAACATCTTTAAGTAAAAATGGTCAAGATATGTTGCGTAAAAGGGTGCAGGGGTGAGACTGTACAATAAAGTAGACTTTCCTTTCACCGGTAATCCACAATCATTCAATTTTACGATTTAACAACAAGTTAAGATTGTCAAACAATAGGGTGACTATGATGTCGGCAAGCTGTGGGTCGGTTTTGTTGTTTTTACAGAAATGTACATAAGTACATGGTCTGTTCCTAAGTATTACTTACACAGGACAGGAGTGGCCCGCGGGTCTTTTTAGGCCCTTTCGAAAGGGTCCTAAAATGGCACAAGGCCATACAAAAAAATGTAGTAGTGGCAGTATAATAAATAAATAAATAAATATTATGGGACAATCTTACACTAATCAACCTAGTCCCACAGTAAGCTCAATAAGGCTTGTGTTGTGGGTACTAGACGACGATATATGTAATAGATATATACATATAAATACTTAAATACATAGAAAACATCCATAACTCAGGAACAAATATCCGTGATAAACACACAAATAATGCCCTGACCAGGATTCGAACCCGGGACCTCCTGCTTCATAGGCAGGGTCACTATTACCGACTAGGCTAGGAGGCCGTTAAAATATACTTTATTGTACAACATTTGTACAACAAAGAAAAACACAACAGGAAGAATATACAATATTTGTACATGGAAGAGATCTCTTCCAGTCAACCATTGAGCAGTTTGATGTATTGATGTTTTCTTTATTTACCTTTAAGTATGTATATTAAAGTCGGAAAACTGTCCACATCAGATATGACGCAATAGTGAGAGCCACGAACCCCCTGTACTTACTTAGTTTTAGTTTGCTACACTAACTATCCCCTATTTTAAGACGCGGACATCTGGCAATTGTTCATCGGTGTTATGCAAACGAGTTGTAAGAAATAAATATCTTACAGTTCTAGGTTTGGTGCCGTGCAGTATCATGTAATTAATAAGATTATATCATTTTCAGGAGTTTCTGTTGGGGGAAAATAGTGCAAAATGACGTTACGTTAATGTATTGTTTGTCGCCTACCTACTGTTTTTTTCCGTAGTGATACGCAATGTTTTTACTTTTTTGTTATTGTATTAGCGATAGGCTTCGACAGTTTTTACCTATTAACTGAAATATTTTGCTGGTCTGTCACTCTGACGTCCTCCGATAAATAGCTGCCAGATGCCCGGATCCAGCAATAAGTTTAAAATAGTAAACTAATTAGAGGGGTTCTCTACTCTCATTATTGCGCCAACGTATCTGAAGTGGCCAGCTCCTCAAGTCAGTAGAATGTATAAGTTCCCATATGAACTATGAGACTTCTCATTCTGGACAATACTTACTAGACGACAAGCATATTTTATTTTATATTTATCTTCATACTATCCCAATCCCACATACATCATAGTACATATGGTCACTCTACTTAGAATGAGATGCAGCCCCCCACATTACCATCTCTTTCGGCCTCACTTTGTGGTCGAAGTATGACCTGCAGATTGTATTTAACTTCATGCAGGAGGGACGTCACCAGACGATGATTAGTGGATTAAAATACGTTCCGTTTCAACTTACTTCAAATCGTAATAATTGTTTGAAATTAGTATAAATTATAGTAAAAAAAAATTAATAGCTTTTTTTTTCAACATTTTGATTACAAAATAATGGTAAATATTATAGCTGCATCTTCCCTATTGTACTGACTTAAAGTCACACGATTTTCATCCATAATTTTGACAAAAACGGGACTTATTCGCGTACGTTACGTCACGCTCGAAACGTCAGGAAAATAATAGAAGTAAGTATACGCGATTAAGTCCCGTTTTTGTTAAAATAATGAGACGTCAATTGTCTTTCTAGCGTTTGTCCCGGATTTTTGCCATGGCTCAATTTGAGCCTGGGGTCCGCTTAGCAACCTAACCCTGTGAATTTACTTTGCTACTAGTTTTTACGAAAGCGACTGCCATCTGACCTTTCATTCTATCCTAATTCCGAATCCTAATTCCGAATTTAAAAGCGACTGGTAAATATAACATGATATTTCGTACACACGGTTCGAAAAATCAATGGGTCTATCAATGGTCAGTTGGGTGTTACTGTTTTGTTGTTGGTGGTGGAAATATAATGTAATATATACAGTGTGGAAAGATAAGTCGGGCCCTGGAGGGAAACTACCTTAAAACGTTGGGACAGCTCAATTCGGTGAAAGGAAACATTCTTTTATTTTTCCTAAAAACTAAAACTGCATTAAATAAAACCCGGCCCGTTGACCACGAACGCTGTAAACTGTTTGAAACGTCGGGATGTAATTTAAACTCAATACACGCGATAAAATCCGTTTTTAATTGTTTTATTTCATGAATAACTATCGCGGCAACCGAAGACAATATTAAAACTGCATTCACAGTTTTTTTCTTAATTTTCACTTTTTTCTATACTAATTGTATGAAAAATATTTTTATTATTATTTATGGGTTCTCTTGTGCCCTAAACTTGGTTGGTGTTAAGAAGTTTTTATCCTTGTTGGAAATAGGATCGATTGGCATCAATTGTCATAAAAATATTTATGGCAAAAATTACAAAATAAATAGTTTTTTTGTAAACTGTACTCTTTTCCAAAAATTTGTAAATGCAGTTATGTCCCTTTAAAAAAATTAAAGAATGTTTCCTTTCAGTGAATTGAGCTATCTCAACGTTTTAAGGTAGTTTCCCTCCAGGGCCCGACTTATCTTTCCACACTGTATATAGCTTACTATAGAATTTGTAAACTGGAGCCTCGTCTGCCAACAAACCACACTGTGGTTTGGCAGAAGAACTGTTGTAAAAAATTGTAAGCCGTTTCGTGAATAAACTTTTTTTTTACTGTGGTACATTACGAGCCGGGCTTAACCCGAGTGCTCCGGATTAAAAGCCTGACGTCACCGGCAGGCTAGCAGCGTTTCTAAACAGATGACAATGGGAAAGGCTGGTGAAAACTTTTTGTAGAGGGCGCTGTTCCTATAGTGAGAGAAAAAGACAGAATATGAAGTCCTAAACTATGTACGAAAACCGTATACAAAAGAATACAGTCAAAAAGCTTTATCTTTAGAGTTGGTTCAATGTTGTAAACTACAGAACATCGGGTACATGTGGTAGCGAGATGTAACCGGAATTCCGAGCGTAATTTCGCTAAGTATGTGCGGCGCCTAAATTGAATGAACCGAATGAACGAATGAATACTGTAGTCGCAACACATTCTTAGCAGAAATCAGCTATCATAGACAAAAAACAGCCGACTAGCGGATTTTTAGCGATAACTGCGAACTACTTCGTTCAATTGTCTATTTAAATAAATAAATATTATGGGACAATCTTACACAAATCAACCTAGTCCCACAGTAAGCTCAATAAGGCTTGTGTGTGTACTAGGCGACGATATATATAATGGATATACATATAAATACTTAAATACATAGAAAACATCCATAACTCAGGAACAAATATCCGTGATAAACACACAAATAAATGCCCTGACCAGGATTCGAACCCGGGACCTCCTGCTTCATAGGCAAGGTCACTAGTTCACTACCGAGGCCGGTATATTTGCATCACTACACTACCTTTCGAATAAATATGCAAGAGCGATAGAGAGATATAACGAAATTAGGTAGGCCCGCTGATTTTGTATGGAGCCCATAGACAACGTTTTTTGGAAGTTGGATTTATCCGATTTCTGGCTTATTTTTCTCTATAAATGCTGAATTACACTCATGTCTGTGTTTCGCCTAAAACATTCGCTATAGTCTATTGGCGGTTATTGGCCATGTTTTGTAGAGATGCACAAAACGCTTTTGAACAAATTGAAAAGATTGATTCATATCATTCGCTCGCTCGTTTCGTTCTTTCGCATATTCGCATCGTCTCACTCGTTTGACTTTGCCGGCTCATTCGAATCACGAGTGGGAAAGAGCAAGCAATTAACACTGTAAACACTGAGAATACTGAGATAGATGAGTTACTGAGCAAGTTAAATCTTCAGTGAGTTGAAGAGTGGATGAGTTAAATCAAAAGATATAGTACATTTAAATCACTCACTCGTGAGCGATCCATGTGTATATATATTATACTGTTTTGTAGATAGCTACTCACTTGTGCATGTGTCTCCGAGCTTTCTCCAGGTCCTGTTCCTTCTCATGCAGCAGGTACTTACGGGTACCCTTTACGAAGTCCACGTAGTGGTCATCCCAGCTGTAACATCACATTTTCTTTTATAAAAAAAAAGTATTTATTTATTTAATCTTTATTGCACATAAGAAACCTTAACGTACAAAAGGCGTACTTCATGCCATAAGGTATTCTCTACCAGTCAACCAAGTCAAATATATGAAGTACTAGCTTTTGCCCGCGGCTTCGCTCGCGTTAAATTCGGGGTAACACGGTTCCCCTTTGCCCCCCGGAATGCTCAATACAAACGTCCACCCCCCATTTTAGGGAAGTGGGGGGTTAGAAAGAGACAAAAAGTAGCCTATGTCACTCTCCATCCCTTCAACTATCTCCACTTAAAAAATCACGTCTATTCGTCGCCCCGTTTTGCCGTGAAAGACGGACAAACAAACAAACAAACATATACACTTTCCCATTTATAATATTAGTATGGATCATAAGGCGCTACAAACTTAGCAGAATTGAGTCGTTCATAGAAAAATATCAGCCGGAAGCCGGGAAAAACCAACTACCGGCTTAATTTTGTCTGTGGTTCACCGTACACAAAATTAAGTCGATTTTTTTACACGATGTAGCAGAAATAGTGATCCGTTAAAGGGCATAATTAGTATCGTATTGCGATTAACGAAAAGTGACAAAAATATTTTTTTTAACGCAATTTTTTTGTTGTATGGGACACGTCATTCCAACCGGCCGACCCTTGTTGCGTTAAAATCACCAAATATCACCAAGGGGGAGGGGTCAAAAATCGACCAAATATGATCACATGATTTCTGGACGACCCCTGTACAACGTAAGCGCCTACCGCCAAATACTACTTTTTTTTATTCCACGACGGTGGCAAATAAAATAAGTAGGTAACCTATGGACGCCTGCAACTCCAGAGGTGTCACATGCGAGTTGCCGACCCTTTACAACTAGTAGTCCGCCTCGAACTCAGAACTCGCGATTTCCTTACAAACGAGATGACCAATATAACAAGACCTTTCTGAAGATTTTTTTTTGCCTTCTAGCTCCACAACCCCTTGAACGATCCTGCTCATATACGAACTCACAAATTATATGTATCTCTGCTACAACCCCAACAGATTTCATAAAGATCAGAGAAACGTTACTAAAGTTATCGCGGAACAAACTCTCAAAATCAAAAAGCCATCGAAATGCTGAAACGTCCCAGTAGCCGAAGTTGTTTGTAAGAACTCACTACGCTCGTTCGAAAAGGGGGATTCACTGTGCGGTGTGTGTACTTTTGCTGAATAAGCGTCACATTACATTGCGCTGCGGCTGTGGAATGAACTCCCTGCCGAGGTTTTCCCAGCGGGCTGCAGTATGAGGTTCTTCAAAAAAGGAGTGAATAGGGCAACGCACGTGTGAATCCTCTGGGGTTGCAGGCGTCCATAGGCTACGGTAACTGCTTACCATCAGGCCACCGTCGTGGTATTAAAAAAAACATTACATTAGTAAGGGTTCGTCAAGAAATTATGTGATGATATTTTTGACCCCACTCCCCCCCCCCCACTCCCCCCCCCCCGTCGTGAGGATTCCTGATATTTTTGTGTGCAGCGCTGTACTTACTTTATGCTCATAACGTCCAGGTTGTATATCTTCCTGTCTTCAGGCGAGAGTCGCCCGTGCAGCGTCCGCACTCGCTCGCTCTCAAAGTTGAACTCGTGCGTAGCGAAGAATTCTAGGGCGTCCGTCATGGCGGTTAGACGTTTGTTCGCCGTTATTAGGTTTACACTGAAAACGAGAATTGGATGAGATTTTTTTTTAAAGTGTTTTGTTATTGTGGGTTAAACCACAGCCAAATAGCACTAGACCCTACTCATAGTGTTGTGTTCCTGCTGGTGAGCAAGGTTGCCAAAGAGCTCAAAGAGGACCCAGTGTGTTGACGATGAGGGACCCTCTTGTTCCTTTAGCCGTCCACACAGTGAATTCTCCTTGTTGTAAAGGGTCGGCAACGCGCATGTGACACCTCTGGTGTTGCAGCGTCCAAAGGCTACGGTAGCTGCTTACCATCAGGCGGGCCATATGCTTCTTTGCCACCGTCGTGGTATAAAAAAAAATCAGCATCATTTGGTATTTTATACTGCCGAGTCTAGAAGGTTGTGGATAGGAACAAGTGGGGTCCCTCATCGTCAAGACACTGGGTCCTCTTTGAGCTCTTTAAATGAATGATCTTTATATGAATGATGATGTACTCACGATGTTTTAACTCCGATGATCCTCGCTGTATACTCCGCTAGATGGAGTGGCACAGTCTGCAGAAGGAACTCTAGCAGTGTCCGTGACCATCTGAAATCAAAACAATGCATTTTCGGTCCGCCTAAAGCAAAGGGGGCGCCTGACGAACGAACTTTATTTAAATTCAGTTTGACTTTTGACCATTTCCTGACTTTCAAGAATATCATTTTATTTACTTTTTTTTTAAACGTTATAAATCCGATTCCCTTTTTGTAACCAGTGTTTTTGTGCGATAATAGTTTTTTTTGTTGTTTTGCCAACCTTGGTTGCATATCTCAGATCCGCATTTTCCACCATTCTTAAAATTCTAAAATAGCCTCATCTGACGGGCGTTATAAATAATCGGTTTTAAATTTAGGTTTCCTTCATCCAGTGAATCAGCCATCATCGTTCATACCACTCGCATCTCATCAATTCATTTATCTTTATAGCTAAATTTTCAACCAGTTCTGTTCTTGACTGTACCTACTCCTTTTTTTAATTTATGCGAAAGGCAGACATCCACCATTGTTCGCATATAAATATTCTGTTTTAATTGTGCTTCTATATTTTTTGTGTGAAGAAAATTATAATCAATTTATACACCGTGTAAAATTTATGACCGAATTATTAATAATATTTTTTTGGTGTGAAGTAAAAATTATACGTGTTCTGCAAAAGTGATTGTTTTACTGCAATACGTACTAGTTAAAGCAATAGTGCGTAGTTTCAGTGACCGCGAGGCAACCAGATGGCTGTACGAGAGCGAACAAAAATAATTGTCAGGCAACCACTTGAAAACTAGCATAAATAAATAATAATAATAATAAATATTATAGGACAATCTTACACAAATCGACCTAGGCCCACAGTAAGCTCAATAAGGCTTGTGTTATGGGTACTAGACGACGATATATATAATAGATAAATATGGATAAATACTTAAATACATAGAAAACATCCATAACTCAGGAACAAATATCTGTGATAAACACACAAATAAATGCCCTGACCAGGATTCGAACCCAGGACCTCCTGCGTCGTAGGCAGGGTCATTACCGACTGGGCTAGGAGGCCGGTAGCATGCTTGGTCTTCATCACATACAGACAGGCCGGGCAGTTATCGGACCATCAGAGTTGAAAGCCGGACGCAAGGTGAATTTTTCTATCGGTGGAGGAGAAGATAGGAAAAACGCACTTACAATCATCAAAATTGGATGGTATTTGTTTTTTGAGTTTTGTATGATGTGGAAAACGATAGGCCCATGCATCCTCTCCTATGAAATTTCATCACTCTCAAACTAATACTTGGAATGCACGGCTCTCCCCAACGGGTGCCACTGCGTGCCATCTAGAGGGTAGCGTGTACACTCTCGCCGCATCATGTTCTTCAGTTCTTAAAACCATGGAATTTTTTCGGTGATACGTACCGGAGCGCCATCTATCGAACGGAATTTGAGATACTTTGACAGACTTGCTGCGTTAGTGATGCGATAGATGGTACTAGTGCGTGCGTTTGCCTTGTATAATAAATGCTGCCCTTGCTAACTAAAGGCAGACTTTTAAGACTGTTTGGAAAGAGACTAGATTTCATTAGTTCCCATATAAACCACGAACTTTTTTTCGCACAAATTCTGCAAGTAATTACTTGGAATGCACGGTTTTCCCCGACGGGTACCGCAGCGCACCGTCCAGCGGGTACCGTGCGCACTCTCGACGAAGCATGGTCTCGAAGTCGTCAAACGTCGTCGGGTTGGCACCGGTGCTACAGATAGTACACAAATTCTAGAAGTAAAGTAATTACTTGGAATGCACGGTTTTCTCCGACGGGTACCACAGCGCACCATCCAGCGGGTACCGTGCGCACTCTCAACGAAGCATGTTCTCGAAGTCGTCAAACGTCGTCGGGTTGGCACCGGTGCTACAGATAGTACACAAATTCTAGAAGTAAAGTAATTACTTGGAATGCACGGTTTTCCCCGACGGGTACCACAGCGGACCGTCCAGCGGGTACCGTGCGCACTCTCGACGATGCATGTTCTCGAAGTCGTCAAACGTCGTCGGGTTGGCACCGGTGCTACAGATAGTACACAAATTCTAGAAGTAAAGTAATTACTTGGAATGCACGGTTTTCTCCGACGGGTACCACAGCGCACCATCCAGCGGGTACCGTGCGCACTCTCAACGAAGCATGTTCTCGAAGTCGTCAAACGTCGTCGGGTTGGCACCGGTGCTACAGATAGTACACAAATTCTAGAAGTAAAGTAATTACTTGGAATGCACGGTTTTCCCCGACGGGTACCACAGCGCACCGTCCAGCGGGTACCGTGCGCACTCTCGACGAAGCATGGTCTCGAAGTCGTCAAACGTCGTCGGGTTGTCACCAGTGCTGCAGTTGTACACGCGGACATCTTTCGACCTGTGTGACAAATGAGTAAGTAATTATGCCAGCAGTTATACCGGTGGTCCAAACCTTGACGTCCAGAGAAAGAAATAAGATTTCCTCCCAACCAGGGCTGTCAGAATATACCGATATACCCCGATACACCCGTAGTCAATTTTTTGTAGTTTTAAACGGTACGGTCAGCTGCAGAGAAAAAGACCCCCCTCTGCATACAAAGTTTTTATGGGTACGACACGAGGCTGTCCTCGTGCTCAATAGCAATAGTAATTTAAAATCGTTTCAATTACTGTTAATTGAATTATTGTTAACGGCCTCCTAGCCCAGTCGGTAGTGACACTGCCTACGAAGCAGGAGGTCCCGGGTTCGAATCCTGGTCAGGGCATTTATTTGTGTGTTTATCACAGATATTTGTACCTGAGTTATGGATGTTTTCTATGTATTTAAGTATTTATCAATATCTATCTATTATATATGTCGTCGTCTAGTACCCACAACACAAGCCTTATTGAGCTTACTGTGGGACTAGGTTCATTTGTGTAAGATTGTCCCATAATGTTTATTTATTATTTATTTATTTATTATTTATTGAAACGATTTTAAATTACTATCGCTTATATTTCTAAAACACAATTACATAGTTTCTAACAGTGCTTGAATTTCGAAAAATGCTTGGATTGTTCTTGTTTTTCTAAAGACTCCAGCCTTTTAGCCCGAAAAATTGAGTTCCCGTTGTTTTTTAGAACTGGATTAATGAAAGAACAACAAATGAACAAGGCTGGTTCCCTATGTAGAATTTAGCCAGCAAGGATAATATAAGACATGGATTGACAATATCCATATAAAATCGCGTTCCCTTATTTCTGGTTATAGCACTAGCGTCATCTATCGGTCACCACAAACACTAAATCCTAGTTTTACGCCGCCCGATTAACGCTGACAGAATAACTCGACACCAGACTCGAAAGATGGCGCTGTGGCACTTAGTACCGAAAACAGACATACAACCAGAAGTATCGAGGAACGCGATATTGTATTGGCTTTGTCAATCCATGTCTTATATCATCCTTGTTAGCCAGGGAAGGTTCAAAGTGAAAATACTTACTGATCAACAGCGGTCTCCCAAGCCACGGCGATGAGTGTGTCCACGGCGATGTCCACAGGAAGGAAGTCTGTGTGGACACCGCTCTTGACCGGGAACACGTGGAGCAGCCCCTTGCCAGTGGCCACTATGACGCCGGACGGACCGTTTAGGTTCTCTATCCAGCCGGGGAAGGGGTGCTTCATTGCTGATATTACTGAAAGCAGAGTATCACAAAGGTTATTATTAAGGCCACATCCTTAAGGGTCCATGTATTATGCCGTGTATCTTGTGTAATCATGATTGCGAAAAAATATATTAGTGCCCTGCCTGGGGCCTATTTCTCGAATAGTATTGGACTAATTTTATTAGTGTGTTGTCATGGAAACCCATCTGATCTGACAGCTACTTCACTAAAATTATTAGGCCTGTTTCACAATGGCCAAGTAAAGTATTGGATAGCTAACTAACAAATAAATTAACTGCCAGATAAAACTACCTACAAAGCTTAGCACTTTATCTACCAGTTAAGCTTATTTGAAGATTGCTTATTCAGGACTTTACTTGGACATTGTGAAACAGGCCCTAAGTATTATTCTAATATCGTTCTAGAAATGAGCTCCTGAGCGAATCTAAATTAAATATACCGTAAAACGGGATGAGAAGGGATGGCGTTGGCAGTTGGGTCATGAATGGGGAGAGTAGGGATGCTAGAGGAGCGAATTGGTGTTTTGTAGTCCAGGGTTGTCATATCGTTACGTGAATAAAATATTCTCTTAATAGTCAACCTATTGTAATGATCATAATCTGAAAGTGTCAATCCTAGCAATTTTTCCTACATCACTTCATTGCTATCCCATGCACCTAACACTAAGGGGTGAGTTGGTTTTCCCACTATTTTGCGTTTATCGGTAAAATTATTAAATTAATCGACAGATACTCAATAAAAAACTAAAATTCATACGACCGAAATATCTTCAACCGTCTTCAAGATTTCGAAGGAGGGTCCTTAATTCGTCGGGATCTTTATTTTTGCTTGTTATTTAATGTATCTTTACCGATTATTCGAAGATGGCTGGAACGATTCGGAAAATTATTTATTTGTTCGAAAGAGTATACTTCAGAGTTTGTCCCATTGTCATCAGGTCAGAATTTGATGATAGGGTCCTGGAGAAATCGAGGGAACTCTTAAAATATTATTGGTGCCATTGATTTGAGTATTTTTTATACTGACTCGGGCATTTGCTTTTGGAAAGGTGGAGGCTAAGTGAAGTCGGTTCTTTTTTGCTTAAAATTATTTAAGTATATCGCTAACAATATATTATATTACAGTTTTGTACCTAAAGTACGTTAGAAAGAGTATGATGACCTTACCTATAGTTGGTCGGAAGATGGATATCGCGTAGCCAGTGTTGCCATGTTTCTCCACCACGTTCTCTGCCAGGGCTTTTGTGAACGTGTATGTATTAGGTTTAGGCGCTATGTATCTGCGGACATACAAACAAACAGTATAAGGTTCGAGCCAGCACTGATTTTTTTAAACAGTCAAAAAAGTACCTGAGCCCCCAAAAGCGCCTGAGTACTTGCGTTCTAAATTTCAGTTTGTTACGGCACAGCCAGGCCGTGAGCTTCGCAGGTTCTATATTATATGTAGTAATGTGTAAAGTAAATATATATATACATATAATATGATAATATTATATTTAGTTATATGTAATGTAATTTCGGATTTTAGTTTTCTGTTTGCTACCCGTTCCTCGCACTATTATTTTTATCTATTTGGCCTGATGGTTGACTGGTAGAGAATGCCCTCTGGCATTAAGTCCACCCTTTGTACTTTGTATTATTGTGCAATAAAGTTTAATAAATAAATAAATAAAAGTGAGACCGAAAAAAGTCTAAATATCCTCCGCCACCGACAGCCCTGCGTTATGTGTCTACGTGAACATACTCACTGGTGCGTGAAGCCGGCTAGTGTAGGGTCCGGGACGTGGTCGGTGAGCGCCAGTACGGCGTCCAGTGGCGCGGGCGGCGGGTACACGCGCTCCGCCACTGACAACAGCTCTGCGTTGCTGTATGCCGTGGACACGTGAATGAAGGCCTGGAAAAGGTATCGGTATTACTTATATCATAGTTATGAAGAATGAGCATGTAAATTGCCATTTATACCGATTGTTCGGTTATCGATCCCTCAGAGTTGGAAGCCGGAAAAAAATGAGGGGGGGGCGAGATGAAAAACAAAGTTCAACGTGGGTCAGTTCAGGTTGCACAGGATGGTTCCACAACACGTAGGGAGTTTAAATACCGCGAGCCATCCAGTTGCCTCGCGGATACTGAAACTACGCGTTATTGCTCTGAATAATAGTTTTGAAAATATCGTTTTTAATACAATTGCTCAAAAAGTTTACTTTATGTAGCTGCAAATCGTGCGTAAAGTTTGATTTTATGCACTAGTACAAAAAAGTAATCTGATCTGCAAATCGTGCGTAAAGTTTGATTTTACGCACGATTTGCAGATCAGAATTTTAAATAAACGAGTATTATGCGAGACCCGCTTATAAATGACCCACCTGAACTACGCGCGATTGGGCATAAAGGAGTATTATGCGAGACCCAATAGTATTACTTGAACAACGCGCGATTGAATGAAGCTGTCTTTCGTACACTGACAGAATACAAATGTAATTTTATTTCATTGTAGTTTTTTCGTAATTGTATTAAAAAACGTTGTGCGACACACGTGCGGAAGTGTCATTTTCACTCGTCCCGAGTCTTGACCCTCGCCTCTCGGCTCGGGTCAAGTAATCTCGGTACTCGTGCAGAATGACGACATACTTCTCGCACTTGTATCGAAAACTACTATTCCTTACCTGCATGTTAGGCAATTTGTCGCATAACTCCAGTAAGCGTATGACACTGCGCACGTTCTGGTCCACCGCTTTACGCAGTTCCTCATCGAATTTTAATGTTGCTGCTGAGTGAAACACCACTGATACCTGTCAATACAAAACATTTCAAGTCGGTAAAATCCTAAAGGTATATATATGTCACACAAGAAAAATATGCCGGAAACTATACTTTCAAAATAAGCCAGACTAAGTATAGTACTGGGACAAAAGGTAGATTTTGAATAAATGATTTAATGTAATGTAATGTAAAAACTGATATGATATGAAAACTTTCATGGGGGCCCTGTCGAAACGGCTGGTCAGCGCTTCAGGGGACCCTAGAGCTGGCACTTACCTCTGCCAGCGCATCTCCTTGGCAATACAGAGAGGTAACTCGGCCAGCGTCATGGGTTCCTCTTCCCTGCCGCAGGGGGACCTCTTAGAGGGGGTTTTCTTTTTATAACTGGGATTTCAGGTAAGCTTTTAGATAGTTTTTATATTTTATAGTTGTATTTAGTTTTAATTTAGTTAATGTAAAAACTCTTTATTGTACAAAAACAAGTCAAAATCAATATTAAGAGGAAAACGTGAGTACAAAGGCGAACTTATCATTTAAGGGATCTGTTCCAGTTAACCTTTGAGTATTTAAATATACTTATTAGGTCTCATCCAGAATTCATGTGCTACTTTATCAGGGGGGTCGAAAATTTTTACATTGATCGAGCCTGGCGGGAGGGATTGGGAGTTGGGAGGCTGGGTGTCGCGATTAAATCAACAATTTTACGAGGGAGGGAGAATCAAAAATGGACTTTGCTGCGTGCGGCAATATTATATGACTCGTCAGTGTTTATATAAGTTGTAACAAAAATGCTTTTGACCCGTTTAAGGGCATAATTATTATTATATTCTAATTATGAAAAACTAAGAAAAAAAAATTTCACGCAATAAACATTGGTTTTCTATGGAGGGTTGGCCGGCGGCTGGGATGACGTGTCCCATACAAAAAAAAAGTTCTCGCGTCCAAAAACTTTTTCTCCTACTTTTCTTAGTCACAGTGCGATCTAATTATGCCCTTAAACGGATCATCACTATTTTTTGGCATGAAAAAAATTTGTTTTAAAGGAAAACAGAAAATACCGGTCCCTTTAAACTGCATCTTCTTTCTCACCAGCTCATAAAAACATACAGTATAAAGTAATTCACTTTTTAACTTCTACTCTTCTACTTCTAGGCACTTACATCTTGCAGGTGTAAGGCAGCATCTGGTGCCAATCCTAGCCCTGGCGCAGCCACGTCTCCTTCCAGAACTCGCAGTTTATCCAGCTGTGCTGGATTCCGCTGTCGAACCACGTCGAACACCTGGACAGAGACTTAGTTGTACAGTCGCCATCAGATAAATCGGAGCGGCCAAGGTGGTCACAAATATCTGAACTACGCCTCTATTGTCAAGACGATAAAGTGCATGTTCTAATATTTTTGAGTACCTTGGCCGCTCCGATATATTTGATGGCGACTGTAGGCGCAAGATACATTTAGTTTAGAGTCCAGTCAACCTAAGATAAAGGAAACAGGACAAAATCTTCCGTCTGAATTTTGTCTATGGGCGGGTTCCATACAAATTCGGTCACTGCCTAAGGGGAAGGCCGGTGAAAACTTTTTATAGAGGGCGCTGTTCCATACAATAAGAGAAAGAGACAGACAGACATACAATGAGATAAAGTCGTCGTCGTCGCCCCCCCCCCCCCCCCTGAAACGCAAACCTCGGATACTACGGGGGGGCCATAGGTGCGGGCCGCGTTTTTTGTGAAGGGAATTGCCCCCCTGAACGAAATTCTAGATCCGCGCCTGTATTGATCAACTCGATTGCAAGGAAATCGCGAGTTCTCAGTTCGAGACGGACTACTAAAATTTTATAATAACAATATATAAGTATTTAGTAACATAAATTTCGCCAAACTGCAGAACAGTTTGTTGGCGAACAGCAGCACTCAGCACACTTTCAATCTCCTGACGTTTCGAGCCCTTTAAATATTTAAAATTACTAGAAACACGCATTGTAATATGTAATATTATAATAAATCGCGGCAACATAGGACAAAATTTTATAACACTCCTCTTTTTACGTGGAGGATTAAAACAGAAAAGATTGCAAGAACAATACCTGAGACTCTTTAAGTGCCTTCAGCCTCTCGGCCGGCGTGGCGCCTTTCTTGATCCTCAGCAGGAGATGCAGGTTGGAGATATCGGGGCATGTCGACAGTAGTCGCTCGACCAGCACCTATAACCGACAAACAAAGTAATTAATACCATCTGCAGTCGCATCTGCATGCCGAATTTATAACTGCTGCTAAATTATTTTACGGTGGGGCATTGCCCCATCATGCGCCGCCCTCCTATTCACTGCCCTGTAAGGTTTTATTTAGTAACCTACACTTTATTGTTTCAAAATATATATAAAATCGGCCAAGAGCATGTCGGGCCATGATCGGAGTAAGGTTCCGTAGTTGCCGGCCTATTACAATAATACATCAGATCAAAAGGTCGTTATTAAGGGATATTTGGCGGCACTTACGTCATTTTACTATCCAGCACTTACGTGCTTTCAATATAGTTTTCATTGAAAGTCACGCCTCACTCCCATGTATTTTTTAATTTTTTTAGACCCAAAGTTAAAAAGTTAGATGGAAGGGGTCGCGGGACGCCTTTTTCTGAACTTTCAGAGCTATTATTTACGAAACTATTAGTTTCATCCAAAAAATGTTTTAGAAGACCTCTATTCTTTTTGAAAGGCCTATTCAACGATATCCAACAAGATAGGGTTAGAGCGAAAAAAAAATTACTTCCACTTCATGTGTACTACTGGAGATACTAATAACGGTCACTGAGCTAGACCGCGGACAGACGGACAGAAGGACGGACGGACGGACATGGCAAAACTATAAGGGTTCCTAGTTGACTACGGAACCCTAATAAAATGTAATGTAAATGGGAGGGGGCGCATAATGGGGCAATGCCCCATCGTAAAATAATTTAGCGAATTTTGATATAAAGTAGAAGCTAACCTTCCCGACGAAGCCAGTAGCGCCTGTGATGAGAACAGAACGACCAGCGAAGAAATGTGGTATTAGGGCTCCACTGCGTCGATCGCGTGGGGCCACCATTGTATCTGGGTTTTCTGAAACAAGCATATAATATATATATTTATCGTATGGCTACATGTCACTGGATATAGATAGGCATTTCTTCCCGGGGATAGTAGTAGTGGGAAAGCAGATGATAATGAAAATCCAATGAGTGCTGCGAGGTCCAGATGGGACAGTTTGTTTGTTACTCTTTTAACACCAGGGATCACGTGTAGGGTTGTCTTAGGTGTTTCCTACGGACGCAGAGTACCATATAATAAATTAAACGCAGTAACGCAGCGAGCCTGATGGACACCTTTGCGCCGGGACCAGCTCGGAAAAATAACTCTGATAGGTGATTTTTTATACCACGACGGTGGCAAACAAGCTTACGGCCCTGATGGTAAGCAGGAAGCTTCCGCAGCGGATGGGCGCTTGCAACTCCATATGTGTCACATGCGCGTTTCCAACCCTAAGTAGGTAGACTAAATTTGTTTTTGTTTAAATATATTTGGTTTTTAAATACCTACCCAAAGATTTTAATTGGTTCCACACCAACCAAGGTGTCCAAGGTTGGGACCAAACTTAAGTCTACTGACTTTTTAGGGTTCCGTAGTCAACTAGGAACCCTTATAGTTTCGCCATGTCTGCCCGTCCGTCCGTCCGCGGATAATCACAGTGACCGTTATCACTGGAAAGCTGAAATTTGGTACTAATATGTATATCAATCACGCCGACAAAGTGGTAAAATAAAAAGTGGAAAAAAATGTTTTTTAGGGTACCTCCCCTATACATAAAGTGGGGAGTGATTTTTTTTTCATTTCAACCCTAACGTGTGATATATTGTTGGATAGGTATTTAAAAATGAATACGGGTTTTTTAAAATCATTTTTTGATAATGTAAATATTTTCGGAAATAATCGCTCCAGAAGTAAAAAAAAATGTGTCCCCCTCTAACTTTTGAACCATAAGTTTTAAAAATATGAAAAAATCTTATAAGTAGAACTTTATAAAAACTTTCTAGGAAAATTATTTTGAACTTGATAGATTGAATAGTTTTTGAAAAAAAATTACAGAATAATTTCTGAACTAAGTTTGTAATTTAACCGTATACTTAAGCAGGTGTTTATTGTACCTGTAATTTCTACAAAATCACAATGAAATGACGTGCTTTCAAAAACTCTTAAGTGGGGACACTTACTGTGACGGACGGAAAACTACGGAACCCTACACTGAGCGTGGCCCGACACGCTCTTGGCCGGTTTTTTTTTTGTAAAAATATAATGCGATAGAAGTAGATGCGATGTGTACTCACGCGTGGTATACAGAGTGTCACTGAGAACAACGTCAAAAGGGCTGATAGAACCGCTAATAAGCTATTTGATACTAACGAAAATTGCATAGGTATACTGAAATATAAAAGAGTCAATATCTCGAAAAATAAGCCATTTGTTGGGCCATATTTGTTTAATCTGATAGCCAATCAGCTGTTATATCAGCCTGACGTTGGTTTTAGTCAGGTCTCAGAAGGATAATTATCAGTGATATTTATCGTGACTTTTAATGTATGATAATTATCGATTTGATAATAACCCAAAATTTGTAAAGGCGGAAGGCACAAAAAAAATATCGCGCATGAATTTTAACATTTGTAGTTGAACTATAATAGAAAAAAAAATCATACCGCGGATAATTATCCGATAATATCTGATAATTATCGCGATAAATATCAGAGATCATAACTATCTTGATAATTTCGAACCCTGGTTTTAGTGATACCCTGTATGTAACTTTTTTGCGGCCTTCGCTGAGAAAGATACTATTGGACGTGACTATACTTAACACGTATTTAAGTGATAATTGAGTTGTAGTTTTTTTACGTTGTTGTTACTATTGATACATCAATTATCGGGGTGACATGTATTCACGGATGTTGTTTTCATTAATGGATTGACGTTATACCTATACATTAACATACTTACGTTCAAGGTGTAACAAACATAGTGATGATCCGTTTAAGGGTATAATTGGTGTTGTATTCTAATTATGAAAAAAAAAAAACCGGCCAAGTGCGAGTCGGACTCGCGCACCGAGGGTTCCGTACAAACCTATAACAAGCAAAAGTTGTAGTATGTTTATTACTAATTTCAATTTAATACCTCTACGCGTTTACGAGGAAAAAGTTAGTAAGTTTAAAATTTAAAAAAATATTTTTTGTATAATTTTACTTAAAATGTCTACTTTTCGTAATTTTTCCTTTGTCTGTGCTATATGAAGTTTCATTGTGCCAAGTTTCAAGTTTCTGAGTTTACGGGAAGTACCCTTTAGGTTTTGAGTTTCTTGCTAGTACTCAGTTTCAAAATATGCGACTTAAATTGCTATTTCTTTTGATTGCGTTGACATAAAAGTTTGGTTTTGCTACATCTGAAAGGTCCTATAGTCCTGAGTATTTGACATGAATTTAAATTTACTACCTCCACGCGTTTACGAGAAAAAAGGTAGTAAGTTTAAAATTTAAAAAAATATTTTTTGTATGAATTTACTAAAAATGTCCACTTTTTGTAATTTTTCCATTGTCTATGCTATATGACGTTGCTTCGTGCCAAATTTCAAGTTTCTGAGTTCACGGGAAGTACCCCGTAGGTTTTGCGAGTGCCGAAAAACTCTAAAATTTGCAGCATCAACGACTGTATCTTTTGATTGCGTTGGCTTTTAAGTTTGATTTTTTTACAACTCCAAGGGACAATAGACTTGAGTATTTGATATAAATTTCTGCTTGATACCTCCACGCGTTCCTGAGAAAAATGGTCTTGACAGACAGACGGACAACAAAGTGATCCTATAAGGTTTCCGTTTTTTCCTTTCGAGGTACGGAACCCTAAAAAAAGTAAGAAAAAATTTTTTATGCGAAAACGAAATTGATTGTATGGAGGGTCGGCCGGCTGGGATGACGTGACCCATACAACAATTTTTTTTTCACTTCCTAATTTTTCTTAGTCCCAATACGATTGGTATTGTGCCCTTAAACAGATTATCACCATTTTTGTTAAATTCAAATTCAATACATTTATTTCGACCAACTAGGATCATAGTTAAGGTTAGTTACAATATCTTAGCCTAAAGTTAGTAAAAATTATAACCTAAATTAAAGCCTTGTTACATTTGTCATGATTTACCCCCTTATTCATAAACGTCTATTAAAGACGAGGCCTCTGATAATCGTTTGTCTCTTTCCGTCCAACCTATATGAGGGAAAGGGACAAACAATTATCAGCGATCTCTTAACTTTAGTGGGCGTTTATGAATAAGGGGGTTAGTTTCTAAATTTAGTCAAGTGTAACCGCTTTTAGCAAGTAAATTTACTATGAAAAAAGTTAGGATCCTAATTAGGATGCTAGTTAGGACACTAAAAAAAGTAAAGTGTAACAGGGCTTTTACACCTTGTATAATAAGGTACACGTACTAGTGCTCGTCCCGAACAATAGTTGACACCCTGGCTGTCACCTTAATTGCGAATGAGTTAAGAGGGCGTCGTACAAAATCAGCAAAAACAGCTGTCACTGTTTAGGTTCTGGAGTTCACAATTCTTTACAAAAATCTATATTTTATATGTTATTGTCATTACAAAGACTGTGTTTACAATTTAAAGTAATTAGTACTCGATTATCATTTGTAGTTTACTCAATACAACGAAGTAAAGTTGTTCAAAAACAGAGAAAAACGTTTGTAGGGTTTAGGGAAAACATGAATTAAAAATGGGTCTCTATCGGTTCCCATAAATTTTTACTTCCGTTTTTTTCAGTCCATAACGTTTTCCATCATAATTTTTATTAATCATATTGTCAATACATAGTCATAAAATTTTAGAATCTAAATTGTTGGTCCGATATTTGCAGATCATCATTATTGTTAGTCATAAAATCTGTTACTCATAATATTCAAAGTCCAGATGGTATCTACTACATAATGTTGAAGGCAATAAATTTGCTTATAATAATTGTTTTAAGTTCTTTAATCACATATTATAATGATAACTAGGGGTGTATATTGGTTTCCACAAATTTTAAGTTCCGATTTTTTATAGTCCATAACGTTAGCCATCATTAGATATTAAGATCATCAGATAAGATAATCAGAATCGTTTTCTTGGGGGTCGCAGTTCTAACCTAACCTAACCCACTTCTGGCAACAGTTCGTTTTCTTGGGGGTCGCAGTTCTAACCTAACCTAACCCACTTCTGACAACAGTTTGTTTTCTTGGGGGTCGCAGTTCTAACCTAACCTAACCCACTTCTGGCAACAGTTCGTTTTTTTGGGGGTCGCAGTTCTAAATTCTAACCTAATCTAACCCACTTTTGGCAACAGTTCGTTTTCTTGGGGTCGCAGTTCTAACCTAACCTAACCCACTTCTGGCAAATTATGACTATTGATGTTTATGTCCATAAATCATAAAATCATAATGGATATCATTTTATGACTATCGAAATTCGAAACAATAAGTTTATGGGAAACAAAGGGATGACATTAAAACGATATGATTAACGACTATTAGTCCGATAAAATATATGCCTTAAAATATTTCTGAATAATTATTTATAGACCTTCGAATGTTATACTCATCAATTTTATGCCTTTTGCGATTATAGTGTTTAATATTATAGATCTTTATTAATTAGAAATAAGAAACGTTATGCTTTACAACAATTATGACTATTGATGTTTATGCCCATAAATTATATGGATATCAATTTCTGACTATCGAAATTCGAAACAATAAGTTTATGGGAAACAAAGGGATCCCATTAAAAATACATAAGTACGATAATTTAATGGTTATAATATTTTGAAAACCAGATAAATGCAGTATGCACTAGAGAATTAGGGTTATTCATATTTTTATCACATTATAGATGACATGTACCAGGACTGTGACGATCACTGGAACGTGGCCTTCGCGTGAAAATATAAGGGTAATATTTTACATGTGTAATAATAACAATTGCGTAATTACTCTCTGCACTTAATGTTTTTTGCGAATTGAATATTTTATATATAGGATGGGGCCTGTAACTAAAGCAAAAAATTAAAACGTAGATTCTAGTCCTCAAACTAGACAACTTTTGTGTAGCAACTTTTTAAAATCATAAAGTTTTTAGATTGTTATTTTTTCAAACAAAGTAAATAGTATTTTCAATGTACTTAAAACTCCGTTTAATTGACATCGCCTGTCAGTCTAGTCACTCTACAGACATAATCAATTTCATAGTACATTGCGTGTTCGAATTAACTTTAAAATGTAATAAAATTCAAACCGCAAGTTTTTTTCAAAGTCGTCAAACAAACGTTGCGTAGTTTGAGAAGAATGTACATTTTAATTTTTTGCTTTAGTTACAGGCCCCACCGTGTATATATATGTACACGGTATATATATATAGGTATATATTTATTTAGTTATTTATTTATGAACGTGGTCTGATATTATATGTGTATAGTAATGTATATACAATAGATAATACACTCAGTCAAACACACCTTAACTAAAATCATTGCTACCGTTCGTTGTCGTTTCCGGTGCAAAAGTGCCCATAACGCTTGCAGCATTACCACGCTGGATAGCCATGGACAGTCTTTGCACCAGAAACGACTCGGAGCGGGGGTCCTCTCCCTTTTGCCGAAGTCGATGGCCTAAGTCTCATACAAATTTTTTCGCGTCCGCTCCCCAACAGCCCGCCGTTTCCACTGCGAAAGGGACAAAAACGTAACCCGCGCCCAAGGGAGCGTACTTCTGCCGCTTCACTGCCGCCTGAGCCTCGGCTGCCGCTCCAGCCGCGCGCGTCGTGCGAACGATATGAGAGGCGGCGAAGGTGCTGACACACGTAGCGTCCCACACCAAGCACCGCCCCCTCTCCCACGGCACCAAGGTCAATCCATCAGGCAGTTTGCCATCCGTGCGACTAAGGCCCGGAGGCTCAAGCACGGACGGAACGCCAGCCGACCTGAGGGCCCTCTGGACTATGTCGTTGAGGGCATGGTGACGCGGATGCCTACCAGTGCATCGCCGGCAACTCAGAGCGTGATGGCCGTCAGCCCCCACCATGGTACCGCAAATGCATATATGTGGTTGACATACTTCGCAGCCCAGGCGGAGAGCAACGGACACCCGCAATGAGTCACCGTCGAGTAGGGTACCCAACTGAGGAGAAGGTAACGCGTGCAGCCATGCCCCTGATTCTGACTGCGACACAGCCAGAAGTCTTGCGCGGTCCGCACCCACGGCATTCCCAATAAGCCCGTTCAGCATGGCATTGCGACCCACGTCATCCCACGCGCGCTGAACTTTGGGGTTTTCCGGAACGTTTGCCCCAGGATTAAGAGCCAAACCACTCCCTCAATGCATCGGCCTCATAGGGTAAGCTCGCCCTGTCGCCATCTAAGGATAAAATATTAGCAACAAGGTCTGCTACCCCATGGGCCGACGCTAAAAAGGCTGGCAAGCTTACGTCCTGTACACGACGCACACCGATACCCCCGTGCCGGACCGGCAAAGCCGCTTGCGTCCATTGGTCATCGTTGAGGGAGACGTTTACAAGTGACTCGATCGTGGCTTTAATGGTCTTGTCAAAAGAAACAATCTCGTCCGGAAACAACCAAACTGGGGCCGTACGCAACAGGTAAATTATCCTAGGGACGGCGAAACATTTCTGCATTAGGACCAGAGCTACGTGCGGACTATTTAATACCCTTAAGACATTCCCCGGCGAGCAGAAGGAGATCCCTGTGAGTCTGTAGCGCTTCCGGAACCGTGGACAGAAATATCGGAGCACCCAGTAAACAAAAAGAATTGGAGTCTAGCTCCTTTAGGCCCGGAAGTAAAGAAGAGAAAAAGGAGAAAAGACAAGAAGACTCCGGGCCACAGGGGAAAAACTCTCATTTCGAAGTATTTACCTCCAGCCCCAACTCCCTCAGACGCGGCAGCAGGACGAGCAAGTCTTGCTCCACTTCATCCGGTTTGCCTCCAATAGTACCATCGTTGAGGTACCAGATATTGAGGGGAGACTTGAGCTCAGTGATGATCTTGTGTATCGCGAGGCTGAAGGTAAGTGGTCCAAGAGGATCCCCCTGTTGGGCACCAACCTGAGAACTAATAAGTTTGGAACCATGAAAGAGATTGGAAGGAAGTTGATAAACTTGGTGAAGAAAAGGAAAAAGGGTCCAAGGTGTTAAACGCGTTTTTTAAATCTAGTTTAACAACTACGCTAGCTGAATTCGCAGGGTCCATTGCGAAAGCTCGAACGGCATGTATCGCCGCGTGAACCCCAAATGAGTTCCGAACCCTACCTGATATGGCTGAAGGTAGGTGGCCATCTCTCCTTTGACCGCACGGCACCCCAGTTTGGCCTCGAGACGACGAAGAGTACATCCCACAGCTATCGGTCTCACCCCACCCTCCCTCTTCTTTAACGCACAAAGTGTTGCCCCATATAAATAAGGACACACCTGGGGATTTAACTTCCCGCCAAGCAAAATGCAATGTATATTAATGTAATGTATATTATTACGTATGTAGTTTAAGTATTTGTATGGTACATGAATGTACCTAAATATTTATTAGTATTTATCTGCAGCTTTATGTGTTTTGGAACTTTTTATTTGTATCTTTTGGGCATAGTTTGTCTTTCACCATTTGTATTTAATCCTTTCTCATTTTCTCATGGGTTGGCTGGAAGGGATCCCTATCAGGGATAAGCTCGCCTTTGTGCATATCTTTTATATATGTTACTGTTGTTTTTTATGTTATACCTACTTGTTTATGTGCAATAAAGTGATACATACATACATTACTAATTAGACGTATAACAATTAGAAGATGCTTTAATGAATCAAATTATTTAAACCAATTAGGTATTTACATTTAAATTTCTTTACAACAAAATTTTGATTGGCGCTTTGTTTTTTCATACATCTACAATCTTTTGATACTGCTGTCACTGACAAGGCCACGCACGGGGGCTAGCAGCACCGCATTATCGTGTAGCCCTACCCCTCCCCTGCTTCCAGGGACAAAGGAAATCTGGGAGACTTATCGTACTAGAAACCCGATTTATTAATCTTTAAAAAAAAAAATACGCCACCACTTTTTTTGCATTGCAGCATCCGCATTTCGTGTTCCCCCATTAAAGACGCGTCTAATTATATATATCTCATCTAGGAGACTTATCGAACTAGGTTCAGTGTCGAGGGCTCTCCTACTAATAGTGATCAATCTTATTAATTAGTTCATCGACTGTGTATTTCTTTGGTCATCGATTCATTAATACCCAAATTAATAGTGTTTATTGGTAAATCCATCAACCTTCATTTATTGGTCAGTCTTATAATATCTTTTCTAATAACTACTAGAGAATCGCTTGACACGGTCCGTCGCCATTGTTTCTTTCATAAATTCATAATCCCGTTTTTCCCGTGATTGTGCAGCCTTTCTGATAATTAAATCGTAATTAATGTAAGAATCTTCGCAGATTATCGCAGATGCTCAAGTATCTATTATACGTGATTACTATTCTTTGTAGTATACAGGGTGTAACCACAGATTTAAAATGGCGTGGGTGTAACAGAAATGCTAGTGATTCGTTTAAGAGTCCGGTAATAGTAGTTTATGTAACTGTTACGTAATAAGGGTCCTTAAAACATGAGTGTGGTTTTATGAAACGAGCCGCAGGTGAGTTTCATAATAAGATCACACGAGTGTTTTATACACTGCTACGTACAGTTGTATACACTGCTTTACCTACACTCATATTATTTATTCTAAATGCCGTATTCGGAAACCATAGAATGGCCGCCATTGCACCACCATGGCCAACTCGATTGTGCCGGCGGTCGGGGAGGCACGTGTCGGGCTGTCGGCGGCCGCGCGGGAGCGTGCAGGTGTACATTATGTTATCAAAACTCATAACACATCAATAGTTGAGCATGTAAAGTTAAAATTAGGTTACTGCCACAGATAAAAAGCTTATCATAGTAAAATCGGTCGTGGTAATGCTAGCCATTGCCTACCGTTTTCGAACACGTTTTAGAGAACTTACAATATGAGTGTGGATAAAGTTTTTTTCGATTTCGTTCAACTATTCGATACTATTTTACAGTAACTAATAAGACTACTTTTAGTTTGTATACGTATTTTGAAGGATAGTTCCTTTTTAAACTGTATAAGTCGAAGACTTTTTTGATTTTACGTCTCATTTATAAATAATTCACCTTAATCTAACAGCTGTTTTGCGATTTTTGCTTGGAGAGGTGAAAACAGAAAGATTTTTATTGATTAAAATGATGTTAAACAAGTATGTAAAATACATAAATACGTTGGAAAATGAGTCGTTTAAGGAATAAGTGGAACAGTTTTTTTCAGTTTCATACATTTATTTAAAGAAACTGTATGTTTACCTAGAACGATTTTAGGAAAAATCGCTGAAGTTTAGGTGGTATTTATAGGAAAGTATTAAAGTATTTCATAAAAAATAAAATGTAGAAATAAACTTCGCTTCATGCTTTAATCAGATAATTAAAAACATATTGGAGGGCATAACAAATAATAATAAAAAATCAACCGACAAAATTGCACAAATCAACGTCCTCACTAAACAAGCTCTGCAAGAATTGAGTTTTCGGGTATTAAATAATAAAAAATGTGTACCAAAAATATTTTTTTGCAATAACAATACTTTAAACTATCTTTTCTACGAATACACTTACTTTTACATAAAATGCGAAATTGAAAACTTCATGGATATCGCAGTTATTTTGTCAACATAATCAACAATCATTTAAGTTTTACCTTTTAAAACACTATTTTTCAATAATACTAACATTACTAACACAAATACACACCGTCGTTATTTGATCAATTATTAAAGAGCTACAGAGATTAGTAAAAATACCTAAATAACTTTCAAAGTTTGCAATTCGCCCCAACAAACGAACGGGAAACGTAAAAAACTACGAAGTAGGTCTGTGGTTCTTATATTTTTTCTTTTTTAAAGTTTTTTTTTCTAAAAACGCTGCGTTTATTTAGGTTTCTTAGGTTGGCAGTAATTTATTTTATATTAATAGCCGTGTTTGCACGCGATTACGCGATACTATTTTGGCGCTTTTATAGAACAAGTGTTATTTTGGGGAATAGACTAGATAGACTTTTCATCGAGTATATTATCTATGTTCTTATAAAGGTGTTGACGAATGTATAAATGACAGATAAAAGTACAGGAGTAGAAAAATAATAAAAAATGTGTACCAAAAATATTTTTTTGCAATAACAATACTTTAAACTATCTTATCAAATAGATTTCATGTGCGTTATTTCATTATTAGCGATTTTCGTTTTCAAATCGTTACCGGACTCTTAAAGGCATAATTGGTATTGTACTCTAATTACCTATGAAAAACCTAAGAAAAAAGAAATTCACGCCAATTTTTTTTTTGTATGGAGCGTTGGGCGGCTGGGACAACGTGTCCCCATACAAAGAATTTTATTTGCGTCGAAAAAAAATTTCTCCTAATTTCTCTTAGTCGAAATAGGATACTAATTATTTCAACGGCCTCCTAGCCCAGTCGGTAGTGACCCTGCCTACAAAGCAGGAGGTCCCGGGTTCGAATCCTGGTCAGGGCATTTATTTGTGTGTTTATCACGGATATTTGTTCCTGAGTTATGGATGTTTTCTATTTACTTAAGTATTTATCTATATTTATCTATTATATATATCGTCGTCTAGTACCCATAACACAAGCCTTATTGGGCTTACTGTGGGACTAGGTCGATTTGTGTAAGATTGTCCTATAATATTTATTTATTAAAAAAAAGAAATATGCCCAACAAATCACCAGTATTTTTCATACATAATCATAATCATAATATCATTTATTGTCCTGTATGATTGACGAGTAATAGTGAAGGTCCCTACTCATAGCGTTGTGTTCCTGCTGGTGAGTAAGGTTGCCAAAGAGCTCAAAGAGGACCCAGTGTATTGACGATGAGGGACCCTCTTGTTCCTTTAGCCGTCAACACAGTGAATATTTCTTTTTGTAAAGGGTCGGCAACGCACATTGACACCTCTGGAGTTGCAGGCGTGCATAGGCTAAGGTAGCTGCTTACCATCAGGCGGGACGTATACTTGTTTGCTACCGTCGTAATATAAAAAAAAATGTCGCCATAATTTAATGCCCACATCATTATAATACGCCCATCTTAAAATCAATTCAATATCTCCGCCGAAAATGATTAAGCACCAAAAAACTGTATTAGTGCATTTACTGCACAAATTAATAAATAGTTAAGTACCTAACTCAATCAATAGGTACTTAAGTACTTAACAAAAAATATTTGATGAGAACAGATATTATAATTATGTGGTTACTAATCAAAATGTTGGTGTAAAGAAATATAAATGTAAATAATTGGTTTGAATAATTTGATTCACTAGCCTCTTCGCCCGCGTACTATAAGTACTCAAAAAGGATACGATTATTACTTATGTTGATTTTCAGACTTTGTGACCACATTTGCCCCTTTTAGGGGTTGAATTTTCAAAATACCTGAAACACGTGTTTACTCATTTATCGTTAGGAATACTCCTATGAAGTTTCGAATTAAATAGTCTAACAAATCTTGATTCGCCATACAAACTTTGGACCCCCATTTTACCCCCTTAGGGGGTGAATTTTGAAAAATCCTTTCTTAGTACATCCCTAGACCTTATAAGGAACCTACGTGCCAAATTCGGAATATCTAGAACCATCGTCAGTCAGTCAATCAGTCAGTCAGTCAATCAGTCAGTCAGTCAGTCAGTCAGTTTCTTCTTTTATATATTTAGATTAAAACAACTTCTAATTGTTATACACCTTATTAAGTAATCACGCAATTGCTATTATTACACCAGTAAAATATTAATCTTATACTTTCATGCGCTTCTACACCCAAGATTAAGATGGGACATGTTCTATACATATAGTAATCGTAATCGGTCGATTCTATATTCGTATGCTTGTTTGCCACCGTCGTAGTATAAAAAAAAGTAGGCACCTAAGTATAGCAAACTCCAGTTTAGTCTAGATTTTAGTAGTCTCCTTGAATCTACTACTTACATGAGAATTTTACCAATTGTGACGATGACGCTTTATTAGGGAAGTGCTAAATTGTATAAATAAACTTGCCTTTCCGCGATATTTTATGTTTGACTTAGCAGTTACCGCGAGGCGATTTTTGCTGAGTCCATGTACTTATCTACTTAGTTGTATTTTATCCAACTACAGCTAAAACAACGGGTAATGATTTAAGGAATTTAAAGATGCCACAAGTATTCGGCTGATATTTAAATACCTAACTATTACACCAATAAAGAAACTCCGGAAAGAACCCTAATGGTCTAAGAGCTGATAATGAGAGCCATAAAACCCATCTTAATAAGATTGCAATACTGTCCTTTTTGCTAGATCCGGGCATCTGGCAGCTTTTAATGGGTGGATGTCAGAGTGACAGACTAAGCAAAATTTTTGAATTGGAAAAAAGTACAAATACAAATAATTTGTTGAAAAGTATAGTACAGTGTTTGCAGTGTAATACCAAAATAGGTAAAAACGGCCGAAGTTATCTTATTTATAGAGGACGGGGCCTATATTTTAACATTATAACAAAAAACATTGCGTAATATTTCGGAAACAGAAACAGTAGGCGACAAACTATGAAATACATACAACAAAACCACGTATACGTTTTGGACTACTGTCTCCCATCAGAAAGTTTTGGCAATGATATGATCTAATTATATAGAAAATTTTACATAATACTGCATCAAAACCTAGGATTAATCCTAGGAATCTAGGATTTGTATTCTTAAAGTGGTTTGCATTCTTTGACATCCACCACTTTACAGCTGCCAGATGTCCGGTTCTAGAATTAAGCATAGTAAAGCAAACTAACGAGAGGGGTTTCGTCACTCATTATTCTGTCATATCTGACGTGGCTAGCTCTCCGTCTATAAGCAGCTATTTTATTTTATTTTTAAAATGTTGTTATGGTCTAAGAGCTGGCCACGTCAGATGTGACACAATAATGAGAGCAATGAAACCTGTCTAGTTAGACTGCTTTACCATCCTTATTGCTAGATCCGGGCATCTGGCAGCTTTTAATGGGTGGATGTCAGAGTGACAGACCAACAAAGTTTTTAAGTTGGAAAAAAGTAATACCAAAATAGGTAAAAAATGCCAAAGTTGTGTAATTTATAGAGGACAGGGCCTATATTTTAACATTAGATTAAAAACCATTGTATATTATTGCGGAAACAAAAACAGTAGGCGACTAACTAAAAATTGCATTTTACATCATTTGGCACTACTTTCCCCCAACAAAACCTTCTGGATATGATATAACCTAATTAATTACATAATTTCCCATAATATTTCATTAAACGCAGAACTCTAGGATTTGTTTTCTTCAAGTTATTCGCATTCTTTGACCTCCACCACTTTACAGCTGCCAGATGTCCGGATCTAGAAATAAGCATAGTATAGCAAACTAACTACATGGGTTTCGTTGCTCTCATTATTGTGTCATATCTGACGTGGCCAGCTCTCCGTCTATTATATTCATTCATAACTTAGTTATTAAATGTAACTTAGTACTTAAGGGGCTGACAACAGCTAAATTCCATCCCTATCTTTTTCAGCGCGAGTGAAAGAGAAACACTGTGTTACGATTAGTATAGGAGCTCATTGCAAATTTCGCAAAAAATGAATTTAAAAAAAACTACGCATTAATTGAGAAATATAAAATAATGAAGTTTTTAGTATTAGTGTGGTCCTTAATTACATAATTACAGACGTATAAGTCAAGAAACTAAAGACATACTAAAGCTAATTTTAAAATGTAACTTCGGAATTATTTTTCATTGTGTATCGGAATTAACAAAGTTCTTCTAAATATAATTAATATTGTAAAAAGAGTGCTAAAAGAGTAACTAACTTGGCAGCTGCACTGTCCCATTTGGACCTCGCAGCACTCACTGGATTTTTTAAATCATCTGCTTTCCCACTACTACTACCCCAGGGAAGACATACCTATATATATCCAGTGACATGTAGCCATACGATTAAAAACAAAACATATCTTTTTTTACTTTCCCAAAGTTTAAGTAAAGTCAATTTGAAGGTTATCGGGTGTTATCACTCAGCCTCAGTGATGTAACTATTTTATTTGATTTTGTAACTTAGTTCTTAACTGTAACTGGTTCTTGACACATCCTGTAATTTGTTATGCAATTAACTTATTATTATTTCTAATTACTTTCCTAAATTTTTCTCCATTAAAACTATTTAACTTTTTCTAATTTAGATGTTTATATTAAACTATGTCTTACTTATATGTTCTCGTTCTTGTGTGTTGTGGTTCTTCGCAATCATTTCGCAACACGAATCCGGAACAAACGCACAGTTGACATAATTCTATCCCAATTATCATCATTACATTGTAATAAAAGGCTATAAGAATTCTCACGAGACTAGAGCACCTAGTGGTTCTGTACAGAGCAGAGCCGGATTAGCCTTTAGGCAGAGTAGGCAACTGCCTAGGGGCCCCGCATCGGCCAGGGGCCCCGCGTGCTCAGGAAAAAAATATTTCATAGTGAAAATTATATTGGAAAATTTGTATATATTGGCTAGGGGCCCCGCATGTGCACAGAGGAAAATGAAAATGTTTCATAGAGTAGTAGAGAGATATTAAATTGGAAAATTTGTAATTATGGGCCTCGCGTGGGCAAAGAATATATTTAAATTTTTTCATAGAATTAAATATACCTTAGCGACTGACTTAATATATTGACACAATTTTTTTTATGTATAACTTTTGCTAAAAAGGGGCCCCAAAAATTGCATTTCCTAGGGGCCCCTGAGTGCTTTATCCGGCTCTGGTTCTGTAAGCTGTAATCTTGTTAGTAGTTATCTCTGTTATACTTATTTAATTATTTTATATTATTAATTGCCTGTTCCACAACACAATGACCAAGTAAAGTATTGGATAGCTATATGTAACAAATAAATGAACTGCAAGATAAATCTACCTGCAAAACTTAGCACTGTGATACGCCAACGTTGACTTTATTCGTCAGAGTGGCAAGTAGCTTATTCAGGACTTTACTTGGACATTGTGAAACAGGCCCTTAGTGATTTGTTATTGTGTCATGCTCCACCACTGTGGCCCCGGCGGAAGACCAGCGCTGGCCTCCCAGGCTAGCACCATGCTGAGTCGGGACCATTTCGTGGCAACCATGTTCATGCCTTAATTATAATTTAGTTATTATCATATCACATACAAGATATCTCTATACTCCGCTTAGCGCGTTATTTCTTTGAAACCTAAGCTGCTAAAAAGAAGGGGTGCGGGAGGGGAACACGCAATGCTAGACAGGGAACGCCCGATTCTACCGTGGGGTGTAAGAGAGAGCCAGACATTAATGGTTGTCATGGAGACGTACTATGTTTACTGTCACTTCCAATATTTAGTGTCTCACTATAGAGTGAAATGACTTCGAGCGTGGCAGCGGGGGTCGCCCGGCTATGGGGGCCTTGTGTTAATTAATCTATGATTATTTTTATTATCCTTTAAATTCTTTGATTAATTATCTTTGTTTGCATGTTGTTGTTGTTGCGACCCCCACTTATAAGTATTATGTCATCATCATCATCCTCCTAGGGTTTGTCCCGGCTTTTTGCCACGGCTCAAGCCTGGGGTCAGCTTGACTACCTAATAACAAGAATTGGCGTAGGTACTAGTTTTACGGACATCCGTACGGACCGGCATCGCTTCATGGTAAGTATTCCACATATACCCACGAAGCCTGCTTCAACATTCCTTATGCGAACTGCCAAGGAGTGGAACGGCCTGCCCGAGTCTGTGTTTCCACTTGAGTACAATTTGGGTCTCTTCAAAGCGAGAGTACATAAGTTTTCTCATAGGTAAGCGTGCTTCACCGTAGACCGCATCATCACTTACCATCAGGTGAGATCGCGGTCAAACGTCTGCCTATTCTCCATAAAAAAAACACGATTTTTTTGAAAAAAACTTGTATCATATCATACTCCAGGAGCCGAGTACTAGCTGTAAAAATATTTGTATATAATTTGTTAGCACTTTATACTCCTATTCAAAACTGGCATTGTATATATTATTGATACGTACTTTATGAACTATTGTTCTTTTTATTATTATTAATTAATTTTGACATTGTATAAATTGTTATTTTATTCCTTTAATATTTTTTTTGACATTGATAATTACATTTTTTTGTTAGATAACTAGCAACATCAAATACTTATGGCCTGTTTCACAATCTCCAGTTAAAGCATATCTATCAGATAAATGTTTGCTGTCCTTTTCTTTTATATGACTGGAAAAAAGGATAGCAATAATTTTAACTGGCAGATAAGTCTATCTGGAGATTGTGAAACAGGCCCTTAATGTACTAATTATAATAAAGTTTCTGACGATCACTATACGATAAGTAAAGCCTGTGTACTCTTACGTTATGTATGAAAATTGTATTTAAGAGATAATAAAACTAAACTAAACTAAATTACTCGTATATCCTTAGAGAATTCAACCCCGAGTAGCCATGTATACAAAAAAAGTCTGCCGATTTTTGCGGGGGAGGGGAACGTCAAATGTATGGCTATTCGTACGTAACGTACAAATAGCCACGTCAGATAAACGTCAGTTACGTAATATTATTGAGCTTACCGTGGGACTTGGTTGATTTGTGTAAGATTGTCCCATAATATTTATTAATACTCGTATTAATATGTACAACAAACGTGACGGACGGCACGTGAGGCAGCGTGTGTACCTACAGAATAAGGTCATATTTGACAAGTGTCGATGATTCGTGACATTACTAGTCATATACAAGATATCTCTATACTCCGCTTAGCGCGTTATTTCTTTAAAACCTAAGCTGCCAAAAAGAAGGGGTGCATGCGGGAGCGGAACTCGCAATGCTAGATAGGGAACGCGCCATTGTTCCGTGGGGCGTAAGAGAGAGTCAGACATTAATGGTTGCCATGGAGACGTACTAAGTTTACTGTCACTTACAATAAATTAGTGTCTCACTATAGGGTGAAATTACTTCGAGCGTGGCAGCGGGGGTCGCCCGGCTATGCGGGGTCTTGGGTTATTAGTCTAAGTCTATGTTGCTAGTACAGTCAGCTGCAGCTGAAGCGGGTGAGGTGTTCTAAATGGCCTTCACACGCTCTCATTCTCTTGACAATAAGGTCGTGTGCAGTTCATTTTGAACACGTCACCCGCTTACCTACTTCTGCGGTTGCCTGTACCATCTTCATGCGCTAAAGTACTTACCCAAAAGTTATCTGGAAGAGATTGCTCGTTACAAATAAGACTGTTGTTTACCACTTCTTTTATTTTCATTTTAAATTCATTATACTTAATAATTATTTATACATCTATGTACATTGGTTACTTGGTTGCAAAGAAAGATCTCTATCTCTATCTCTAAATATACAACAGTACAATACAATACAAATATACAATACAGATTAAAAGTAGAGGCAGTCCACAGGCTATCTTATCGCTAGAGAGCGATCTCTTCCAGACAACCTTGGGGTAGCGGAAATGTAGTCGAAAATTATCGTATGAGTAGGTGCAAGGCAAAAGAAACGGTGAAAATTCAGTAAACAATAACAAATAACATAATATACAATAGCTTAATTATACATATACATAGGTACACAAATAAAATAATCAATAAACATACATATACTACATACACAGAGATAAATAAAATAATAAAAATACAGTCAGGAAACATTTGTTGTAGTTATCGATATTTTGTATCGGAAGTCGATATATGAGAACTCACAATGACAATTTAAAAGTGTCACGACAATTCCAGTCTATGCTTAATTTGTATTAAATAGGAGATAACACGGATCTACTGGTAACCCCTTATAGCATTCAACCAACCGGAGCGGCCATTGACAGGCGTTCACGTCTGCCGAAAACATATGACCGGCGGTCATGTATGGAGTATGGACTGACGTTTATCTGTGGCTATTTATACGCTACGTACAAATTTTGCTGGTCTGCCACTCTTAACCCAACTCATGTAAAGCTGCCAGATGCCCGGATCAAGGAATAAGGATAGTATAGCCAACTAACTAGATGGGTTTCGTTACTCTCATTATTGTGTTCTGACGTAGGCAGCTCTTAGTCTATAATTTATTTATCTGAATAGCTGCGAAATGCAAGGATCTAGCAATAAGGTATAGCAAACTAGACAAATTGCGTTGCTCTCAAAATTGTGTTGCATTTTCCGGGGCTCTTCATTACATTACATAATACTATGTAATGTACCTAGTTGGTTACTAAGTTCTGTTACCAGATTTCTGACTAATAAAATATAAAATAATTTTTTTAAGTAATTATTTAATAGCCTAATTTGTAATGAACATGATATGGTATAATAATATACAAATCAGATGGGAAATTTATTGAAAATCCTTGTAAAGCAAAGATTGCCTGAAGACGCAAACACGCGGTAGGTAAATTTAAGAAAATTACACTTTACAAAAGTGCCCCAAATAAATATTGCAACTTTGTTTATAAGGTTCCATTGCTTGTTTGTATTAAGAAACCTGTTTATTAGACCCACAGATATTCCCATTTGAAACATTGCCTATTTTTAAGTTTTTTACTAAAGACATAGATTTAGACTGCTATGGAACAAGCAGACTTGCAACGTATAGCCTAGATTTTATCGGATAAACCCACGTAAACTATACATATCCCAAATTGAAGCTAAAGAATATAGCTATCGAACTGTGCAAGACTCATGCGTCTTAAACGTGATTAAAAATAAATAGGATTTAAAATCAACATGAACAAGGAGTGTAATTTTGACGTATATTTTTAACGCCTTTTTCCGAGTGTTATAAAGAATTCTGAAAAACTGCAACAATAATTTTCAATTCAATATATTGTAATATATTGACTATTAAATAAGCTTTTAAATGATGTATATAAATAATTCAAATGTTTCTACCTATTCCTATTTATTTACTGAAAACTCTAGTAACAGAACTTAGTATTAACCGACTAGGTAATGAAAACAAAGTCGCTTTCCGCATTCTGTCCCTATGTATGCTTAGATCTTTAAAACTACGCAACATATTTTTTTAATAGATAGAGTGATTCAAGAGGAAGGTTTATGTGTATAATACATGCATAATATAGTAGAGAAACACTGATAATTTTAGAGGTTTCTAATGTGATGTCGTAAATAAACATATTTTTTTGCGCTGAAATTGCAAACGCTGGCTGAACCCTACGAGATAGATCAAAATAATGTACTACAGTATTGTACACCTTAAAAATATCTACAAAAAGGTCGCTAGTATTTTATTGGGTATATGACCACATACAGACCACAAACAGTACCTATTTACAGTAAAGTCAATGTCGCGTTGTCGACCTCGGAACCGCGTAAACTAACAAACCGACACATTACAATTGCATGAAGAGCTTGGGCGGCACGAAGCCACGGGCGAAACCGTATGAATAACTAGTACACTTCTTCTTCTTCTTCTCCTTCTTCTTCTTCTTCTTCTTCTTCTTCATTCCCTGTTCCCGTTATTTGGGGTGGGGTCTCCTCACTCTTCGGCGCCACGTTACTCTGTCTTGGGTCGTCTCTTTTGACATCTGAGATCGTTTGAGGTCCCTTTCTATGTTTGACCACCAGGTCAATGGTCGAAGGCCTGGCCCTCTCTTCATTTCCGACTGTATAGTTAATAAAACCATTTTAAATTAGTGTTGTGAAATTGTCGAAAGGGCATCTGCGTGCTGGCTTCGGCTTCGCATATACTCAGATAGAATTAGCTTTCTGGCCCAGAAAATTCCTATTGACGGGATTTATTTTGTATAGATCAAAGTGTCAGGAATATCAATTCCAATAAAATTTATGAGGGAATATTGGGCGCTAAGGTGCCAAAAAAAATGGTAAAAATGGTAAAAACAAAACTGGTTTACTTATTGAATTTACAATATTTGCTAAAATCGTGTTTTTTTGCGAATTGCGGACGATCCTCTGCACCGATTTGGCTCTACCGGGGCTCATTCTCTTTGTTTTTTATTGCGCACATTTGTTACATTTAACTTTTTTCCGAGCTGTAGTTTTTCCTCTAGAACCGAAAAACTGGTTTTTACCATTTTTACCATTTTTTGGAACCTTAGCGCCCAATATTCACTTATAAATTTTATTCATATCAATTCCTGACACTGATCTATACAAAAAAAAAATCCCGTCCAATAGAAATTTTCTGTACTTTTTATGATTTTTCCGCTAATTCTATCTGAGTAATAGGCCTCCGAAAGACCGGGAACACCACTGTTCCGTGTACAGGAAAGACAAAAAGTATAGAAATAAAGGAAAAATGGAAAAAAACTGCCTCGGGTCTTGAACTGGAACCTTCGGTATACTGGCCCGCCACTCTAGAAACTGGTCTACCAAGGCTTGCTTAAGGCTAGGAGTTCAAATTTAGAATCGCAGGTTCGAGTCTTGCTGGAAGAAGTGCATTTTTCAATTTATTTGTGGTGTCTTTGGCAGACGTCTCTGCCGGGCCCTCCCTAGGCCCCCGGGGGATGCGTAAAGCATTTTCACACCGACAAAAAAAAAAGACGTCTCTGCTAGTTAATAGTGGAAGGTGTACCTACCTACGCAAAGAAAAACCGCAAATCGATGTACACAGTGTAATGTAGTTTAGCCGTTTAGCACCATTGATTTATACAAAAAGGGAGATATGGTACCAGGCGCTCGATTGTGTGCCATCAAATATAGGTTGCGGTACCTATATTGAATTAGTCGTGTGGCAGAGTCTCTCAGTCACACTTTGTGCAATGCGCAAAATATGGAGGTATCTCTTGCATACCCTTGTTAACTATATAGGTTTATCTCTTTTGCCCATGATGCACATACATTATAGCGGTGTGTAGCAAGTGTGTAGGTGCTGGAACACATTTTAGTTTTATTTACTATGAACGTCAGTTCATCTTCCTTTTTGTTTATATCTATGTTTAGCACACGCATACGCAGTTCTTAAATAAAAATCCCCACTTGGAGTGGCAGACGGTCCTCAGCCGACCGTTAAATGTCATTTAAATTTGAAATTTGATTAATTGAAATAAAATTAAAATTAAAATTAAATTAAAATTAAGTGAAAATTTAAAAGCAGAAAAAAATATCGACAAATTTTTAAAACAATTGAAACAGACATTACTAGAAAAATGCTATTATGACATAGATGATTTTTTTCAAAGACCAAGATATTTAATTGACATTGTTTAGTATAAATTATTTATTTGTATATATATACTTCTGTAAATATTGTAAATAGGATATGTTAATAGTTAAGCTCTAGTTTGTAAGTTTCTGCCATGCCCTTACAGGGTAATATGTGACATGTATTTTAATATGTAACATAAAAGCATGAATAAACGAATATGAATATGAATATGAAATTCCAACAACTTAAAAATGACTAATGCCACTTAAAGAGAGCGGAGTGCGGAGTCTTTTTTTTTGTAAATATGGGTTTTTTTTTTTCATAGACCTATCGCGTGTGGTTATTATATGACAGGGCTTTTTGATACGATTCTAAAAATATACCACATCATTAAATTTTGATACATTGTTTGGATAAGTTATCAAATGGACATACGATTATACGGCACTTAGGCCCTTTTTAAGAACATGTATTCAGGTCACGGCTGTTTGGACTAGATTAGGTGCTTTACTTCATAAATCCTTACATAACATTTTAGGTGTAAAACTTACAGTGATAATACTGATAAATAATAATACAGAGGTTTTTTTCTTTTCTTTTATGATCCGGTCAAATTACGTATTTTGAAAAACTAACGCCATCCCCACCCCCTCTTTGAGCACGAACGTCGCGGTTGACAGTTTACTTACTTAAATAAATAAATAAATAAATATTACGGGACAATCTTACACAGTTCGACCTAGTCCCACAGTTAAGCTCAATAATTACGAGTATGTAATTCTTTTAATATATCATAGACTTATTAATATATAATAGACTTATCTGCCAGTTAAAATTATTGCTAGCCTTTTCTCCATTCATATAAAATAAAAGGACAGCAAACATTTATCTGACAGATATGCTTTAACTGGAGATTGTGAAACAGGCCATTAATGTAATATATTGAATAGTAGTTATAGTTAATTAGTTATAAGCCATAATGCTTTAAAAATAATGTTAGTATGTAAATGCACGCTACATGCCCTCTGTAGCTATTTGTATGCCAACTACTAAATAGCGGAACATATACATATTTATACATTTAAGACCCTACTGTTGTACCTACCTGTTTTACAAATCAATAAATTATGAATAAGGCTTGGGTTGTGGAAATAAAATTAGGAAAATCCCCGCTTTGGCCGAGATTCGATCTCGCATCTCTGACACAGCGGTCTTCCGCTATACACATACTGTACGATGTCAAGCTCACATTCAGTCATTATCATTATAATATGTTACGGTATTTACATAAATATAATATGTTACGGTATTTACATAAATCTATCTATCTATATATATAAAAGAAGAAACTGACTGACTGACTGACTGACTGACTGACTGACTGATTGACTGACATATCAACGCACAGCCCAAACCGCTGGGTCTAGAGATTTCATATTTGGCACATAGGTTCCTTATAAGGTCTAGGGGAGCACTAAGAAAGGATTTTTCAAAATTCACCCCCTAAGGGGGTAAAATGGGGGTCCAAAGTTTGTATGGCGAAACAAGATTTGTTAGACTATTTTATTCGAAACTTCACAGAAGTATTCCTAACAATAAATGAGTGAACACGTGTTTCAGGTTTTTTTTTAATTCAACCCCCAAAAGGGGCAAATATGGTCACAAAGTCTGAAAATCAACATGGGTATCGTATCCTTTTTGATTACTTATAGTACGCGGGCGAAGCCGCGGGAAAAGGCTAGTATAATATGTAACGGTATTTACGGTTTCGGAGTACGGGACATCGCAGATAAACTACAAGAGAGACTGAGATGGTTTGGACACGTAAGAAGAAGACCTGATTACATCGGGAATGTTGCTCTGGATCTGAACAATGCTGGGTCGGAAGAGGTATACCGAAGACGAGATGGACAGATACCATAGCAAAAGACATGAGGGCCTGCGAAGTTTCAGTAGACGATACGTCCGATCGCGCGAAGTGGAGAGACAGAACGAGAAAAGCAGACCCCATAATCAGATGGGAATAATAATGCTTAGGAGAGAGAGAAAATTGTAACGGTATTTACCATGTAATATTAAAGTTTTTGAGCTGAAATATTTCGGTACAGTTGCATGCAACATCATCACGGAGTAACTAGGTGCTCAAAAATTATTATACAGTGTGTAAATTTTATACGGGCGTATATTGTAATGGCGATTAGTATTGGACCTAGGGAACCTATTTACATTTATTTCTTTATGAAAGTAAGAATTTTTTTTTCATACATAATAAATCAGCCCGCAATGAATTGCATCCATGACAATTAACTGACCGGTGCGTCATGTCAGTTATGTCAGTTTTAAATCAGTTGGATAGCATACATTGAAGCCCAGTAGGACTTTAAAAAATCATTACACATAATTAATAACACTTTAACAAAATGATTATACTATATGAGTCATATTGCTGGATACTATAGGTGGATAAAGTATACGCCCGTATAAAATTTACAAGCTGTATACATGGTAAATACCCCGTTACAAATAATAGCTCTATACATACACCGACAGAGTTACCAAACTAGGTAGTAGGTAGGTACTTGAAACGACGCAATTGCCTTTATTAAAAAAAACTTACGAAGGAGGATGTAAATACTAAGTGCGAATTTTCGCACCGTAACCTACGTTGTCCACTATTTATATTTCGAATTATTTTTAGCTTTTTGAATAAACTTGTAAATTAACTAAAAATACTTACAATTTATCACAATTTACCTCATAATTTTATTTATGCTTCAATCAAAACTAGCTAACCCGGCGAACTTCATACGGCCAAACCCATTTTTTTTATTTCTCCAATATATTAATAGTTATTCTGCTAGGGGCGAGATAAAACTAAAATATCAAACATCATTAAATCGGTTCAGCCGTTCTTGAGTTATAAATGGTGTAACCGACTCGACTCGACTTTGTCATATGTATATATAACAAAGTCGAATCGGTTACACCATTTATAACTCTATGACCATTATACATATATAAAACTGCTGTAAACAATACGATCGGGAAATGAAACTAATTCGCTGTGAAACATTTTCTAATTAACATCAGAGCTGACAGGTAAACAAATCAAGATGTCATCATACCATAGAGAATAATACGCTCTATGACTATAATGAACGGTTGCCATATAAATGAGAATAATAGCGCCGTCTTGACAATAATCATATATTTCTAGTCAGGCTTTATATATACATATATATATATATATATATATATACGAGTATATTGATCTTAGAGAATTCAACCAACCGGAGTCGTCATTGATAGGCGTTCCTCTCTGCCGAAAACATATGACCAGTGGTCATACACATGTTCCCCTCCCCCGCAAAAAATTTTTGTATAGAAAATGACAGACATGGCTACTCCTGGTTGAATTTTCTAAGAGCTGGCCACGTCAGATATGACACAATAATGAGAGCAATGAAACCTGTCTAGTTAGACTGCTTTACCATCCTTATTGCTAGATCCGGGCATCTGGCAGCTTTTAATGGGTGGAGGTCGGAGTGACAGACCAACAAAGTTTTTAAGTTGGAAAAAAGTAATACCAAAATAGATAAAAACTGCCAAAGTTGTGTCATTTATAGAGGACAGGGCTTTTATTTTAACATTAGATTAAAAACCATTGTCTTTTATTGCGTAAACAAAAACAGTAGGCGACTAACTAAAAATTGCATTATACATCATTTGGCACTACTTTGAAACTTCTGGATTTGATATAATCTAATTAATTACATAATTTCCTATAATATTGCATCAAACCCAGAACGCTAGGATTTCTTTTTTTCAAGTTATTTGCATTCTTTGACCTCCACCACTTTACAGCTGCCAGATGTCCGGATCTAGAAATAAGCATAGTGTAGCAAACTAACTAGAGGGGTTTCGTTGCTTTCATTATTGTGTCATATCTGACGTGGCCAGCTCTCCGTCTAGTAGTTACGTAGATATCGTCTACCTAACAAACATATACCTACCTCAATAAGCTACGTCATGAATAAATATCTTGAATCTATAGAGAGCGTAGATTTTACTAATGAGGGTTTCCGCGATCGAGTTTTTCACTAGATGGCATCACCGTGGCGACAGGTCTCGCTGTCACAATCCACCAATCATGTTTAACCATATATTTTTTGATTGGTGGATTTTGACAGCTACTGGCCTACTGCCAAAAAGACCTGTCGTCACGGTGCTGCCATCTAGTGAAAATCTCAATCGCGGAAACCCTCATTGCTCACTAGTTTGGTAATCTAAGCATGTTTTGTTATTATTTTTCTCATCTAAGTGATTTATTGCTATTCTTTTGAGGAAATAAAGATCTTTAAACCGAAAATTAAGAAAAGTTTGTAAGAATTTCGATGTTTTTATGACTTATTTGCCTACAAACAAACTGGCTTCTCGCTATTAGCACGATTATCCGGGCAATGTCACGATCATCGGCACAAGTCAAACATTGCCTCACTCTGCACACGCGATGTCACGTGTGCTGGTCAAATAGGTCTTAAGACGGCATTTTTTTTGTGGATACTAGTTGAAAATAGGGTTTGCTGCGCTTTAATGCCGAAGTGATGCCTATTAGGAAAACACTTAATTAAAAATCTAATTCAATAATTAAGTACCTATAAATAATGTATTAATAAATAAGTATACATGTAATATTTTAAATATTATAAATAAATGACTATGACCATGACCTATATATGATGAATCATATATAGGTATGATATTTATTATAAATGATTATCAAAGGGCGGCTGACGAATGAAAAATGGTGACGAAAGCATAAGATGGATAAGAGTTTTATTAAATTTCGAGTATTATTTATGTTGAAAAAAAGATGCAGCTTTGTTATCTATATTCTTCTTCTTTCTGTGCCATATCCTATCGGATGTCGGCGATCATCATGCGAAAGTTTTCTCTGTTCATCGTTGTTCTGGAGAGAGTGACGGCGTCTTTCGTACCGGTCCAGTCCCTATTTTTTTTACTCCACGTTGTTCTAGGTCTTCTACTTCTTATTTGTTATATTATAAATCAATCATTACACTCAATCTCACTAATCAATACACTCACAGTGGTGAAGTTTCACTTTACGAATACACGCTAATTCTTACGCCTGTCGACGTAGAGGGGTCATTTTTCCTATAGAAGTGGATAGTGAACTATAAAATGAATGGACTGAAAATACCTAATAGAAAAATATGATTATTGACTACAACATTAAAATATATTTAAATTATATTTTTTGTGTTGACGATGAGGGACCTTCTTGTTCCTTTAGCCATCAACATAGTGAATCCTCCTTTTTGTAAAGGGTCGGCAACGCGCATGTGACTCCTTTGGAGTTGCAGGCGTCCATAGGTTACGGTAAATGCTTACCATCCCACCAAAAACATAAATGTAAAAAAGGAGAGCCAAGTTCAATACAAAAATTATGCTTGACTGTGGGCTTCGCCGCAAAAAGAATGGAGATCTAAATGAGTGCCAAGTTCTATGCAAAATCCAAATATGTATTTATAGGAACAAAATAACATATGAACAAGTATTAAACTCTATTTCTTTGCTTTATTGGATACCTATCACAATTGCTGTTATTCAAAAATGTGAGATCTTAAAGTAGGTTAGATTTGACTTGGCCAGTTTTCATTACATCAGTCATTTTATAAAGTTATTCAACATATACATATATATATTAATTCTGATAAATGCCCGAGCTCGCGGTTGACATTATATTGACATAGTTAGAAGACTTTGAAATTTTTAAACGATGCAAATTCGGTTTTGTATGAAAACATGTTAATGATAAATTATACCTACGTAATAACGACACCCCACACCGTGGGATAGGTACGAAAAAAAATCCATCTTCTCTTCGCATGTAGGGAGCCACCCGAATTTTTTTATATTTTTATTCTACCACATTCTATCCATAACCAATATATTATACACCTGCCAAATTACAGCTTTGTAATACTAAGAGTGTCTATGAAATAGTACGGACGGACGAAAGGAGGGATGGACGAACATACCGAAACTATAAGGGTTTTGTTTTTGCTATTTTGCCTACGGAACCCTAAAAAAGAAAATCAAAACATAAACGGCAACGAACAACAAAACGCCTATCGATCGCGTGAAGCGTTTTTCTGTTGCAGAGTTAATTTATACTCTGACGAAAGCAAGGCGGTTCCTTTTTACACCAACAAATATTTCAATTCATGTCCCGCATATCCTCGTCAATCCTTACTATTTCCACCGACCGAAGATGCGCTAGGAGGGGATTGAAAAAATGCAATACAAATTTAAATTCCCGCCCCGTCTCGTCTCGCCTCGCCTCGCCTCTCCTCTCCTAGCTTCGCCGGTGCAAAAATCAGATTTAATTTCTACCCTATAACGGAAGCAATAAGGTTCATTTTTACACAAACAAATATTTCAATTCAAGTCCCGCACATCCTCGTCAATCCTTACTATTTCCACCGAAGATCCGCTAGGCGGGGATTGAATATTTGCCATACTAATTTCAATTCTCGCCCCTCCACGCCCCGCCTCGCCTCGCCGGTGGAAAACCACCTTTAGACTGTGACTGTCTATATTATTTATAGTATCTGATAAAACGTTTCAATTTACTTTATACCTTAATTTATTGGTCTGTCGTTTACTTAATTCAATGATACCTTATGAATCTTGAAGCAAATCAAATTATTTTGTTAAATATTTTTTTTTTTATTTGCAATTTTTTTTTTTTTAAGTAGTTACACTACTACATAGGCTGCTATTTATATATCCGGAAACCGGGATTACAATCTTCTTAAATAGCATATTTGACCTCCATGGTAAAATTTGAACTTTTTTAAGTACTGGCCGGTATATTTTTTCTTTCTTATTAACGCTCGTGTTTTGTTTTTGACGGGTTTTAAATGTCATCTCGCAGCAAGAATGGAACTCACTCGTGAAAATATTCGTGCTATGATTTATTATGATTTTCGGCGTGGTTTAACGCAACAACAGTGCATAGATCAACTAACTTCAACTCTTGGTGATGAAGCCCCATCTAAAACTACTGTGTATCACTGGTTTAGTGAGTTCAATCGTGGACGTAGTATGCTTACGGACGAAGTTAAGGCAGGTCGCCCGAAATCGGTCGTTGTACAACAAAATATCGAGGCTGTGCGAAAACTTATAATGGACGACCGACATGTTACGTACCGCGAGATAGAGGCGACTCTGGGTATTTCTATGACCAGCATTAATAGCATATTACATAATTATTTGGCTGTAAAAAAAATTTGTTCGCGTTGGATACCCCACAACTTAACAAAAGAGCAAAAAGATGCTCGCGTCGAATGGTGCAATAAAATGTAAAAAAAAAATTTAACCGTGGTGACTCAAAAGCCGTTTATAACATCTATACAGGTGACGAATCCTGGATCTATGCATACGATCCCGAAACGAAGCAACAATCAACGGTATGGGTGTTTCAAAATGAGCCGAACCCTACGAAAGTTACTCGTGCAAAAAGTACATTGAAACAAATGGTGGCCTGCTTCTGCGGTATTAATGGCCAATATGGCCATGTAGCTACAGTGCCACTAGAAAACCGTAGAACGGTTAATTCAGAGTGGTACACGACCATTTGCCTACCGGAAGTATTTGAACAAATTCGTAAAACTAACCAGCGACGAAGAATCATTCTTCATCATGACAATGCCAGCTGTCATACGTCACGCGAAACAACTCTATTTTTGGAGGGTCAAAATGTGGAATTAACGGGTCATCCGCCGTACAGCCCTGACTTGGCACCCAACGATTTTTATTTATTTCCATATATAAAGAATAAATTACGCGGTCAACGATTTTCGACCGCTGAAGATGCTGTCTACGCATTCAAACAACACGTTATGGAGGTACCTCAGGCGGAGTGGCAGAAGTGCTTTAAAAATTGGTTCACGCGAATGCAAAAGTGCATAGATCATCAAGGGGAATACTTTGAAACACAATAAAACCATTTTCAGCCGTGTACGTTTGTTTGTTTTTTTGTTTCCGGATATATAAGTAGCAACCCTCGTATATATAAACTGAAAATAGATGTCATATACTTCAGAAAAAGTTACCAAACCCTCCGGTGTCCGAGGCCAGATCCGGTGTCCGGTGTTCAGCCGCGAAAGCTGAAGACGCCAGTTCATATCTGGCCTCGGACACCGGAGGGTTTAGTAACTTTTTCTGAAGTATATGACATCTATTTTCAATGATACCTTATTTTTAGGGTTCCGTATCCAAAAGGTAGAAACGGGACCCTATTACTAAGACTCTGCTGTCCGTCTGTCACCAGTCTGTATCTCATGAACCTTGATAGTTAGACAGTTGAAATTTTCACAGACGATGTATTTCTGTTGCCGCTATAACAACAAAGACTAAATAATATAATAAAATAAATATTTAAGGGGGCTCCCGTACAACAGACATGATTTTTACGGAAATACATTTCGATACTAGGTCGGAAAGGATGTCATTATTCCACGAGTTCCGAGACATTTTGCCACAAGCCACCAGCAATAGTATCTTCCCACACGAAGGCCGCAAAAATATGTGACACACTCTTATGGCCCTACAGATAAGAGCGTATTACATATTTTTGCGGCCTTCGTGTAGGAAGATACTATTGCCGGTAACGTACAGGTTTAGTACCTCGATTTAGTCATCCGAAACCTTCATAGATAAGTAACACATTTATGAGTAATGTAATCTTGGCAGTGACATGTTTATCTGTCTATCCAGTGACCACAAGCGCTGTAAAGTGCTCGAAACGTCGGGAGATTTAAATAACTCAATAACGGCTGAATCAATTTTATTCAATATAGTTTTCATTAAAATTATCAGGCCTCACATGCATGAATTTTTGGACCCACGGTTCAAAAGTTAGATGGGGGTATAGGGGGGACGCCCTTTTTTGAACTTTCAGAGCTTTTATTTACGAAACGATTAGTTTCATCCAAAAAATGTTTTAAATTACCACTATTATTTTTGAAATACCTATCCAATAATACCCAACACGATAGGGTAGGAGCAAAAAAAAATCACCCCCCCTACTTAATGTGTACGGGAGCGGGAGGTACCCCAATAAAAAATATTTTTACAGTTTTTGTTCTACCACTTTGTCGGCGTGATTAATGCGCATACTGAAACCAAATTCCAGCTTTCTAGTGCGAACGGTCACTGAGGCGGACAGACGGACATGTCGAAACTATAAAGGTTTCTAGTGGACTATGGAACCCTAAAAAAATAGTGCTTAACACGCGATTAATCCGTTTTAATTAAATACTTTATACTTACTTTGAAAACGTAACTTCAGAACTTCACTTCAACACTTCAGCACCGCACTCGTAATTTGCAAAAAAAGGTTGTCCTTTTATGAATAAAAACTGTAAGTTAAACTGAAAAGGAACCGTTTATTATTATTTCAAGATAGCTACAATGAAACTATTATTGGTTTTAACGTAACGAATTAGGTTTACGTAAGTTTAAGACGTTCGCGCGGACGGATAAAATTGACAGACTGATGCTTATCTCATACACACTGGAGATATATATTTAATGAGTCATATATGTGACGTTTCCAAGTCAACGGCACATCATTGTGGGTTGTCGATAAGGCGTTAGTGCCATAAAAATTTAACAAGAAACAAACTCTATTAACAATCGACGAATGTACCTTTGACTTGAAAATGTCACATATCAAGTCGTTACTTATGCCGTACTTTTACGTATGTATACATATCGCTGGCCCAATATTACAGGGGTCTATGTTACATTTTCAGGGTAGTTAAATTTAGACTAGGGTGGGTTGCACCACGCATAACTAACAAACTGATCAACGTTAAATATGGCGACGGAGCTGTCATCCCATAGAAAACTGTCAAACGTTTCATACAAGATTTTTTTAACGATGACGTTAACGTTAACAGACGGTTTGATGCAACCGGCCCTAAGGGTGGGTAACGATGACGTTAACAGACGGTAAAACATACAGGGTGACATCTGAAACGTGACCAGTTATATATTGTTCTAACTCAATAAACAACTACCAATTGATTGCATAAGTGCATTGTAATGTGCCTAAATTGAAGAATAAATATCTTTTTTTATTGCCCTGAGTCCTACTAAAATCAGGCATTTTTAATAATTTAAATTTTTACTTTTTGGCATTTATTTTTCTTTCAAAAGTGATAATCTTAGTGTAAACAGTTTTATAAGATATTTAAGGTAATTTTTTTTATTAAATCACATTTTATCCGGAATAAATGACAAAATTGGTATTAACGACAGCTCCATTTCAAAGAGGTAATTCAATTTACTTATTTAAATATTCTAATAAGTAGTTTCAATATCCCGAAAACCCATCAAATGAAAAATTACAAAAACATGTAAAAAAATTGTCTGAGTTTAGTAAAAGTCGGGGCATTCAACTGCTAGTTGTTTATGAGTTAGAAAAACATATTTTTATTTTTATTTTTTTTATTTTATTGATTAAATTAGTTGTACAGCATAACAGTAAAATTACTATGGCACTGCAAAACCACAGGATATAAGTGTATAAATACAACTAAAACAAATTATCCATAACACAAAATACATATATCGAACAATTAAGTAACACTAATATTGCACAGTAGAAAGTCGCACATCCATCTTTTCACAAAACCTCAAACATTCGTCACGCACCACACTCCATCTGCCGGCGAACAAATCACACTCAGGTGCTGATGCTAAGAGCCCGTTCAGATGGTACAAGGCGCGGACTAGAGGAGATTGCTTACGAAACATGGTACGAGAATACGGTACAGACAGCAAAGGATTGTCACAAGGACGTAGCTCAACTCTAGTCACATATAGACGTAATAATTGCGTTGCTAATTCTACACAATCAGACTCACCGCGCAGTATACTACAGGTAGTGGACAAAAGCGCAAAATTACGTCTTACCTCAAGGGAGTTAAAGTCCAAAACGCCCAGTAAGAATTTGGTTGGGTACAGGAAGGGATAGTACCCATACCTTTTCTTGTACAGGAATCGTAAAAATGTTTTCTGAACTCGTTCCAGTAATAAGATGTAAGACGCTTCATAGGGGTTCCAGACAATGCAACCAGACTCTAATTTACTTCTGACTAGAGCACTATAGAGTAGTGATATAGTTCCAATGTCATGAAAGTCTCTAGCAGTTCTGATGACGAAGCCTAGCCTTTTATAGCAGTCTCGCGTCAACGAATATAAGTGTTCGCGAAAGTTGAGATTGGTGTCAAGGATAACGCCAAGATCCCGGATAGTATCGACACGGGCTATTATTTCTGTGCCTAAGACATACTTGTAGTGGTATGGGATTCGTGCTTTAGTGAATGATATAACAGCGTATTTGGTTGTATTAAAAGCCAACCTATTTTTAATACTCCACTGAAAAATTCTGTCAACATCCTCCTGGAGAGAAGCAGTTAGATAACTCCTGGACACCGTAAATAATTTTCAAGTCAGCGGCATATAACTGATCACGTCTCAGATGTCACCCTGTATATAGAACCCTGTAATATTGGGCCAGCGATATGGATATGGAATTTCCGAATAGTAAAAGTTTTCATGACAACCTTCAAGTCCTATAGGCACTTGAAAATCTAGATGTTAGTAAGCACCTTGGCCGCCTTGATACATCTGTTAGAGATTGTATCTGGGGGCACCCAAGTCGAACAAAACAAACAACAATTCAGGCCATTTTCGACCCTCTCTAACTCTGGTGTGGATAATGCTAGAAGTCTGAAATATTAGTGGACAAGAGACCATAATACAAGGAAGATATATGTAGGAACGAATGTTGAAGCTGAGTGATAGATGACTGAATGAATTAGCAAAACCGATGATGAACAGGAACGGGAGAGTGAGCGGGGGAGATAGAGATAGCTAAGACGATCAAGGCGATAGGACGTACATTATAGAAATAAAATTAGCTCGTACATTATGTTTTTTGAAAATATTTGTTAACTTGGTGTGGGTAACAAAGTAAAAATACAGTTGTTTGGGAAAAGTGGTTTTATTGATGAAAACGCTACATACACATATTCCCAAAATCATTTAATTTTATCTTATAATTTAAGAATGATTGCAAATCAAAGTTGAGCGTCTCAGAAAACGTAGTGTAAGACGCCCTCTGGCCAGGTGGGATGACGATCTGCGATAGACTGCTGGCAGATGCTGGATGCGGCAAGCTGAAGACAGGGCGCTATGGCGCCTATGGCGCTCATTAGGGGAGGCCTATGTCCAGCAGTGGACTAATATAGGCTGATGATGATGATGAAAGTTGAGCGCTGGTAGCCTGGCGGTAAGATGTCAGACTTTCAATCCGGAGGTCTCGGGTTCAAACCCCGGCTCGTACCACTGAGTTTTTCGGAACTTACGTACATCGGTCATTTCATTTATTACACGGCTAGATTACGAACAATGGCAAAGTGCTCAACAATCCGGGTTCGTGCCTACCTACTATTTCGTGTAAATATTTTGCAAACTCGCCTGGTAATAATGGCACCTATACCTAGGGGGTCGTCCAGAAATCATGTGATCGTTAAGGGAGGGGGGGGGGGGGGGGGGTAAGAAAAATAACACGAATGATCACGATATTCAGAGAAGATATCGCGTGTATTTTTTCAAAGCGGGAAAGCAATATTACTAAAAAATAATCAGGTCAAATAATCCGCTTTATTTTTTAAAAATATTCATCGCACCAAGTTTAAAACACAATTATTACGTGATCTTGTGGCAGGGGGAGGGAGGGTTGCGTTAAAATCACCAAATATCACCAAGGTGGCAGGCGGCTAAAAAAAGTCAAATACGATCACATGGTTATTTCCAATGGTTTCCGCTTCCCAAAGGTTCTCTGGAAGAGATCGCTTTAGCGTTTTAGCGTTAGAAATTGTTTTACCTCTGATTATTCTGTTCGTAATTTGTATTTTATGTGTTTCTTTATTTTGAGGTGTGCAATAATAGTAGTTTATGTAACTGTTACATAATAAGGGTCCTTATTATACGAGTGTGGTTTTATGAAACGAGCCGCGGGCGAGTTTCATAATAAGAACACACGAGTGTTTTAAGGCCTAATTGTAATTATGTACAGTTGCATACACTGCTTTATCTACACTCATATTATATATCCTAAATGAAGTGTTCGGAACCATAGAATGCCCGCCATTGCACCGCCATGGCCAACTCGATTGTGTCGGCGGTCGCGCGGGCGCGTGCCGTTGGTCGGGAGGGACGACAGGATTTCCATTATGTTATCAAATTCGATGTTCGGAATTAGAAACTCATAATTTATCAATATATGAGCATGTAAAGTTAAAATTACGTTACTGCCACAGATAAAAAGCTTATCATATTTAGTAAAATCGGTTGTGGTGATGCTAGCCATTGCCTACCGTTTTTGAACACGTTTTAAAGGACTTACAATGTGAGTGTAGATAATAGTAGTTTATGTTTATGTTATGTTATGTTATGATTTCTGGACGACCCCTAATGGGTCAATGGCACCTCGAGGGAAACCAGTTCAGTCAAACTGGTCTAATTTGCTACACGTTCAGATGTACTCTTTGATTAATTAGACCCGTGTCGCAAAATATAACAATACAATACAATACAAATACTCTTTATTGCACACCTCAATAATATAGAAGAGTACAGTACACAGATTAAAAGTAGAGGCAGTCAACAGGCGGTCTTATCGCTAGAGACCTAACCTTAACCTTCCCAAGTAACACAGGAAGCATTATAACATATGAATAGTTAACTTATTTCGAACTTAAGGACCGTATAAACTCTTATATACGTTCACCGAGCAACTCGTCGCATTATATGATGCTTTGAGCTGTATAACGGTTATATAAAGGCATATCTAAATGCTTTTGTAAAGCCTTTAGCGTTAGTGCAGCAAACCACATGCAACTGTACAGCTTTCAGCTGTTTAAAAGCACTTAATTGCTTTAGGTTCTACAATAGCATTATATAATGCTTTAAGCTGTATAACGGTTGTATAATGGCATATGTAAATGTTTTTTTAAAGCCTTTAGTTTTAGTGCAGCGAACCAAAATGCAACTGTACAGCTGAACGCTGTACAGTTGCGTTTTGGTTTGCTACACTAATGCTTCGGTGTGGTTTAGTGCCTTAGGTTCTACAATAGCATACATAAATGCTTAATGCTGTTTATGAGCATGAATATTAGCCATTATAATGCCACGTAAATCCGGTATACAGCTTTCAGCTGTTTTTAGTGCTTTAGGGTACTACAATAGCATTATATGATGCTTTACGCTGTATAACGGTTGTATAATGGCATATTTAAATGCTTTTGTTTAGCCATTAGTTTTAGTGCAGCGAACCAAAATGCAACTGTACAGCATTCAGCTGTACAGTTGCGTTTTGGTTTGCTACACTAATGCTTCGGTGTGGTTTAGTGCCTTAGGTTCTACAATAGCATAAATAAATGCTTAATGCTGTTTAAGAGCATGAATATTAACCATTATAACGCCACGTAAATTCGCTATACAGCTTTTAGCTATTTTTAATGTATTTGGGTGTACAATAGCATTTATAAGTAGGTAATACATTCCTAATGCTGTATAATAGCAATAATATAAACCATTATAAAGCCAAGTAATTCACTATAAGGGGCTGTTCATAAATTACGTCATTTCAAATGGGGCGGGGGGTCTGGACATCGGATGACGTAGGAGGGGGGGGGGCGTCATTCCGAAGATCACATCATCTCTCGTATCTTTAAGAAGTGCTTCAATGTGTGAAAAAAGGAATGAAATTCGTGTTTCTATAAACTTTTAATGCTATAAAATATTATCTACTAAATAGTTTTTTATTTTACAATTAAGCTACAAACGCATTTTTTTTAATGACGTCACTTTATTGGGCAGGGGAGGGTTGGATTATTTTAGGGGGGGGGGGGTTAAAAATCATCAAAAATTGATGACGTAATTTATGAACAGCCCCTATACAGCTTTTAGCTGTTTTAGTGCCTTAGGGTCTACAATAGTAATTTTAAGTAGAATGTAATGCTTAATGTTGTTTAATAGCATAATTATTCACGTGTAATGCTGTAGGCATTAATAACCTTTTTTTAAGGGTCATTGAGCTGCTATTGGACTAAGAGCTAGCCACGTCAGATATGACACAATAATGAGAGCAACAAAACCCGTCTGGTTAGATTGCTATACTATTCTCATTGCTAGATCCTGGCATCTGGCAGTTTTTAATGGGTGGAGGTCACAGTGACAGACTAGCAAAATGTTTTAATTGGAAAATAGTAATACCAAACTAGGTAAAAACCGCCGAAGTTGTCTCAGTTATAAAGGACAGGGCCTATATTTTAAGGGGCTCCCTGGCGCCAACAACCTTAGATCTGTTTCCCTTAGTTTTCTAATGATTTATATAGCTGATCATATTATCAGTAACGGCTTTAAACAAGTAAATATAGTATCCTATATTTACTTCAATATTCATTGTCTTCGAGATATTTGACATCAAAGTCGAACCGGTTTAGGCTAAAAAAGTGGTTTTATGGTCATAAATTTTGTGTTAATTAGTTAAAAATTAAAATCTCTCAAATGCTAAAAGCATACAGATATGCTGTAAGACGGCCGTTATACTGCTTTGATGGACGCAATTTTGCATGGACGAAGACGGTACAAGAAACTGAATGAGTGACACGTCATATTTGTTTGCATCCTAACAAAATTTATAAAAGTTTTTGACTCTTTTACGTTATTATATCCTTCAAATATTACTGCGCAATGTAGTTTACTGTAAATGTGTATATAAGTTTCATTGAAAATTTTCACGCGCCTTTGATTTATTGTGGTTTTGCTATAAAATATTATAAAAAGATATGCGTCAAATAAACAAAACAATTGTGTAATCCTCGTATAGAACGAGTTTTGCATTATTAACATAATAGTGTTGGTTGAGCAGTCTTAAATTAAGTAATTTCATTATTATATAGGTATTTTCCTTGTATAAATAGGTCCGCATGATTTTATTTTTAGGTTATAAATTATTTACAAAATGGCTTTGGTCTATATAGACCGAGAGCTAGCCACGTCGGATATGACACAATAATGAGAGCAACCAAACCCCTCTAGTCAGTTTGGTATACTGTGCTTATTTCTAGATCTGGACATCTGGCAGCTTTAAAGTGGTGGAGGTCAAAGAATGCAAACCATTTCAAGAAATAAATCCTAGAGATCTGGGTTTCATGCAATATTATGAGAAACTATACAAATACTATACAATATTAAGATAAATTATACAAAAGTTTATGTTGGGAGAAAGTAGTGCCAAACGATGTATAATAAAATATAGTTCATAGTTTGTCGCTTACTGTTTTTGTTTCCGTAATAATCATACATCGGGGTTTTCGGTGCGGGAACGATTTGAGAAAGAGTAGAGATAAACAGATAGGTTGAGAGTTAGTCTGAGAAAATATCATATTATGCCTAATGAATAACTACCTCTCTGTGAATAGCTTACACACTATGATACGAGCTTTTTTTCTTAGAGGCATGTTTGTATTGACTATTATATACTTAGTATTTTAAAAATGCAATTGCATATCCGAAATTTATTAACTAGATCTACCTAAGACAAAGACACGGTATAATAAGTGTCAAATATTAATCTTGACGTCCGATATTTATGAACTATTTGATTAACTGAAGAGGTTGACAATGATCAGTCATTACATGAATTAATAAAAAAATACTTGAACAAAATCATAGGTATATGTACCTACAATATATATACATAATAGTCAGCTATTACATATAAATTGTATATACCTATGATTTTTTCGATCAATTAATTATTCATTAGGTAGAAACGTGCTAGAGTACATTCTGTTTTTTAAGTTAATGCCTACTCTTTGGCTAGTGTCAAACATTTCCGCACCGAAAACCCCTATGTATGGTAATAATACACAATATTTTTTGGTCTAACGTTTTTTTTTATCGATTTTTGACCAGTTTTGAGTCGTATTCCAACATATTCACTATAGATACAATTATAAGGCAAACGACTATCGGTTTTTGAATCTTTTATCTGTAGAGCCGGATCTTGAAATAAATGAGCCGTTATTTTTTTATGATATTTTTAAAATATGGTCTAAAAAAACACTTTTATCGATATTCGAATGGTGTAAAAAATCTTACATATACGTAATCTACATATTAGGGTTCCTCTTTGATGTCTCTAAAAACTGTAGAGAGATTTTAATTTTTAACTAATTAAAACAAAATTTATGAGCATAAAACCACTTTTTTAGCCTAAACCGGTTCGACTTTGATGTCAAATATCTCGAAGACAATGAATATTGAAGTAAATATAGGATACTATATTGTTTAAAGCCGTTACTGATAATATGATAAGCTATATAAATCATTAGAAAACTAAGGGAATCAGATCTAAGGTTGTTGGCGCCAGGGAGCCCCTTAAAATATAGGCCCTGTCATTTATAACTGAGACAACTTCGGCGGTTTTTACCTAGTTTGGTATTACTATTTTCCAATTAAAACATTTTGCTAGTCTGTGACCTCCACCCATTAAAAGCTGCCAGATGCCAGGATCTAGCAATAAGAATAGTATAGCAATCTAACCAGACGGGTTTTGCTGCTCTCATTATTGTGTCATAATCTGACGTGGCTAGCTCTTAGTCCAATAGCAGCTCAGTGACCCTTAAAAAATGCCTTATTTATGCCTACAGCGTTACACGTGAATAATTATGCTATTAAACAACATTAAGCATTTATTAATGCTATTGTAGAACCTAAGGCACTAAAACCGCTAAAAGCTGTATAGGGGCTGTTCATAAATTACGTCATCAATTTTTGATAATTTTTACCCCCCCCCCCCCTAAAATCATCCAACCCTCCCCCTGCCAAATAGAGTGACGTCATGAAAAAAAATGCGTTTTAAGCTTAATTGTAAAATAAAAAACTATTTAGTAGATAATATTTTATAGCATTAAAAGTTTATAGAAGCACGACTTTCATTCCTTTTTATACACATTGATGATGTGATCTTCGGAATGACCGCCCCCCCCTTCTACGTCATGCTACCATCATCCGATGTCCAGACCCCCCCCCCCCCCCCATTTGAAATGACGTAATTTATGAACAGCCCCTTATAGGGAATTACCTGGCTTTATAATGGTTTATATTATTGCTATTGTACTGCATTAGGAACGTATTACCTACTTATAAATGCTATTGTACACCCTAAGGCATTAAAAATAGCTGAAAGCTGTATAGCGAATTTACGTGGCATTATAATGGCTAATATTCATGCTCTTAAACAGCATTAAGCATTTATTTATGCTATTGTAGAACCTAAGGCACTAAACCAAACCGAAGCATTAGTGTAGCAAACCAAAACGCAACTGTACAGCATTCAGCTGTACAGTTGCATGTTGTTCGCTGCACTAAAACTAATGGCTAAACAAAAGCATTTACATATGCCATTATACAACCGTTATACAGCGTAAAGCATCATAAAATGCTATTGTAGAACCTAAAGCACTAAAAACAGCTGAAAGCTGTATACCGGATTTACGTGGCATTATAATGGCTAATATTCATGCTCATAAACAGCATTAAGCATTTATTTATGCTATTGTAGAACCTAAGGCACTAAACCACACCGTAGCATTAGTGTAGCAAACCAAAACGCAACTGTACAGCATTCAACTGTACAGTAGCATTTTGGTTCGCTGCACTGAAACTAAAGGCTTTAAAAAAGCCTTTATACATGCCATTATACAACCGTTATACATCTTAAAGCATTATATAATGCTATTGTAGAACCTAAAGCACTTAAGTGCTTTTAAACAGCCGAAAGCTGTACAGTTGCGTTGTGGTTTGCTGCACTAAAGCTAAAGGCTTTACAAAAGCATTTAGATATGCCATTATACAACCGTTATACAGCTCAAAGCATCATATAATGCGACAAGTTGCTCGGTGAACGTATATAAGAGTTTATACGGTCCTTAAGTTCGAAATAAGTTCACTATTCATATGTTATAATGCTTCCTGTGTTACTTGGGTGTACCTATGGAGGTACAATTAAAAAATTAGCGATCGTCTTTGTTTGTATTTCAAAGAATTATACTTATGGCAAATAAACGTGTTAACACCTCAGGGAACCTAATGTTCATTTGGTTTGGCTTAATCTGTTATAATATCGAGACTGTATTCTATATTTGCAATAATAAGTTGCACCCACGTTTTACCTCAATTTAATACATGAGAGCAATTTTTTAGGGTTCCGTAGTCAACTAGGAACCCTTATAGTTTCGCTTTGTCTGCCCGTCCGTCCGTCCGTCCGTCCGTCCGCGGATAATCTCAGTGACCGTTAGCACTAGAAAGCTGAAATTTGGTACTAATATGTATATCAATCACGCCGACAAAGTGGTAAAATAAAAAGTGGATTTTTTTTATTTATTAGGGTACCTCCCCTATACGTAATGTGGGGAGTGTTTTTTTTTTCATTTCAAGCCTAACGTGTGATATATTGTTGGATAGGTATTTAAAAATGAATAGGGGTTTCCTAAAATCATTTTTCGATAATGTAAATATTTTCGGAAATAATCGCTCCAGAAGTAAAAAAATATGCGTCCCCCCACCCCTCTAACTTTTGAACCATAAGTTTTAAAAATATGAAAAAAATCTCAAAAGTAGAACTTTATAAAAACTTTCTAGGAAAATTATTTTGAACTTGATAGGATGAATAGTTTTTGAAAAAAAATTACAAAATAATTTCTGAACTAAGTTTGTAATTTAACCGCATAAGTAGGTGTTTATTGTACCTGTAATTTCTACAAAATTACAATGAAATGACGTGCTTTCAAATAAAGTAAAAACGGTGAAAATCGGTTCACGCAATAAAGAATTATTCCATAAAAATCATCTTCCATACTTTAAGCTCGCGCGCAATAGTTTACTTAATTTGCCGATAGATGTCGCTGTACGTGGAACTCTCATATCATATCCTACATGGCGGTGTTATTAACTCTTAAGTGGGGACACTTACTGTGACGGACGGAAAACTACGGAACCCTACACTGAGCGTGGCCCGACACGCTCTTGGCCGGTTTTTTAGATATAATATAGGTACCTAGTTATGTACCTACGGTTTTGTGCCAATTATAGAACAATAATAATAAAAAAAACCGGCCAAGTGCGAGTTGGACTCGCGCACCGAGGGTTCCGTACAAAGCTTTACAGCTTAAAGGTATAATAGACCTGAGTATTTGATATGAATTTTAATTTAATACCTCTACGCGTTCATGAGGAAAGGAGTAGTCACTTTAAAATTATTAAAAATATTTTTATTATATGATGTAACTAAAAATTTACGGTTTTCGCAATTTTTTCCTTTACCTGTGCTATAAGACGTTGCTTCGTACCAAATTTCAAGTTTCTGAGTTCACGGGAAGTACCCTGTAGGGTTTGATTCCCTTGAGAGTTTCGAAAATTTGCGGAAATTTGCGGTATAAACGGCTGTATCTTTTGATTGCGTGGGTTTAGAAGTTTGTTTTTTTCACAGCTCCAAGGGACAGTAGACTTGAGTATTTGATATAAATTTCAGCTTGATACCTCTACGCGTTCCTGAGAAAAAGGGTCTTGACAGACGGACATGACGAAAGCATAAGGGTTCCGTTTTGGCAACGGAACCCTAAAAAGGAGCTATTTTGATCGAACGATTAAAAAAATATGTCCCAGACATACTTATAACTAATATTTTGAAGAACAATATTTACTTACAATCCAACCCCAGGAGTCAAGGGGTGGGAGTAGGAGAGTCACAAAACAACCCCAGGAGTTAAGGAGGGTGGTGGGAATGGTCAATTTTAGTAGTAGTACTACAGTCGCCATCAGATATATCGGAGCGGCCAAGGTGGTCACAAATATCTGAACAACGCCTTTATTGTCAAGGCGATAAAGTGCATGTTCATTGATATTTTTGAGTACATTGGCCGCTCCGATATATTTGATGGCGACTATACAATAGTAACAATCTTAAGAGATATATGTACAAAGGCGAACGTATCCTATAAGGGATTTCTTTTGAGGGGTACCTTAAATGAGAATTTTTTTTTTTTTTTGTATAAGTTTAGGATAAATAGTTTTGAAGTTATTTAAGAAAATAGGCGAAAAAGGCCATTCCACTTGCAAATGCGGTACTTACAGAGTCAATACGTATAACTATTAATCGTTCTTGGTCCTTTACAGCAGACAAGACAGAACTCACGACATACTTAGAGGCTGTAGCCGTTTAAAGGATTAATGTTAGGGAATGGAAACCGGTTATTTTTTAGTATGTAATGTACTTAGTAGTTTGCATTCATTAGTTAAGTACCTACGAGGGTCGATGGATAATGTTTTCCTCCACTCAGCAATTATATTTTAATATAGATCGGTTATACTCTAACATAATGAGCACTAGAAATCCTTCAAAATTAATTTCATAACCTAGTAATGATAAATAAATCCATACTAATATTATAAATGGGAAAGTGTACGTGTGTGTTTGTTTGTTTGTCCGTCTTTCACGGCAAAACGGGGCGACGAATTGACGTGTTTTTAGGGTTCCGTAGTCAACTAGGAACCCTTATAGTTTCGCCATGTCTGCCCGTCCGTCCGTCCGTCCGTCCGCGGATAATCTCAGTGACCGTTAGCACTAGAAAGCTGAAATTTGGTACTAATATGTATATCAATCACGCCGACAAAGTGGTAAAATAAAAAGTGAATTTTTTTTTTATTAGGGTACCTCCCCTATACGTAAGTGATGAAGAGGAGTGATTTTTTTTTTTTCATTTCAACCCTAACGTGTGATATATCATTGGATAGGTATTTAAAAATGAATTGGGGTTTCCTAAAATCATTTTTCGATAATGTAAATATTTTCGGAAATAATCGCTCCAGAAGTAAAAAAATATGCGTCCCCCCCCTCTAACTTTTGAACCATAAGTTTTAAAAATATGAAAAAAATCTCAAAAGTAGAACTTTATAAAAACTTTCTTGGAAAATTATTTTGAACTTGATAGGATGAATAGTTTTTGAAAAAAAAATACAAAATAATTTCTGAACCAAGTTTGTAATTTAACCGTATAAGCAGGTGTTTATTGTACCTGTAATTTCTACAAAATTACAATGAAATGACGTGCTTTCAAATAAAGTAAAAACGGTGAAAATCGGTTCACGCAATAAAGAATTATCCCATAAAAATCATCTTCCATACTTTATGCTCGCGCGCAATAGTTTACTAATTTGCCGATAGATTTTTTTTTTTTTTTTTTTTTTTTTTTTATACCACGACGGTGGCAAACAAGCATACGGCCCGCCTGATGGTAAGCAGCTACCGTAACCTATGGACGCCTGCAACTACAAAGGAGTCACATGCGCGTTGCCGACCCTTTACAAAAAGGAGGATTCACTGTGTTGACGACTAAAGGAATAAGAAGGTCCCTCATCGTCAATACACTGGGTCCTCTTTGAGCTCTTTGGCAACCTTACTCACCAGCAGGAACACAACACTATGAGTAGGGTCTAGTGCTATTTGGCTGTGGTTTTCTGTAAGGTGGAGGTACTTCCCCAGTCGGGCTCTGCTCCAGATTTGAGCGATGACATTCGCTGAACGTGCCCTACCACACTTAGCGAGATGCCATTCGCAGTGCCCATACCTCTCTTTTTGGCGTAGTTTAAGGACATACCCAGGTCCGGACGTAGTTTAAGGACATACCCAGGTCCAGATGCCGCTGTACATGGAACTCTCATATCATATCCTACATGGCGGTGTTATTAACTCTTAAGTGGGGACACTTACTGTGACGGACGGAAAACTACGGAACCCTACGGTTGAATTTCTAATTATAAAAAGTGACTTGACACATGACTGACAGTTAAAATGTTGCCTGGAATAGCAAAAATAAAATAGTCATGGGTATATGTCGATAAAAAGTATCGAAAAGTGTAATGTTGTACTAAACACTACCAATACGATTCCATTTAAAGGATCCATAAGCGTTAGGAAATTAAATTATCATGTAACAGCCTGAAATGCTACAATATTCAAATGAGACAAAAGTTTTGACATACGTTGCCACTGATAAATCGTATAGTTATGTTATACAACATATTATATACTTATTTTTCTATCTCGCCGAACGAGCGTAAGCGAAGTGAAGTTATAGACAGCTTGTTGCTTGTTGATGAAACGGAAACGGAACTGTCAGCTGGCTACCTGGACATCGCTGCATTTCGATGGCTTTTTGATTTTGAATAGTTGTTGCGGTAACTGTAGTTACATATTTTCTAATCTGTATGAAATTTATTGGGGTTATAGCATAAATCAATATAATTTTAGAGTTCGTATATGAGCAGGATCGATCAATGGGTTATGGAGCTAGAAGGCGCAAAACAATCATCATAAGAGTCTTGTTATATTGGTCAATGCATTTACAAGGAAATCGCGAGTTCTCAGTTCGAGGCGGACTACTATTATATAAAGTTAGTTAGTTTCTATAACTCCGAGCTCTTTATTATGGAGGCGACATTTTGGATGAACATTGTTCTGGCTCTAATTCTTGCACGTCCACAGGAATCCGTAATCCGAGGCAACATCACTTAATAATTCAATTCAACATTTCTACGAGTAATAACAACAAAACGTAACGATATTTACGAACAGTCAGAAGACGATATTTCTCTAAAATACCTACTTAACTACTTTTAAAATAGACGAAAAGATACTTGGATAATTATTCGTCCGCATAGAATTCGGCTATCATGTGGCCCTCTGAAAAAGTTTTTTTTTTTCGGGATAAAAAGTAGTTAAGTATCCTTTGTCCTATTCCTCACTCTAAGCTACCTCTGACGCCATTTTAGAGACGTGCGTTCAGCAAGATATTCACTCACAAACTGAGCGGCAGACATGTGTGTAGAGAAATCCCAATATTGGCCCGACCGCCGTGCGCTTGGAGAATTTAACTAACCGGAGCGGCCATTGACAGGCTTTCCCCTCTGCCGAAAACAGTGGTCAATAAATAAGACCAGTGGTCATATTTATCGTACGGACTGACGTTTATCTGTCGTGGCTATTTGTACGTTACGTACGAATGCAGCGACAATATCGCAACCAATAAGTCGCGGCGTTTGTAGAACCCTTAATAATTAAATAAAAATATCGATAGGAACAGCACTGGCCGAATTGTGGCAACATTTGTGTTTGTTGACTTGTCAAGTCACTCCGTACAATTATAAATTCTAGATTACAGTGAGCGTGGCCCGACACGCTCTTGGCCGGTTTTTTTTAAGTGGAGATAGTTGAAGGGATGAGAGATGAGAGTGACATAGGCTACTTTTTGTCTCTTTCTAACCCCCCACTTCCCCAAATTGGGGGGTGGAAGTTTGTATGGTTTGTTACCCCGAATTTAACGCGAGCGAAGCCGCGGGCAAAAGCTAGTAATAAATAAAGAAAGAAATATTATGGGAAAATCTTACTCGTACACAAATCGACCTAGTCTAACAGTAAGTAAGTAAGTAAATATTTTTTATTGCACCAAAATACACGAATGATAAAAATATTTTGACAATAAACTTAAAATAAGGTAACAACAGGCGGTCTTAACGCTAAAAAGCGATCTCTCCCAGACAACCTTTGGTTAGCAGGAAATGAAGAATTAAATAAGCTCAATAAGGTTTGTGTTATGGGTACTAGACGACGATTATAGTTAATAGGTAAATATGGATAAATACTTAAATACATAGAAAACATCCATAACTCAGGAACAAATATCTGTGAAAAACACACAAATACCCTTACCAGGATTCGAACTCGGGACCTTCTGCTTCGTAGGCAGGGTCACTACCAACTGGGCTAGGAGGCCGTTAATTAATGATCCTGTTATGTTTAACCATATTGACAATCATTACATGTTTCTCACTCTAGCACTTTGCTGTTAGAAAATCATCATTAATTGGGGCTAGTAGACGTTTAATTTAAGAGTATTTCGGAAACCTTCTAATTATTTCCTTTAGGGACTAATTCGAGCCGAAACAGTGAGTCATTTACGCTAAAATAAATAAAAATTACATCCCACCATACAAATTTAGCTTTTCTAAAGACGATTTATGGAAATGTCATTGTGATTGTGACAATTGCCTTCTCCATTCTCTGCCACACCTTTTGAAAGTTCCATAACACCTTGTTATTACCTATTGTTACCTTGCCGCGTCTATACCTAATGTTCAGTTCAGTCTATGAAAAAAACATATAACAAAAAGGTTGGCACAACCAACGATGCCATAATTTACATTGACACTTATGAAAAAGACTTGTCTGTCGTAGTTTTTTTGGTCTTGAAATATTAATCAGAAATATAGCAGAGCTAATAATGACACTAAACCTAGTTCGATAAGACTCCCAGATGATATATACAGGATGACATTTGAGACGTGATCAGTTATATGTTTTTCTAACTGAATAAACAACTACCATTTGATTGCCCTGAGTCCTACTAAAATCAGGCATTGTTTTTTTGGAATTTATTTTTCTTTCAAAAGTGATAATATTAGTGTAAAACAGTTTTATAACATATTTAAGGTAATTTTTTTATTAAATTAGGTACATTTTATCCGGAATAAATGACAAAATTGTTAATAACGACAGTTCCATTTCAAAGAGGTAATTCAATTTACTTATTTAAATATTCTTATAAGTAGTTTCAATATCCCGAAAACCCCGTCAAATGAAAAATAATTTACAAAAACATGTAAAAAAATTGACTGATTTTAGTAAAAGTCGACTGCTAGTTGTTTATGGAGTTAGAAAAACATATAACTGATCACGTCTCAGATGTCATTCTGTATAAGGGGGCATCCATTAATCGCGTCATACGTTTTTGGCTTGTTTCAAAAGAAACAGGGGAGACACAAGGGACAGGGGGGTTTCTTAGACTCAAGAGATGATTTTTTCTTAAAATATTCACTAAATAAAAAAAATTCAAACAGACCTCAATGTTATTTTGAAAGACCTGTCGAGTGATGTGCATCATGTCAATATTTGGTAAAAAAAATTGTTTTTTTTTTCAAATAATTACATGTATGGAGTAGTGCCCCTCCTTAAAACATCTTATTCAGCAATTTTACTACAAAACTAAGTAGCAGCATACAAAAGCACACCTTATATTTAAATATTTATCAAGATACGTTTTATAGTTTCCGAGTGAAATGGCTGTGACATACGGACAGACGGACGGACGGACAGACGGACATAACGAAACTATGAGGGTTAAGTTTTTGCCACTTTGGCTACGGAACCCTAAAAACCTACTTCACAAAATAATATGTCAATTGCCATTAAAAATTATTTACAATCATAGTGCTAGTGCAATTTTACTTTGCTTTTGACAGATTGATTCATTTAAAAGTTGATAATCTTTATTTTCAACCGACTTCAAGATTTCGAAGGAGGAGGTTATCAATTCGTCGGGATCTTTGTTTTTGCTATTTTTTTTTTTTTTTTTGGTATGTTCACTGATTATTCGAAGACGGCTGGACCGATTTGGAAAATTCTTTTTTTGTTTGAAAGCGTATACTTCACAGTTGGTCCCATTGTAACCATGTCAGGATCTGATGATGGGATCCTGGAAAAACCGAGGGAACTCTTCAACTATTATAGGCACACCTATGGTGATTTGAGTATTTTTTACAGCAGATCGAGCATTTGGTGATGGAAAGGTGGATGCTTAGTGAAGTCGGTTCTTTTTTGTTTAAAATTATATTGGCCATAATACAGTATAGCACAAGGAACAAAAAAATTACACGTGACATGTGTCCAGACCCCCTCCCCCCTGTGGTGATCATTGGTGATTTTTTCTTGACCACCTCCCTATATAATATGACGCGATTAATGGACGCCCCCTAATTAGTAACGTCGTTAATAGGGGAACACTAAAGGAAATAAAGAATTTTTATTTTATTTTGAATTAAAAAAAACACGAAATGGCGACGCTGCAATGAAAAAAAACTTGGCGGCGGCATGTTTTTTTGATAAATAATAATAAACCCGGTTTCTAGTATGATAAGACTCCCAGGTTTCCTTTATTCCTTGAAGCAGGGGAGAGGTAGCGCTACACGATAATCCAATGCTGCAAGCCCAAGCCCTTGGCCTTATCGGTGGCAGCAGTATCATAAGATTGTAGATGTACGCCAAAAGCTAGCTGCTATCTTTTATAATAGAAAATGAAGTGGGGTTTTTTTTCCGCTCACAACCGCATTGTGTGGGGTGGGATGTCGTTGGATAGGTCTTTAAAAAAGAATACGACTTTTAATAAACAATTTTTGAATTAAATTGATACTTTCGTAAATAATAGCTCCGAAAGTTTAAAAAACCGGCCAAGTGCAAGTCGGACTCGCGTACCGAGGGTTCCGTACAGACCTTTACAGCTTAAAGGTATTATAGACCTGAGTATTTGAATGAATTTAAATTTAATACCTCTACGCATTCATGAGGAAAGGGGTACCTAGTAATATTTTTATTATATGATGTAACTAAAAATTTACGGTTTCCTTTATATTTTTTTTATTAAGGTTCACCAACAATTATTGACATCCATACATTGTTCAAAAACTTACAAGCTAAAAATTTTAGAGAATGATGAGTTGATGACAATTATTTATAGGTAAACACCGCATGCAATTTTGGATATAGGTAGACAAATATAACATTGCATAAAACTCATAAGCAAACATATTTATAAAATTTAACAACTTTATCAAATAACTAAAGAGTTATTGAGTATACCTAAAACAGTAGATACTTTTTATAGACACTACTAGGTAATTGGTTATGTGTGAAGACGTAGCTTCGTACCAAATTTCAAGTTTCTGAGTTCACGGGAACTACCCAGTAGGTGTAGCATGCCGAAAGAACGCCAGCTACATCTCGCGGCATCCCTTCGGACTATCCGCGCTATTAATTTTGTTTACCGGCCAAGTTGCGCGAGTTAGGGTAGATTAGATCGTGGTTCGTCTAGTTATAGTTAGGTGGCGCCGATATCAAAATACGATGTGTCCTATTTTTATTTTGAAAGAAGATGACGACTGAGAAAAGAGGATATTCGCATCAATTTTAAATTCAAACTTTGTAGGAGTTTGGAATAGTTTTTGTTTTAGTCGAGAAGACAGATAGATTGTGAACCTCGAGCTAGAGAGTTGTCAGAATCCATTTTGACATCCCATTTTTTTTCCTATTTTAATCTGAGTTTGATTATTTGCTGGGCGTGATTGGAATTTTGATAAGTTATATCCAACGCCAAGTGCGTGCGTGTACCGCGTCGGAGGGGCGTCAAGCGTTTGCAGCCGGAACTGCGATACTGTCCAACGCAGATATTGGAAACCGGAGTATCGCCTTGGAATACGGCCACCAGTCGCCTCTAAAGAACTCGAGCCCGCATTGCGCGTGGCTCATCAGGTGAAACCAGAGTGTCACTCTAGAATACGGCCGCCAGTCGCCTCTAAAGGATCTGAGCCCGCATCCTGCGTGGCTCACCAGGTGAAACCGGCGTGTCGCTCCGTGAAGTGCTCTAGAGTTTAATTGGGGACTTCGCATTTTATTTGCCGTGCTTTAGTTCTATATTATTGTTACCATTCTTACATATCTGCGATCCGCATTTTTATATTAACCCGCCATTCCCAAAATTCTAATTGCCTCATTTGACGGGCGTATAAAGACCTGGCTCTTGAATTTAGGCTACTTTCAGCCAGCTAATCATCTGTCACCATCCATATCACTCGCCTCATTAATCCATTATTTTCCCGCAGCCAAATTACCAGCCGAGTCTTTATTTGTACTTACTAGTTTTGCTAATACTCCCTCGTTTTATTTTCCTTTTGTGAGGAAAGTAGACGTTTACGATACTAAGGTAATTATTGAATGTTAAATATCTTTATATCGATATCGTTATCGTCATTTTTATGTGAACTGCTAATTTCAAATAATCTGATTATTGTAATTTAATTACATTCTATCCACTAAGGAAATTATTGAATGTGATATATCTTTATATAGATATCGTTATCGTCATTTTTATGTGAAGTGCTAATTTTAAATAATCAGATTATTGTAATTTAATTACATTCTATCCGGGTCTACGATACTAAGAAAATTATTGGATGTGAAATACCCTTATCGATATCGTTATCTTCATCTTTATGTGATGTGCTAATTTTAAATAATCTGATTATTGTAATTTAATTACATTATATCCACTAAGGAAATTATTGAATGTGAAATATCTTTGTATAGATATCGTTATCGTCATTTTTATGTGAAGCACTAATTTTAAATAATCTGTTTATTGTAATTTAATTACATTCTATCCGGCTCGAAGGACCAAATTGCTAATTTTAAATTTACTTTGCTACTATTGCTAATTTACTTAATCTGCAAAATTAAACGTGTTAATGCAATTTACGAAGTGTCTTACGGCAAATTGGCGCCCGAATTAAGGTAAAGAACTCTGGATTTCCTTTTAATAATTGTAATTGAAGTTTTTTTTTTGGATTTGTGAGACGGTGACCGTAGATCGGTCGCGGTTCTATTAACCTTAATTTTGGTTTGTTTCAGCCTGCTGCCTCCTTACGTCCCATCATTAACCCGAATTCCTTCATATTGAAATATTGCTTTTATTTATGTTAAAAAAAAACGATTTATCTGTTGACTTTTACTTATGCCTTTTTCTCAATTACCCGTAACTACGTAAGTTTGAGCCCTGTAGTTAGAGCCCGTAGACGTTAGGGAATTCGCAGGTAAGTCAGACATAGAATGTATGATTTGCGTTTTTTTTTTTTCAGAAACTGAACTGTTTTGTTTTTTAATTCGAACTCTAACTTAGCATTTAGACTTCGAGTTTTTTTTTCTTTCTTTGGCTTAAGCGCTTGGTTTAGACCACTGACATACTCGAACTTCGGATTTTAATGTTGAGGTCGATTAACTTTAATTTTTGTGTACACTTGCAACGCAAGACAACATTCGACTTTTCGCCATGTCGCACTTAAGTCATGAAGGATCAATTGCTGAAACGCCTCATGCACTCTCGTCTTTAAACTCGCACGATCCGAGGATTTTAGATCCAATCGCAAACGATGAAGAACAGTTTTTTGATTCTGAACCACGACCCCAGGTGATGCATATGTCCGGACTTCCCCTGCCTTTTCCTTTCAAAGATTATTCACTTACGAAATGGAACTTGAATTTTTCCGGGGACACTTGTGTTCGCGAATTTTTCTTTCGAATTGAGGAAGAAGGTATGGCGCGTAACGTCAATCCTTCATATGTTGTCAGACGTTTCCATGAATTGTTGTCAGATAGTGCCTTGAAACATTTTAGGGCAATCAGATATCCGGGTCTTACTTACGCGGAATTAAAGTCTGAATTCGTTAAAACCTTCGACGTAGCCGATTTCGATTTCAAGCTCGAAAGCCAACTTCGCGCTTTATCACAGAAGGAAGTCAGTGGTTGATTTTGTTATTCAGGCGCGCGATCTAAACGCAAAGCTTCGTACACCGGTTTCCGAAGAAAACCTATTTAACATTATTAAATATGGAATGTATCCTAGATATCATCCTTGTCTTGCAACTAACGTGGTTAGGGATATTGATGGTTTGTTAGAAGTCGCGAAAAATTTTGAAGCCTTTCAAGGTTCACGTCCAGCACGTTTGGGTATTGCACCGATTAGTGCTCAAGTTGTAGGTCAACCCAGTTCTATAGTGTGTATGAAGTGTGATGCAACTGGTCACAACTATCGTAATTGTCCTTACGTTTCAGGGGCAGTGTGCTTCAAGTGTAAGCGTGTTGGTGCAATCACCCGCGATTGTCCTAGTTGTAATCCTGGTCCATCAAAAAACGAATTGGTGGCGCACTGAGAGGTCCATTGGTGTCACCCGTTTATATTAATAATTCCCCGGATAATAGACTTTTTATTGATGCTTTAGTTGCTGGCTCTTCGGTAAGAGCTCTTTTGGACTCTGGTGCTCAGGTTTCACTAATTGATATATCCCTCCTATTGGAGCTCGGTATAGCATATCACGAGAATATCCGGCCTTATGTTGTCTCCGCCGACAATTCTCCTATTGAAATTTTAGGCGGTTTGGACGTCCCCATTCTTTTTAGTGGCGTTCGCGTTCTGCACCCCTGTCTAGTGAGCAGTAATCTTCCTACTGCATTTATTTTAGGAATTGAGTTTTGGAATGCTGTTGGTCTCATTGACATTTTAAAGAAGGCATTCCGTGATGGTTTGTCAGGTAAGCTTTACGTCGCTTCACATCATGTTCCTGTCGCAGTCCCACGAGTCATAGGTGAGGTCCGCTATGTCCACCCTCGTACGGTGCTTGCACCACTTCAGGAATCAAAACTCCAATCTGTTATTAACGAGTTCGAGGAGATTTCTTCTGATAAAGCTGGATTAGGTTGTACTTCGTGGCTTTCGCATAAGATTGAGACTGTCGGTTCGCCCATCCGCCAACGTTACTATCCTTTATCTCCAGTCCAGCTCAAGATCCTCAACGAAGAGATCGACAAGATGTTAGAGTCAGGCGTCATTCGTCTCTCACGATCACCCTGGGCTTCCCCAGTGGTGATGGTTACCAAGAAAGATGGTAGTGTCAGGTTTTGCGTGGACAGTAGGAAGTTGAACAGCGTTACCATCAGGGATTCATACCCTCTCCCGCGCGTCCAGGACATCCTTGATAACCTACGAGGTGCCAAATATCTAACTTCGTTGGATTGGCTTTTGGCAAATCCCCTTAGCTGATAAGGCCAGTTGTGAGAAGACTGCCTTTATTGTACCCCAAAGGGGCCTCTTTGAATTCGTTCATCTCCCTTTTGGTTTAACCAACGCTGCGCCCGAGATGCAGAGACTTACTGACATGATTGTCAATTTTGAATATACCCCTGAGTCTGAGGATTTTATCTTCGGCTATGTTGATGATTTGATTTTGGTGTCTCGTGATTTTGACAGTCATATGCGGCTTATTCGTAAGGTTCGTGATAGGTTGAAGGAAGCTGGTCTTACGGTTAATTTAGATAAGTGCGAGTTTTGTAAGTCTGAATTGAAGTATCTCGGCTACATCGTCAATGAGCGTGGTCTTCAAACTGATCCGAACAAATTATAAGCTATTAGGGATAACCCTACCCCTTCTTCTGCCAAGTCTCTACGTGCTTTCATTGGTATGTGTTCGTATTATCGCCGTTTCGTGGATGGTTTTTCTTCGATTATTGCTCCTCTGACGGCACTTATCGGTAAGAGAAAGGGACGTGATCCCATCGATTGGAACGATAGTGCTAGTGAAGCTTTTTCTAAATTGAAGGATGCCTTGGTGAGCGCTCCGTTGATGGCTTGCCCGGATTTTTCGAAACCTTTTATCCTTCAATGTGACGCTAGCCAGGTTGGCTTAGGCTCGGTCCTGGCTCAAGAGTTTGACGGCGTTGAACATCCAGTTGCTTATTATTCTCGTTTATTCACTAAAGCTGAACGTGGATACGGGACAACCGAACATGAGCTTCTCACTGTTGTTGATTCCATAAAGCATTTCCGCGGGTATCTCGATGGAATGAGGTTTAAGATCATTACTGATCATATTGCTCTTAAATGGTTGATCACCCTTGATAATCCTACCGGGCGCTTGGCTCATTGGGCAACTTTGATTTCCCAATATAACTTTGAGATTGAACATAAAAAAGGTGTCCTTAATGTTGTTCCTGACGCCTTGTCCCGCGCTCAGGTTGGGCTTATCTCATTCGCGCGTGGCGTGGCTCCTTCTGGAGATCCTTGGTATGAACGTATTTACCAGGGAGTTTTAGACAATCCCCAAATGTTTACTGCATTTGCTCTTCGGGATGGTGTCCTAATGCGCAGAGTAGCTATTGCCCTTTAGCACCTAATCCATGGCGTATAGTCCTGCTTCAGGGACTAGGGAGGCGGTTGCTGAAATTCATAATGGATTTCCTAACGTTCATCCTGGTGTTATAAAAACGTATTTAAAAGCTCGTGACTTATACTACTGGCCGAATATGTACCGTGATGTTACAAGGTTCCTTTCCGAATGTCAGATTTGCAAGTCTTATAAAATTGCAAATTCACAAGCTCATGGACTTCGCTTATTTCCTCGTCGTGTTGCGGCTCCAATGCATCTTCTTTCCGTTGACTTAATTGGTCCTTTACCGGTTAGCCGTAATGGTTGTCGTTATATTTTGACTTTGGTTGACGTTTTTACCAAATTTGTTTGGTTGGTCCCTTTAAAGTTGGTGAATGCAAGGTCAATACCGATGGCATTAGAGTCGGAGGTTATTTTGCGGTACGGTGTTCCTACTAACATTCTCTGTGACAACGCTACGGTTTTTCATAGTCGTCAATTTCTGGATTTTTTGACGAGTTATAATATTCCGGGTCCGTGTTATACCCCATATTATTCGCCCCAAGCGAATGTTGTGGAGAGATATAACCAAGTTGTGATCACTACGTTGAGCATTCTAGTTGAAAATGACCAGCGCAATTGGTCAGGTCATTTACATCGGGTCGCTCTTTATGTAAACTCTTGTATAAATCTGGCTACTGCTTATACACCGAACTTTTTGATGTACGGCCGCGAGTTGCCAATGAATCGTGAGCGTATTGAGAATCAGGTTGGGGACCAAGATGTGGGACTCAGCTGGATGGAACGCGCTTCGAATCTTCAGACGCTTCGTGAGGTGTACGATAAGGTTTCGGATTCAATGGCTTTGGCTTTTCATCGTAACGCCGCCAAGTTCAACAAGAACCGTTCTGCGCCCAGGATCGTTGGCGACCAAATCGTTTGGCGCAGGAATTTCCAGCGTGGCTCTACTGACCCTCTTCGGGGCGGAAAATTCGCTCCACGTTTTGTTCGGTGCCGTGTGGTTATAGCCGTCATGTCTTGGACCGCGTGATGCGTTGGTTTGTTGGGTGTCATTTTTGTTTGTTTGTTGGTTTGTTTTATTGTTTGTTTCTTTGTTTGGTAGGGAGATGCTGTAGCATGCCGAAAGAACGCCAGCTACATCTCGCGGCATCCCTTCGGACTATCCGCGCTATTAATTTTGTTTACCGGCCAAGTTGCGCGAGTTAGGGTAGATTAGATCGTGGTTCGTCTAGTTATAGTTAGGTGGCGCCGATATCAAAATACGATGTGTCCTATTTTTATTTTGAAAGAAGATGACGACTGAGAAAAGAGGATATTCGCATCAATTTTAAATTCAAACTTTGTAGGAGTTTGGAATAGTTTTTGTTTTAGTCGAGAAGACAGATAGATTGTGAACCTCGAGCTAGAGAGTTGTCAGAATCCATTTTGACATCCCATTTTTTTCCTATTTTAATCTGAGTTTGATTATTTGTTGGACGTGATTGGAATTATTATTAAGTTATATCCAACGCCAAGTGCGTGCGCGTACCGCGTCGGAGGGGCGTCAAGCGTTTGCAGCCGGAACTGCGATACTGTCCAACGCAGATATTGGAAACCGGAGTATCGCCTTGGAATACGGCCACCAGTCGCCTCTAAAGAACTCGAGCCCGCATTGCGCGTGGCTCATCAGGTGAAACCAGAGTGTCGCTCTAGGATACGGCCGTCAGTCGCCTCTAAAGGATCTGAGCCCGCATCCTGCGTGGCTCACCAGGTGAAACCGGCGTGTCGCTCCGTGAAGTGCTCTAGAGTTTAATTGGGGACTTCGCATTTTATTTGCCGTGCTTTAGTTCTATATTATTGTTACCATTCTTACATATCTGCGATCCGCATTTTTATATTAACCCGCCATTCCCAAAATTCTAATTGCCTCATTTGACGGGCGTATAAAGACCTGGCTCTTGAATTTAGGCTACTTTCAGCCAGCGAATCATCTGTCACCATCCATATCACTCGCCTCATTAATCCATTATTTTCCCGCAGCCAAATTACCAGCCGAGTCTTTATTTGTACTTACTAGTTTGCTAGTACTCCCTCGTTTTATTTTCCTTTTGTGCGGAAAGTAGACGTTTACGATACTAAGGTAATTATTGAATGTTAAATATCTTCATATCGATATCGTTATCGTCATTTTTATGTGAACTGCTAATTTCAAATAATCTGATTATAGTAATTTAATTACATTCTATCCACTAAGGAAATTATTGAATGTGATATATCTTTATATAGATATCGTTATCGTCATTTTTATGTGAAGTCCTAATTTTAAATAATCTGATTATTGTAATTTAATTACATTCTATCCGGGTCTACGATACTAAGAAAATTATTGAATGTGAAATACCATTATCGATATCGTTATCTTCATCTTTATGTAAAGTGCTAATTTTAAATAATCTGATTATTGTAATTTTATTACATTATATCCACTAAGGAAATTATTGAATGTGAAATATCTTTATATAGATATCGTTATCGTCATTTTTATGTGAAGTACTTATTTTAAATAATCTGATTATTGTAATTTAATTACAATAATCCGGCTCGAAGGACCAAATTGCTAATTTTAAATAATTTACTTAATCTGCAAAATTAAACGTGTTAATGCAATTTACGAAGTGTTTTACTGCATAGGTTTTTATTCCCTTGCGAGTTTCGAAAATTTGCGGCATAAACGGCTGTATCTTTTGATTGCGTTGGCTTAGAAGTTTGATTTTTTCACAGCTCCAAAGGACAGTAGACATTTCATAAATGAGTTTTTTAGTGTAAGGCACTAATTGCATGTTAAGCTAAGATTATATTCTAAGATTAGTTTTAAGGTAAATATTTGCATGCCTACTTCTATAAGGTAACAAATATTTATTGGAACTTATTTGTAACGCTACAACCACTTGTAAATACCTAATGTTTAGCAAATAAATGATTCTTATTCTATTCAGCTTGATACCTTCACGCGTTCCTGAGAAAAAGGGTCTTGACAGACGGACGGACGGACGGACGACAAAGTGATTCTATAAGGCTTCCGTTTTTTCCTTTTGAGGTACAGAACCCTAAAAAGGGCGTCCACCCCCCGTTACCTTTTGAACCCGGCATCCAAAAAAATTTAGTGAATTCGTGAAAGTGAGGCTATATATTGAATAAGATACAGCTCAACCGCTGTTTTTGAGCTATTATAACTCAAAAAGGGCATAAGTGCTGCATAGTAAATTGACGTTAATGCCGCAAAATAACCCTTAATAAATGACCTTTTGAATGGTATTGTAACAGGCCGGCCACTACGTAATCCTAATACACTGACACACTGAGAATGACCTGACATGCTACACATGTCTCTGATATATATATATTTAATGGCGACTGTACGAGCCGGGGTTTTAACCCGCGACCTTCGGATTAAAAGTCTATGACGTCTTACCACCAGGCCAGGCTACCAGCGCTTGCAAGATACCTAAACAAATAAACTAAATGACAAACGACTGTGAGTTAAATCCCACCAAAAACATAAATGTAAAAAAGGAGAGCCAAGCTAAATACTAAAATTATGCTTGGCTGTGGGCTTCGCCGCAAAAAGAATGGAGATCTAAATGAGTGCCAAGTTCTATGCAAAATCCAAATATCTAAATATATAAAAGAAGAAACTGACTGACTGACTGACTGACATATCAACGCACAGCCCAAACCGCTGGTTCTAGAGATTCCAAATTTGGCACGTAGGTTCTTTATAAGGTCTAGGGATGCACTAAGAAAGTATTTTTCAAAATTCACTCCCTAAGGGGCTAAAATGGGGGTCCAAAGTTTGTATGGCGAATCAAGATTTGTAAGACTATTTTAATCGAAACTTCACAGAAGTATTCCTAACGATAAATGAGTAAACACGTGTTTCAGGTTTTTTGAAAATTCAACCCCCAATAGGGGTAAATGTGGTCACAAAGTCTGAAAATCAACATGGGTATCGTATCCTTTTCGAGTACTTATAGTACGCGGGCGAAGCCGCGGGAAAAGGCTAAGTGTATTTATAGGAACAAAATAACATTATGAACAAGTATCTTTATAACCGTTTGAGCTAGCTTCATGAAATTTGGGCTTCTAGATGTCCTTATGGATATAATTAAACACACGTAGTTTTATGTGTTTACGTTAAAGAGGTTTTGAGTTATAGAAGGGTCAAAAGTGGCACCAAGTGGTTCGTGTAATATACACTTGGCGCTGGCTAGCCAGTTCCTTTGCTTGAAGTTGGCTTGACACGCTGCCGCGTGTCTAGATGAAAGTTCGTCTGAAAATTGTCTATAGGCTCTACATCCAAATTTTGCTACCATAGACACATTTCCGATTTCCATTCCAGCAGAATTTTGTCTATGATAGCTGAATGCCGCTCTAATGTGTGATCGTGGTCGCCTAAAACTGCGAGGATAAATACAATTGTCAACTGTCAATCTCAGTCCGAAAACCTCCTACCACTGTTCAATAAATAGGTAAATAAACTTACCGAGATCTTACTTCAAATCTATAAATATTAAGTATTACGGGCAGATTACGGGTTATATAACGGTATTTGCGGTTCCAATTGTGATATATTCATATTATTCATTACAAAATTAAAATCTGTTAACTTTAAGCAAAAAAAAGTAGTGTTGTAAATAGCTCACCAAACGAAGACGACTAACCATAGACCCAAGACCCTGTATTGCCGGGCGACCCCCGCTGCCACGCTCGAAGTAATTTCACCCTATAGTGAGACACTAATTTATTGTAACAGTAAACTTTTAGTACGTCTCCATGGCAACCATTAATGTCTGACTCTCTTTTACGCCCCACGGAACAATGGCGCGTTCCCTGTCTAGCATTGCGGGTTCCCCTCCCGCACCCCTTCGTTTTGGCAGCTTAGGTTTCAAAGAAATAACGCGCTTGTATATGCGACTAAGTAACAGCCTGATAGGGGAAATAATTCGTGTATAGCTCAATTTTGGTGTAGTTGTAGGCAAAGGTATCTTACACACTTACACAACATACTAAAGTACAGGCGGATGGGGGTTGTAAATGTCCCTTTTTTTCGTAAATAACTCAGTAACGGTGGCTCATACGAAACAATGTTCTTCTACTTAATCCACATATCATTTTCCTGCACTTTATATCGAGGAAATACGATAAACTTTCGGAGCTATTATTTACGAAAGTATTCGTTTTATCTAAAAACTGTTTTAGAATATACCCTTGTTCTTTTTTTAAATTTCGTTGTAATATCTCACCTTTAAATAATGGTGTATTTTTACAGCAGCTCGAGCATTTGCTTTTGGAAAGGTGGATGCTAAGTGAAGTCGGTTCTTTTTAGTCTAAAATTATTTTATAACAGTTTTGAATTATGTGAGCATAATCGAAAACGATTTGTAAAAATATAAGTGACCTTGAATTCTAAACGAATGGCAAATGACAAAGACGACATACTCGTATATGCTCTTGACAAAACCTTAATAAAATGTGAAGTTAAATAAAAAGCGATAGCCTGGTGGAGAAAAATAAGACTTCTATAATATTTTCTTTGTGTAGCAAACAAATACATGTATTACGTAGCGCAATGCTAATAATTGTTAGAAATTATGTATATACAGTGTGGAAAAATAAGTCGGGCCATGGAGGGAAACTACCTTAAAACGTTGAGATAGCTCAATTCACCGAAAGGAAACATTCTTTAATTTTTTTTAGGGACATACCTGCATTTACAAATTTTTGAAAAAAAGTACAGTTCACAAAAAAACCATTCATTTTGTAATTTTTGCCATAAATATATTTTTATGACAATTGATGCCAATCGATCCTATTTCCAACAAGGATAAAAACTTCTTAATGCCAAGTTTAAGGCACAAAAGAACCCATAAATAATAAAAAAAAGATTTTTCATACAATTAGTATAGAAAAAAGTGAAAATTAAGAAAAAAACCTGCCAAGTGCGAGTCGGACTCGCGCACTGAGGGTTCCGTACAAACCTGTAGGTATCATCATCATCATCATCATCAGCCTATTTTAGTCCACTGCTGGACATAGGCCTCCCCCAATGAGCGCCATAGCGCCCTGTCTTCAGCTTGCCGCATCCAGCATCTGCCTGCAGTCTTTCGCAGATCGTCATCCCACCTTGCCAGAGGGCGTCCTACACTACGTTTGCCGAGTCGCGGTCTCCACTCAAGAACACGTTTACCCCAGCGGTTGTCGGTTCTTCGCGAGATATGGCCGGCCCACTGCCACTTCAGCTTGCTAATTCTTTGAGCTATGTCGATAACTTTGGTTCTCTGTCGGATGTATTCGTTACGAATCTTATCCTTCAGAGAAACTCCGAGCATAGCTCTTTCCATAGCTCGCTGAGCGACTTTGAACTGGTGGACCAGCCCTACCGTGAGTGTCCACGTCTCAGCTCCGTAGGTCATTAGTGTCATTACGGGTAGGACGCACTGATTAAAAACTTTCGTTTTCAAGCATTGCGGTATGGATGACGAGAAGACTCGGCGTAGTTTCCCAAATGCTGCCCAGCCTAGCTGGATCCTCCTTTTGGCCTCCTTCTCGAAATTGTTTTTACCTAACTGCAGGATCTGCCCAAGGTAGGTGTACTCAGAAACAATTTCAAGAAGGTGGCCATGCACGACGACCGGTCCTGGATCAATGTGGCCATTGATCATGACTTTGGTTTTATCCAAATTCATGCCAAGACCGATGCGTCGCGAGGCTGAAGCTAGGCCGTCCAGCATCCGGGTCAGCTCCTCTAGCGACTCCGCCATTACGACTATGTCATCAGCGAATCGCAGGTGTGAGATGTGATCGCCGTTTATGTTTATGCCCTTACCTTTCCAGTCCAGCGTCTTAAACATGTCTTCCAATGCGCTTGTGAACAGTTTCGGGGATATGACATCCCCCTGTCTCACCCCTCTGCGCAATTGGATGGGTTTAGACTGCTGGCCCTGTACTTGGACACTCATAGTGGCGGCTTCGGAGAGACATCTCAGCACCTCGATATAACGATAGTCTACTTGGCATCGCTGTAAGGATTCCAGAACAGCCCAAGTTTCCACGGAGTCAAAGGCCTTCTCATAGTCCACAAAAGCGAGACACAGGGGCTGATTATACTCTTCGGACTTCTGTATAATCTGCCTCACTGTGTGAATGTGGTCTATGGTACCATATCCTCCGCGGAATCCAGCCTGTTCCGGTGGCTGGAACTCGTCGAGTCTTCTGGCGAGACGATTCGTGACCACTCGTGAGAAAAGCTTATAGACGTGGCTCAGAAGTGTGATGGGTCTGTAGTTTTTAAGGAGGGTTTTATCACCCTTCTTAAAAAAGAGCACCACCAAACTCCCGCTCCACGCCTTAGGAGTTCTCCCACTGTGAAGGACGGTATTGAAGAGGTTCTGCAGCTCCTGTATAACAGGAGCTCCTCCTGCCTTCAGAAGCTCTGAAGTAATACCATCCTCACCGGGGGCTTTTCCATTTTTAAGCTGCCTCAGAGCTAACACGATCTCGTCTTGACTGATGTCTGGCAGTTCGTCGGTATAGTGGCGTGTCAGGGTGGCTCTTGAATCATGGTCGTCTCGTCGGGAGTGGGGGGCATGTGCAGAGTACAGCCGGCCATAAAAATCCTCTATCTCGGCGGAGATCTCCGGCTTGGACAACACGGTCCTCCCGTCGTGCGTTTTTAGCTTCGTCAGGTGGCTCCTGCTAAGCTGCTGAGTGAATACTTTGGACCCTCGGTTTCGCTCTATCGCCTCTTCAATAAGGCGTGTGTTGGAGCTCCGAAGGTCGCGCCGTACCATCTTCGCAATTCGCTTATTCAGGTCTGACCTCTCTGACGAAGTCGCTTGGGTAGTCTCCCGTCTTCTTGTCATCAGCCCCAGAGTCTCATCCGAGAGTTTGGACTTCTTGCCAGTACGCTGTTTTCTGCAGAACTTGATACCCTCGTCCCTCAGCGTTTCGACCAGATTGTGTAGGGTCTCGTCGGCGTCATCAGTGGGTTCCAAGGCAACAAATCTATTCCCGAGAAGCTGCTGAAACTCCTCGGTGCCCGCGACGATTTGGATTAGGTTAGGCCGGAGCGTGGACTTCATCAGACGGTTTCTTTCAAGCTTCAAGTTGATATTCAGAGAGCCTCGGAGCAGTCGGTGATCAGATTCGGTATTGAACCTGTTGATCACTGAGACATCTCTGAATATGTGCTTGCTATCTGTCAAGATGAAGTCGATCTCATTTTTTGTCACAGTGTCGGGGCTCTGCCATGTCCACTTCCTTTGAGGCTGTTTCTTAAAGAAGGAGTTCATTAAGAATAGCTCCTCTTTCTCAAGGAAGTTGACAAGCATTTGCCCCCTGTGATTCCTAACTCCATAACCATGCGGGCCTATTCGGGATTCGTTGCCAGTCCGGATTCCCACCTTGCCGTTAAAGTCCCCCATAACAACGTTGAAGTGAGCCTTTGTGGTGTTGTGCAAGGCTTTGGATATGTCTTCATACATATCCTCCACTTCATCATCCGAGTGTGCCGAGGTCGGTGCGTAAACCTGAACTACCTTCACGCTATACCGCTTGGAAAGCCGAAGGATCAGGTACGCTACCCTGTTCGACACACTGGAGATTTCTTGAACGTTGCTAGAGAGGGCCTTATTGACGAGAAAACCTACGCCACCCTGGGATGTTTTATCACCCTCGCGAAAGTAGAGAAGATGGCCTGAGTCTAGGGTTACGGTGTCCTCCCCCTCTCTACGGACTTCACATAACCCAAGAACATGCCATTTAATGTTCTCTAACTCCACTTCCAACTGCGCTAGATGATGGTCAAGCCTCAGAGTGCGTCCGTTGAACGTAGCCAGGGTCAATTTCGGAAGTGTGTGGTAGCCTGTTGTAGCCCGGGGATTCCTAGCACCCCCTGCCCCGCCGTTACCGTGGCCGCTACCATGGCCAGGAATAGCGAGGCGGCCGGGAACTGGGGGCCATTTCTTGGCTGAACTTATCATAAAGGGGTAATGCCCATAATCCCCACGCTGGGCATGCGGGTTGGGGATCGCAGTTTGGTGGTGGGATTTTTCTGCAGGGGCGCTGCTGCCCGCCCCCCGGTATGTCCCTTAGTCGCCTCTTACGACACCCACCGGAAGAGTTGGGGTGGAGCAATTCTAAGCCGGCACCACACGGCAATATGTAGCGGCTGTAGGTATATAGGGGTAGTAACTTTAAAATTATTAAATACATTTTTATTATACGAAATATTTACTGTTTTCGCAATTTTTCCTTTATCTGTGCTATAAGACGTTGCTTCGTACCAAATTTCAAGATTCTGAGTTCACGGGAAGTACCCTGTAGGTTTTGATTCCCTTGCGAGTTTCGAAAATTTGCGGCATAAACGGCTGTATCTTTTGATTGCATTGGCTTAGAAGTTTGATTTTTTCACAGCTCCAAGGGACAATAGAGGGTTCCGTTTTTTCCTTTCGAGGTACGGAAACCTAAAAACTTTGAATGCAGTTTTTGTTTTTAGGAAAAATAATAGTACATTATGATACAACTGTGCTAAGTTGATCATTACATACGAAGCGATATTGTGCGCACGAACGCACGTGAGTGCGCTAAGGAAGCTGAGCTATGTAATTAATGTAATGAGCAAGCACACGCGTTTCATACGACGTTTTTCAACACACTTGCGAGGAAATAACAGAATAGTGTAATTAATAACTTTTGATAAATACATTCATTGTCAGAATGTTTACAGGATAGAGGTACTTACGAACCTAAGATAATTAAATTTAACTAACCTTTTTTGTGATGTTATTGACTATCTGGAACTCTTATTCAAATCATTTCATAAAATTAAAGACTTCACATGTATTGTGCAATAAATTATAGTATTTTTTCTTACGTATTGCTCACTACATTTTTATGATAACATTGATAACATTTTAGTAGTATGTATCACAATTTTGAAATATATCCACAGGTTAAATTAACGCTAAAGTTGTCTTCTTATTCACTTAAAATATAATATGTTTAAATTAATAAAACAACGAGAAAAATCGAACTAATAAATAATGATTTGAGGTTAACTTATAAATGGCGCGCAATTTTCTTTTTTGGTAGTGCGTGCAGCTTGAGGCAAAGGCGCGGACGATTTATGCCAAACAGCCAATATTAAAACAGGCAATTCGTGTTTAAAACATAATTTATTGTGTATTTATTATATGTTTAGATAACGAGTAATATAATAAGTTGAAATGATTCTTTTTCACAATCAGGATTGTATAATTTGTAGTCTATCGTAAATGTGTATATTTTTAGTAAGTATATTTACTTTTTTAGAGTGCAAACTCCTAAACAGTTAAAAAAAGTAAAGGTAATACCCGACTAAATTACAACGCGTCGTCTGCGTACAGTCAAGTGTAAAAATATGGGTGTACTAATCTTACTCAAAAATATGTCCCATAGTATCTTATTCCGTTGTAATAAGTGCGTAGTACCATATTTATGAGACGATTTTTTCGATACGTATTTTTGCACTTGACTGTACATACAACTTGGTACTAGAGTACAAACGTCACTTGATCGGATTATTAAATTATTGTACTAGTTCGATAATTATTGTAAAATGCACGCGTGTTTAATATCTAGGATTATGAGCAAAGTAAAAGTAAAAGCGGTGGAATAAGAACACCTTTACGAGCAGGTGTGTTGAAAAATAATGTTTCCTTTTAGCGAATTGAGCTATAGCTATATATATATCTCAACGTTTTAAGGTAGTTTCATCCAGGGTCCGACTTATTTTTCCACACTGTATAATTATATGTCACATATAATATTGTGATGTTAAATACTTAGGGCCTATTTCACAATCTCCAGATAAGCTTATCTGCCAGTTAAAATTATTGCTATCCTTTTCTCCAGTCATATAAATGAAAAGGACAGCAAACATTTATCTGACAGATATGCTTTAACTGGAGATTGTGAAACAGGCCATTAATATAACAATTCATACGTATAAGTAACTTCAATAAAAAGTGTTTACTAGTATTTGTTTTTTTTTTTAGAAATAAAAGATAGTGATTTTTTTGTATATAGGTATGAGAATATAATTATGAACAGTCAGCTCCAATTACTTTAATTCTAAAATCAACTGTCTCTAATGTGCCACGTGAAATCAATGTACAATCGACTGCAAAGAGTATCCACTTTTGTAACTAATTAGTCTTATTTCAACGCATCAAGGTCAAAAAAGTGGATAAGGTCGGGTGAGGTAAATGTAACCGTGGGACAATTGCAACTATGTAAAAATACTACAACAAATAACCCTATTGATAATAAAAACTAATATAACAATGAAGTAGTGTTCGCCTACTTTGCTAGAAAATAAGTCGCAGTTCGGAATAACGGATATTAGTTATAGTAGGGTAATTGTGCTAGTTTCCCATCCAGGTTCAGTTTACCGTCCACTTGATTAAACTGCTGCAAATAAATGGGAAAAACTTTTTAAGGTCAATATAGTTTATATTTATAGTTTATTCTTTAGTAGATTTTTTTAAATTTAAGCTTTTATTTTGGGAAACACTCGAAGATAAACATATAAATAAGTATGGACGGAAAACTGACAAGAGTGGACGAAAACTAGCACAATCACCCTATTTATACATAGTTGCATTTGTCCCACGGTTACATTTGCCTCGCCCGACCTTTTACATCTCTTTGTAGTCGACTGTACTCGTTCGTACCTACACCCTTTCCCCTGTCATCTATATATATCTATATATATAAAAGAAGAAACTGACTGACTGACTGACTGACATATCAACGCACAGCCCAAACCGCGGGGTCTAGAGATTTCAAATTTGGCACATAGGTTCCTTATAAGGTCTAGGGGAGCACTAAGAAAGGATTTTTCAAAATTCACCCCCTAAGGGGGTAAAATGGGGGTCCAAAGTTTGTATGGCGAAACAAGATTTGTTAGACTATTTTATTTGAAACTTCACAGGAGTATTCCTAACGATAAATGAGTAAACACGTGTTTCAGGTTTTTTGAAATTCAACCCCCAAAAGGGGCAAATGTGGTCACAAAGTCTGAAAATCAACATGGGTATTGTATCCTTTTTGAGTACTTATAGTACGCGGGCGAAGCCGCGGGAAAAGGCTAGTGACTTATATAATCAATTCATCACCTAAACGACCACAGTTTTATTAAACAACATGCAAGTCAATTACTTGTAATTATGTTTATTTCTCAATAATTAATTCGAAAGCACGTGCACATAATAAAAAACTTAACAATGAAAGATCGCGAGAAAATTGTTACAATCATGCAAAATCACCATTAGTTGTTTCCTTGTTAGTTTTATCGATAGGATTAAGTCGCACAACTTGCGCAGTAACCTGCTAGTTTATTAATTTATTTCATACTAGCTGACCTGGCGAACTTCACTTTCACTCCTACGCCAGTCCTACCGTCTCTTCGACTCCCACTGACTCAATCTACCCCTCTCCCACTCTCTTCCACCCCTCTCTCACGCTTTTCCACCCCTCTCTCTGTTACTCTCTAAATAATATTTATAACATCCAATTACGTATACTAAAGACAATTGTACCCACAAAAATTAAATATAAATATAAAAATAATTATGAAAATCTATTCAAATTTTTTTTTTAATACCACGACGGTGGCAAACAAGCATACGGCCCGCCTGGTGGTAAGCAGTTACCGTAGCCTATGGACGCCTGCAACCCCAGAGGATTTACATGCGCGTTGCCTACCCTTTAGGAACCTATACACTCCTTTTTTGAAGAACCTCAATTACTGCAGAGTGCTAACTGTATTTGAAAAAGTTAAAAAAACACGACCTTTACGGTTACGTAACTTAGATGGTTATCCAACGTTGGAAGGTTTTCCAACGTTTGAGATCGAAAACACAAACAATGAATACGGTAAAAGAATATGGAAATGCATTGTACCGCGTATATTGAATAGATTTCCAACTGAACTACCTATTAAACTCGTTAGAAGGCCGAACATGCGGTCAAGCCAGAAACATGATAAAGAAACACATGTTTAAAATAAGAGCTACCGACGTAAGTAAATAAAACTTGTTTATTGTAACAGATTATTTAACATTATTGTATCTATACTAATATTATAAATGTGAAAGTGTGTCTGTCTGTCTGTTTGTTTGTCCGTCTTTCACGGTCTAACGGGGCGACGAATTGACGTGATTTTTTAAGTGGAGATAGTTGAAGGGATGGAGAGTGACATAGGCTACTTTTTGTCTCTTTCTAACCCCCCACTTCCCTAAAATGGGGGGTGGAAGTTTGTATGGAGCATTACGGAGGCCAAAGGGGAACCATGTTACCCCGAATTTAATGCGAGCGAAGCCGCGGGCAAAAGCTAGTAATTAATAAATTAAAATAGATGACTCCTTAACTCAACAAATCTTTATAATTTAAGATTAGTAGTTAAGTTTTTTATGAATGTACCTAACTGTTAATGAAATAAACAGATTAAATTTGAATTTTTTTTTCTCTCTCCCACCGACTCCTACTTCACTCCTATCGACTCTAACCCCATTCCCATTGACTCCTACACCAGTCTCACCATCTCCTATCTCACATATATTCATAGGGTGTAAACTCAAAGCAAGTATCTCTAGAGTTGAAACACGCTAAAGTTGGGGCCAGACGGCAATACAACCACAGCCCTCTGCCATGAGACCTTGGCAGAGAACAGAGATTTTAAACCATGTAGCCAGTAGTTGTAGCCAAATTCTACATGACCTTTAAACGCCCTTGGTGGCTAGGTGTGCTCTGCCAACCATTGGCAGAAGCGGTTGGTTGGTTGTCAGCCATGTAGCCGCTCGCTTCAACAACTCGCTCCAACCAAGGTCACGTGGCAGACTGCGGCTATCTGCCGTCTGGCCCCAACTTTACACCCAAGAAGGACAGAATACACGCAACGCGACTAATTTGGAAATGCATTTCAAGATGGCTGAAAGCATACCGCAGCTAGCCTACATAATTTAGGTGGTTTCTTTGTTCCCCTTCAAAAAACGATGGAGGGTAACAAACGTTTATAATATACTTTTGGAAGTAAGGAATAATTACAATGTGAGACTATGGCAAGGACCAACGATAATAGCGCCTTCTCTGTCATACATATTGAAAGTTCAATAAGACCATCCCGTTCAATCTTAGTATTATTATTACCATAACCGCTTACACATACGATATTATTATTATTTATTATGCAGCCGCGATGACAATGGGATTAGACTTGACAGAATTGCCATACACTTACGTCAAAATTAATATGGATTGACAGCTATCTTAATCCCATTCTAATCGCAGTTTAGTAATACCGTCGACAGTCTTGGAAGATTTCGAGAAATTTAGCCGTTTCGAGGGTTTTCCCTTTTAATGATAGTTATCATTAATTTCGATAGGCAATGTCAATTATTGGATAAGCAATGATCCCAAAACAGGATATTACTAATCTAATGGCTATAAAGTATGGATGGTACAAGAAGGATATAAATCTCTATGTTACAAAAGTGTCCGTCAAAAGGCGATAAACTGATGGCGCCGTAATGATATTAAATTTGATTAAATTAATTTTGAAATTAAAAATAATTTAATCCAAAATAATTATTTGCGGAGATGAAAAACACTCTGAATATTAATTTTATTTAGAAAGTCATATAAGTATTAAATATCGGTAATTCATTTCAAATCCTGAACTATACCTAGCGCCACCCGGAAATATTTGGAACTATTGTTTAGTGCTTACCGCTGGACACTTTTTCGACCGTTTTCCTAGAAGAGAGTTCCATCCTTCCTATACCATCCATAGCTATAAGTATACGTCACTGTCGACAATATTCATTAGGAAATACTAATAGGTTTTTCCTTGAGGATGCAAGAAAAGATAAAGAACCCATTAGGTGGCAGGAAAGTCCATTAAAATCACCATTTGGAGACATTTCCCCAGTTTATGGTTCTTTGTTTACTTACTGTATGAATTGTCCTCAACAATTAAAGTCGGTGACTTCCCAAAAACAAATGCCAGTCGGTTTGAATGACGTTAGGCACAACACATATGGAATGAGTGTTTCCGCGATCGAGTTTTTCACTAGATGGCAGCACCGTGGCGAGAGGTCTAGCTGTCATAATCCACCAATCACGTTAAAATAGTAGATTGTACAACAAGTGCATAAAACGTACGATTTCACGCGAGGCGTTTATCCGTCCAAGCGAGCTTGCGAACGAGGAGATTAGGAGGAGGCTACACTCTAATTTTCACTTTAATTGCGAGGAAATTATTTATCGGTAATCGTAAAACAATTTCAAGTTGTAAAAAAAAATTACAATGAAAACATTAGTTTTTTAATGTTTTTTTTTTAAATTTCAACATGTGAATTTAGACATAGATACTTGTTTTCTGTCAAGTCATAAAAACATTTCGAGGCATTACTAAACTATTATCAACTCCTATTTTATTTGATTTCATTTATTTAATTATAGAAAACACGCAATTCAAATAATTATAGCAAGAATATAATAAAAGAACAAGTTTCAGTATTCTACGAAAATATATATTTTGACTCTGTTTGGCTGTTGAGCCACATTCTTAGTCTTAGAAGAAAATTTTATTTTATGCCCTAGAGCTTAAAATGCGATTTTATGTCGTCCACACACGACTTAAAGTCGAACTTAACGAGCATGAGAAGTGTTTTTTTTTTTTTAAATTGGTTGATTTTGACAGCTGCTGTCAAAAATACATCTCGTCACGGTGCTGCCATCTACTGAAAATCTCGATCTCGAAAACCCTCATTAACCCTCTATGGTAGCTGAATTTTGTATAGAGCCAATAGACAAAGTTCATACGGAATTTGGAGTTTTCCGTCTTCCGACAGATTTTTTTCTATGATAGGTGAATTCCGCGCTGAATTCATCTCAATAATGTTTTGCGCCTTACTATTTAGAAGCAACATGAGGAATTTTATATGCTCTTATTTAGAGCCTTTGTTAAGAGCCTTCTGTAAATCTTTTTACACCTGCAGCCTGTGGGTACTAACAAATAATTATTAAGATGTGTAATTACTAACAGCTTATGCCGCTTATGGATTTGACATCTGAAATAAACAATATACAATACAATTATCTAATTGACTGTTTACCTTTTATTTTAGCGGAAGAATGCAAAAACTAGTAGGTAAATATATTCATCTTGGTCACTGTTCCCAACTATTTTAAAAAATCTTTTTTTTTCTATCATTTTCTCACGCTAAACAATCAATTAGAGATTAAGTGTCAATAAAAACACAATAAAGAAACAGTTTGTTATTCCTGGTTAACGTCATTAATTTCCTTTTTATTATCGCTCCATTTACCGACCTTCGCTGTTTTTATATCCTAGATTACAATGACAATGGTTGGATTACCGCAATTTGTCCAATCGATATGAAATTATATACCTACTTAGGTACTTTTTAAATTATTTAGAAAAATACTGTTTTGTTTTTTAATAATATCAGATAAAATTTTAATTTTTTTTTTTTTTTTTTTTTTTTTTATACTACGACGGTGGCAAACAAGCATACGGCCCGCCTGATGGTAAGCAGCTACCGTAACCTATGGACGCCTGCAACTCCAAAGGAGTCACATGCGCGTTGCCGACCCTTTACAAAAAGGAGGATTCACTGTGTTGACGACTAAAGGAACAAGAAGGTCCCTCATCGTCAACACACTGGGTCCTCTTTGAGCTCTTTGGCAACCTTACTCACCAGCAGGAACACAACACTATGAGTAGGGTCTAGTGCTATTTGGCTGTGGTTTTCTGTAAGGTGGAGGTACTTCCCCAGTCGGGCTCTGCTCCAGATTTAAGCGATGACATTCGCTGAACGTGCCCTACCACACTTAGCGAGATGCCATTCGCAGTGCCCATACCTCTCTTTTTGGCGTAGTTTAAGGACATACCCAGGTCCGGACGTAGTTTAAGGACATACCCCGGGTCCAAAACTTGAGACTACTTGTTTCCATAGTGATATGCTTTTCAGACAATGAATCCAGGAACCTTTTCGCCTGAAAGTACGGGGTAGTGCGCGTCAAATCCGGTAGATTAGATTTTTTGCAGACTTGTTTATGATGTTGGCCCGATGAATAATCCAAGTTTGTGACCTCGAGCGCCGAACGCAACTTTGTCAAAAATGGATAATCGTTTTTTTTTTCAGACTTTGACGATTATGACCCGAAAGGACTGGTTTTTGATAGTACCTTCTCAAGACATTTTTAAAGAAGACAAAATTTACTACAATATTAGACTAGAGTTGTCTCTGTAGACCCAATAAGTTTCAAGATAAAGCTTTTCAAAATAGAACCGTTTTTCCCAGAACAGTTTACCCTTTACCCTTCCCCTTCTCTTCTGGGAAAAACGGTTCTATTTTGAAAAGCTTTATCTTGGAAACTTCAATCAAAAATCTTCTACTGTAAATACTCTAAGAAAATTGCGGGTAATTTTGGCAAAAAAATCACCAAACCTCGTCTTACTAACTTTTAAACTTTCTAACGTATATGCGGAATGAAATCTGGACAAAGTTTTGAAGACGTAAAAAGTAAGTAAAGAAATAAACTCAAATTGTATATAAATGCCAATTGAAAGCTTATACATCTGTTAATTAATCCCATACTTTTAATGGGCATTGGATTCTTTATCTTAAAATTATGGTGAATCGAGGAGAACAGCGTCGCGAAACAGTATGTAATTTCTACAGTATTAATTCCCTATAACTGAAAGCGAAGACCGTGGAAAATTTTGTGGAAATGGGATAGAGCTAAAGAGCTATTTATAATATTTTTGCGTTCTTTTTCTTTACAAAAATTGCCACAAGAAAGCCTGGTTCAGGGAAACATTCCAGCATTAGCCAGTTTGCTGAGAGAGATCGATTAAAGAAAATGACAGCCCGCTGAGTCACAAAATCTAATAGAGAACTCAGGAAGGCATTCAAATGTGGCAGTAAAACTGTTTTAAAATATCTTGAAGACATAGGTATCAGTTAACAATAAAGAAAAGTTACGCCCATCGTCTCCAAAAATTAAAATAAATAACCGAAAATACAGCCACGTCGTTTGGTCAAAAAATTTAAAAACAGGTGTTTTTTTCATTCTTGGATTTTTTTAATGACTAATATTATGCTGTTTAATATGGAAATTCGTGGCAAGGTATCTATTATTTTGAGAATACGAATAATCTTACGGTCTAGAATTTGAAAAATGTCAAGTATACGAAGCTTCCTTAAAAAGTTATCCGATGGAAGATAAATTTAGATCTTAAAAAATCTGTACATTGTTGTTGTCGACAGCGATGGACATAAAGTACCACAACTTTCGTTTGAAACCTCGCATTGGAGTAAACTTATTCTGGCGTTTAATGGGACTAAATACATTATTAAAAACCATGAAAGATTATAAAAATAACTATGTTATATTTATTTTATAAGAAATTGAATGTTGTCCAGATTTCATTCCGCATACGTTATCTTTGATGTTTATTCTGTGGGGCTGTCTTAAGGGACGTGTCTATGCTACCAAGCCGACTAATCTTTATCAGTTAAAAATAATATCAGAGACACAGTGACTGGAAAAAGCCGAAAATGTGGCAAATTTGAAAAAACATTACTTATTTTTGCCATTTTGCTGGAGGTATGCGACTGTTGACATGAGGCTGACATGGTACCCCACGTGAATTTGCCAAACCTGAATAATATATTTTTGTAAGTATTCTTGATACATTTTAAGTATAATAGAGTAAAATTTTCAAAATAAATTGCATCGTTCTTATTTGTCCACCCTGTATATCCTGAAGAACGGTACGGTAGATATAATTCGGACATTCGGTATAGCAATCACCCAGTATAATTTATGAATAAAATAACATCTACCGGTGTAATTTTGTTGCCGAGCGCCAGGCTTAAAATTGATCCGTAGCGAAATCCGGGACAAACGCTAGGAGGATGATGCTGAACGTTGACGTCCATGGTTAGTTATTAAAAGCGAAGATTTTCCTCAGCTACTAGAAATCGTTTGATAATTATTTCCTATAAATGTGTCGCAATTGACGTCATATAAATTCGTCCAACGTCATCATTTGGGTCACTGTTAGCCCGATTTGGATTTGTGGTAACGAAAATGGAAGAAACCACAAGACGGTTTATATTTAATAATAAAAGTTGACTAACATGATATGGAAAGTTTCCGAAATAAACAAATATTTTTAATAAAGGCATTACAATATTCCTTAGTCTGTTTTTTATTCCAGCAACTAAAATGACAGCTCGACCTACCTGAATCTAACTTTTTTAAATCTATTAATAAGGAAACCTTTGTCTATGTGATGCAGTGATCGTACATTTTCCAGCATTTTTGGTGCAGTGCTAAGGTTATTATTATTTTGAGGCTATTAAATGTTTGAACCAAGAATCAAATAAAATCAAAGCCACTTAGAACTAAGTAATAATGTAGAAATGGTTGGTAATTAAATAACAATTTAATAAAAAAACGTCTTTGCACCAATTTTGCTGGAAAATGTACGATCACTGATGTGACACGTCGGCTCCGTTAGGCCCAGTGTTCCATAGGACTCGAGCCTTTTTAGCCCAAATTTTACAGCTCCGGAGCTCTTTTTAGAGCTGGCTTAATGGAATGGATTTCGAAGAACTGGTGGTTTTAATAAGGCCTTAGTCTTAAAAAAGGCTATAGGCTTATTTTAAAGGTTTTAGCCTTTTTAAGGGCTTAAGCCTTTTTAAAGATTGTAGCCTCTTTTCCAACCTAAGCTGAATTGTAACTTGTATAAGTCCCCTAGTGGCCTACTTACAAAATAAATAATTTGTAATCCTTACATACCTACCCCCTTATTCATAAACGTCTCCCAGGCTTCAATTAGTTAATTTATGTTTTGTCTGTTTCTAACAAACACAACTGTCAAAGTGACAGATAAGAAGAAACGAATATTAGTTAATTTAAAGCCTGACCTGAGTATATGAATATTATCAAGAGGGCGCTATTATTCTCCTTTATATGGCAACAGTTCAGTATAGCCATAGAGCGTGTTATTTCTCTATGGTATAGTGACATCTTGATTTGTTTACCTGTCAGCTCTGATGTTAATTTGAAAATGATTCACAGCGAAATAGTTCCCTTTCCCGAGCGTATTATTTACAGCTGTTTATTGTGCCAAAAATAAGTCACGGTCTTCCAGATCGTTTTCCATTTTCCAATAACGACACAATAAGGGACGATTTTAATATTGTATACACAGGAAATTAACTTGGTTACTACTACGTAATATATAAGGTCAGAATACTTCAATCGTTTTCCTTGCAAACAAAATAAATCAAGACGATAAATGCAAGAAACGCACCTACCCTCATGTTTAAAAAAAATATAATTTCGTACTCTTTCTATCCTACGAGCTAACATCGTTCGTTATCGCATTCAGTCAGTTAGTCATGTAGTAGTCAGTAGGGTCAAAAAAATGTGAAAAAATTAATGAATTTGAGGCTTAACAAGTAGTGTCAATGAAAACTAAGGTAAATGAAATCGGCTCAGCCGTTTTTGAGTTCTCGTAAAATGTTGTAATCAGAAAAAGACGTAAGCGACACCAGGAAAAGGACGTAAGTGCTGCAAAAATATCCTATGAAAACGACCTTTCGAGTGGGTGTACTGTCGGTAGACCGGTAACTACGGAACCCTTCATTGAGCATGGCCTGATATGCTCTTGATTGGTTTTTCCTTTTCGCAATAGCATCTTATTTTTACGGAAGGAGTGTATACGAAGAGAATTAACTAAATCGGAACTTCCGAATAAAATAATTTAAGACCTATGCAAGTGTTTTATATGTGCTATGCTGATAACGAAATCTTATACCGTGAATATTGGGGATTACTATAATATAATTGATGTGCTCACTACGAAACATATTCGTAAAAATCAGTTGTGTATTTGTGTTGCCGGTATAACAAGAAATACTTATATATAAAAAATAAGGGAGCTTCTTCGCGAAATATGTATATTTGAACTATAAAACTTTCGTGAGACTCTAACGTATTAAAAATATTTATATTTTATTTATTTATTTTTAAATATGTATATTATTGGCGTTTTTTTTCCGGTTTTAAATATAAAATAGATTATGTTCATAATAATAATAGTTAACCTACGGGCCGGTTTAAATACCACTTTTAGTGCTTGAAGATGGAGACCTAAGCTCTCCGAAACATGTCGCGCGAAGTGACTAAAGTGACGTGTGTGTAAGTGTAACCGTTATATTTTATAGTGATAATAATAATTTTTAAAATAAACATACATACCGACTCGAGTCTTAAATTTTATTTAAAACACTACACTAAAAAAGCGTCGAACTAATTTAATATTTTATACACTCCAAATATTTTAGCCTCTGAGCCTAATGAAGCTTCGAGGCTAAAATAATGTTAAGCCTCAGTATTTTGACAAGAACTTTTAGCCTTTAAATGTATAGCCTCTTAATAAGGCGACGAGCTCCGAGAGTCTAGGCTGCTAAATTTGACTAGGCTTAGGGGCTAAAGAGCTTTATAGGCTTTTAGCCCTCGAGGCGACAAAATCGAGGCCAGCCTTAAAAAAAAGAGCTAAAAGGCTCGAGTCCTTTGGAACACTAGTTAGGCCTCTACATCAATCTTTATCTGAGCAATCCTACTGTCATTTTAATAAAAAGCTAGAATCAAATTTAGTACTTACCTAATCTACCAAATCCGATTATTATTTTAGTACATAAATAAACGTAAAAAGTTACAAGTTAAACGGTTTTTAACCCCCAACGCAAAAAGAGAGGGGTGTTATAAGTTTAACGTGTCTGTCTGTGGTATAGTAGCTCCCAAACGGATGAACCGATTTTCGTTTAGTGTTTTTTGTGTCATAGATAATTTTATCCCGAGTGTTCTTAGCCATGTTTCATGAAAATCTGTTCAGCCGTTTGAAGATCATCAGCTCTTTTCTAGTTAATGAGGGGATCTGACTAACTTCCTTATGTCCGATCTATTCGAAATTTGGTACCGTGTTACTTCAATGATATTGAAAGTATATGGTAAGGTAACCATGTCCTGATCAGCCGTTTGAAGATCATCAGCTCTTTAATAGTTGCTGAGGGGATCTGACTACCTTCCATATGTCCTATCGATTCGAAATTTTGTACCGTGTTACTTCAATTATATTGAAAGTTAAAAATATTGTAAGGTCAACTCTGTCCCTCAAGATGTAGGTAATACCTACTTTAAAAAGGACAAAATAAAAGTAAAATTTAAAAAACCCCCCCGATACAAAAAATAAACTCTAAAAACTAATAATACCTGTTAATTATTAATGTTACCTTATTTTAAGTTTATTGTAAAAAAATATTTTTATTATTTTTGTATTTTTGGTGCAATAAAGAATATTTACTTACTTACTTACTTGCGAGTGTTGATCACGAGCGAAGCGAGTGATTCTAAGTTAGAATCTGGAGCGTAACGAGGGACTCAAAAACACGAGATATAAAAAACTTTGCTCTCGTGTGACACATACAACTTTTCACCGCAGCAGTGAGAACATATTAAAGGTAAAAAATATGTACTTCGAATTTGTAATAGACCCCGAAGTATGAAGTGGCAGTTCATGGCTTTCACTAAATTTAAAAACTACTTTGTCTCACTCCCTAGAGTGATGAAAGTCGCACTTTCGTCACTGTTTTTTTCGCACGGAATTAGGCTTGTTCGAGCTGCTGAGGTGAAAATATTATTTTAATCCTATCATAATTATTATCGTCACATTCGTCACATATTTTTATTTTCCAAGCGTCGTCGCGTCGGGGGACCGCTAAGTGATAAAAACAGGTTTAGTATTTTCCAACAACAACTAAGTACCTGATTTAGTTTTTAGAGTTTATTTTTTGTGTCGGGGGTTTTTTTAATTTTACTTTTATATTTCAATCAGACGTTGTACCAAAAACTAGAAAATATAAATTTATACGAATTTGAGTACCATGAGAAGAGTAAGACGGATAACAGTGTAGCTTCTCGAGTACGAGAAAAAAGTTCTCAATTTTTTTTTAAACTTTTTTATAATAGTTTTTTTATAATAATAACAAAATAAATGAATGACACAAGTTGAACTTTGTTTTCAAGTTTTCATTATGGTTAAGTACCATACTTTTTTGCTTTGTTTCTTTATGATATCCATGATTAATGTTTCCAAGGTGGAAAATGAAAAAATGACACCATTTAAACAGAGTCAGTTATTTATCAGTTACTCCGTGATGATGGCGCATGCAACTGCGCCGAAATATCGGGTGCTCAAAAACGCTAATATACATGGCAAATACCCCGTTTCAAATAGTATTTATAATGTGAATGACCATGTGAGCTTAAAATAGAGTGAAAACATCAAGTATTACACAATAAAACTTTAGTCTAACTACACGGCAACATTTTGAAAATCGTATGTCTTATATTTTAAACCTTAATTTCATGACCGAAAGTTAGTTTTACAATACGAAGCGTTCATGTGCGACCATTTTAAGTATCACTCAAGTTGAAAGGGTCATATTATCATCAGTCATATTGTTCACAATATGTATAGAGCGCTGATAGCCAGGCAAAACGTCAGAGTTTCGATCCTGAGGTCTCGGGTTCAGACCCCGGCTCGTACCACTGAGTTTTCCGAAACTTACGTACGGAATATCATTTGATATTTACCAGTCGCTTTTCGGTGACGGAAAACATCATAAGGAAACCGGACCTAATCCCGATCAGACCTAGTTTCCCCTCTGGGTTGATAGGTCAGATGGCAGTCGCTTCCGTAAAATCTAGTGCCTACGCCAATTCATGGAATTAGGTTGTCAAGCGGACCCCAAGCCGGTACGAACGCTAGGAGGAAGAAGATTCACAATATTTATAAAAAATATATGAATAGGATTTCTTGACATTCTTTGGCAAGGAAATCCCCGAACTTCATCTTAATTGCATTAATAAAGAGCTCAAAGAGGACCCAGTGTGTTGACGACGAGGGACCCTCTTGTTCCTTTAGCCGGCAACACAGTGAATCCTCCTTTTTGTAAAGGGTCGGCAACGCGCATGTGACTCCTCTGGAGTTGCAGGCGTCCATAGGTTACGGTAGCTGCTTACCATCAGGCGCCGTATGCTTGTTTGCCACCGTTTATTAAAAAATCCACATAAAATATACACAGAATAACACAAACATTTTTAGACAAATAAATATTTATTTCTACTTAAACACACAATTATTTTATTTTATTATACAACTAAAATATACAAAATTGCGGTACAAACCTAAAATTGTGCAAAAAAACCATTAAGATTAAATAAGCTATAATTTAAAATTCTTTATAAATACATTTGCTTAAAATTAAATAGTATTTACAATATTCCACTAATTTACGATAAAAACATGTCTACAATAAAAAACGTTTGACATTTATTTAATTTAAATATATTATCCTAAATAGTTGGTGTACATTACAAGAATGCCAAACCGGTAAAAATGGAGAGCAACACTTTTATAAAATCGGTTCTTCATACATCGTGGGCCCTTAGAACTAGAAAGATTTTAACAGTATATTCCTGATCATATTTAGATACTAAAATGTGCTATGAACTTTTCTGGAATACGGCTATTTTCAGAGTTAATACAAATTTAAAAAAAATACACTTTTTATTATAACTCGGCACAAAACGCCTTTCTGATGGCGTTGTTGCCACTATTGGGCACAGTTTACACGTCCTTATTGACATATATCAAAGTGACAAGGAAAACTTTGCAGAAACTAAGTTTTTCCCAAAAAAAATTACCAATTTGTTTTAGGCGATAATTTTATTCACAAACATACTTTTCATGTGCAACTTTTTGGCGAAATTGACCTAGTCACATAATATTTTTTCCTTCTTTTGGTCTCAGAAATTCGTGGTTAAGATCTGTCGGGTTATTCGTGCCCACGGTGTATATCCGGCATTTTACCATCCTTTTTTATTACTTAAATCTCTAATGGGAGCATTCCACGGAAAAGTCTACCGTTGGCGTACACGAATTTACTGAAAATTGGTAGGTTTTGGAGTTCTATTTTCTATGACAATTAGAGTCAAATTATGGTCAGAATTATAATATTCCAATTACAAAGATAACTCTAATGACAGATACACCCGCGTTTGTACGGAACAGTTCGTGGAATGTCCCAATAGCTATTAAAACAATCAGAACAAGTAAAATGAAACAACAGTTTATTCAATACGATTTTTGCAACAGCTTTGATAGTATCAGTTAATGAGTTTAAACAACCAGGCTTCTGACTATTATGAACAACACACTCTTCGACGGAATTAAACTATCGTAGATAAAAATCAAGGATGATTAAGACATGGATTGACAATGCCTATACAAAATCGCGTTCCTCGAACCTTCAGGCTATACGTCTATTTTCGGTACTAAGTGCCACAGCGCCATCTGTTGAGTCTGGAGCGAGTTATTCTGTCAGCGTTAATCGCCGAACAAAATATTAGAAACTAGAATTTATTTATTTATTCTTAATTGCACAAAATAAGATGGTACAAATGGCGGACTTAATGCCATAAGGCAATATCTACCAGTCAACCAATGAGCTTAACAGAAAGGTTAAGTAGGAATTTAGTGTGTGTGGTGACCGATAGATGACGCTAGTGCTTTAGCCTGAAATAAGGGAACGCGAATTTGTATATGCATTGTCAATCCATGTCTTAATCATCCTTGATAAAAATGAGCCGGAAAGCAGAAAAATCCAACTTGCGGCTCAATTTTGTCTATGTCAAAAAATCAGCCACCATAGACTAATTGCCGCTCTCCGGATGATTTTTGGCTATGATTGCTAAATTCCGCTCAAGATTTTTTTAAGCCTAAATCGTTGTTTGAGTCAACTAGCATCCGCAGTCGTTTTAGCTTTCAACCCCTTTTTACCCCCTTAGAGGTTGAATATCAAAAAATCTTGATATAGCTTCACGCCATTTCAAAAATATGTGGAAAAGTTTAGTGAAAGGTCTCACTTTGTCGGTAGTAGCCATCAGATATATCTGAGCAGCCAGGGTGGTCACAAATATCTGAACAACGCCTCTATTGCCAAGCCGATAAAGTGCATGTTCAAATATTTTTGAGTACCTTGGCCGCTCCGATATATTTGATGGCGAATGTGTTACTGCTACTACAAAACTTTATCGAACGAGCGGAGCGTAAGCGAAGTGAAGTTCTTAGAAACAACTTCGACTACTGGGACGTCTCGACATTTCGATGGCTTTTTGATTTTGAACAATTGTTTCGCGATAACTTTAGTAACGTTTTTCTGATCTATATGAAATTTGTTGTTGTAGTAGAGCTCAAAACAATTTGCGAGTTCGTTTATGACATTATGAGCATGATCGACCAAGGGGTTATGGAGCTAAAGGCTCGTAAAAATTGTCATTAACACTTTTGCAACCGGGCAAAATTTTGAACAATACCCCAGAAACCGACAGAACCCCCCAGGCGGGCTACGACGTGCAGCACGTGAGCAAACATTACGAGTGCCTACCAGGCGGGTTCTCGGTAGTCAAAGTGTTAAGGTCTTGTTATATTGGTCAACTCGTTTGCAAGGAAATCGCGAGTTCTCGCTTCGAGGCGGACTACCAGCAAAAAATAAATACAGATTTTCAATTAAAACAGGTAGACGTCAGGTAGCTAAACGGCTGGTCGAAGTCACAGGGGACAAACGAGCTGGCAGCTTCCTCGCTCAACGCATAAGTATTGCAATTCAGCGAGGAAATGCTGCCAGCGTCCTCGGCACGATGCCACAGGGGCCCATTTTAGAGATAGATTTTTAGTTCTTAGTATTTTTAAGTAAGTTAATTGAAGGGTACACGGAAAGAACATGTCTAGTCACATTGCAACATTTTGAGTTATAGCGGTTTTAAAATTTGGAAAGATTTTCGTAACTAGATGGTTTTTATGAGTTAAGAAGTGGATATATGTTAAAATTTACATCTGTAACAGAAGTTGTTACTAATAGTTCATTGCAAGCTCTACATTTTGATATAAAAAATCTCATTTTACAATAAAAGTGACTAGACATGTTCTTTCCGTGTACCCTTCAATTTTAGGTTATTTAGAAAACTTAAATAAACTATGTTCTTTAACTTATTCTATAAAAAAACAGGTAGACTTACATCTACATCCTATTCTATAAGCAATGTATGCTGTAAGTATTCATACAAATATAGATACAGTCAAATGTTAGTCCTTGGAATTGGCGTTACACTGTGGCTAACGTGATATACAAACAATCCGTTCGAGTTTCCTTTGAGAGGCAAGGGCACAGTAAACCATGTACCACCAACCAAAACAGTACTATACCGGTTGTCGCTGACAGAATAACTCTACTCCAGGCTCGACAGATGGCGCTGTGTGCACTTAGTGCCGAAAACAGACGTATAACCAGAAGTTTCGAGGAACGCGATTTTGTATAGGCATTGTCAATCCATGTCATATATCGTCCTTGATTTACGAATAACCGGGAAGACGACTAAATCATCTTTTATTTGAAATAACTAAATAATCCGTCATTTGTTAGGTTGCATTTATCTAGATCAGTTTCATTTTCATCTAGATAAATTAGTTGGGATTTTAAATAAAAGATGAATGACAGTAGTACAGTCATGTAGAACTAATTTGCGTCAGATGAATAAGATAGCTGGTAGCTTAGCTCTTATGTTTAGTCAGGGGCCTTGACGTGACATTCATATCCATACTAATATTATAAATGGGAAAGTGTATGTGTGTGTTTGTTTGTTTGTTTGTCCGTCTTACACGGCGAAACGGGGCGACGAATTGACGTGATTTTTTAAGTGGAGATAGTTGAAGAAATGGAGAGTGACATAGGCTACTTTTTGTCTCTTTCTAACCCCCCACTTCCCTAAAATGGGGGGTGGATTTTTGTATGGTTTGTTACCCCGAATTTAACGCGAGCGAAGCCGCGGGCAAAAGCTAGTTCTATATAAATGTATGTTCTAAGCTTACTTCATTAACAAACGAGGCCAGTTATCTTCATCTATATAATTTAACTAAAGAAAAAGTTGTCAACATTTGTGATTGAATTTATCTTCAAATAAATTTATTCGAAATTATTTTATTTGAAATAATTATCTAGATAAGAAATGATCTAAATGATGCCCAACTCTGCCGGGTACTCACTAGGTGGGCTCTCTGTAGTTTTCCTCTGCAGAATGGGAAAACGCTAGGACCAGTTACATGCAAAACGCGTAGCTAACATTAGCGAATGCGATACCGGTATATTTAGTATGGCCCAATGCCGGTATACCGGGATTGCCCATACAAAAAATACGGGTATCGCATTCCCTAAGTTAACTGCGGTACGAAGGCATTTATTTAACCTGACTGCCTAAGGAGGGTTATATTTTATTTTTCTAGAGTATGAAACTAAAATCTTATATTTTGAAACTAAAATCTTTCTTAATCCAAAAGGCCTATTATTCTGTAACTGAATTTCTTCTTGAAGAGCTTTAAAATGTATGTATGTTAATTTTTTTTATTTTAAAATTACTATAACTTGCTGAATGTAAGTATTATTCTTGTTTTTTATCCATGTAAATATTGACATCGATCTCATGTAATTTGACAATGTATGTTTAATACAAAATAAATGAATATGAATATGTATTTTTTTTTTGGCACACGACACACTTTGAGTGATTAAAATTGTATTTGCGTGATTCGACTTTTTTTTATACCACGACGATGGCAAACAAGCGTACGGCCCGCCTGATGCTAAGCAGCTACCGTAGCCTATGGACGCCGGCAACTACTACTTAGTTTTAAAGATCTAAGCGTACATAGGGACAGACAGCGGAAAGCGACTTTGTTTTATACTATATAGTGATTCAAGAATCAAATTGAAAGCACTTGAAATACTGCATTTCTTTACTGTGCCATTCGTTTAAATAAAATACAGCAAATACGTGCGTTTGTCATAAACTCGTAAAATCGAAAACAAACAGTAGGCTTGTTTACCCGGCTGCGAACACTCGAGGATGGTAATGCGTTCTTCACTTCACAAATTGCGTCACGGATACCATTGGGGCTATTCATAAATTACGTCATTTCAGATTTGGGGGGGGGGGGGGGTCTGGACATCGGATGATGGTAGCATGACGTAGGAGGGGGGGTTATTCCGAAGATGACATCTCTTGTATCTTTTAAAAATGCTTCAATGAGTAAAAAAAGGAATGAAATTCGTGTTTCTATAAATTGTTAATGCTATAAAATATTATGTACCAAACTAGAATCAATAATAAATTAAGTTTGTTGTTATGTTGATAATTTTAAAAACTAATAATAAATAAATCATTTTAAATAGTTTTTTATTGTACAATTAAGCTATAAACGCATCATTTGAACATGACATAATTTTATTTGGCAGGGGGGGTGATTATTTTAGTGGGGGGGGGGCAAAAATTTATGACGTAATTGATGAACAGCCCCATTCGCAAAATATTTGGATTGTACTCAAGAAAAGTCATCTAGTTTATTTAGACCCCTGAATCGGTAAGAAGTTATATTACTTATAGGTCGGATTTATACTGGTAGGTATTAAAAATCAATCGTTATTTATCAAAGTCAGGTAGATGTCATTGACCTCTCTTTTTAGAATTAGAAGGTACATGTCACACAGGTCACGATGCAGTTATTTAAAAAAGCCTCTTTGGATATGTTCAATCCGTACCATAGACAAAGTCTGTTAAATGTCTATGGTTCCAAAACTAATAGTAGCAGATTTATAACTGCGAGGAATTTCCTCCCACGAACGCTGCGGCTGTGGAATGAACTCCCTGCCGAGGTTTTCCCAGCGGGCTACAGTATGAGGTTCTTCAAAAAAAGAGTGTATAGGTTCGTAAAGGGTAGGCAACGCGCATGTGAATCCTCTAGGGTTGCAGGCGTCCATAGGCTATGGTATCTGCTTATCAGGCGGACCTGCGGGTAGGCTTGTTTGCCACCGTCGTGGTATTAAAAAAAAACTGCGAACCACTTTGTTAGTTCGATTGTCTATTTGCATCACTGTCTTTCGAATATGCAAGAGCGATAGAGAGGGAGATAACGAAATTTCGATTTTTAATTTGGTACTAATTGAAAAATGTTTCATTTAGTTTGATACACACGTTCAATAATATCAAATTAAAGTCGAAATCAGTAATTATTGTCTACCATTTTTATAAAAAATATTGCGGTTAAAACGTAAAATTTCAGTATTTTTTATGTGCACTAAGTCTATTTTTAATAAATTTATTACGTCGATTGTGTTTTAAGAAAAAAATGTACTTAACCACAAAAAAAAATTTTTTTCAGAAAAATTCTCCCCCTCGAATTCGAATTTGCGACCTTTTTATACCACGACGGTGGCAAACAAGCATACGGCCCGCCTGATGGTAAGCAGCTACCGTAACCTATGGACGCCTGCAACTCCAAAGGAGTCACATGCGCGTTGCCGACCCTTTACAAAAAGAAGGATTCACTGTGTTGACGGCTAAAGGAACAAGACCATTCGGAACACCGGTCCGAAGCGGTCAATTTTTCCATTTTCATTCAATTATAAAAAGAAATTTTCGCTTGCAGACATTTCTGCTTAATACAAAGTTAATATAAAACTTCTTTACAAACACTCTAAAACATAACCCTCCCTGGAACGGTCGGGAAACAAACTACTTTGACATTTAGTCATCATGCCATGACCTAGAACCAATGACGTCATTATGGCAAAACATAGCATTTGCCACGCTTATGTAATTCCACATTCTACATCGCAATACAATCAACTATAAAACTTTATTTCAACATGGTTGTTTAAACATTAACTGATATTTTGTTGTAGGAAAATGAACCTTATGTAAGACCTTTAAGGTCTAATTTTCATTATATAAAAATAATAGTCCAGTCAATGAAGGTGTGGAGTAAGACTAAAAATTTTTTTTTTTTTTTTTTTTATGAAATAGGAGGCAAACGAGCAGACGAATCGCCTGATGGTAAGCAATTAACGCCGCCCATAGACGCCCGCAACACCAGAGGGGTCACAAGCACGTTGCCGGCCTTTAAGATGGGAATACGCTCTTAAATTCGCTCATTATTCAGTGACTATGAATTGGTAACGGTTAATACGCTCAACATTAATTTTCTATATAGTTATATAGAAAATTAAATAAAAACTAACCCAAGTGGTAAAGGCGTCTGCCATGAATGCAGAAGACGCTGGTTCGATCCCAGCCCTGGGCACCGGCGGCCTAGGTCACTTTTTCCTTTGTATACGACATCTATATAAGTATAAAAACTAACCCCTTTTAATTGCCCTTGAGCATATCCTCGTTAAAACAATTTTCAAAGCACTGGACACAGAGCTCAAAGAGGACCCAGTGTGTTGACGATGATGGACCCTCTTGTTCCTTTAGCCGTCAACACAGTGAATCCTCCTTTTTGTAAAGGGTCGGCAACGCGCATGTGACTCCTGTGGAGTTACAGGCGTCCATAGGTTACGGTAGCTGCTTACCATCAGGTAGGCCGTATGCTTGTTTGCCACCGTCGTAGTATAAAAAAAAAAAAAAAAAAAAAAAAAAAAAAAAAAAAAAAAAAAAAAAAAAAAAAAACCATTATAGTAGGTTATAATTATTATCAGTTAAAAAAAACAGTTCATTTTTTGTGATGCACGTTCATTGTTGGTTTTCATTGTTATTGTCTCTCAATGTTCATATATTAAGCGTCACAAATCAATGTTTTTATTCTTATTCTTATATTTATATTTCTTTAAACATATATTTTATTGACTGAAATAAATATATGTGACAGTCCAAATGAAAAGGTATCATTTGGCGGCCGGCTTTTACTCTTTATTGCTAGAGTACAATATTGAATGTGTACAACATACAGTCACGCATACATCTTCCTACACGAAGGCCGCACAAATATGTGACACACTCTTATTTGTAGGGTCATAAGAGCGTGTCACATATTTTTGCGGCCTTCGTGTAGGAAGATACTATTGCCGGTGACTGTATAACGTAAGTGCCTAACAAATGGTTCGGTCACGTCAGAAAATATGCATACTTTAATGTGACATGTATTCAAGACTTTATGCCTTGGTAATAGATTCGTGGCTACATATTTTTGTCACATTAAATGTATCCATATTTTCAGACTGTAGTTTTTGATGTAGAGATGAGATAAAATACATTTTGGCAGTGATGTTGCTATATCATGAATAAATTACTTACGATCTTAGTTTCCCTTCCAACAGCCTCATTGACTGGACTAATGAGTGTGCGTAATTTAAATGAAGTAAGTATGCTCTGTGAGGCATCTCTTCAAAACCGTTCATATATTTAATATTTCTTTCTAAATTCGACCTTAACATGTCAATAATAAGGTTTAGTAAAACCTATTTTAAAAGTTACTGAGGTTTTTTCTGTAAAACAGCTTAAGGATTTTACTAAACTTGTTCATATATTTTTGCACATATGTGGACAAGTTTAGCGAAAGGGCCCACTTTGTGGGTTCACATGGACACTTTGTTATTTCACTAATAGATAGCGTAGGTATGTTGTGCTGCTGTAGGAAGTACTAATAAAGTTGGGGCCAGACGGCAGACAGACGCAGATTTTGCCACATGACCTTGGTTGGAGCGAGTTGTTAAAGCGAGCAGCTACATGGCTGACAACCAACTACTTCTGCCAATGGTTGGCAGAGCACACCTAGCCACCAAGGGCGTTTAAAGGTCATGTAGAATTTGGCACGAACCGCGGGCTACATGTTTTAAAATCTGTTTTCTGCCAAGGTCTCGTGGCAGAGGGCTGTGGTTGTATGCCGTCTGGCCCCAACTTCACTCCATATCGACAGAGTGGGACCTTTTTCTTACACACACACACATATAATAATAAAATTTAGTCAAACTCGTAATGGGACAAATGGTTTAGTATCAGATACATCTAAAGTTCTCAAAAATACCTATACATGTCCGAGGTAAATACAGGACTTGTTTAGATATTTTTGAGTGGTTCATCCGGTTAGATACAGGGTGTAACAAAAATACTAGTAATCCGTTTAAAGGCGTATTTGGTATCATATTCTAATTATAAGGATGATTAAGACATGGATGGACATTGGACAATGCCTATACAAAATCGCGTTCCTCGAACCTTCAGGCTATACGTCTGTTTTCGGTACTGAGTGCCACAGCGCCATCTGTTGAGTCTGGAGTAGAGTTATTCTGTCAACGTTAATCGCCGAACAAAATATTAGAAACTAGAACTTATTTATTTAATCTTAATCTAAATATATAAAAGAAGAAACTGACTGACTGACTGACTGACTGACATATCAACGCGCAGCCCAAACCGCTGGTTCTAGAGATTCCAAATTTGGCACGTAGGTTCCTTATAAGGTCTAGGGATGCACTAAGAAAGGATTTTTCAAAATTCACCCCCTAAGGGGGTAAAATGGGGGTCCAAAGTTTGTATGGGGAATCAAGATTTGTTATACTATTTTATTCGAAACTTCACAGGAGTATTTCTAACGATAAATGAGTAAACACGTGTTTCAGGTTTTTTGAAAATTCAACCCCTAAAAGGGGCAAATGTGGTCAAAAAGTCTGAAAATCAACATGGGTATCGTATCCTTTTTGAGTACTTATAGTACGCGGGCGAAGCCGCGGGAAAAGGCTAGTTAAATAAATAAATAAATATTATAGGACAATCTTACACAAATCGATCTAGGCCCACAGTAAGCTCAATAAGGCTTATGTTATGGGTACTAGACGACGATATATATAATAGATAAATATTGATAAATACTTAAATACATAGAAAACATCCATAACTCAGGAACAAATATCTGTGATAAACACACAAACAAATGCCCTGACCAGGATTCGAACCCGGGACCTCCTGCTTCGTAGGCAGGGTGACTACCGACTGGGCTAGGAGGCCGTTAAATTGCACAAAATAAGATGGTACAAATGGCGGACTTAATGCCATAAGGCATTCTCTACCAGTCAACCAATGGGCTTAACAGAAAGGTTAAGTAGGAATTTAGTGTTTGTGGTGACCGATAGATGACGCTAGTGCTTTAGCCTGAAATAAGGGAACGCAATTTTGTATGGGCATTGTCAATCCATGTCTTAATCATCCTTGTCTAATTATGAAAAACTAAGAAATAGTTTTTTCACGCGAAAAAAATGGTTTAATATGAACGGGCGACGTGTCCCATACAACAAAAAATCTACATTTACTTAAACGCAATACGATACCGATTATGCCCTTTAACGGATCACCAGTATTTATGTCACACCCTGTATACCGGGTGTGGCCTGTAATAGAAGCAAACAATTAAAACTACTCCTCAAACTAGACAACGTTTGTTCAACAACTTTTAAAAATATCTTGTAATTTAAATTTGATTACAGTTTAAAGTTTATTCGAACATGCAATGTACAGTCAAGTGTAAAAATATGGGTGTACTCATCTTACTCAAAAATATGTCCCAGTATCTTTATTCCGTTGTAGTAAGTGCGTAGTACCATATTTATGAGACGCTTTTTCGGTACGTATTTTTGCACTTGACTGTACTACGGCATTGATTAATATCTGTAGTGTGGATGGTACAAGAAGGATATAAATCTCTATGTTACAAAAGTGTCCGTCAAAAGGCGATAAACTGATGGCGCCACAATGATACTAAATTTGATTAAATTAATTTTGAAATTAAAAAAAATTAAATCCTAAATAATTATTTGCGGAGATGAAAAACACTCTGAATATTAATTTTATTTAGAAAGTCATATAAGTATTAAATATCAGTAATTCATTTCAAATGCTGAACTATACCTAGCGCCACCCAGAGATATTTGGAACTATTGTTTAGTGCTTACCGCTGGACACTTTTTCGACCGTTTTCCTAGAAGAGACTTCCATCCTTCCTATACCATCCATAATCTGTAGGGTGACAAGACTGACAGGCGATGTCATTTAGGCGGAACTTGATGTACACTGAAAATACTATTTAGTTTGTTTGAAAAAGAGACAATCTAAAATCTACGTAACTTTCAAAAGTCGTTGAACAAACATTGTCTAGTTTGAGGAGTAGAATCTACGTTTTAATTTTTTGCTCTTATTACAGGCCACACCCGTTACATAAGCTGCACGGATATTTCATTCAGTGATTTCTAGTTCAATATGCTAATAACTCTAATTTAGACAATTCATGAATAACATCAAATCGTCGTTAGTTCAAATTTTTATAAAATACCCAGCTATAAGCTTGGTAAGCAAGTCTGTTCATACACTGACAATACTTTATGTATCAATTCATATTGTTCCGAGTTCTGCACCATACCACCCCGATTTAACCTCATATTGCATACTATACCCAGTACATCGACTTTCTGTTCAATACTTAGCTGTTTTATACCATTAAGGATAGCTATAAGACATCCAGTTCTTCCTATACCCGCTGAACAATGCACTATGGTAGCCGGAGACTGATTTTCTTTAGTAAAATCTATGGGAGTTGATACACTAACACTCACAGCATCAGTATCCGACGGAGGAAACACAAACTTCGAGTCTATTTTCGGACTCGCGCACTCACACTCACTGTTATCAAAACTGTATTCAGTTTCTTTCAAAACGTCTAAACTTAAATTTAAAAGCGCATTCACGTCTTTAGGGCACTTATGGTCCGCCCAATTATGAAACCAATAATGGTATACCGTCACCGATTCACTTTCACAGCACACGCTTAAGTTTCTAATTGTATAACCAGGCTTTTTAATTAAACCTTTATTTGTGATTTTAAAACTCGATCCCACTTCTGAGTCCGGCTCGAACACCATTTCCTCATTAATTTCTAATGGGAAGTATTTTTCACACTTCTGGCGGTTGTTTTCAATGAAATTCGTGAGCATGACGACTTTCTGGATGCCTTGGGGGCTGTTCTGGGAGCAGTTCTGGTGGACCATCTTCCAGAAGTCGTAGACTGTGTTCTGGAGAGGACCTTGGGTGGCGATGTAGCAGTTTTTGGTGTATTCATGCCCCTGAAAACAAGAAAATCGGTATAAATTTTGCCCAAGACGTAAAACATAAATATCTAAAAATGAGAAGTTACTTTTTAAGAGTTTATAAAGTTATAGACGGAGAGCTGGCCACGTCTAGTTAGTTCGCTATACAATGCTTATTTCTAGATCCGGACATCTGGCAGCTGTAAAGTGGTAGAGGTCATATAATGCAAATAACTCGACGAAACAAATCAGTTCTGGGTTTGATGCGATATTATGGGAAATTATGTAATTAATTAGATTATATCATAGCCAGAAGTTTCTGTTGGGGGAAAGTAGTGCCAAATGATGTATAATGAAATTTTTAGTTAGTCGCCTACTGTTTTTGTTTCCGCAATAATAGACAATGGTTTTTGTTCTAATGTTAAAATATAGGCCCCGTCCTCTATAAATGACACAACTTTGGCAGTTTTTATCCATCTTGGTATTACTTTTTTCCAACTTAAAAACTTTGTTGGTCTGTCACTCTGACCTCCACCCATTAAAAGCTGCCAGATGCCCGGATCTAGCAATAAGGACGGTAAAGCAGTCTAACTAGACAGGTTTCATTGCTCTTATTATTGTGTCATATCTGACGTGGCTAGCTCTTAGACCATTATACATTGTATAAGTACAAAAATAAAGGAGAGTCCCGGATCGGGAACAGTTATTTGCAAAATCCCAAAACAGCAGGGGGGTTTCACTATGTATCTCTCCATTGTATTCTTCTTTGCCGTTGCGCTTACTGCGTATGGCTAATATTCAGAGCAATGACGCGTAGTTTCAGTGACCGCGAGGCAACCTGCCATCCCTCCTGGTTGGACTGGTTCCCCGTAACAAGGACGAAGAAAAAGATTAAAAAAATTATCAGACAACCGCTTGAAAATTAGCATGCTTGTTTTTCATCACACACAGACACCGGAAACAAATTGCCTTCCGCCCAGGCCGGGCAGTTATCGAACCATCAGAGTTGGAAGCCGGACGAAAGGTGAATTTTTATATCGGTGGAGGAGAACTCAGGAAAAACGCACTTACAATCATCGAAATCGGATGGCATTTGTTTTTTGAATTTTGTATGATGTGGCAAACGATATGTCTAAATGCCATCCCTCTCCTACAAACGAGAAATTCGTCAAATTTGAATACGCGCAATAAAATGTTTTGCAATCAATTGCCACGGAGGGATGAAATTTCATAGGAGAGGGATGGCATTTAGGCATATCGTTTGCCACATCATACAAAATTCAAAAAACTAATGCCATCCGATTTCAATGATTGTAAGTGCGTTTTTCCTAAGATCTCCTCCACCGATCGAAATATTCACCTTGCGTCCGGCTTCCAACTCGTCCGGGTTCTTACTATTCTACAATAAGTGTTACAAGAAAGCGAAGGGCAAAAATAAGAGTAACATTCCGAGAGTAGCAAAGAGCAATATACCTAGGCAAAGACAAAAACTGTTTTTATAGAAACTTCTAAAACTATATGGGTGTCTAGACTTCAGTTAGCAGTAAAATCTGGTATCTAGGATATTGCTTTTAATATGACTCCTAGTACCAGGACATTCAGGACTGAAAAGAAAGTAGTAGCCACTTTAATATAATAAGAGAAAAGGACCTACTCCACAAAAAAAATGATATCTGGGATATTGATTATCAGCGATGTGTGGGAATAATAATCGATAGGTGGAAAACTACTGCGATATAAAGTTAGGAATATCTTACCTTTATAAAATTGGCATTAATGTATCCCTCGCCAGCCATCGCCGCATCGGACTTCAATATAAACCTCGAATGCTCGTTCGGCAAAATCGTCTTATACCTATTCTTCGGATGTGACCCAGAAACGATAGGTTTCTCCTGAAAATTCGTTGGCATATCCCAGAATTCTTGATGCAGGTTCCTTAGCAACGTTTTCTGGTATTCTGAACAAGGATGTGCCACGTCAGGTATCACCGTTTGAGGGTTTTCTTTCGTTAAATCTGCATCGACTTTGTTAGAGCAGCAATGCTGCCCTTCCTTAGCACTATGACATTTGACTTTAGAGTATCCATTTTGAAAAACATCGTTCAAATCTCTCAACTGTTGTCTGGTTAAAACGCTCGAGGCGTTTTGAAGATGCTGCATATTTGCCAAATATAGTCTGAAATCTTCAGAAGTACTTTGAGGGCTTAAAGGCTTAGTTGTGATGTTTCGTACAAATCCTTGTTGGAAATTCGGGTCTTCTTGTCTTCCGAAGGCGTATATAATCTCGTTTTCTTGATCCCCACAGACGTAGGTTAAATTTTGAGGGCATTCATCTGTGTTGTAGGAGTTAGACCAAAGATTATCGTGAGAGCCGAAGCCAACGCATTTATTTTCACCAGACCGTCTCATACGAGTTTTGTAAGACATTGGTATTAAGTTTTCTGTGCTTAGAGATTTCCTATGCTTATCTCTATGTGGAAGATCTTTTAAATTACTGTCTATAAGATGTTCATCGATTTCAATGTCTCTAGGCTCTTGTGGTTGTATGTTTAGAGTCAAAGAAGTGTTGGAACTACGTCTTTCTAGAATCCCCTTTTTCTCGGGCGGGTTATCGATGCTTTGGTTACTATTATACCGGCTTAAATTGCAGGTAGATCCATTGAGATTATAGTTAGATACACTTAGGCTTCTGTTAACAGATAATTGTGGATTTGAGTTGTTTATATTTAAAGTTAGCGATGTATTTGAACTTCGGCGTTCAAGTAGTCCCTTCTTTTGACCTGGTTTTGCGTCTTTATTTAAAGAAGTATTACTAGAATGTCTGCTTAAAGTATTAGTTGGTAATATATTTAAAGTCAAACTGTTGTTTGAGCCTCGTCTTTGTAGTAAACAGTTTTTAGATTCACCAGATACATTTGTATTTGATGAGCAAATGACTCTGGTGGTTGGTGTTAGATGTTCTGCATTTATCGACGTGTTAGAATCTTTTCGATCTAACGACAGTTTCTTTCTGCTATCTGAAGTAAGGCTGAAATTCGACATGCTTGTTCTCACAGTCGTTAAATTATGACACGAGGCTCCAGAACTATTTAAGGAACAATTTGAGCTTTGCAAGCTATGTGTACTGAGCATTAAACTCTGATTTGAATTCCTTCTATGTAATTTCTTAGCTAATTTCTCATCCTCTTCACTAGGCTCAAAATCATCAGAAGTGACACCTTCCGGAAGCGTTTTTAGATTAGTACTCGACACGCTTAGATTCTGCTTGTATGTAAGAAGATTTGAGCCAAAAGTTTGTCCGGATTCTTGGTAACTTGGTCCGGACACATTAATTTCTGGTGCATTTTCAGCAAAATCCGACATATTTTCGTCGAAAGAGCCCATAGTTCTTCGAGAAGGACCAGGCTGGTATAGCATCAGATTTGCGTGATGTTCACGTAAAAATATGCCGCTGTCTTGCCCTTTCATGTTATAAAGTCGTCTTTGCTCTGCGCTTTTAGATCCTGAATCATGCTTTATATTTTTCTGAGCTAAAATCCTTATTAATTGGCGTTTCGGCGTATTAGGTACGGATATAGAATTCTGTGGGACGTCTAAGGTTTTCTTCTGCGGGAGCGACAAATTTACAGATTCAGATGAATCTAAAGATGTCGCTTTGACTTTTAAAGTAGGCGTTTTAACTTTTTTCTCTTCAGCATTAGTGTATAACTTTTCAAATTCTAACAATTCTTTTTCTAAATCGCTATCCCGTTTCGTCAAATCTATTGTTAGATTTCTTAAATTCTTTCCTTTTCGTTTCGTTTGAGTTTCTGCGGGAGACGTCGCGCCTTCTTCTGTAGTTACTGTTATTTCAAATTCTTTTGGAGAAAATCTGGGCATGTCTAAAAAGGATTGTGTATCTGAACTTTGCCGTAGAGTCTTCTTCTTTAAATCTGGACTTTTCGGTTCATCTTCTTCGCAAGTTTTATCCTTTACTGGTTCTTCCTCAAATTTAAACACTGGCTGTTCTGTTGGTGGCGTTTTCAAATGCCTCTCCATACTTTCACATGAAGCACTAACGTCATTCTTATAAGCTTCGTTCATTTGATCTTTCATTTGCTTAGCTATAGGCAAACCAAGATTCTGTTCAATAATTTTAGCATTATCAGAGTCTAGCGATATAGATTTAAGTCTCTGTCGTCTGGCCTGCGCCGTGTTCGTATTAGGGGTAAGTTCGTTTCGTTCTTCTTTCGTCTCTATCACTAAAGGTTCCAATTTGGCACAGCAATCAACTACGTCCTTATTAACTTCCTCAGTTTCTTCACATTTTGATATATTTAGTTCTATATTCTTATAATTTGTATCACAACTATTATGTCTGCGATATTTCTTTGCTTCTTTGTCGGCTGGAGGTGTATATCTTTCCTTTTCTAACGAGTTTCTACCGCCATATCTTCTGGGCCTTGGAGACATTCTAGCAGCTCCTTCTTCGGGCAACGCTGCATCGAATGTAAAATAATTCTCCTTGTTACAGCTATGTATTTTTGGACTAGGTCTCGCGCTTAGCACTCTAGGCGAGCTAGGTTTCTCTGGAGCATTTATATTTAAATGATCTCCAAGAGTCCTAGGTGACTGTGGGACTTCCGCCTCCTTGGGCGTTTCCGGAAAGAATTTTGGAGATCTAACAGTGTCATAGTAAACAGATTTAGGCGAAGGTTCTGCGAAGAACATAGGTGAAACGATTTCTGGAGGCGTGAAGAACCTGGGAGAGCTCATGCTATCAGCTAATAGTTTTGGGGAGAAGTCAAACTTAGACTTATCTTTTGCAGAACATTCTAGAACTCTCGGAGAGTTCTGCATCTCCAGTCTCTCCTGCTGACCTTCCAGATGACTCTCGTTGACGCTGCAAATGTTTAACCTAGTACTGACAGATCTGAATCGGCGTAGATTACTCGGTGACATATCGCTCCTCTCCTCTTTAGGAGTCATAGACTTATCCATATCTACCTCAACCTCAGTTTCGTTAATTTTCTTAACGATTTCCGGCTCAAATCCGAAGACCTCGTCGGGTCCAGTTTTCGCCAGAAACGGACTTTTGTCGTCCTTCTCTAGAGATGGCGATCGTGTCGCGCTATATTTCTTCGCTCTCGTCTCCTGCGTCAACTCGCTTCCCAAATCCGAGTTGATCTGGCCTAAGGGTCTCGGAATAGTTGAATACTTATAATCGAAAGGTTTTTTTAGCAACCACTGTTCTGGGAGGGGTATTTTAGGGCCTTTGTAGGTCACAGTGGGTTCAGAAGGAGCGGGTTGATCCTGAGTAGAAGTGTTCGGGACTATGACAATTTGAGGAGGAGGGGCTTTGTCGTCGTCGGCGCGTGTGAGGGCGGCCTCGGTCTTGCGCGAGGGGGGAGGGTGGGGAGGGTGGAGAGAGTGGGGAGGGCGGGGTAGGTGGGGCGCGGGGGGAAGGTGCGGGTGGGAGCGAGCGCGCGGGGGGCGGCACGCTGTGCTGACTACGTGAACCTGGAATGGAGAGAAAATATTGGTTAATGACATGTTCTTACAGTTACAGTTACACTTTATTTCTGAAAGCAAATGGCGTCCAGATCCGTACCTGCCGTTGAGTTATTATGTATTCTACTAGATGTGACTGAAGCAAAGATTCGTATAGACTTGTGGAGATTTACACTACAACTTTTGGGACAAGGAATTTCTTAAGGATAACTCAATTATTTGTCAGATTGCGTCAGACAAAAGCAAATGGCGTCAAAATAATTTGACTAAAAATGCCGTCGAAGCCAATGGCGTCAAAGTAATCGGACTAAAAATGCCATCAAAGCAAATGGCGTCCGTACCCGTACCTGCTTGTGCTTGTGGTGGCGGCACGCGCGCAGAGCCAGCAGCGCGAGCAGCGCGGCGAGCGCGGCGCCCGCGCCGGCCGCGGCGGGGGCCCACATGCCGCCGCGGCCCGCACCCGTGCACTGCTCACATCTGGAATACAACGGCAACGTTTTAACATTTGCGCCTGATCGTTTAAAATATATAATCATTTTAATAACGTAACATCCTTTTGCAGTTCAGGCGCTAAGTTTAGGTTACATAACATCTTGTTTTTGTTATAAAACGATCAGGCGTTTTGTTTTTTCATACATCTACAATCTTTTGATGCTGTTGCCACTGACAAGGCCACGCACGGGGGCTTGCAGCACCGCATTATCGTGTAGCCCTACCCCTCCCCTGCTTCGAGGAACAAAGGAAATCTAGGAGACTTATCGTACTAGAAACCGGATTGTTTTAATTTTTTCAAGAAAAAAAATTAAAATACGCCACCTCTGTTTTTTCCATTGCAGCATCAGCATTTCGTGTTCCCCCATTAAAGACGCGTTTAATTATATATATCTCATCTAGGAGACTTATCGAACTAGGTTCAGTGTCATGGGCTCCCTTACTATTAGGGCATCCAACAGGCGTTCCCCTCTGCCGAAAACATATGACCTGCGGTCATACATTACGTCATTTATTGTATGGACTGACGTTTATCTGACGTGGTCATTTGTACCTTACGCACGAGTACGCCATACATTTGACGTTATCCTTTCCCGCAAAAATCGGCAGACTTTTTTTGTATAGAAAATGACAGACATCCGTGCGTTTGTATGTCACAGCCATTTTACTCGGAAACTATAAGACGTAACTTAATAAAATTTAGACATAAGGTGTATTTTGTATGCCGCTATTACGTAGTTAAATTGCAGAAAAAAAGAATTCTGGGGGGCCGCTCCATACATGTAACTAAATTACAAAAAACATTTTTTCACCAAAAATCAACATGTTGCACGTCAATAGGTCTTTAAAAATAAGATCGAGGTTTCTTTAAACATTTTGTAATTAAGTGAATACTTTCAGAAATAATCGCTTCTAAAGTCTGAAAAATAGTGTCCCCCCCATGTAACTTGAACCGTAAGTCCAAAAAATATGAAAAAAATTGCCTTGACACATACTTTCTATGAAAATTGTTTTGAACATTATCGGTTCAGCCATTTTTGAGTTATCTCCGAAAAACTTCTTCCTTAGCATCAGATACGACCTTTTCGTAATTCGTATAAGGTAGAAAATACTATTATTAAACAGTCTCTATTTAATACTTGTCTCTGCCAAAGACCTTGTTAAAGAAAACACTGCATTTCCGTAGCAAGGAGGAAGGTGACGTTGTTATATTAATAACTGTGTTGACAAAACTCAATGACATCGAATAAGGAAAGGTGAGATATACAGGATGAGGTTAGTGGGGGACAAAACAAAGACACGGAATAAATGGGCCGTTTTATTTAAAATACCACTTTTATAAATCTTGGAAATAATTATTAAATTTTAACTCAGTATCACAAGCTCTTTTCAGTTATATGGGATTGTTCCCCTTTTTGTCACAAAATTGATTTTTAGGGTTCTGTAGGGTAAAAAAGGGACCCTATTACTAAGACTCCGCTGTCCGTCTGTCACCAGTAGGCCTAGCACATGAGTGTGGCGACAGTATCTCGCGGTCGAGATAGACATCTGTCACTTTCTGTTAGAGAGTGACAGATGTCTATCTCGACCGCGAGATACTGTCGCTACACTCATGTGCTAGGCCTACAGGCTGTATCTCATGAACCGTGATAGATAGACAGTTGAAATTTTCACAGATGATGTATTTTTGTTGCCGATATAACAACAAATACTAAAAAATATAATAAAACTAGCTTTTGCCCGCGGCTTCGCTAGCGTTAAATTCGGGGTAACAAACCATAAAAACTTCCACCACCCATTTTAGGGAAGTGGGGGGTTAGAAAGAGACAAAAAGTAGCCTATGTCACTCTCCATCCCTTCAACTATCTCCACTTAAAAAATCACGTCAATTCGTCGCCCCGTTTTGCCGTGAAAGACGGATAAACAAACAAACAAACACACACATACACTTTCCCATTTATAATATTAGTATGGATTAATATTTAAGGGGGCTCCCATACAACAGACATGATATTTTTGACGTTTTTATAGATCAGGGGTAGGTAAACTTTTTTGACAAAGAGCCTGATGGTATTTCCGGAAGCTCATAGAGCCGCAGTTGTCTGTTTTATGTTTTTTTACTGTAATATTTGATTCAAAATTTTTTTGAGGGGAACTCGAAGAGCCACAACTGACCCTTCAAAGAGCTGCATGCGGCTCGCGAGCCGCGGTTTCCGGCCCCTGTTACAGATAATGGTACGGAAACCTTCGTCCGCGAGTCCGACTCACACATGGCCGGTTTTTTAATTTAATTTTAAGTGTGTTTTTCAAGCGAAAGTCATCTACTGCTCAACAAGATGATTCTAACAAACCTAAATACAATGAGCTTTCATTGTTTTATCACAGTTCTATCTTCAGTCTCCATCATCAGACCAGCTCGATGGTACCAAAATATTGTATTTTCACCTATTGTCTCCCACTCCGCCACTCCGATATATTTGATGGCGACTGTACTAGCGACCCGCCCCGGCTTCGCTCGGGACTTTTTTGTAGACCTTTTTATGGTGTACAATACTGTAGTACATTATTTTGATCTATCTCGTAGGGTTCAGCCAGCGTTTGCAATGTAAGCGCAAAAAAATGTGTTTATTTACATCACATCAGAAACCTCTAAAATGATCAGTGTTTCTCTACTATATAATGCATGTATTATACATATAAACCTTCAGAGTGAATACTCTATCTATTAAAAGAAACCGCATCAAAATCCGTTGCGTAGTTTTTAAGCATACATAGTGACAGACAGACGGCAGAAAGTTTGTTTTATACTATGTAGTGATTGTATTCCACAACTCGACGGCTACCGCCTATTTTGCATGATGGGTATATACCTAATTAATTGCAGGTTGATTGCCCAACTCTTGTCACATATAATCAATAACATATATTTCGAAATATTGTTTCATTTCAAACTGCATGAGTAAGAGAAATGCATGAGAATTGATTTTATGACTAACTAGCTTTTGCCCGCGGCTTCGCTTGCGTTAAATTCGGGGTAACACGGTTCCCCTTTCCTGATTTAAAACACAGAAGAGAACTCGGAACAGAATATTATTTTAATACGCTACTGTAGACGATATTATTTGTCTTTATAGCTTATGCACGATTTTTTTGTTAGTCACAAGTAGTCCGCATACCAATTTTTAGCTTTCTACCTTGAAAATTGCGGAATGCTCCATACAAACTTCCACCCCCCATTTTAGGGAAGTGGGGGGTTAGAAAGAGACAAAAAGTAGCCTATGTCACTCTCCATCCCTTCAACTATCTCCACTTAAAAAATCACGTCAATTCGTCGCCCCGTTTTGCCGTGAAAGACGGACAAACAAACACACACATACACTTTCCCATTTATAATATTAGTAATATGGATATATACATATTTTTTGATTTTTATGGATTATAGGCAGGCCTTTGACCACGATCTCACCTGAACATGGTAAGTGATGATGCGGTATACGGTGGAGCACGCTTAGGCACTGGCAAATTAGTAAATAGATATCTTATAGGTAAGGCACTGGTCCCACCGTCGCACTGTGGACCGAAAATCGGCTCCCATTGACATAGAAATCAAAGTTGTTATTTTTAACTTTTTTTGACGGAAATAGGTTTAGCTTAGCTTTGGCATGCCAATTTAAGAATTTCAGACGATTTGTCATAAAAAAAGGCCAAGTTATGATTTTTTTTACGAAAACAATGTATGGAGCTGAAGCAAAAATTTGAGATTTCTCAAAAACCGCAAAATAAACAGTAATATCCTCGCAGATGGTTATACTGTGATTTTTTTGTGATTTTTGGCATACTACATATATCTGCTAGAGGTGCGGTTTTTTTTTTTAAATCGATTATTGTTTGTATGGAAAAGCCATTATCATCAAAAAAACGTACAAATAGTAACTATGATTTTTGGTGTCTTTTCCATAGAAACAATAATCGATTAAAAAAAAACCGCACCCGTGACAGAAATATGTAGCATACCAAAAAATCACAAATAATTCACAGTTGGACATTACGGTTCATTTCGCGGTTCTCGAGATATCTTGACCCTTTGCTCATGTTCTATACATTATTTTCTAAAAAAAAATATAAGTCGTTATTCTTTGTACAGAATCATTTAAAACTCACAAAATAATATACTAATAATGAGTAAAACCCATTTTCATAAAAAAACCTACAAATATTAACTTTGGTTTTTGGTGTGTTTTCCATAGAAACAATAACAGATTTTAAAAAAACCGCACCTCTGGCAGAAATATGTAGTATGCCAAAAAATCACAAATAATTCACAGCATAACCACCTGCAAGGATATTACTGCTAATTTGGCGGTTTTTGAGAAATCTTGAATTTTTGCTCCTGCTCCATACATTATTTTCTAAAAAAAAATATAACTCGATATTCTTTACGCAGAATTATCTAAAACTCACAAAATAATATATTTAAAATGAGCGAAACCCGTTTCCATTAAAAAAACCTACAACTATAAACTTGTTTTTATCTCTTTTCCATACAAACAACAATCGATTTAAAAAAAAAAAAAACCGCACCTCTAACCATCTGCGAGGATATTACTGTTTATTTTGCGGTTTTTGAGAAATCTAAAATTTTTGCTTCAGCTCCATACATTGTTTTCGTAAAAAAAATCATAACTTGGCCTTTTTTTATGACAAATCGTCTGAAATTCTTAAATTGGCATGCCAAAGCTAAGCTAAACCTATTTCCGTCAAAAAAAGTTAAAAATAACAACTTTGATTTCTATGTCAATGGGAGCCGATTTTCGGTCCACAGTGCGCCGCCGAGTAAGCGATGAGCTATCGGCGATTTTCTCGCCCAACAAACGAACAAAAGATAATCGCTCCCGTGTAAATAAAAGAGAGATATATAAATAAACTAAAACGCTAAATCCTAGGGAGAATATCTCGCATATAAAACATAACTGTAAGTTAATAACAGACCCTCGAATAATTGCAGAAGAATTTAATAATCATTTTATTGACCAAGTTAAATTATTTACTGATACTAATAATTGTAATAATGGTTTATCAAATAATAATTTACATCGACATAACACATTGACATATAATTCATCACGTTCCTTATTTATGCAACCAACAAGCCCAGAAGAAGTTTTAAATATAATATATTCCCTAAAAAACAGTAAAAGTACTGGTTATGATGGAATATGCACTAAAATTATTAAAAGAGTTGCTCACATCATATCATGGCCCATTAGTTATATAATAAATATGTGTATAGAGCAGGGCATCTTTCCTGAAAAGTTAAAAGTAGCGATTGTCCGACCTCTATTTAAGAAAGGTGACATGGAAAATATGGACAACTATAGGCCTATTGCACTCCTTCCTATTTTTTCCAAGATTATAGAAAGAGTAATTAGCAGCCGAATAAGTCAGTATTTTGAATTAAATAACCTATTTGCGCAGGAACAAAAGGGATTTCGCCAGAATAAATCAATAAATATGGCTATATTTGATTTATTAGAAGTAGTAGTGACCAATATGGATAAAAAAAAACCCGTGTGCGCACTCTTCATGGATTTAACTAAGGCTTTCGACCTAGTTGACCATAATATATTATTGCAAAAATTATATAGCTATGGAATACGCGGTAATATTTATGAATTGCTAAGGTCATACTTAGATGGCAGAAAACAAGTTGTTCAAATAGATAATATAAGCATGAAATCAAAGTGTGAAGTTACTCATTCATCAAAATTTAGAAAAATCACTCATGGTGTACCACAAGGAAGCGTATTGGGTCCACTATTATTCCTCATTTATATAAATGACATGCCACAGGCAGTTGACTACCCAATGGTTCTCTTTGCCGATGACAGCACGGTAATACTGACTGGTGATGATCCACAGACTTGTCAACTAAATATAAATAATGCACTTAAATCAATAATTAATTGGCTTAATCTTAATAACCTACGTATCAATTTAGAAAAAACGAAAATTATGATTTTTTATCAAAGGCTCAATAGGATGACTGATTTAACTGTGACATATAATAATTATATAATTGAGGAAACTGACAATACACAATTTTTAGGATTAAGTCTAGATAATAAGTTAACGTGGAGAAACCAAGTTGATTATTTGTGCAAAAAGTTAAGATCATTTTCGCGTGCATTGTTCAACCTGAATAAAATAGTAAATCGTGCAGCCGTACTCACTGCCTATCACGCATATGTAACAGCCACATTGCGTTATGGTATCATATTTTGGGGTAATTCGACGTACCGAAATTTGGCATTTAAGGCTCAAAGAAAGTGTTTACGTTCTGTTTGTGGACTGAAGGAAAGTGATTGTTGCAAACGTTACTATATTGAGCTTAAAATTTTGACATTTCCCTGTTTATATATTTTTGAAATAGTTATGTATGTAAAATTAAATAAACACAAATTTTCTGCCTTTAGAAGTATGCGTCAGCGACATAAAATCACGTGCACAAAGTCAGACACAGCCTTGCGTGATAAAAGTGTATTTGGCATGGCACACACATTATACAATAAGTTACCAGACATAATAATGAAATCTGACATGCCTCAATTTAAAACTAATTTATTTGACTTCTTAATCAAAAATGCATTTTATTCAGTCAAAGAATATTTAGATTATACGCCATTTCTTTATTAAGTACCTATACTATAAGGTGTTATTAATTGTTATTAATGTTAATATCCATGCATGCTGCATGCTTAGTTGTAAGAAATCTAGGTTTAGAATTGTATAATATTTGCATGCCCACTAGCAGGCTGAATACACTGTACCTAAAATGTATTTAAGATCCACCTGACTGTATTCGAGCAAATAAATTATTTGATTTGATTTGATTTGAATAAATAAATAATAAATAAATAATAAATAATAAATATTTATAGCTTTAGTTTATTTATAGAGTTTCTTGGGCGAGAAAATCGCATCGCTTACTCGGCGGCGATCAAAGAATCATCAGGAACCTGTACTGGAATCAAACAGCCAACATAAAAATAGGAACATCGAGCACGAGCGACCTCGATATCCTAAAAGGTGTAAGACAAGGTTGCATTTTGTCACCGCTGTTGTTCAACCTTTATTCAGAATCTATATTTCAAGAAGCTTTCGAAAACGTGGAAACTGGTATCATAGTCAACGGAACGACAGTTAACAACCTCAGATATGTTGATGACACCGTTGTTCTTGCCCACTCAATGGACGAACTTCAGCAACTACTTAGATCGCCTCAACTCTATACCTCTATATAGAAGAATACGGCCTCAAAATGAATATAGCGAAGACCAAATGCATGATTTTGGGTAAGAATGTAACTGAAACGACCTCATTGACCATAAACGGTAATATAATAGAAAGGATTCAATTTTATAAATATTTGGGTAGCTCACTTAATGAGAAATGGGATTCGGAAAAAGAAATACGTATCAGAATCGAAATTGCCGGAAGTACGTTCATGAAAATGAAGAAACTTTACACAAATAAGGATTTTAACTTAAAGTTACGATGGCGCATGGTCAAATGCTACGTAGTGTCGATATTTCTCTATGGTGTCGAAGGGTTGGACCATTAATAAGACCATGGAGGCTAAGATCAATGCATTCGAAATGTGGTTATACCGAAGAATATTAAAAATTTCCTGGAGAGACAAAGTTTCAAACGCTGAAGTTCTGAATAGAATGAACAAGAAACTTGAACTTTTGGCCACCGTAAAGTTATCCTGGGCGTTTTTCCGCAAGTCGACATCCAGTGTGCCTATTTTGCGTGAAACGGGGGTACCACCATTATTCCAACCACCCCAGCTCCTCTACGAAGCCCAGCAGAGCTTTCAGGTTGCCTGCCGCCTCGCGCAAGGTGCCTGGGGTCCCTAGGTGTTTAGTTCTGTATACTTCTACCTGTTTGCAGTCTAGCAGAATGTGTTTTGTTGTTTCATCCGCCTCCATGCATGCTCTGCACATGAGGCTGTCTGTCCTACCTATTGTGAAGAGGTGTTTTTTTAGTGTGTTGTGTCCTGTTATCAGTCCCACTAATTTGCGTAGTTGGGGTCTTCTTGTGCTCAAAAGTGTTTTGGTAAGTTTGTGGTTGTATTCCGTTACTATTTCTTTGGTTTGTCTGCAGGTGTCCATTTCTTTCCAGTATGTTTGATGCAGTTGTTTGTAGTGGTGGTCAAGTTGGTTGTTTATGTGCGAGTATGGTAAGGGTACGATGGGTTCGGGTCCATGTGCCGGTGTATCTGAGCCCTTACGGGCTAGTTCATCCGCAGCATCGTTCCCTCTCGAGTTACTGTGTCCCTTGATCCATTGCAGTGTCACCTTATTGCCTTCTTCGCATACGTCTGAGAGGCTCTGATGGCATTCGTATATGAGTCCAGATGTAATTCTGTCGCAACCTAGCGCTTGTAGTACTGACTTGCTGTCTGATAGTATACATAAGTTTTCGTTTTTTAACTGTCGTTTCACTGCATTGCAAGCTTCTATAGACACGACAAGTATAACATAATCAGTAACATCTTGGAAGGGAAAATCGAAGGTAAAAGGAGCAGAGGAAGGAGAAAGCTAACCTGGATAGACATCATTAAAAGCTGGTCCAATATTAATGACATCGTGCCAGTCTAGACAGACTGGCAGCAGTCTGTCTAGACTGGCACAAGATAGAACCAAGTTCCGGAAGATGGTCGCCGACATCCGGTGAGGATATGGCACAAGAAGAAGAAGACTCGGCGGCGGTGGGACCAGTGCCTTACCTATAAGATACCTATTTACTAATTTGCCTTAATATAAGGTTTCTTTAGCGATTTTTGGTCAGAGAGGTAAAGACATCCACCCTGTATTGTATGTTTGTATAAATCTGTCATATGTTTACAAGGTTGAAGTAGGTATTGACGATAATACTGAGGTCAATGGTATTGTATTACAAAACAATACAAATATTCTTTATTGCAGACCTCAATAAAATAGAACAGTACAATACACAGATTAAAAGTAGAGGCAGTCAACAGGCGGTCTTATCGCTAGAGAGCGATCTATTCCAGACAACCTTGGGGTAGCGGAAATCTAGTAGAAAATTATCGTATGAGTAGGTGCAAGGCAAAAGAAACTGAAAATTCAGTAAACAATAACAAAACACCGGCCAAGTGCGAGTCGGACTCGCGCACCGAGGGTTCCATACAAACCTGTAGGTATATAGGGGAAGTAACTTTAAAATTATTAAAAATATTTTTATTATACACGGTGCCCGTGAGCATTGCGAGAGACTTTAACAGTGTATTCATTATCATATTTAGAGAACAAAATGTCCTTTAAACTTTTTCGAAGTTCGCCATAGTTTCAAAGTAAATACTACTTACAAAAAATTGCATTTTGAATTGTTTCTCAGTGTAAAATGATTTTTTGATGGCGATCTCACCGGTATGGGGCATAGTCTAGACATCTCTTATTGACTCATATCAAAGACCTAAGAAACACTTTGCATGGACTAGTTTTTACGAGAAAAAATGTAGCAATTTACTTTTTCCGTTACTTTTTTCTAATGACATTTACTTTTTATGTAGAACAGCATTCAAAAAAAGTGAAAAAAAAAGTAAAAAAAAAAATTGTTTTTTGGCGTTTTACAACAAAAGTCATATAATGTTTTTTCATTCTTTTGACCTCAGAAATGCGTGGTTAAAATCTCTCGCAATGCTCACGGGCACCGTGTATTATGTAACTAAAAATTTACGGTTTTCGCAATTTTTCCTTTACCTGTGCTATAAGACGTTGCTTCGTACCAAATTTCAAGATCCTAAGTTCACGGGGAAGTACCCTGTAGGTTTTGATTCCCTTGCGAGTTTCGAAAATTTGCGGAAATTTGCTGCACAAACGGCTGTATAAAGATACAGCCGTTTATGATTGCGTTGGATTAGAAGTTTGATTTTGACGTGATAACGTCTTTAAAATCGTTTTAGTCGGGTGACATGTTCAGAAACTTGTGTCACACCAAAACCTCACGAGCGCGATCGCAGGTATAACGAGAGAGAGACGGACCGATCTCCCGTCTCATCTCGAGCGCTGCCAGTCATTCCGTGAAACTTGTCACGCGGAATCCTCACGAGCGGTTAGACGTTATCACGTAAACATCTCGATCGTAAACCTACTTTACAAACAACCAATTTTTTCACAGCTCTTAGGGACAGTATTTGATATAAATTTCAGCTCGATACCTCCACACCAAGGTGTACGATACATAAACATACACAAATAAAATAATCAATAAACATGCATATACTACATACACAGAGTAAATAAAATAAAATAATCAATAAACATGCATATACTACATACACAGAGTAAATAAAATAAAATAATCAATAAACATGCATATACTACATACACAGAGTAAATAAAATAAAATAATAAAAATACAGTCAGTGACACTCTTTATGTACAAACGTCATTGAAAATATATTACTAAATTTATATGAATCTCCGCTGTTATGATTAGGACAATAGATCTTATATTTTTCTTTTGAAATGTCAGAAAGCGGCCCAGGAGCCAATTTTGGCCACTCTTTTCCATGGCTCCTAACATCTGAATGACAACAGATACAAGACAGTGCCTTCGGTGCTGCCATAATTTACACTTATATTCACTATAAATAAATAAATAAAATAAATAAATATTATAGGACAATCTTACACAAACCGACCTAGTCCCACAGTAAGCTCAATAAGGCTTGTGTTGTGGGTACTAGACGACGATATATATATAATAGATAGATATAGATAAATACTTTAATACATAGGAAACATCCATAACTCAGGTACAAATATCTGTGATAAACACACAAATAAATGCCCTGACCAGGATTCGAACCCGGGACCTCCTGCTTCGTAGGCAGTGTCACTACCGCCTGGGCTAGGAGGCCGTTTAACTATAAACCATAGCCTTCTAAATTTCTAACCGTAATAAAAAAAAACCGGTCAAGTGCGTGTCGGACCACGCATAGGAGGGTTCCGTACCTTCAATAAAATAAGAACCAAACTAATACCAAAAGGTCGTATCTGATGCCTATAAGAAGTTTTTTGAAGATGACTCAAAAATGGCTGAACCGATAATGTTCAAAATGTTGTTAGAAAGTTTATGACAAGGCGCATCTCCTCAATTTTTTTCGGTTTCAAAAGTTACAGGGGGGGGACATAATTTTTCTACTTTCGAAGCGATTATTTCAGAAAATATTCACTTAATCACAAAATGGTCAAAGAAACCTCAATGTTATTTTTGAAGACCTATCGATTGATGTGTCACATGTTGATATTTGGGTAAAAAAATTTTTTTTAATTTAGTTACATGTATGGAGCCCCCCTAAAAATTTTTTTTTTTCATGTTTAACTACATAACTAAGTAGCGGCATACAAAATACACCTTATGTGTAAATTTTATTCAGATACGTCGTATAGTTTCCGAGTAAAATGGCTGTGACATACGGACGGACAGACAGACAGACATGACGCATCCATAAGGGTTCCGTTTTTTGCCATTTGGCTACGGAACCCTAATAAAGTTGATAATGGCCACAACAGGGGCATCTGCCCTAACAACCTCCTAGGCTAGTCGGTAGTGACCCTGCCTATGAATCAGGAGGTCCCGGGTTAGAAACCTGTTCAGGGAATTTTTTGATGTTTATCACGGATATTTGTTTCTGAGTTATGGATGTCTTCTCTGTATTGAAGTGTTATATTATATCTTACTATAACAGTATATCGTTGTCTAGTACCCACGACACAAGCCTTATTGAGCTTACTGTGGGACTAGGTTGATTTGTGTAAGATTGTCCCATAATATTTATTAATTGATTAGTTAGAAATTATTCCATTTTTTTATACCACGACGGTGGCAAACAAGCATACTGCCCGCCTGATGATAAGCAGTTACCGTAGCCTAACGTTGAGGGAGGCGATGGCTGAGATATGCGTCAAACTCGTGAACGGGTGCTGTTTGTGGAGACCGGTCTGTTTAGGCTAACTGGGGCTACACAATTACGTAACTTTTTATTAATCATATTTAATTTTAGTTTAATTGGCTTTAGGCACAACATTCGGTGCTCGATTATCCATATTTTTTTATTATATACATCTCTAAGGATAATTTGGAAATAGTATGTTTATTGTATACTAGAATCACTTACTTTTTTTTTTTTTTTATTTAAATTCAAAATTTGTTTCTAACTGTTGATTATGAATTATTATAATTTGGAAATTTATGTAGAATCAGTTCAGGTAAGAAAGTATATCAAACTTGTATGTAATTCATTTTCAAATAGTCAGATTTGCACTCATCTTTTTTCTTTGGTATTTTTCTTAAACTATAACCTATTGTTGGTTAATCTAACCTTGGTTTGATATGTTTTCTTATATAACAACGCACTTATATGTATTTTTTAGTTTTGATGTACTGTTGTTTTGAAAAAATAAGTCCCACCGAGTTTCTTGCCAGACATAATTCTTCTCGGGTCAGAGGTGTAGGGTTAGAACCGGTGGTTTGATTTTTTTTTCTCTCTTTTACTTTGACGTGTAAAAGTGCCCTTGTGGCCTACTTACTGAATAAATGTTAGAGTTTGAGTTTGAGTATGGACGCCTGCAAACATAGAGGATTCACATGCGCCTTGCCTACCTTTTAAGAACCTATACAGTCCTTTTTTGAAAAACCTAATAGAGCCAAAATAATTTTCCAGAGCCTTAGGTATTTATTAAATCCAGGAGCCAGCAGGCCTATAACCTCCAGCCAGGGGATACAGAAAACATGACACAGCCAGTTTTAATTTTAAAGAAAAATCTCTTTAACTAACTATTGCTACAACCCAAAATGAGTCTTAAATCTTACACAAACCAACCTAATCCCACAGTAAGCTCAATAAAACTTGTGTTGTGGGTGCTATAGTGAATTCAACCTTACTTGTCTTAACATGTAAACAAACGTCTGTCAATCTGGACATTGTAATGTCAGCTATTTTTCAGGTTATTTGTTTGTTACTTTGATAAAGTTGCGGCCAGACGGCATACAACCACAACCCTCTGCCATGAGACCTTGGCAGAAAACAGAGATTTTAAACCATGTATCCAGTGGTTGGTGCCAAATTCTATATGACCTTTAAACGCCCTTGGTGGCTAGGTGTTCTCTGCCAACCATTGGCAGAAGCGGTTGGTTGGTTGTCAGCCATGTAGCCGCTCGCTTCAACAACTCGCTCGAACCAAGGTTATGGGGCAGAATCTGCGGCTATCTGCCATCTATCTGGCCCCAACTTAGTTGAAAAATATTTTATAAAAAATTATGTTATTTTCAGTGGTTACTTGGTTAAATTTAATACTTTGCGAGTTTCTTTAAGTATATCACAACATTTCAAGTGATAATCTCACAAAAAAGAGTGATAATATCTTTGAAAAGTGTTTTTTTTTTAATGATAAGACAAGTAAGTATGAATTAACTATAGGCATGTGGTATATTAGATATATTATGGTGGGTATATTAGATAGATAAAGACTTAAATACATAGAAAGTATCCATAATTCAGGTACACATAAAAAAAGGCGAATCAACTTTTTGACTGACACTTTCAAACTTCAACTGTAAAATTTCAACTTTAGATAATGGCTTTTGTTTCAGTTTATGGTGTATGTTACAAGTGCTGGTGGCCTGGCAGTAAGACGTCAGACTTTCAATCCGAAGGTCGCGGGTTCAAACCCCGGCTCGTACCACTGAGTTTTATGTATGTACGAAATATCATTTGATATTTACCAGTCGCTTTCAGTGAAGGAAAACATCGTGAGGAAACCGGATCTAATCCCAACAAGGCCTAGTTCCCCCCTCTGGGTTGAAAGGTCAGATGGCACTCTCTTTCGTAAAAACGAGTGCCTACGCCAATTCCTGGGATTAGGTTGCCGAGAGGACCCCAGGCTCAATAGAGCAAAAAGCTAAGAAAGAGGAAGAAGAAGAAGTTTATGGTGTATGTTAAAACATTCGAGGCCCCAACTGTTAAACCTAATAAACAGAAACTATGTCAATTAGAAGCCCGATTTCTTGGTAACTGCAGAGACATTTTAAGTAATGCAAGAGACACTCAAAACTGTCGGTCAAAATGTTGATTGGCCCAAATAAATTCCCTGACCAGGTTTAGAACCCGGGACTTCCTGCTTCAAAGGCAGTGTCACTATCAGGCTGTGAGTCTTAAACTCTGCATTTTGCTCAACGCTCACCCTAAATATGCAATACAGCACAATCTCGACAATCCGGCACTGATGCCGACACGAAGGTGCCAGGTTGTTGGACAATTCGGATTAGTGGAAAGTAAAAAGTTTTACTGATATTACCTAATGTAATAAAATATAATAAAAAATCCTTTTATTTCTGGGTGAAAATATTTATCTAAAATTATTTGCAAACTTAGTCTAGGATAATTTAACCTAAATTTGTAGGGTAAAAAAAACACACCAGAACCCTCTTACGAGGCATAGGCCTCTTCCAGAGACTTCCACCTCTCTCGATCTTGGGTCTCCCATACCCAGTTGGCCCCCGCCACCTTGACTATGTCGTCAGCCCAGCGTGCCAGAGGCCGTCTTGGTTTTCTTTTACCATTACCCAATTTACTGGGTAGTTAGTTTTTTTTAGGGTACTTACCTCGTAAATTGCTTAACCATATGACACTAATATTTGCGATGAAATACAAATAATTTATTGTACGAAAGTGAGTATTGATAATGATATTATGTTATAGGCGAAATTATATAATGTAGATATATTATGTATATACTTTAGTTTTTAATCTTAAAAATAGTTACACTATTGCCTTAGGCTTAGCACCTGTAGAAATAGTTGTAAGTGTCGAAATGAAATAAAAAAAAATTTAAAAAAATATTCTGTGTAACTGTGTATATTGTGCGTCACTATCAGCCAGTATTTGGCGTACAATATGTTGTTTCTATTGCATTTGTTTCTATGTCATTGAATATCTAGTTAATAATGTTTATACTCATGTCAACACTGAGTGTAAATTAAAATGAGGTTAACTAAGGTGGGTCGGAAGAAGATGTAATGGTTAGCCAGTTCAGCAACATCCTTATTTCTAGTGTCGGACTGGGCTTGCCGGCACAATGAAGTGGCGGTTTATCGAGATAGTACTGTTTTGGGTATGCACATCAGAATTCAGAGTATAAGTTCAAATTAATTGTGTTGTAAAGTTTACAACATGCTAAATTTAATAAATGATTCTTATTAAAATAGAAAACTTACTCAGAACAATACATGATTAACACAGCTGACTCAATTTCAATTTCACTCATGTTCCTTAATATATTTACAATTCAACTAATTTCACTACACACAACTGAACAGTACCACTCAAATGACATCACTACTATCCAACATCTTCACAACACTATTTAACCTCCAAAAGCTGATAAAATCGTGTCAGGCCAATTCAGCCGCGAATGACACCCGTATGACGACCGTTAAGGACGCAAATCGAGTGACGAACACGATCTATTTACAGAATGTGACATAGTCGCTTGCCCGATCGCGCAAAAATGGCTAAAGCACTGCGAAAATTAAATTGTCATTGTTGTGTCTTACAATCAGTAACGATCTTAAAAGATAAAGGTGTTTTTATTGTGTTTGAATGTTATTATGACGAGAAACGACGGAGATAAATTACGTATTTTCAAAAAAATATTACGTGAACACTGTTTGTGTTAGGGCTTTGAAAATATTTGATTACATTGTTATAGTTATTTAACTTTATATTAATGTATAGATTGAAAGCGTTTAATAATAAGATTAGAAGAGAACTTGTAAAATATTACTTACGGTGCATTGACGTTAGCGTCGTCAATACTTGCAGTTTTTAACCCTTTCCAACACAAAAAATAGCTATTTATTAGCACAAAACATAGGTTTTAGGACACCACAATACTTCACTGTCACTGAAATGTCGTTTATTCGACAAATTTTATAGTAAATTTGCTCGTTTTTGTCGTAAGCACTACTCGACGAAGTTTTGACGTTCAGCTAGTCAGCCATTTTTCTTTCGGGACAACAAAAGCAAAATAACGTTGCCAGAGTAAAGTTTTCAACTTCCCCACACACAAAATTAAGAGTTGTCCGGAAAGACAAGTGTCGTGATTTATATGAGAACTTATACATTCTACGACACTTTTTCCAGACAGATTCTAGTTTTTTTTTTAATTGTATTAATTTTCCAAAACTATACTACATAATTTTATTCAACAAAAAAAATGGAAGTATTATCTGTTTAAAAGAAAAGTATTGATATGATACCTACCATTACTAATTAGATGATAGAAAATGATTCGTCACAGTAACGTATTATGGTTGTGAAATCGCCGGTGACGTCACAAATAAATTATTTGCACAAGTCATCATAAAAACAACATGCATTGTAATCATAACATGTTAATGCGATGCTGAGGTAATTTAAATATTTCAAACAAATACGTTCTCACGAGTTCTCATAAAAATAGCTTTCATTTTATTTTAAGATTTCAACATAGAATCGTTGTCTGAGACTCTGAGGCAGAAAGGTATTGTGGTCAAGCCCGAAATCGTGAAAATAATAATAGTCTTTCTTTTCTTACATTTCTGACTAATTGGACCAAGGCCAACATTTGAGGAAAAAAGTTAATGCCAGCTTTACATCTCCCTAATTTAGGCTCTTTCGACAAGTACGCCGCAATACGTTAGACACCTTTAGAGATATGGCCTAATGTGTCTATCTCACTTAAGTGTGTTTAATTTTTTTCTCAATGTATTATGCCTGTGTGTGTGTGAGTGTGTCTACGAATAAATTATATTCTAAAAAGTACAATAAAAGGCGTCACACGCGCCGACATTTGCCGTAGATATAAACAGCCTATCATCCTAAAAAAAATGGCTAATCACAATGGCTTCGATAAGACCAGCATAAGCAAAATTACAGAATAAGCGTGAATACGATGAATACGGAGGTCAAGTTATACTATAGCCTCGTACTTGCGGTATAAACTAACCCCCTTATTCATAAACGTCTACTAAAGTTAACAGGCCTCTGATAATCGTTTGTCCCTTTCCGTCCAACCTATATGAGGGAAAGGGACAAACAATTACCAGCGATCTCTTAACTTTAGTGGCCGTTTATGAATAAGGGGATTAGTAAATATAACCGCGCAGTTGTCTTGCCATATTTTCGGCGTTTTTTGTTTGAGTCTTTTAGTTTATTATCATATTTGTCTGAGATCTTAACTTGGTAATAATTAATGACATTTCGCAAGGCGTCGGCTATGATAAAGCCTAATTTTGTGGCAAATTTGGGGTTTCCTCTATAATAAGATGTCCTTATGTGCCATTTGGCTCAAGATTTGCTCATTGGCTCTGCCTCCGATAGGTCCGGGGTCCAAAACCCGATAGGTGTATTTATATGGTTTTACCCACGTTTAACTTATGAATCGAGGACTAAATAGAATGAATATAAGTACATATGTTTATCGTCATCCTATGTATTTAGTCCTCCAAGTACAGCCGTTGGTTAGATTGACCTAGCCCTAAGGTCAATATGTGTTAAATTTTTCCTACTTTATTACACTAAATATTGATAACACACCCTGAATAACGGTGTATTGTATTTATGACGTCACGCCATGACGTGTCAAGTTCGCCCCATGAGGAAGTGTGTGTGACGTCGTCTGTTATCAGGCCATAGCGATGTTTCTGTGAAGTGGGAGGTGTCTCCCTCGTAATGAGCTGTGATGAGTCATTTACTAATGTATTGGTATAATTATTGTCACAAGGGGTACCTACACATGGCTTTATAATTGGGGATTCCATTGGTTTGCTTTTTGTGACGCACTCTTTTGACATAAACGTTTTAATCAGTGTTAAGTATATGGGGATTACTAAATATTTTTAAGTATAATTTTCTATTTAGTAATCACTACAATATCAATATGTGTGGGTCTTCAACACACTACAAGGGCTGCTATTTATATATCCGGAAACCGGGATTACAATCTTCTTAAATAGCATATTTGACCTCTATGGTAAAATTTGAACTTTTTTAAGTACTGGCCGGTATATTTTTTCTTTCTTATTAACGCTCGTGTTTTGTTTTTGACGGGTTTTAAATGTCATCTCGCAGCAAGAATGGAATTCACTCGTGAAAATATTCGTGCTATGATTTATTATGATTTTCGGCGTGGTTTAACGCAACAACAGTGCATAGATCAACTAACTTCAACTTTTGGTGATGAAGCCCCATCTAAAACTACTGTGTATCACTGGTTTAGTGAGTTCAATCGTGGACGTAGTATGCTTACGGACGAAGTTAAGACAGGTCGCCCGAAATCGGTCGTTGTACAACAAAATATCGAGGCTGTGCGAAAACTTATAATGGACGACCGACATGTTACGTACCGCGAGATAGAGGCGACTCTGGGTATTTCTATGACCAGCATTAATAGCATATTACATAATTATTTGGCTGTAAAAAAAATTTGTTCGCGTTGGATACCCCACAACTTAACAAAAGAGCAAAAAGATGCTCGCGTCGAATGGTGCAATAAAATGTTAAAAAAATATAACCGTGGTGACTCAAAAGCCGTTTATAACATCTATACAGGTGACGAACCCTGGATCTATGCATACGATCCCGAAACGAAGCAACAATCAACGGTATGGGTGTTTCAAAATGAGCCGAACCCTACGAAAGTTACTCGTGCAAAAAGTACATTGAAACAAATGGTGGCCTGCTTCTTCGGTATTAATGGCCATGTAGCTACAGTGCCACTAGAAAACCGTAGAACGGTTAATTCAGAGTGGTACACGACCATTTGCTTACCAGAAGTATTTGAACAAATTCGTAAAACTAACCAGCGACGAAGAATCATTCTTCATCATGACAATGCCGGCTGTCATACGTCACGCGAAACAACTCTATTTTTGGAGGGTCAAAATGTGGAATTAACGGGTCATCCGCCGTACAGCCCTGACTTGGCACCCAACGATTTTTATTTATTTCCAAATATAAAGAATAAATTACGCGGTCAACGATTTTCGACCGCTGAAGATGCTGTCGACGCATTCAAACAACACGTTATGGAGGTACCTCAGGCGGAGTGGCAGAAGTGCTTTAAAAATTGGTTCACGCGAATGCAAAAGTGCATAGATCATCAAGGGGAATACTTTGAAAAACAATAAAACCATTTTCAGCCGTGTACGTTTGTTTGTTTTTTTGTTTCCGGATATATAAGTAGCAACCCTCGTACCATCGTGTGTGTTAAAATAAAATAAATAAATAAAATTCATTTATTTCAGACCGGTTTGATCCATAGTTTTGTTAGTTACAAGAAAAATAAATATTGCTTTACTTACACTCTATGTTAGTATTTACCTACAACTAAATTAAACTAAACTTATTTTATTTTGCCCTGCCTATCAGCACGTCTACCCAGTAGCTCGTGAGACGGCAATCAAGGCGTTCAGCCAACGTCCTTAGGAGGCTGTTGCTACTGCCGCGCACGCGTGTCAGCAGAGACGCTATTCTTTTACGCCTAATGGCATAAAAGTCATCCGTTCGCGCCTCTGCAAACATACCAGATGCACTACAGTGCTTCGGCAGCCTCAACAGCATCCTCATGACGTTATTGTACTGAACTCTTAACGTGTTATAGGCTCTCTGCGTAAATGTCGCCCACAGACTGCACGTGTAAAAAGTTTGACAATATGCTTTAAAAAGCGTTAACTTTACTTGTGTGTTACAACGTGCAAATCTGCGGGCAACCATATTGCCCCTTACAGCCATAGCCCTCCTTTCTCTTTCTAGATCCATATCATCTTTCAGATCTCCAGTTAGCACGTGCCCTAGATACTTAACACTCTTCACCACTTTGAGGGGTACCCCTCCCAGCATGAACCTAGGCACAGTCCAATCAAAATTGTACTTTTGAGCCTTAAAAATGAGTATTTCACTTTTGGTTGCATTATACCTAAGACCATGCTGCTCGGCGTAACCCTCGCATATGGTGATTAGTTTTTTTAAAGAGCTAACTGAGGGGCCCAGCAGCGCCATGTCATCCGCGTAGCTTATGTTATTGAAACATGTTCCCAAAACATGACATCCGACACGCGCGCTACTGAGTCTCCCAATCAGTTCGTCAACATATAGGTTAAACAAGGTGGGAGATGTTAGCCCACCCTGTCTAACCCCACATTGGAGCCTATATTCTTCTGAATACTCTCCATCCCATCTCACTTGATTGACCTGATTGTTATACCAGTATTTTAACAAGCCTATGCACTCTTTAGGTATTCCAGTTTTAGCCAGCTTGTCCCACAGTATTTGGTAGACAACCAGGTCAAAGGCCTTTGACAGGTCCAGGAAACACGCGAACACAGGCGTGTTCCTGTCCCTGTAATACCCAATAGCTTGCTTAAGGCACAAAATTGCAGTTTCTGTTGAGAGTCCAGGCCTGAACCCGAATTGCGCGTCGTTCAACTTTACATGTTTCTGCAGATGTGCATTAAGCAAGCCATCGAGGACTTTTGCCATAATAGTTGCAAGTGAGATGGGTCTGTAGTTCCCTAATTCAGACAAGTCACCCGTTTTATTTTTAGCAAGCGGCACCACCACAGTCCGCATAAGCTGGTTAGGGAGATAACCGTGCCTCAGACATAAGGTGTAGAACATTGCCAGAACACGCGGCACGTGTATGCCTGCGTGCCTGAGATGCTCAATACTGAGACCATCATGACCTGGAGATTTTCCCCTCTGCATGTTATTTATAATGGCCTTAACATCTTTAGCCATAAACGTCAAAGTAGTTCCTCCCATGATAGTCTCAGCACCCAGCACCTCAGGCGCAGTCGCAATCAGTGGGCTTACGGTAAAAACATTCTTAAAGTTACTAGCAATAGATTTTCTATTGCTCTCCCCGCCAACGCTCACAGGGACACTCGGCCTCGCACTAAACTTATTAGTGTTTTTCCAAAAGGATTTAAAATCCTTTTTAGACTGATTTGACGCCAGGATGTCGCTTTTTATCTGATCCTGCCTATCCTGACACCAAGTTAAAGACCGGCACAGTCCACTGTTGCTATAGATTTTCATTCAAAGCCGCAGTTCCACTGCGAGCATCGCAGCAATCTCTCTCGCGTTTTTTAATTTACAACAATGAGAAACAGATGACGACTATTTGTTTTCAAAACCGCGAGCCGGACCTGATGATTTCGTTCACAGAATGGTTTTCCAATGCCTAATTTGGTTTTCATAACAAAAACTTCCCGCATCCGCGTGGTGTGTGAAATGAAAATAACGAATGAGGGTTTTCGCGATCGAGTTTTTCACTAAATGGCAGCACCGTGGCAAGAGGTCTAGTCTGAGGTCTTTTTGACAACAGCTGTCATAATTCACAAATCATGTTTAATCATATTTTTTTTATTGGTGGATTTTGACAACTGCTGTCAAAAAGACCTCTCGTCACGGTGCTGCCATCAAGTGAAAATCTCGATCGTGGGAACCCTCATTCATGCATCGAAGTGGGCTTCGCTTTGATGCAATACGCCAATCCTGCCCTAAAGCCAGTCCGTTTGTTTTTAAAATTAGTCTGTATTTTGAGCTACTGGCGAACTGACTAAAATTGACAAAATCAAGCGAGGCCGATCGTAAAGTCTGTCCGAACAGGAAAGAGAAGTGTTGCATAATGTTTGAGTTCCCCATATAATGATATAAATTACGACACTTTTCTTCCCGGAATAACTCTAACAGTTATCCCAACTAAAGGGCACGAGGATAAACTTGCAAAGCAATCGTAAAAAATACCTTGTTAGTTTGTGTTATGCTCAAATCAAACCTATACCGTCTATGGTAAAAAGTTTCTAAGCCTCAAATAACTTGAGCCTTTAAAAAACCGGCTATGAGCATGTCAGGCCATGGCCATTTTCGATCTCAAAAACTACAGAACCGATTTAACTCGGAATATTTTTTATTGAAAGTAGGTACTAATTAGGACTTATAGTCTGGCCAGCCAACGAACGCAGTAGTAATGTACAGCGAACATAAGTATGACAACACTAAGAATCAATGAAAAAAGCAGCAATGATCATCGAATTCAATGTTTTTAATTTTTTGATAGTATTTCCGCCCCTTTCATTAGGTGACATTTACTGCGTGTAAAAAGGATACGGACAGATTTCGTGTAATCTGTCATCAACTGCAACAGATAATCTGGTTGAGGCAATTGACGTATGTCTTAAAACTAATTTAAAGTGAGTGGAGAACGTTGGAGAGCGGGAGTTCTATCTCGCTCGCGCTTACGATAAGAGAGTGAAATGCACTAGATACAGATTCAATGTAAAACAAATGTTCGTCATGAAATACGGTGTCTTATCACACAGTGTTGCCACATGTACGTCATTTGAATTTGCCGCGGTTTTCTACTGACAGAAATGGTTTGCCAAACTATACTTTATAAAAAATTTTGTATCCACGGTTAAAAAGTTAGAGGATGTGGACGCACTATTTTTAAACTTTCGGAGCTATTATTTAAAAAAACTATTAGCTGTATTAAAAAAAAATTAAAGGCTCCTATTATTTCTGAAAGACCTGACCATCATGAAAGGTTTGTAGACCCCTATTAAAAATATTTTTCCGTTTTTGTTTTACGACTTTGTCGGCGTGATTAATATACATACTCATACCAAATTTGAGTTTTCTAGTACTAGCAATCACTAAGCTAAGCCGCGTACCGACAGACGGGCGGACGAACATGGCGAAACTATAAGAGATCATATTTGACTACGGAACCCTATAAAAGACATCGATTACTATCTATCTGTGTGTGTGTTTCTTTAACGCCATTTAAATTGAAAGTAACATATTTGCGTGAAGCTACCGACAGAAAGTTTAAATAGTTTTATTTACTAACAATATAACTTATTAATATTTATAAACGAGCAAAAAATATTTTTACATATAGTCTTAACCAAAGAAACTATCCCCTACCAAAACCACCCATATTCTAGGGAAAATTCTACCCCATCGCACCCCCGTTGCTCAGGGCTCCATTGGGCCGCGCGCGTGCGCGGCCGAGGGCGCGGTCCGAACTAGGGCACTGGGGCATCGACTGGCCCGAGCCTAGGTCACCGGTGCACCTTTATCCACCCTTTAACTCGAAAACAGCTTAAATATGCAAAAATACCAAACAATTTTGAACTTTATCGCTGCTATTTAAAATTGTTATTTAATTTGAGTTGAGAGTCGGTTAAATCGTTGTTGGATTTTCAGGTAAAATCGATTTATAAACAGGAGGTAGTATTTTGCTTTTGTGCAATGTGTTGTAATTTATACTTTAGGGAAATGGAATAAAGTTTAGTTTTGTTAACGTAATGTAGTGTGATATGTCTTTTAAGCTATTTTGTCCTAGTTTTCATTGAGGGTATATGGGGCTAGAAGGAATCATTGATAGCTCTCGTAGATTGATGATTGATTGGTCTCATCATATTAGTCATACCTACTTATTGGTCTAAATGATTTATTTGAACAGGATGTTATTAGCAGTTCATTAGGTGTTTTTAAACCACGTCGGTAGCAAACGAGAACACAGCTCTGATATTAAGTGTACCGTGTAACCTATGGACGCTTACTGCTCCGCAGGTGCAGCATGTTTTAAAATCTATGTTTAGCAAATTACCAGCTTGAGGCGCTCGAGTCAGTCGAGAGCATGGCCAAGATCATTAATGACTACGATCTCACGAATGCTCGAATTCAAAGTCTGGAGCATCGTCGCAAGGTTGTCAGTCTATAGATCTTTTATAGGATATATTTCAGTGTGCAGAGGAACTGTCCAACCTTATTCATCCGTCCCCATTTTACCATCGGACTAACAGACATCGGCACTCCGGTATCGCTTCATGGTAGGTATTCCACATATACGCGTTTCGCTTCAATACTTATTCCTTATGCGAACTGCCAAGGAGTGGAACACCCTGCCCGAGTCTGTGTTTCCACTTGAGTACAATTTGGGTCTTTTCAAAGCGAAAGTACCTAAATAGGTATCTCATAGGTAAGCGTGCTCCACCGTAGACCGCATCATCACATACCAATCTTACCATCAGGTGAGATCGTGGTCAAACGCCTGCCTATCCTCCATAAAAAAAACCGGCCAAGTAAGTGTTGGACCATGCATAATGGAGGGTTCCGTACCTTCAATGGAATAAGAACCAAACTGATACCAAAAGGTTGTATCTGATGGTGATGATGCCCAAATGCCCATGGAATAAGTTTTCTGGAGATAACTCATTATAGTTTCCAACTAAAATGGCTGAGACATACGGACATGACTAAATTATAAGGGTTCCTTTTTGTCATTTTGGCTATGGAACCCTAAAAAGGTAGCTATCTCTATAGCAATAAAAACTGGCCAAGAGCATGTCGGGTCATGCTCAACGCAGGGTTACGTAGTTATAAATATACCGGCCCGTCACAATACACCCACTCAAAAGGTTGTTTTTTTATATCATATTTTGCCGGTACTTACGTCATTTTACTATGCGGCACTTACACCCTTTTTACTAGGAGTTTTTGAGTTGTTACTTATTAGTATTAGGACTCAATAGGAGGCACTTTTTAAAACTTTCGGAGCTATTATTTACGAAACTAATAGATCTATCAGAAAATTGTTTGAAAAGACCCCTATTCTTTTTGAAAGACCTATCCAACAACACCCCACACGATAGGGATGGCGCAAAAAAAAAATCACCCCCCACTTCATGTGTACAGGAGGTACCCTAAAAAAAAATATTTTTTAAATTTTTATTTTACCACTTTGTCAGCGCTATTCATAAACATACTCACCAAATTTCAGTTCCCCAATACTAAGGGTCACTGAGATAGATCGCGGACAGACGGACATGGCGAAACTATAAATGGCACCTAGTTGACTATGGGACCGTAAAAATGTATAAAATGTATAAGAAAAAGAGAACAGGCAATTTTAATAAGCATTTACTTCATACAAAAATAACAAATTTATATCAAATAATGCATTGCTTTCTATCTACATTCGAACTGTGAGAAAAAGTACTTACAACATTGCTAAATTTATTTGCTTTAAAAATTACATTTTAACCTAAAGGTAAACTTAAATACATCATATGATATTACAAACACGATTTTAACTATAATTGCTTAGTAAATCATAGGTTTCGACTACAGACCAAAATATTAATAATATATAAAAATATAATAAATTAATGATAAATAAATAAATATTATAGGATCTTACACAAATCTACCTAGGCCCACAGTAAGCTCAATAAGGCTTGTGTTATGGGTACTAGACGACGATATACATAATAGATAAATACTTAAATACATAGAAAACATCCATAACTCAGGAACGAATATCTGTAATAAACACAAATAAATGCTCCGGCCAGGATTCGAACCCGGGACCTCCTGCTTCGTAGGCAGGGTTACTACCGACTGGGCTAGGAGGCCGATAAAGAGATATATGTATGATGCTATAGGTATAATAGTTTTTTCACACCACCTAGTCGTATACGGGCTTTTTCTTCCCTGCTAGGAGGGAACAAAGTGGCACTTTTCTGTTCTAGGACATTCGTATTTTTTTCAGCCAGTCCGTCATCACAATCAAATTTCTTATTAAATTAATAGATTCATTATAATCAAGAAGCACACTAAGCACATATAAAGTTAAAATAAATATGATTCAACAATAAAAAAAAATATTTTCCTCTAAGGTGATGTGAAAAGCAGTATGTGTCACATAGGAGCAAAACTATTTTCAACTTGGGCGTTAACACTTGAATCCCTCACTACGCTCAGGAGTCTACTTTAGAATCCCTCGCTACGCTCTGGATTCTATTATAGACTCCATCGCTTCGTTTGGGAATCAATATACGCCCTCGCCGTAAATATTTCATTTTGCTCCCTTGTTACACAATCTACTATAAAACATTATGAGTTTGTTTATCTAGGTAGGGCATACATTAACAAATAACTTTATTATGCTTAAATCAAACTAATTCCTACAGTTTCTGTGTTAATAAATATCAATTACTAATGCTCACGACGACAATAGGCATGATGAATATTGTTGAGGTATCAATCGATTCGTTTTGTTGTGAGGATCAAATGTCTATATGGGGCCAATTGCGTTAAAGCAACACAAAAGTCAGAAATTAGACTTAAAGTCCGGGATTTGCATTTGTTTCTCAAAACGCTCCTAACAAAATGATGTGTAAAAGTGACGTCACGATCACATAGTCACCATGTTTAAAGTACCTATGGAAAAATTATGAAATTGCTATTTTTACAGAGAAATGTTGCGTTTATGTATATGGTTGCATTATTTTACAGTAAAATGTTAAAAATCAAATGGTTTTGTTTGTTTGTTTTTTTTTTTAATTTCATACTTAAAACACTATTTTTTTTAAATTTTGATGCTTGATTTCAATACATTACAATAGATTTATTCACCTTATTTGGATATATTGATCAGTCTGCATCCTATAAAACTATATTTTATTGCATTATTCAAAATTGGTAACTTAATATCTTACATTTATACAATAGTTAACTTATTTGACATGTCACTGCATTTGAGTATAGTTTTGAATACAAACTCACTATGAAACAAGTCAATACTCTTAGAAACCATGGACCTAGAAGATAAAGGCAATCCCCTGAAAACAAAACTGTAATTCCATCATAAGCCGACTTCCTTGTGTGTACGCGCGACACGCACACATATACAACTAACTCGTGGGCGAGCGGTGACCGGTTCCGACTCTAAAGGTGTGTGACTGTGTGTATGATATTGCGGCTTATTTATTTTATTTACTTTATTGTACACAACAGATAAATGTACAAACGGCGGATTTAATGCCTAAAGGCATTCTCTATCAGTCAACCATTGGGCTAAACAGAGACATGACATAAAGGTGCAGAGAAAAATAAGAGAATAGTCAATTAAACTCATTACAAAATAGGTAGAAAAAAGAAGTATCATAGCTCAGTTACCACAGTTTTATATTCACATGATTACGTTTATATACTTTCTATGTCCATGTTAGAAACCTTAGGTCTCGTTACAAAATATTATAGACTAAGGGTGGGTTGCACCATGCACAATTAACAGACTCATCAACGTTAACGGCGACGGAGCTGTCATCCCATAGAAAACTGACAAACTTTTCATACAAGATTTTTTTAACGATGACGTTGACTTTTTATTTTTTTTCTTTTAATTAATGGCTTTTACTCCTCGCCTATTTTAGCGAGGTGAATTCTGCCAATGTCAAGGTACACTTAGGATTTTATTCATTTTTGTAAAATAAAATAAAAGCAACGTTGTTCGGTTAAGGCCTTGTTGATTGTAAAGTGATAGCCTCCTTACAAACACGTGGGTGGCCGGGACCCGATAACCGTTTGTTCAACTAAAGGATTAGTTACGCGCGTTTTGGGACTAATTTTTCATTAGCTGCACACTTGTTCGTTAGGTTGACGTTAAATATGGCGACGGAGCTGTCATCCCATAGAAAACTGTCAAACTTTTCATATAAGATTTTTTTTAACGATGACGTAGACGTTAACCGACGGTTTGGTGCAACCGACCCTAATAGTATTAAATATACTCACATTATTGTGTCATATCTGACGTGGCCGGCTCTCCGTCTATTACATTCTAAGTATAGATTATTATCATATATTTACTTTGACTATAAAACTATTTATAAATATAATACATTGTACAAAAACTATGACAATCATTAAGCACCTTACAATAGTTATTTATATTAAATTTATATTAAACAAATTATATACAAATTTCCATACACGTTGACCAATTTTCATTATCATTGAGTGTAAATTTTTAATTGTTTATTTTAAATCTCTCTTTTTCAAGAAACTATAGAAAGCTCGTATGACTGAAGAACAAATCAAATTATTTTTAATAAATATTTTGATTTGTTTATTTTAAGTAGACACACTACTATATTAATTATATACTTATATACAAAGAAAAAAGTGACGTAGGCCTCCGGTGCCCAGGGCTGGGATCGAACCAGCGTCTTCTGCATTCGCGGCAGACGCCTTAACCACTTGGCAACCCGGGTCACAGCAGCACCGGTCGAATTTGCCCGTGTATATAGGCCAAGAATGATATAAGACATGGATTGACAATATCAATACAAAATCGCGTTCCCTTATTTCAGGTTATAGGACTAGCGTCATCTATCGGTCACCACAAACACTAAATCCTAGTTTAGAATATTTTGTTTGGCAACGCTGACAGAATAACTCGACTCCAGGCTCGACAGATGGCGCTGTGGCACTTAGTACCGAAAACAGACGTATAACCTGAAGTTTCGAGGAACGCGATTTTGTATAGGCATTGTCAATTCATGTCTTATATCCTTGATATAGGCGGAGGCCTAGGTCATTTTTTCCTTTGTATATGACATCTATATAAGTTTAAAGTACGTATGGTCACCTATCATCAGGCCAGCCTGGCGATAGTGTAAAACAGTTTTTTTTACTTAAACCATTTTGGCTACAAACATGCATACAGATCGCCTAATGGTAAGCAGTAACCCACGGACGCGTGTAATTTCAAGAGTGATACATGCGCGTTGCCGTCTCTAACTCGAGAAACTTTTGCAAGGAGCTCACTCTCATTCATTCAATCAATTACTCGGCTAATTAAAACACTATTAAGTTACTAAAACAATGTTACTCTGCGTCCGTAGGAAACACCTTAGACAACCCTACACGTGATCCCTGGGTGGTGCTAAAAGAGTAACAAACTTGGCAGCTGCACTGTCCCATCTGGACCTCGCAGCACTCACTAGATTTTCTTTATCATCTGCTTTCCCACTACTACTACCCCAGGGAAGAAATGCCTATCTATATCCAGTGACATGTAGCCATACGATAAATAAATCATTCTGAAATAAAATTCTAAATTATTCAACAATATAGTGGGACCGCTTACTTCTAAAGGCTTAAAACACGGGTATAAGTTCTCTAGGGGTGTCAGCTAATGGGTCGTCTATGGCCAGCAGCATGTTGAAGGACAGGTACAGGGCAGCCGCCGACACCACGTGCCAGAGGTCGTGGCTGTCGAGGAACTGCAGTGACGAGCACTCGGCGTTGCGGCGTCGAGACTGCGCCGGGGTGTCCTGGTAGATGCCACACACAAACATATTAATCAGAGCAAGTAAAAGTAAGTACGTAAAAATGTTTTATCTACACTCACATTGTAAGTCCTCTAAAACGTGTTCAAAAACGGTAGGCAATGGCTAGCATTACTACAACCGATTTTACTATGATAAGCTTTTTATGTGTGGCAGTAACGTAATTTTAACTTTACATGCTCAAGTATGTATTATGAGTTTGGCCGCCATTGCACCGCCATGGCCAACTCTTGTGTGCCGGCGGTCGGGGGGGGAGCGTGTCGGCGGCCGCGCGGGCGCGTGCACGTGTACATTATGTTATCAAAACTCATAACACATCTTGTCTACTTTGACAACATTTTGAGTTATAGCGCTTTTAATAGTAGTTTATCTACACTCATATTGTAAGTTCTCTAAAACGTGTTCGAAAACGGTAGGCAATGGCTAGCATTACCACGACCGATTTTACTATGATAAGCTTTTTATCCGTAGCAGTAACGTAATTTTAACTTTTCATGCTCAATTATTGATGTGCTATGAGTTTTGATAACATAATGTACACCTGCACGCGCCCGCGGCCGGCGACACCCGCCCGCGCGACCGCCGGCACACGAGAGTTGGCCATGGTGGCGGTGCAATGGCGGCCATTCTATGGTTTCCAAATAAGGCATTTAGAATAAATAATATGAATGTAGATAAAGCAGTGTATGCAACTGTACGTAATTAGGCCTTAAAACGTAACAGTTACATAAACTACTATTATATAACTGTTACGTAATAAGGGTCCTTAAAACATGAATGTGGTTTTATGAAACGAGCCGCAGGCGAGTTTCATAATAAGATCACATGAGTGTTTTAAGGCCTAGTTACGTACAGTTGCATACACTGCTTTATCTACACTCATATTATTTATCCTAAATGCCGTATTCCGAAACCATAAAATGGCCGCCATTGCACCGCCATGGCCAACTCGATTGTTCCGGCGGTCGGGAGGGAGAGTGCCGGCGGTCGGGGGGGAGCGTGTCGGCGGCCGCGCGGGCGCGTGCAGGTGTACATTATGTTATCAATAGTACATTACTACAGAGGCCGGGAAGTAGGGGGTTGCCGGACGAGTACATATAGACGGCCGAGCGTAGCGAGGCCGGATAGTTACGAGGCTGGCAACCCTTTTTCTCGCCGAGGTATGTATAGTGCTTTTCTCAAACATGCAGTGAAATAAATAAGAAACTTATCAATTTTTTTTCCGGATATAGGTGAGGCAATACTGTACTCGTAAACTTGTATTAATAATATAATGTATGTTGTACGTACTTCAAACACCTTCGTACTTAGGTTTTTATCTAAAATGATACAATAAGTTCAATAAGCCGCAAACGTACAACCAAAATTTGCATTAATTTCTAGAAAACAACCAACGTCCCCACTATTACGACTAAGTATATGTTCATCTTGTTATTAATGAATTATCGTATCAACAAACTACAACAAAAACATTAATTAGACTTACCACGTAATCAAAATATGCGTAAAAACATTACGTTATGAAGTCTGGATTACTAAATTCTGACTGCATTTCATTGTCACTGAACAGCTTTTAGAAATGTATAACTATTACTTACGTCGGCCTTTTAAGCATAATTTTCAATTGCATTTGAACAACATCTAAACCTAATTCACTTTTATTGTACCTATAGCCTCATTGATATAGAATAAAATAAATCGACATTATAATTCACAATAATATACGCAACATAAATATTGAGAATGTTTTTAAATTTTTCCCACTAAAATACTTTTTTTTCACAGTATCTGTGCTGTTCGAGAGGTTGCACTTAAGGCCATTCTACACGAGTTAAAATTAAGAAGAAAAATGTACATGGTAACTGAATAAATTCAGAACGTTACAAATATTGTCTATGGTCTATGTTTATGCATTATTATAGAAAATATTCATAAGAATCAGAACCCTCCGAATTTATTTCGTAACTATAGTTTCCAATTCTTAATTTCAGCTCGTGTGTAATAGCCCTTGCTGCTAATATTTTAGCTTGATAACAATGATAACCAACCTTACACGAAAAAAAAAACAAAATCAGCAGTTCTTATAACCGGTTTTAGACATAGCAATTTGTAGGGCCCAATCTGTCAGCTTGGGAGGTGGAGTAAGAGGGAGCTGAAGGACGGTTAGGGAGAGGCAGGGTACACAACAGATTGGGCCCTGCAAATTGCAACGTCTAATACCCGTTTTTAATCTGCCTCCATCTTCACAATTTAAAATTATAGGAATTTGTTAATAATGTGTTATTTGTATTTGAAATATAATTTAAAACTCCAAAGAATAGGTTTTTCATTACACGCAAGATTATTCAGAAATTATATTTGAACAATAATTAATTTTACGTCACACCTGGCCATAATGTGAGTTTTACCGCTCGCTACGCTTACGGTAAAACTCGCATTATGGCCAGGTGGGGACGTAAAATTGTGTACTCACCACGGGCAGTAAAAAAGAAAGCCCTCTATCGCATATTTACAACCCTCGCCTGCGGCTCGGGTCCCAAATACCTGCGATTTCGGGCTTTCTTTTTTTTACAGCCCTAGGTAAGTAATGTACTATTATTTCCTTCCTTGTCGGTATCACTCTTGACAGAGTGGTCGTGGTCATCACTTCAGGTGTTGGTGGCAAGCTTCACAACACGCCGCCACTCTCCTCTGATGGCCGCCTTCCTCGTGCACTCGTGTAGTGATGATGAGCCATTTACTGCCGCTTTTATCTGGTCAGTCCACCTCATAGGCGATTTTCCTCGTGCCCTGGTACCATCAACCCTTCCCTGGACCACAAGTCGCTCAATAGCCACCTCCCCGCGGCGGATGACGTGACCAAAAAAGGTGAGAATTCGAGACTGTACCAAAGATGATAGACGCTTCTTGATGCCGAGTTCTCGAACGTACTATTATTTACCGTGAATAAAGTGTTGTACACCTTCTAACTTTATTTACAAAATATGCACATTAAAAAAAAAAACTTAAAAAAGGCTAAGTATTACAATTTTTACAGCCGACAAAAACTTAGAAACTATTGGTACCTAAACTATATATACAGATATCCCCTATATCGCTGCCACTTGGCAAGGTGCCCATAAGGCTGGCTGCGTTGCCTCGCTGGATAGCGATGCTAATTCGCTGGGCGAGGAACGAGCCAGCCCTATGGTCACCGGAGGACCGGATGAGCAAGTGGCTTAACTTTTGGAAAAGCTTGATTGCTTCCGGTCCCCATGGGCCTAGCGTCTCCACTGCAAAAGGCGCAAATACGTAACTGTCACCTAATGAAGCGTATTTTCGGCGCTTAGCAGCCTCAGCAGTGGATGCAGCCCCGCCAGCCCTCAACGAAGTTGTGCCCAGGTGGGACGGCGCTAGGGTGTCCACACATGTGGCATCCCAAACTAAAGGCCGTCCCTGTTGCCAGGGCACAAGACTCATCCCGTCGGGTCTCTTACCGTCATCACGCACCAGGCCATAAGGCTCTAATGTAGCCGGCACGTTGGCGCTGACCAGAGCCCGACGGATGATGTCGTTGAGGCTGGCGTGGCGGGACAGGCGGCCCGCGCTTTTCGAGCAGGCAAGGCCGTGGTGCCCCAGCCGGTCCACTAGTGTTATTTGTTATTTTCATGTCGATTTTATATATAAACGAAATTGCAAAATATATCATATTGTTTATTGTTTTTTTAATAGGCGTAAGTAGTGGCAGAATGTCAAACGAACCAAAATGTAAATATCGCTTATAGCCTTTAATGGCTGAACACCATGATCCTGTGCCACAAATATATAATAATAATAAATGAGGGTGCAATCATTTATTGACCAAATGGTAAGCATACAGACAAATAAAACATATTTCGGTGGAACTAATAATAATAAATAGGCACTTGCCGGCCTAGGCCTCCAAATTTGTATGAAATTCCATTATCGACCTCTCGTGTAGCCGCACCTGAAACGTGATACTTCGCAGCCTATTAACAGGAACATAACATCAATATTTCATTGCATGTTTGAGAAAAACTCATAACACATCAATAGTTGAGCATGTCGTAAAGTTAAAAATACGTTACTGCCACACATAAAAAGCTTATCATAGTAAAATCGGTTGTGGTAATGCTAGCCATTGCCTACCGTTTTTGAACAAGTTTTAGAGGACTTACAATGTGAGTGTGGATAAAGTTTAGAACGATTTAAATAATCATACTATTTTCGAAACTAGATGGTTTATACGACTTGAAAAGTGGACTTACGTTAAAATTTACAGCTGAAACAAACGTTGTTAATAATAGTTCATTTCAAGCTCTACATTTTGATATAAAAATCTCAATTTACAAAAAAAGTGACTAGACATGGTCTTTCCGTGTACCCTTCATTTAGTATAGTCTGGCAAACCATTTATGTCAGTAGAAACGCGCGGCAAATTCAAAATACGTACATGTGGCAACCCTTTGTGATGAGACATCGTATTTTATGACGAACATTTTAATTAACATTGAATTTGTTTTTAGTGCATTTCACTCTCTCATTTTAAGCGCGAGTGAGATAGAACTCTTGCAACGTTCCCAATTAAATTTAAATTCATTTTTAAGCCATATGTAAATTGCCTCAACCAGATTATCAGTTGCAGTTGATGACAGATCAGACGAAATATATCCGTCTCCTTTTTACACACCGTAAATGTCACCTCATGAAAGGGGCAGGCATACCACCTAAAATTAAAAACATGAAATTTGATGATCATTGCTGCTTTTTTCACTGATTCTTAGTGTTGTCATACTTTTGTTCGCTGTTCATTGCTACTGCGTTCGTTGGCTGGCCAGACTGTATATACTCACTGCCCATCGCGTATTCCCGTCGAGGAACAAATATAAGGCCACCATCCAGCACACGTGCGCCAGCGCGCAGAACATCCACGCTCGCACCGGCACCTGTATTATAATCACGGATATACTTATAGGGGATCCCACATATACATAATAGTTAGTAGTTTTCGATACAAGTGCGAGAAGTATGTCATTTTGCACGAGCACCGAGGTCAAGACTCGGGACGAGTGAAAATGACACTTCCGCACGTGTGTCGAACAACGTTTTTTAATACAATTACGAAAAAACTACAATGAAATAAAATTACATTTATATTCTGTAAGTGTACGAAAGACAGCTTCATTCAATCGCGCGTTGTTCAAGTAATACTATTGGGTCTCGCATAATACTCCTTTATGCCCAATCGCGCGTAGTTCAGGTGGGTCATTTGTACGCGGGTCTCGCATAATACTCATTTATTTAAAATTCTGATCTGCAAATCGTGCGTAAAATCAAACTTTACGCACGATTTGCAGATCAGATTACTTTTTAGCACTAGTGCATAAAATCAAACTTTACGCACGATTTGCAGCTACATAAACTAAACTTTTTGAGCAATTGTATTAGAAAAATAAATTCGCCTCGTTTTAACTCAGCGCCATATTCATTAGCAAAAAGAGATGACGAGTATATACGTAAAAACCCAATGCGGCCGAAAAATCCGCCATATTTAGAGCTCAGGACGTCAAAACCTATACACTTTAACCGCCATTTTAATAGCTCCGATACTTCAAAATCGACACTCTTCTTTCGTTGTCACGGTGTTGCCCATGAGTATGGCCAGTAGGTGCCGAGCCAGGTCCTCGTTATGTTCATACTGTGAGATATTATGTTATTACCTTTTCTTTATGCACCAGTTTCATAATAACATAGGCCAGGAGATATAACACGGTGTTGCCCATGAGAATGGCCAGTAGGTGCCGAGCCAGGTCCTCGTTATGTTCATACTGTGAGATATTATGTTATTACCTTTTCTTTATGCACCAGTTTCATAATAACATAGGCCAGGAGATATAACACGGTGTTGCCCATGAGAATGGCCAGTAGGTGCCGAGCCAGGTCCTCGTTATGTTCATACTGTGAGATATTATGTTATTACCTTTTCTTTATGCACCAGTTTCATAATAACATAGGCCAGGAGATATAATAGACGGAGAGCTGGCCACGGCAGGAATGACACAATAATGAGAGCAACGAAATTGATATAGTTAGACTGCTATACTATTGTTATTACCTAATCTGGCAATCTGGCAGCTTTAAGCCGGGGGGTTCAAGAGTAGCAGACCAGTAAAGTTGTTTATAAATCTAGGGAACGACGCAATACTGAGAGTTCTTGCTTTAGTACGATATCGTGGCATTTGATGTATGTAATTGGAATATAACGTGGAAGCTGTCGCAGTGGGGGGCAAAAGAGGCAGGTTGAAGTTAAATGCATTTATACCGGACGCCTGCAGTTTATTTTAATCTGATCTGTGAAAACTGTTTGTAATTAATCAGGCGCTCGAATAAAACTTATTAGTTGACAGTTTTCGATGCCAAGACGATATTACCCATAGTTATTTCTAAATAGGAAATCGACTTTAACAGCCAGGATTCTCGGTTTAAATTGTTATGAAAAAATATGTGACATATTAGGTTTTGTTCTGATAATGAACTTAGCTTACAAAGCCACATCATAATACAGCTACTCGTTACTAGATTGCGCTAATATCTACTAAACATAGACAGGGAATGACATTTGAACTCCAACTGCTAACCTAGCACGGGTGAGCAGTAGAAAATAAACCAGTATAAGTGTGCTGCATTGCTACGAATCTCGCGGTCATGTTACACTGGTAGTTTGAACAGTTGGCTCGCCAAGGTGCGCACAACTATTGGTGGGAATAAACGGCAAAACGTATGTACATATTAGATTGAGCTTGAGCATACAAAACGACTCGCGTGATCACTACGGGTACATATATTAGCGTTAAAAATTTAAGTACAGACGCCATCAGATATATCGTAGCGGGCAAGGTGGTCACAAATATCTGAACAACGCCTCTATTGTCAAGGCGATAAAGTGTATGTTCAGATATTTTTGAGTACCTTGGCCTCTCCGATATATTTGATGGCGACTGTACCTACTAATTAAAAATAATATATTGTTTTAAAGAGTAGAAAATTGAGTGCAGGTAGGAATTTTTTTTCTGAAAACGATCATCTAAAAATATTAGGGCAAATGCCCCGGTTTGGGCCACTTTAAGGAGAGTTTGTTTATTCAGACGTCTGTCATTTTGTATCAATAAGGAATGATGAAAATATTTATTTAATGAGTCTTTGATAATATTGTGTAGTGACTAAACACAAGTAAGTACAGCCGTTTGAAACTTATACAGTGTTACTATGTCTCACGAAAGTTTAAATTCAATAAAATACTATGACTATATTTATATGAACTTCCGCTGTTAAGATTCTGATCTTTTTTTCTTTTGAGAAATATTAAAAAAAAGCCCAAGAGTCACTTTTGGCAATTTTTTTCCATGGTATTTTATTTTTATTTTATTTTTTTATTTAGCCATAAATTGTATGTGTACATAATGATGTTAAGCAATACAGATAGTATCAATACAATTTTATCCAGTGGTTGTAGCTACATATTTATGTACTTATGAACTAACATTTTATAATATATACATACTTATTAACTAACAGTGACCAGTATTATAATATTCACTTAAGCTGTAGGGGAATAAGTCGATAACATGTTTTTTAAGTGCTGTCAGAAATTTTAAGTAATTGAGTGATTTAATTTCTACGGGTAACTTATTAAACACTTTAGCAGCCACATAGATAGTGCTACGCTGACAACTGATACATGACAGATGACAGGGCCATCTGTGCTGCCATAATTTACTCTTATATCAACTCTATAAACCATAGACTTGTAAATTTGTCTATGCCTTAGTAATTTTGAAAATGGCCAAAACCGGCACAGTGGCCACAACCGGGGCATCTGCCCTAAAATATTTTCCGGAATTGAGTAAATACTAAAAAAATACTCATGAAAATAGTTACTAGGATGTTATACGTTTTTTTGTAGCATCACGTTTACTGTACGTACTGTACGTTTACGTATAAATTGGGTATGCAATTATGAACCTGATGGTACATTAGGTTTGGGATAAGTATCCCAAAAATAATGTACATTTTATATTGTTTGGTATTTGGTCATAAACAATGCAAAATAACTCTGCAATTGTAACAAACATCACTACAGATAGGTGCATCTAAATATGCACACAAGAATTTTAGTTATTTATTTAAACTTCATTGCACAGTAAAAATAAGTACAAATGGCGGACTTAATGCCTCAAGGCATTCTCTACCAGTCAACCATAGGGCCAAACAGAAATTCGCTAAAGTGGGTGCTGTAAAAGAAAACTTGCTGATTTATCCTATAACTTATTTGTACCTACTTAAATATACTTCGATATATGCTACATAAACTTCACAAATACCAATATATATACATACTAATAAACATACGTATATATTATAATGCATATGCGCAAAGGGGAAAAAACTCATTCACGCTGGTCATGATCCAGCAGGTGCTTGTGAAGCAAGCGTTTGAAAACGAACTTGCTTGGGGCTTGTCTTATTGTCAGGGGAAGTGCATTCCAGAGACAAATAGTCTGGATTGTAAAAGAAGAAGAGAGATAACCGCTATGGGGAGATTGGGGAGGATGTACTAGAAGCTTAAGAGACTGGGAGGAGCGAAGTTCACACCCGGGACGGGGGTTGACAAAACTGAATTTGGACTCAAGGTAGTCTGGAACAGAGAGATCAAACAAAATAGAGAAGAGAGTACTTACAGAGAATTCTAAGAGTCCTGCGTTGACGTGCAGGCAGTCATTGGAGTTGGTAACGATAACCTGAGACGTGATCGAATTTACGCAAGCCGAAAATAAAGCGTTTGGCATTATTTAATATACGATCGAGTCTGTTTAGGGAAGCCTGGGAAATGTTGGTAGTGCACACATCAGCTTAGTCTATAATAGGAAAAATTTAAGCCTGCACAAGCAGCTTCTTGGTACTCACAGGCAGGAAGTTTTTAAACCTATGCAGAGTCCGCAGTTATCAAAAACACAAAAACTCTCTTTTCAAGGAAACCAACAGTGTTAATGTTACCATTCTTCGAGAGTATTTTAAGCGTATGAGAAGGAATCTTCCATAAGTACAAAAATAATGTGTCAGCGTGTTTTTAAAATCGAGATATGGCCAAAGTATGAATGTTCCCGCATACGAATGGCGCCAATCTTTCTTATAAAATGAGAAATGAATCGAGTTCATTGAGTACGCGTTAGGTTTTGTAGTTTCAAATATTGTCATAAGTGTCATAACCTACAATCCACTGGTGCGACAGGCGGCTCCATATTTAATAAATAAAACAGCATATAGATAACGACTGCAGGCCTTCATAAACGCTAAAGTGCGGGATCTTAGTGAGGTAATCTATGTTGCTCATTGGTAGTACCACCAAGTAAATTATTATTTATCTAGAACTTTCTATCATTCTGTCACTTCAAATACTCGCTACTCAAATGCTGCGCAAAGTCGATATTTATATCGATACAAGTTCATGATTAATAGGCAAGGATAAGCATCGACATATAATATTAAAACGAGTAAAGTTAAACAATGCTCATGTGAAAACTTAACCCATTTTTAGGTTTACAAAAATAAAATGTCTCATGTCTTGTTAACCAATAAAATACCCATTTTTGAAGCGTCATTTCTGTAAGACCTGTACCTCTGTTTGTACTATATATGTATATACCCATGTTGTGCAAATAAACTATTTGACTTTGACTTTGACTTTAACATTTATTGTGTTAATCTTCATTCCGCAAAGGTTTCATGCCATTCCTCTTCAATCTTCCCTACAAAATCAGTGTTTGACAGAACTTTGACATATGAAGGGTGGCACATGACGTCTACATACAATTTTTCCTGTCGATTATCTAGGTTTGACAAGTACGCGATAAGTTTGATTGCTGGACCTGCCCTAATCTACCTGATACATCAGTAATTTTAATACAAAAATACATTAATGTAAGATTTATTAGTTAATTTTCCCAATCTTACCGTTATTTTAGAACGTAACTACTACAATAAACTACATAAATATTTTATCTTACCTGTGGTCATGCAGCAAATAAACAAAGGAGATTTTGACAACCCCGAAACGGTATCCGATACGTTCCAAGGCCGTAGCTGTCACTTCGTTCAGATGTAAACCCTTGTTTAAATCTTACTTAATGTTATTAAAATGAATGGGGAAGGCAACTATCACAATGACATTTCCGACATTACTTTTATATTTATATTGTAATAAATAAAGAGAATATAATAATAAAATAAGAACTTTTATTTTAATGCTGATGGCTATCAGAATCGGTATTTAACTTAGAGATTTCAACCCGGACGGGATGATTGATACGTCAGATAAACGTCAGTCCATACATGTGTATGACCACTGGTCATATGTTTTCGGCAGAAGGGAACGCCTGTCAATGGCGACTCCGGTTGGTTAAATTCTCTAAGTATTTAATGATCAAAATATTGCCAGGTATGGCTAAGGGATAATATTTTTATCGACAAATTAGGCAGCCATATATCTGTAATTTCCTAATGGTTGTGCGCCCCTTGGCGAGCCAATTTCTCTAACTGCCAGTGTAACATGACCGCGAGATTCGTAGCAATGCGGTACACTTATATTGGTATATTATCTACTGCTCACCCGTGCTGGGTCAGCAGTTGGAATTCAAATGTAATATTCTGTCTATGTTTAGTAGATATAAGCGCAATCTAGTAACGAGTAGCTGTATTATGAATATTATGATGTGGCTTTGTAAGCTAAGTTCATTATCAGAACAAAACCTAATATGTCACATATTTTTTCATAACAATTTAGACCGAGAATCCTGGCTGTTAAAGTCGATTTCCTATTTAGAAATAACTATCGGTAATATCGTCTTGGCATCGAAAACCGTCAACTAATAAGTTTTATTCGAGCGCCTGATTAATTACAAACAGTTTTCACAGATCAGAATAAAATAAACTGCAGGCGCCCGGTATAAATGCATTTAACTTCAACCTGCCTCTTTTGCCCCCCACTGCGACAGCTTCCACGTTATATTCCAATTACATACATCAAATGCCACGATATCGTACTAAAGCAAGAACTCTCAGTATTACGTCGTTCCCTAGATTTATAAACAACTTTACTGGTCTGCTACTCTTGAACCCCCCGGCTTAAAGCTGCCAGATTGCCAGATTAGGTAATAACAATAGTATAACAGTCTAACTATATCAATTTCGTTGCTCTCATTATTGTGTCATTCCTGCCGTGGCCAGCTCTTAGTCCATAACACGGTGTTGCCCATGAGAATGGCCAGTAGGTGCCGAGCCAGGTCCTCGTTATGTTCATACTGTGAGATATTATGTTATTACCTTTTCTTTATGCACCAGTTTCATAATAACATAGGCCAGGAGATATAACACGGTGTTGCCCATGAGTATGGCCAGTAGGTGCCGCGCCAGGTCCTTGTTATTTTCATAATGTGAGATGTTATGTTATTACCTTTTCTTTATGCACTAGTTTCATAATAACATAGGCCAGGAGATATAACACGGTGTTGCATGAGTATGGTCAATAGGTGCCGAGCCAGGTCCTTGTTATTTTCATAATGTGAGATGTTATGTTATTACCTTTTCTTTGCGCACCAGTTTCATAATAACATAGGCCAGGACATATAACACGGTGTTGCATGAGTATGGCCAATAGGTGCCGCGCCAGATCCTTGTTATTTTCATAATGTGAGATGTTATGTTATTACCTTTTCTTTATGTACCAGTTTCATAATAACATAGGCCAGGAGATATAACACGGTGTTGCCCATGAATATGGCCAGTAGGTGCCGCGCGAGGTCCATGTTATGTTCATACTGTGAGGTGTTATGTAATTTTTTTTATACCACGACGGTGGCAAACAGGCATACGGCCCGCCTGATGGTAAGCAGCTTCCGTAGCCTATGGACGCCCGCAACTCCAGAGGTGTCACATGCTCGTTGCCGACCCTTTACAAAAAGTAGGATTCACTATGTTGTCGGCTGAAGGAACAAGAGGGTCCCTCGTCGTCAACACACTGGGTCCTCTTTGAGCTCTTTGGAAACCTTACTTACCAGCAGGGACACAACACTATGAGTAGGGTAGTGCTAATTGGCTGTGGTTTTCTGTAAGGTGGAGGTACTTCCCCAGTCAGGCTCTGCTCCAGATTTGAGCGAGATGACATTCTCTGTGCTGTGCCCTACCTATATTCGCAGTACTCATACGTCTCTTTTGGACGTAGTTTAAGGACATACTCGTGTCCGGACGTAGTTTAAGGACGTACCCGTGTCCAAATGTTGTGTAATTACCTTTTCTTTATGCACCAGTTTCATAATGACATAGGCCAGGAGATATAACACGATGTTGCCCATGAGAATGGCCAGTAGGTGCCGAGCCAGGTCCTTGTTATGTTCATAATGTGAGATGTTATGTTATTACCTTTTCTTTATGCACCAGTTTCATAATGACATAGGCCAGGAGATATAACACGGTGTTGCCCATGAGAATGGCCAGTAGGTGCCGAGCCAGGTCCTTGTTATGCTCGTACATGCTGCGAAATTAGGTATAATTAGCATACGTCGTTATCGCGGGAGCAAAAACGATTTGACAGTAGTCAAAGATTATGACAAATAAGAAATAACAGAAGTGACAGTAGTTTCGACGCGTTTGTACCTACAAGTTCAAAATTTATCGATGTTTTTTCTAATATCTAAACTTCGTAATCGACTTGATTATAGTACATACTAAAAAGATAGCCACGCAATCCTAACGACAACTTCTTCAGTCACCTGTTATTCAAAACAATTTTCATTCATGATCGATTTGTCTGGACTTGTAAGTAAAGGATTATTTTAGACACACGAAGAGTATTTTTTTCTCAACAATCAACGTTAGGTACTCATAATTTTCATGAAATATTAATCTTCTGTTAAACGAAATTTCTACATAAAAAGACGCACTTTAACGAACGTCGAAAAGGAGCAAGTCGAGTTTGATTGATCATTTCTAGCAAAAACATTGTGCTAGATATGAAGAACTTCTTAGAGGCTAAGACGTGTAGGCATAATATTCTGTTTATAATAAACGGACATTCTGTTATACATATTCTTCAACACATTTGTATTTGCTCCCGCGATAACGATGTATGATAATTAGGTTGGAAATTATTTTTATCTACACTCATATTGTAAGTCCTCTAAAATGCGTTCAAAAACCGTAGGCAATGACCAGCATTACAACAAACGATTTCACTATGATAAGTTTCTTATCTGTGGCAGTAATGTAATTTTAACTTTACATGCTCAAATATTGTTAAGTTATGAGTTTCAAATTTGGAACAGCTGTCAAAACCAACACAATTTCAATGGGTTTCTATTCTAGTATCCATAGATTTTAAAATGTTGTCGATACGAATCGTCAGTACGATATATTTTTTGACATAAACCGCACGACATTTTGATCTCGGATGACATGAGAATAAGGTCTTCGTTCGTTGGCTAATATTAAAAAAAACTCGCGACAGAAGTTTGTACGGCCGCCATTTCTGTTATCAACTTGTCAGTTATTGTTTGTCGAAACATTTTTAATTGCGAAAATGTAAATGTTTACTGTCAACTATATTATAATAAATAAACATACTTTCCTTATCAGTTCTAATTTATTTATTTTTATTAAGCTTACACCTGTGGGTATGTCAAGTTCAAGGATATAGCCATCAGGGATGATGTATGGTTTGGCAAGGTGGCACTCAAGGGCTCAGGCGTCACACTTGGAGAGTTTCTCACAAAGCCCCGCCACAATGCTTTCATGGAGGCTCGTGAGCGTTTTGGAGTGCGCAACTGCTGGACCTGGAACGGCGACGTGCTTGTGCTGGGAAAAGATGGCGTGCGCCGCCGTGCTAACAGCGTCGCCGATGTGAAAGCTCTGTCGGTTGCGCAGGCGACGCCTACCGATGCCGACGCAGAGCATCCTGCCGCTTCGTCGGAACCTGATACTCGGCCCGTCCCCCAGGCTCCGCGAGCTAGGCAGCAGCGTGCAAAGAGGGAGACTGTGAAGGCGAAGATTCGATCGTAGAGTACTCGTACCTACTTTGTTTGTTTACTGTGTAGTGCTTTTCTTGTTACCGTGTTACAATTGACTTCTTAATTTTGTCGTGCAGCACTTATCTGTGTCTACCCTTTCTTTCTTTTTTGATTAATTTGTGTATCTTAACTAGTTTTCGTAATAGCATTTGCTTTGCTTTGACATTAACTTGACATGACAGGCGCTTTGACATGAACAGCCCAGTGTTGCCACTTGTAAATTATTGCGTTCCGTTTCTGCTATTTGTTGTTTTGTTTTTAATTTTGATCCATCCAGATATGCTGGCGGGTAGCTAAGGTACCTTAAATTAGTTTAGGGTTAGTAGATATATTATTTATTTGCTGCTGGCGGGTAGATTGTGGAGTTTTTGTTTAGTTTTTACTGTATATATTTTTATATTTATTGAATATTAGTATACACTTATTATATACTTATTATATTTTTAACTTTATATATATTTTTCAGATGCCTTTCAGTGATAACAGTGATCAGTATTTATCTTTTTCCTCCTTAGATAGTGTAAGTGAAGACAGTTTCCATAGTTTGCCTCCTTCGCTTCACGACATTCTGGAATCTCAGTTTAATGATGTACCTAAAAATTTTAACGTTGTGCATTTAAATGCGCAAAGTATTCCTGCACATTACAGCGATATGTTACTCTCTTTTGACATTAAGAACATTCATGCTATTTTAATTTCCGAATCGTGGCTCAGACCAGCTTTGCCTTCAACGTCTTACTCTTTACCTGGTTTCAATTTAATTCGGCACGACCGCCTTGGAAGAGGTGGCGGTGGAGTTGCGATTTACCTTCGTTCTTACATCCCCTATTCAATTGTTAATGTATCTGCCAGCTCTTCTACTTCTGATGCCGCAGAGTATATGTTTCTCGACGTTTCCCTCTCTCATTCCAAACTTTTACTTGGCGTTTTTTATTCCCCCTCCCTTCACGTTAATTACTTTGATTCTCTTGAGAAACTTCTCGAGGACCTTATGCCTTCTTATAATCATCACATTCTTATGGGAGATCTAAATACGTGTCTTCTGAAGGATGACAGTCGATCCCGGCGCCTTAAATCCCTGGTAGATGCATGCAATCTAACTATTCTCCCTTCAGACGCCACACACTATTTTCCAAATTGCTCGCCTTCTCTTCTTGATTTAACTTTAGTTTCTTCGACTTCTCATGTGTCTAAATTTGGACAATACTCCGCGGATGCCTTCTCATATCATGATCTGCTCTATCTCTCTTACAAAATTCGTCCTCCCAAATCTAAATCAAAAATTCTTTTGCAGCGCAATTTTAGTGGATTAAATGTGGAAAAGCTTCGAGATGACGCTTTAACAATCGATTGGAGCAGTATCGCTCGAGCGGGTTCGGTAGACGATCAAGTTTCTCTCTTTAATTCGCTCCTCATACAACTTTATGACGCTCATGCTCCTGTTCGTGCAATAAAAGTCAAGCATCTCCCTGCTCCTTGGCTCACTGAGGATATTAAAGCCCTTATAGAGAGGAAGAATCAATCTAAATCTAAGTATAAGGCTAACAACTCTGAGAAAAATAAACTTAAATATCATACCCTGCGCAATCGCTGTAGCACTATATGTCGAGATGCTCAGAGGCGTCATATTCACAGTTCTGTTGAAGATGGAAATCCAGCCAAAGTGTGGAAATTTTTGAAAGGTCTCGGAGTTGGCAAATCTCAACAGGCAACCAATTTAAACAATATTAGCGTTGACCAGCTTAACCAGCATTTTTCATCGTCCACCTGTTTCAGTGGTCCTAAGAAATCTAACTCACTTCATCATCTTTCATCACTTCCTGCCTTAGATTTCTCTTCTTTCTATTTTAGCCATTTCTGTGAGAGTGATGTTAGGAAGGGTATATTGAATATCACTTCTAACGCCGTTGGTGTTGACTGTGTTAGCCGAAATATGATACTCCCTCTCCTTGATTTGTTTGTTCCTATTATCACCGGTATTCTGAATTTTTCCATTTCATCAAGTACTTTTCCCAGTCTGTGGAAGGATGCCAATATTATTCCGTTACCCAAAAAATCCAACCCCAGTTCCTTCTCTGACTATCGCCCCATCTCCATTCTTCCTTTCCTATCCAAAGTCCTCGAACGGCTAGTGCATCAGCAACTAACTTCCTTCCTGAATAGAAATGACCTCCTAAACCCATTTCAATCTGGTTTTCGTCCGGGCCATAGTACTACCTCGGCTCTTGTCAAGGTTACCGATGACATCCGTTTGGGTATGAATGACCAGAAGCTTACAGTTCTTGCACTTCTAGATTTCAGTAATGCCTTTAACACGGTCGATTTTGACATTTTGCTCGCGTTCTTACAGTCTCTTAACATATCGGCTGCAGCGATTGACTGGTTCCGCAGCTATTTGGTTGGTCGTCGGCAAAGAATTAAACTAGATTCTTCGTGTTCTTCCTGGTGCAGCACATCAGCTGGTGTTCCACAGGGTGGTGTGCTGTCTCCTCTTTTATTTTCTATCTTCATTAATTCCATAACTCTTGATCTCTCCTCTTCGTATCACCTCTATGCCGACGACCTTCAAATATATTCGCAGGGTATGCATAGCGATCTCAATTTAGTTATAGAAGCCACGAATCTTGATCTGCTCCGCATATCAAATTGGAGTCAAAATTACGGTTTAAAAGTAAACCCCCTAAAGTCACAGGTAATTGTGATGGGTAGCGCTAAACAAATCTCCAAAATTGACTTTCTCAGGCTCCCTCCGATAGTCTTCGATGGTATCCAAATTCCTTTTTCCAACCAAGTGAAAAATCTTGGCGTAATCATGGATCGTTGTCTATCATGGGTGCCTCAGGTGAGTGAAGTGAGCAGGAAGATGTTTGCTGCCATAGGGTCTCTCAGACGGCTCCGGAATTTCCTGCCAAATGCTACTAAAATTGCGCTTGCTCAGTCGTTACTTCTCCCCATTCTTGATTATGCAGATATCTCCTATTTAGACCTAACCGAGGAGCAACTTAATAAGCTTGAGCGTATTCAAAATGCCTGCATTCGGTTCATTTTCGGATTACGCAAATTCGACCATGTTTCTAGTTTTCGTTCTCAACTCAAATGGCTCCCTATCCGTCACCGCCGTAACTCTCACATACTTTCTTTACTCTTTTCTATACTTTTTAACCCTGCAACTCCCCGCTACCTCAAAGAGCGTTTCTCTTATCTTAATTCTATTAGATCCTCTCAAAAATTGCTCCTAAAAGTGCCATCTTCATCTTCCAAATTTTATAATTGCTCATTTACGTTCCAGGCCGTTCGTTTGTGGAATTCTCTCCCTCTCAACATTAAACGCGCGCAATCTATTGGTAGCTTTAAATCGCAACTTAAGGAATACTATTTATCTCTTCCTTAGGTTTTTAAGTTGACACTGTTGTTTCTTATTGTGTGTATTATATATGTATATATGTACGTGTATGTATGTTTGTTTTGTATTTATTTAAGTATGTATATTCATATGAATGTGCTGTGTTATCTATTTCGTCTCTTTTGTTTCTATGCACCACCTACTGCTTATTGTTTTTCTCTAGTCTCCACTACCCAAAGGTTGTCTGGAAGAAATCGCTCATTAGCGATAAGACCGCCTGTTGTTACCTCTACCTAAATTTATCTAATTGTAAAATTTGTGCTTGTAACTGTATGAGGTGTGCAATAAAGAGTATTTATTATTATTATTATTATTATTATTATTATTATGTTTCAGCATTTGTATCTATCTACCTAGTAATGCAGGTCAATTGCCTTCGGCTTCTGAACCCATCTTTGAGTACTTGCAATATGTGTGTAGATAAAGTAATGTATGCAACTGTACATAATTAGGCCTTAAAACACTCGTGTGATCCTATAACCCCACTCGTGTTTTAAGGCCCCTCATTATGTATCAGTTGCATAAACTACTATAGTTAGAAGTCAAAAAAGGTTAAAAAGTCAAAAGTCGGAAAAGTCGAAAGAGTTGAAAAAGTGAAAAAGACAAAAAACGTCAAAAAATGTCAAAAAATTCAAATTGACAAATTATAAAAATACAAAAAATTTCATAATTTCAAAAATTACATAAATTACAAAAAAGTAAAAATTAAATAACATAACTTCGTTCCATCCGAGTTTTCCACGACACTCACGTATTTGTTTTAGCCTGTTTTAGTGTCCCACTGCTGGGCACAGGCCTCCCATATTTTCTCCACTCGACCCGGTCGTTTGAATTTTGCCACCATTCTGTGTAAAATGCGTCCAAGACGTCCCGCCATCTCCTTTTCGGTCTGCCTGCACCCGGCGCGCGTCCATGGTGTGTCGCGGGACCCACCGGGTAACCATGTTAGCCCACCTGTCCGGGTGCATCCGGCAGACATGCCCAGCCCAGTCCCACTTCCATCTATAACTCATCTTATTTATTATTATCTAGTATTTATTTATTATGATCTAGGATCTTACCCATAGGCAGCTAACGCCCAGTTGGCAGCATTGGCCACCGCAAGTAGAATCGCCCGTGCCCCGTATGACGGTCGTAGAAAGGTGATGATACTGCCTTCTCGGGACTTAAAGGCGACTATAGCCCGACCGAATATCGCTTTCTCTACAAGGAAAGTGAAGATTTTAACACATTAAACTCACATAATTACAGTGGGCATTCGCTGGGCTCTCTTCGCTAAAAGACGTATGTATAAACTCTTAATTGTACAAAATAAACACGTAAAAAACAACACGATAAAGAAAAAACCGGCCAAGAGCGTGTCGGGCCACGCTCAGTGTAGGGTTCCGTAGTTTTCCGTCCGTCACAGTAAGTGTCCACACTTAAGAGTTAAAATAACACCGCCATGTAGGATATGATATGAGCGTTTCACGTACAGCGACATCTATCGGCAAATTAAGTAAACTATTGCGCGCGAGCTTAAAGTATGGAAGATGATTTTTATGGGATAATTCTTTATTGCGTGAACCGATATTCACAGTTTTTACTTTATTTGAAAGCACGTCATTTCATTGTGATTTTGTAGAAATTACAGGTACAATAAACACCTACTTACATGGTTAAATTACAAACTTAGTTCAGAAATCATTTTGTAATTTTTTTTTCAAAAACTATTCAACCTATCAAGTTCAAAATAATTTTCCTAGAAAGTTTTTATAAAGTTCTACTTTTGAGATTTTTTTCATATTTTTAAAACTTATGGTTCAAAAGTTAGAGGGCGGGGACACATTTTTTTTACTTCTGGAGCGATTATTTCCGAAAATGTTTACATTATCAAAAAATGATTTTAGTAAACCCCTATTCATTTTTAAATACCTATCTAACAATATATCACACGTTAGGGTTGAAACGAAAAAAAAATCCCTCCCCACTTTACGTATAGGGGAGGTACCCTAATAAAACATTTTTTTCCATTTTTTATTTTACCACTTTGTCGGCGTGATTGATATACATATTGGTACCAAATTTCAGCTTTCTAGTGCTAACGGTCACTGAGATTATCCGCGGACGGACGGACGGACGGGCAGACATGGCGAAACTATAAGGGTTCCTAGTTGACTACGGAACCCTAAAAAAACCGTCCAAGAGCATGTCGGAACCCTACACTGGGCCATGCTCAGTGAAGGGTTCCGTAGTTGCTTACCTGTTACAATACATCCGTTCAAAAGGTCGTTTATTAAGGGATATGTTGCGACGCTTACGTAATTTTACTATGCGGCACTTACGTCATTTTACTATGCATTTTTGAGTTATAACTTAAAAACAACTCAACCGATTTTCTTCAATATAGTTTTCATTGATCATGGGGCCTTATCAGGCCTCACTTCCATGAATTTTTCTAAATGTTGAACCTACGGTTCAAAAGTTAGATGGGGCTGGACATGACAATTTCAAACGTTTTGAAATTGTTATGTTGTAAAAAATATCAGTTTTATCGCGGCATTAAAATTCGATAATATATTGCTATACACCGTGGGCCCATATAACTAGACAGATTTTAACAGTGTATTCTTGATCATATTTAGATACTAATATGTCCTATAAACTTTTCTGAAATACGCCTAGTTTCAGAGTTAATACCAATTAAGAAAAAATACACTTTTTATTATAACTCATCACAAAACGCCTTTCTAATGGCGTTATTGCCACTATTGGACATAGTTTACACGTCCTTATTGACATCATTAAAAAGTACTGAAAATAATAAATGTTATCAGGAAACTGCTAAAAAAACCGGTGTGCGTTTCTCTGACTATTATAATTTTAGGTATTTCTATGTAACGTGATACTTATTCAAAATGTACCTTAAAAACTGCTGGAAATCAAGTGTGCATTCCTATAACTATTTATGATTTGAGGTATTTTTATGGAACTTGGTTCTTATTCAGATCTCACTTCTTTTATAGGCGAAGCATTCCCATAGTATCGAACTTGGCAGCCTTTCACATTTATGTTTTTGATCGGATATTATCTTTAATCCACGAATTAGCATCTCAACTAACTGTTTAGGCTGTCCGTGTCCCTTCCCGACTGTTTCTGAAAGAATCTCCATCGTCTGACATAGAACGTAAGACTACCTAATTTAAAATAACACCGTGCCAGACAGTGTTCGAGAAGAGAGGTTGTAAAGGTAGTAAACCAATATCATATATTATATTATCTACACCAATATCATAAATCCTCTATTCCGCGTTCGGAAACCGTATGTAATTAACACCATTATTGCAACCAGTAACGTAACATCAGTGTATTACCTGTGACAGTGTGGTAAAAACGTATGAAAATTCATTACCTACGGTAACGTACCTGGGTATGTCCTTAAACTACGCCAAAAAGAGAGGTATGGGCACTGGGAATGGCATCTTGCTAAGTGTGGTAGGGCACGTTCAGCGAATGTCATCTCGCTCAAATCTGGAGCAGAGCCCGACTGGGGAAGTACCTCCACCTTACAGAAAACCACAGCCAAATAGCACTAGACCCTACTCATAGTGTTGTGTTCCTGCTGGTGAGTAAGGTTGCCAAAGAGCTCAAAGAGGACCCAGTGTGTTGACGATGAGGGACCTTCTTGTTCCTTTAGTCGTCAACACAGTGAATCCTCCTTTTTGTAAAGGGTCGGCAACGCGCATGTGAATCCTTTGGAGTTGCAGGCGTCCATAGGTTACGGTAGCTGCTTACCATCAGGCGGGCCGTATGCTTGTTTGCCACCGTCGTGGTATAAATAATTTTAAACAAAAAAGAACCGACTTCACTAAGCATCCACCTTTCCAACACCAAATGCTCGATCTGCTGTAAAAAATACTCAAATCACCATAGGTGTGCCTATAATAGTTGAAGAGTTCCCTCGATTTCTCCAGGATCCCATCATCAGATCCTGACATGGTTACAATGGGACCAACTGTGAAGTATACGCTTTCAAACAAAAAAAGAATTTTCCAAATCGGTCCAGCCGTCTTCGAATAATCGGTGAACATACATAAAAAAAAAAAAAAAAAAGCAAAAACAAAGATCCCGACGAATTGATAACCTCCTCCTTCGAAATCTTGAAGTCGGTTGAAAAAAAAAAAAAAACGTAATGAAAATCTGCCCTCCTCCCCGACCGCCGGCACAATCGAGTTTGTCATGGCGGTGCAATGGCGGTCATTGTAATGGTTTCCGAACACTTCATTTAGGATTCACAGTATGTGTGTAGATAAAGCAGTGTATGCAACTGTACGTAATTAGGCCTTATTACGTAACAGTTACATAAACTACTATTACAGTCCAGTGTTAGCTTCGCCGGACTCTAGTAACAATACTCACCCATTTTAAACTGGCCGAAGTAGTATATCTTCATAGTTAACATGAAGCACGTTGCCAGATGGAGAATGGTGAAGAACACCCAGAAGTATATACTAGGGTACATGATGCCAAACAGACCTGAAAACAATATTTTATATATAATACTCGTAGTTACGCATTTTCTCATTATTACCAAGAAGTAAAGGTTCAAAAATCTTGAACTTAATTGTGTATTCTTTCTATTTTACTGGTCAAGGCACCAAATTGTAACGGCCCCCAACCCAATATGACATTCTTATTTTTATAAGAATGTCATATTGGGAATATCAAATTAATTTTGCATATATTATGCAAAATTAATTTTGTACCAAGCAGAAACGTCTGCAAGCGAAATTTAAATTTTATAATTGAAATGAAAATTGATAAATTCACCGCGTCAAGCAAGATCGCAAGTTCGAATCTTGCTCGACGCGGTGAATTTTTCTTTCAATTATAAAATTTAATGCGAAATGTTGATATTATAATGTCTAATTTTACTTCAAATTGTTTAGTGTCCAGGCATTTTAATTATTTATATAACAATATATGGATACATTTATGCGACTCTTAGGTAATGACACAATTAAAAATGCCTACTTCCGAAAAAAATTGCTGCGCATTCCACCAGGCACAAAGGTGCCCATCACGCTGGCAGCGTTGGACAGCCTCTGCACTAGGCAGGAAAGTGAGGAAGGTTATGGAAACGCGCACTCACCGATAGTCATGACAACAGCCAGCAGCATGAACGTGGAGTGCGCGTTCGCGTTGACGTCCGGATGCCGGTTCTCGTACAGCTTGATCATGCACAGCACCGCTATCACGTACATGAAAGACGAGTCTGCAAGAACATACGCGCCGTTTTCAATTAAAATGTTTCAGATTGTCGAATTTGTAGTAGTAGTACTAGTAAAACACTTTATCTACACCAATATCATAAATCATCTATTCCGCGTTCGGAAACCGTATGTAATTACCACCATTATTGCAACCAGTAACGTAACAACTGTGACAGTGTGGTACGGTAACGTAATAAAATATGCCCTCCTCTCCGACCGCCGGCGCGCGCCCGCCCGACCGCCGGCACAATCGAGTTGGCCATGGCGGTGCAATGGCGGTCATTCTAATGGTTTCCGAACACGTCATTTAGGATTTATAATATATGTGTAGATAAAACAGTGTATGCAACTGTATGTAATTAGGCCTTATTACGTAACAGTTACATAAACTACTATTATTGTACAAGAACTCACAACGAAAGACATAACACAACATATACGTACAAAGGCGAACGTATCCCTTTAAGGGATTTCTTCCAGTTAACCTTTGAGCAGTTGAGAGAGCAAGTTAAAAGTGCTAGGCAGACTTAGGTACTTTACTGTACGATACGGTAAGATGAGTTGTATTATAATTTACAATCTAATTAGGTAATAGGTAAAAATATTAAACATAAATAAACTTCTTACATAAATACAAAATATATATAAATACATACATATAATCAAATAAAATAATATGAAAATGATTACCGCATATATCTTACTGTTAGGATTCGTTTGAAAGCCACAACTTGTCGATTGTCAATATCGTTCAGATTCCACAAGTGAAACAACGGATAATCCGGTAGGTACCTTTTAATTGAAAACATGACATATAGACGTTACCCCATAACAGAACGCCATAGAATGAAATAAACAGGACCTAACCATAGAAGCTAGAGAATTAAAACTAGTGTCCGACCGAAGGTTCGGTTTCGGTTTCGGCCAAAAAAATGTGTTTCGGCCCAAGGTTCGGTTTCGGCGACAAAATGCCCGAACCTTTCGGCCGCGCCGAAACTTACATTGTATTTAATCTGTCCATAAGTTCTGTTACAACGTTTTTAAAATGGACCTTTATAGTTTCGTCATGCCTGTCTGTCCGTCCGTCCGTCCGTATGTCACAGCGATTTTACTCGGAAACTATAAAACGTATCTTAATAAAATTAAGTCATAAGGTGTATATTGTATGCCGCTATTTAGTTATGTAGTTAAATTGCAGAAAAAAATATTTTTAGGGGGGGCGCTCCATACATGTACTTAACTAATTTTCAAATAATTTTTTTTACCAAATATCAACATGTAACTGAAATATGTACGATTTAAACCTGTCCATCAAAGTTTCGGTTTCGGCCAAAACTGGATTCAGAGCCGAACCTTCCGTTTCGATTTCGGAAAAAAAACATGTTTCGGTCGGACACTAATTAAAACTAATAATTATGATGAAAATAAAAAGCACTGCTATATATATCACATAAAATCATCCCATACAAGGAAAAAAAGAGTACATACCCATAGTACTTAACTAGAAAAAAAATCACATTATAAATAAATACCTTAAAATTAACCTGACAGTAAATTTATATGTAATCGTTTTACTTACCAAATTGGAAATTCATCTTGTTTGGGCACAAGTGGTAGCAGGCAGAGAGTATGCCCTCCATACTGAGCGCCAGACCCATGGAGTAGAAGATGCCGTAGTGGGGCGGTATACCCAACGGTGCACCCTGCGTAAAAGATAAATGATCTTTCAAAAAAAATTAAAAAAAAAAATTTTTTTTGTTAGTCAGTAAACATAATACTCGTAACATAAGTGAAATATCTGTCGGATCCCAAACTTTTTTTTTTTTTATACTACGACGGTGGCAAACAAGCATACGGCCCGCCTGATGGTAAGCAGTTACCGTAGCCTATGGACGCCTGCAACCCCAGATGACTCACATGCGCGTAAGAACCTATACACTCCTTTTTTGAGAACCTCATACTGTAGCCCGCTGGGAAAACCTCGGCAGGGAGTTCATTCCACAGTCGCAGCGTTCGTGGGAGGAAATTCCTCTTAAACCGTACAGTGCGCGACCCATTAGGCTCCAGGGTGTGAGGATGAACACCCTGCCGGCGGCGAGCGGTGCGGTGGTAAAAAGCTGCCGTGGGCATCATATCAAACAGTTCTTCAGAGCACAACCCATCGTACAAGCGATAGAACAAACTAGGCTGGGCCTGTATCTTGGGACCCTGGAGTGCTATAAATGTGACACAACATGTATGAAAGGATACATCAGGTGAGATAATACGTGAGAAAAAGAAATATGTACAAATAACAAGAATTAACTTCTTTTCTTTTTTGTTTTTTTTTTTTGATTTTTCAATTAAGGCACATTCGTGTACTTATGAACGTCAGAAAAAAATATCATCGGTTATAAGGGTTTCTACAATCGATTTTTCCACCAGGTGGCAGCACCGTGGCGAAAGGTCTAGCTGTCATAATCCACCAATCACGTTTAAAGCTGTCATAATCCACCAATCACGTTTAAATCATTTTCTGTAATGGTTTTTACTCCTCGCCGGTCTTGGCGAGGTGAATTCTGCCAATGTCAGGGTGTACTTATGATTTTATTCATTTTTAATAAAATAAAATAAAAGCAATGCTTTTCGGTTGAGGCCTTCTTGATTGTAAAGTGATAGCCTCCTTACAAACACGTGGGTGGCCGAGACCCCGGATAACCGTTTGTTCAAATAAAGGATGGTTACGCGCGTTTTGAGACTAATTTTTCATTAGCTGTTCACTTGTTCGTTAACACATTCAGCACCGAGAACCCGACTGTCGGGTTCTCTCTTCGTAGCTGCTACGAGCTACATACGACGATTACGTGGCTACGGGCTACGAGCGTAGCGCGTAGCACTGGGTGGTGTTGAATGTGTTAAGTCACCGCACAACACCGGCTAACATACATGGGGTATATTCTGATAGCCCACGTCGAGAGGAATCTAAAAAAATTTTTTTGACGTCTAGGTTTGGACCATCCTGTATACCTCTCTTTTTGGCGTAGTTTAAGGACATACCCCATCGACATATAATTCAAGACGAGTAAAGGCAAGCAAAGTTCGTGTGAAAACACGACCCATTTTCACGTTTACAAAACTAAAATGTCTTATGTCTTATTAACCAATCAAGTACTCATTCTTTAAGCATATTTTTTTGTGTTAACCTACATTCCGCAAAGGTTTCATGCCATTTCACCAATAAGAAAAGTTGCCGTGTTGTGAGTGGTCAAAATCAATTTGACAATGAAGTTTAATTGGACAGGAGATACTCAAATGAAATAACTGAAATGTCAAGTTAACGTATAATAAATACGCCTAAGCTTGACGTGGATGGGTTCACGTAATAAATAATAATGCAATCAATTAACAATTTATTTTTCGTGCATTTTTCATTACTTATGTAATATACGTAAATTTAATCGTTCTTGGAATAAGGAATAATATGAAAGCCCTCTATCTAATTTTATAAATCCGTTACATTAGGGAGACCCTCTTGGACTCAAGCAACATATTGTTAAGCAATTAAGATTGCTTATGGCAAAAAAAACGATTATTTTTTTAACTTTATTTATGACCAGACTAGAAAATAATAGCATACCTTCAATATAAATAGTTAAAATTCTATTTGCTTCCTCGTTTTTTAGAACTAAAAAAGTAACGAATAAGTTCGTTATGTGTACTATTTATTTTAGCAGGGTTAGGCAAATACAAAGATAAATTTACATTTTGTATTCATTTTTTTATACTACAACGGTAGCAAACAGGTATTTAGCTCACCTGATGGCAAGCAGCTACCGTAGCCTATGGACGCCTGTAACTCCAGAGGTGTCTCATGTGCGTCGCCGACGCTTTCATATAAAAGAGGAATCACTGTGACAGCTAAAGGGACAAGAGGATCCCCCGTCGTCAACACACTGCATCCTCTGAGCTCTCTGGCAACCTTACTCACCGGCAGGAACATGACACTATGAGTAGGGTGTAGTGCTAATTGGCTGTGGTTTTCTGTAAGGTTGTGACGTCTCGATGACGTCACAGCGCCACGACAACCGGAGCGGCGGGGTGCGACGCGCGGCGAGCGGAGAGCAACGGCCGCATCCCCTCCACGCGCCGACCGCTGGCGCCGCGCCGCGCCCATATAAGCCCGCCCGGACCGTGCCGCAGTGGCAGTCGATGTTCCGAGCCCGGGCGACGAACACCGGCTGCTAAGTCCTAGAGGGCCGCGCGAAATCTCGCGTTGATAGCCGGGAGGTTTCCCCAGTTAGTCCTGATACCCGTAAACCCAGAAGGCCGCGCGAAACCTCGCGTCGTTAGCCGGGGGTTTATTCCTGATCCCGCCGTTCCACGGGGAACACTCCGATATCCTGTCCTAAGCCAGGGTTACCGTACCGCATAATCGCGTATACCGGAACTAACCCGTAGCATAGGATCTAGCTCCCTTCAGGAGACCTAACTTACAACTTAGACTAAGGTTTACTTTCAATAAAGGGCGTACAAGACCCAGTTATAGTAGTTACCTTGGTGTTTTACTTTAACCCTATCCTCCAAACCCTGAGTTAGCCTGGAAACCTTCACAAAGCCCCTCAGGCTGAAGGATATGTGTGGTTGCCCTCACGACAACCATTACAAGGTCCTCTACCTGACAGAAACCCACAGCCCGGTCCCAAGTTCCCCAGTCGGGCTCTGCTCTAGGTTTGATAATTAAAGACTATGCTATGAAGTTATAGCATTCATTATTAATGAAAAATAAGAGTCATGCCTATTAGTCAGTTGTACTAGAAATGGCACGGCCAGAATGGTATGATTTTATCAGAGTAAGGGCCTGTTTCACAATCTCCACATAAACTTATCTGCCAGTTAAAATGATTGCTATCCTTTTCTCCAGTCATATAAAAGAAAAGGACAGCAAATATTTATCTGACAGATATGCTTTAACTGGAGATTGTGAAACAGGCCATAAGTATAGTAGGTACTCATTGGAAGGGTTTTGTTTTGTCGATTTATTACTACTAGGTAATACTTATAAATGAACATTTATTATACTTTTCCTCAAATGAGTTATGTTTACTATTCCAAAACTTATATTGCATAACATCTACCAAGTCCGTAACGTATGAGAATATCTATGCGTGATTTACTTACCGATGAAAAGAAATATCATCATATTTGGTGCCTGTGTGGCTCCTGCACCAACGCACGGCACAAGCCGGCATTTAAATACCGATATATTACCGAAATATCATGGGCCGAAAAAACTAATATTTTGACGACATGACAATTTCAAAATGTTTGACAAGACATTAGGGCACCGCTGTCACAAGCTCCGCCCACTTTGGCACCAGGAAAGTGGAGCACATTTTGAGCGTTGATTACGCTTCCTTACTTATTATTCTTCCAAGAAATACCCAAGTCCGGACGTAGTTTAAGGACATACCCCGGGTCGAACATACCATAAACACTGGCTGAAATGATAATATGTAACGTTTTCAATTAAAAGTACACATCATTGTCAGTTGTCATGAAGACGTTAACTGCCATAATAAATAATCTAGAAATAAACTGTATTAACAACCGACAATGATGTACCTATAACTTGAAAACGTCACATAGTCTAGAACGCACCCATAAGGTGATAAGTGATGTACCAACCCTTCCCTTGTTAGCCCTCATATGCGGTAAGCACAGGGCGGACACGTCATACTACAAAACTCGTTTGAGCGCCTTTGTGTGCACGGCACATCTGTACACGCTTCAATGTGTGCGTGCGTCTTAGGGCGCTGTTCCCGCTGTCGTAATGACGTTTGACAATACACCGCCATTTTATTTTTCATCGATGCGCTGCCAACCTCACGGATTAGCCTACTAGTTCCCTGCCAATCGGCCGCCGCGGGGTGAGGTCATTCCGATCGGGGCGGGGCGTATTATTTATTCTGTGCCTTATTTACAGTACCTGTTTTTTCTGTTGAGCAACTTGTCTTATCCTGACTTGGGCCATGAAAGCGATGCCGAGCAAAACGTAGCCAATGTTCGAGTAAACGTGGTTGAAGTCAGCTAGAGGCCCCAATGGGTGTGCGCAGAAGAAATTGTAGTAGCACAGGTCTTGGTTGCCTGTCTGGAAGACCATCTGAGAACAAAAATAATAAATAAATAAATAAATATTATAGGACAATCTTACACAAACCGACCTAGTCCCACAGTAAGCTCAATAAGGCTTGTGTTGTGGGTACTAGACGACGATATATATAATAGATAGGTAGATATAGATAAATACTTAAATACATAGAAAACATCCATAACTCAGGTACAAATATCTGTGATAAAGACACAAATAAATGCCCTGACCAGGATTCGAACCCGGGACCTCCTGCTTCGTAGGCAGTGTCACTACCGACTGGGCTAGGAGGCCGTTAAAATAATGTAAGTAAATTTTAACTGGTAGTCCGCGTCGAACTCAGAACTCGGGATTTCCTTGCAAATGATGACCAGTATAACAAGATTGATTGACCACCAAAAGATGACCAATATAAGGTGATTTTTTTCTCGCCTTCTAGCTCCATGACCCCTTGGTCGATCTTGCTCATATACGAACTCTCGAATAGGCATGGTGAATTTTTTTTATGTATCAAATGTCTATATGCGGCCAATCGCTTTAAAGCAACACAAAAGTCAGAAATTAGACTTAAAGTCTGAGATTTGCATTAGTTTCTCGAAACGCTCCTAACAAAATGACGTGCAAAAGTGACGTCACGATCATATAGTTGCCCTGTTTAAAGTATGGAAAAATTATGAAATTGCTATTTTTACTGTGAAATGTTGCGTTTATGTATATGGTTACCAACTTACCATACAATGTATTTAATAGTAAAATGTTAAAAATTGAATGGTATCATTTGTTTTTTTTTCAATTTCGTACTTTATAAAATTGAAAAATTTTGAATTTTTGAAGCATGATATCGATATAGTTTATTTTTATTTTTACTTTATTTGAATATATTGGTAATTCTGCAATTACTGCAAATTTGATTGCATAATTCAACAAATGTCAACTCAACTTGGATTATTTATTGGGCCAACATCACAAACAAGTCTGCAAAAAATCAGATCTACCGGATTTGACGCACACGATGATTGTATAAAGTTACTGGATTATTACTACTGCTCTGATATCTGGGCTAGATTGCCCCAAGTGTGTGTAGCGCCTTATCTTAAAACTTTGACTACCGAGGACCCGCCTGGTAGGCACTCGTAATGTTTGCTCAGATGCCGGGCACGCGGCGTGCGGCATTGCGTTGCACGTCGTAGCCCGCCTGGCGGGTTCTGTCGGTTTTTGGGGTATTGTTTAACGGCCTCCTAGCCTAGTCGGTAGTGACTCTGCCTACGAAGCAGGAGGTCCCGGGTTCGAATCCTGGTCAGGGCATTTATTTGTGTGTTTATCACAGATATTTGTTCCTGAGTTATGGATGTTTTCTATGTATTTAAGTATTTATCCATATTTATCTATTATATATCGTCGTCTAGTACCCATAACACAAGCCTTATTGAGCTTACCGTGGGCCTAGGTCGATTTGTGTAAGATTATCCTATAATACTTATTTATCAACCGACTTCAAGATTTCGAAGGAGGAGGTTATCAATTCGTCGGGATCTTTGTTTCTGCTATTTTTTTTTTATTTTTTTTTTTATGTATGTTCACCGATTATTCGAAGACGGCTGGACCGATTCGGAAAATTCTTTTTTTGTTTGAAAGCGTATACTTCACAGTTGGTCCCATTGTAACCATGTCAGGATCTGGTGATGGGATCCTGGAGAAATCGAGGGAGCATTTGGTGTTGGAAAGGTGGATGCTTAGTGAAGTCGGTTCTTTTTTGTTTAAAATTATTTATTTTATTTTCAACCGACTTCAAGATTTCGAAGGAGGAGGTTATCAATTCGTCGGGATCTTTTACTCAAAGACGGCTGGACCGATTAGAATAATTCTTTTTTCGTTTGAAAGAGTATACTTCACAGTTGGTCCCATTGTAACCTGATGATGGGATCCTGGAGAAATCGAGGGAACTCTTCAACTATTATAAGCACACCTATAGTGATTTGAGTATTTTTTACAGCAGCTCGAGCATTTGCTGTTGGTAAGGTGGATGCTAAGTGAAGTCGGTTCTTTTTTGTTTAAAATTTTGCCCGGTTGCGAAAGTGTTAAGCTATCAGTTAACTTATAGCTTACCCGTTGGTACATGAAGAGTAGTTGCACCACAGGCAGAGCGTACACCACCGCCACTGTAAGGGCGCTCCAGAAATACCTGGTACAAATTAAATAATGGATATAATATTTCTGGACTTGGGGTATTTCAGGAATATTTCAGTGAATGTCATCTCGCTCAAATCTGGAGCAGAGCCCGACTGGGGAAGTGCCTCCACCTTACAGAAAACCACAGCCAAATAGCACTAGACCCTACTCATAGTGTTGTGTTCCTGCTGGTGAGTAAGGTTGCCAAAGAGCTCAAAGAGGACCCAGTGTTGACGATGAGGGACCCTCTTGTTCCTTTAGCCGTCAACACAGTGAGTCCTCCTTTTTGTTAAGGGTCGGCAACGCGCATGTGACTCCTGTGGAGTTACAGGCGTCCATAGGTTACGGTAGCTGCTTACCATCAGGCAGGCCTTATGCTTGTTTGCCACCGTCGTAGTATAAAATAAAATAAAATAATCATAGCTGATTTTAAACGCGACCGGAATGTAGAAAAAGTTCTTAAGGGCCTGTTTCACAATGTCCAATTAAAGTATTGGATAGCTAATTAGCAAATAAATTAACTGCCAGATAAAACAACCTGCAAAACTTAGCACTTTATCTACCAGTTAAGCTTATTTGAAGATTGTGAAAAGCCAACGATGACTTTATTCGTCAGATAAGTGGCAAGTAGCTTATTCAGGACTTTACTTGGATATTGTGAAGTATTTTTGGAACGTAGTTCCTTATCGGACAGTTCGCGGATGGAGGGGCTAGGGAAAAAAGTCACGTGACCGTCAAGAAAACGCGACACAAAACCATACGATTAAGAAACATGTGAAATGAAATAAAATAGAATAAAGTGAGAAGTGACAAAGTCAAGAAGTCATAAAAGTCGAAAAGTAAAAAAAAGTCTAAAAGTCTAAAAAAATAACTAAGTCAAAATGGTGAAAATTACAAAAATGACAACCAAGTCAAAAACTTTATAAAATTGAAAAAACATAACTTCGTTCCAACCGAGTGTTCTACGACACTCACGTATTTTTTTTGTACCATGACGGTGGCAAGCAAGCATATGGTTAGCAGTTACCGTAGCCTATGGGCGCCTGCAACCCCAGAGGATGCACATGCGCGTTGCCTACCCTTTAAGAACGTATACACTTTTTTGAAGCCCGCTAGGAAAACCTCGGCAGGGAGTTCATTCCACAACCGCAGCGTTCGTGGGAGGAATTTCCTCGAAAAAAAAGTGTATACGTTCTTAAAGGGTAGGCAACGCGCAAGTGAATCCTCTGGGGTTGCAGGCGTCCATAGGCTACGGTAACTACTTACCATCAGGCGGGCCGTATGCTTGTTTGCCACCGTCGTGGTATAAAACAAAGTTTTGCACCATCCCTCACAGTTAGCTGAGCAAAAGTAAACCTTATCACAAGGACATAAGGACTCTCTCTGTCTCTGCTTTTTTGTTTGTGACTTGTGTATACTTTGTGTCTATTATTTGAGGTGTGCAATAATAGTTATTTGTGCAACAAGAGAGGAAAGTTGGTTTTCCTTGCGAGTGTTGATTTTGAGTACCGAGTAAGCGAAAGATTCTATAATTGAATCACGAGCGAAGCGAGTGATTCTAAGTTAGAATCTTGAGCGTAGCGAGGGACTCAAAAACACGAGATGTAAAACAACTTTGCTCTCGTGTGACACATACAACTTTTGACCTCAGTAGTGAGAACATATTAAAGGTTAAAAATATGTATTTCGAATTTGTAATATACCCCGAAATATGAAGTTGCAGTTCATGGCCTTCACTAAATTAATAAACTACTTTGTCTCACTCCCTGGAGTGACGAAGGTCGCACTTTTGTCACTCCAGGGAGTGACGAAAGTGCGACTTTCGTCACTGTGTGTTCGCAGGGAAGTAGGCTTATTCGAGCTGCTGAGGTGAAAAGAGTATTTATGTTTGTTTATAAGGACTGCCTTATACAGGTACTGACCTGTCGGAGCGGCGGTGCGTGAGGCGGCGGTTGAGCCGCGCGACGGTGAGCGGCTGCGCGAGCGCCACCTCGCGCGGCCCCGACTCGTCCGACGTCAACGAGGCCGCTGCAAGACAAACGTCCTTGACTCCTTGAGGTCTTCCGGAAATCATGTGATCGTTTAACACTTTCGCAACCGGACAAAATTTTGAACAATACCCCAGAAACAATAGTTAAGAGGCTGACAACACCCGATGACCTTCAAATTGACTTTACTCAAACAGTGTTTTTGGCTATAAAACCTTGTTTTGAGAGAGTAAAAAATATATATGTTATTATTCGTTATATTTGGAAGAACTTCGTTGATTCCGATACACGATTTGACGAAATCGGCTTGATAGAAAGTAATTCCAAAGTTACATCTTAAAATTAGCTTTAAACAGTTGTACGTCCTTAGTTTCTTGACTTATACGTCTGTAACTAAGGACAAAATTCCACCTCACTAATACGAAAAACTTCGTTGTTTTATATTTCTCAATTAATGCGTAGTTTTTTTTTAAATTCATCATTTTGCAAAATTAGCAATGAGCTCCCATACTAATCGTAACACAGTGTCTCCCTTTCACTCGCGCTGAAAAAGATAGGGAGGGAATTTAGCTGTTGTCAGCCCCTTAACAATAGTTTATTATCCCTAGTCACATTTAATACCCCTCGATTCAGAACCCGAGCTCCTAACACTTTTTCCCTTCAAGTCTACAGAAATAACACATCTTTCTATAATCCGATCGTTAGAATGTGTCGTCAGTACAATGATTTGGTATCAAAAATAGACAAATTGACATTTTTGACACGGCTTGAGGTATTCAAGGGGCAGGTCGTGTATGCTCTTGGCCATCACACCTAAATATTTTTTAATAACACAATTTAGCACTTACTTAAAACACTTATCTATAGTTAATTTAGTAAGTAGGTATACTCGTAGTTTTAGTTTTAGGATAGTTTTTGCTCGTATGTATAACTATTTTATCTGTGCTGTGAATGCCTATTTTGGATAGCATTGTTATAAAAAACCTACCTTACATGTAATTTTCTATTTATGTATGGAATGTTGTCTGTCTGGTGTGCCTAATAAATAAAATAAAATAAAATAAACCGACAGAACTCGCCAGGCGGGCTACGACGTGCAACGCAATGCCGCGCGCCGCGTGCCCGGCATCTGGGCCAACATTACGAGTGCCTACCAGGCGGGTTCTCGGTAGTCAGTGTTAAGGGGGTGGGAGTAAGAAAAACCCATCAAAAACATAAATGTGAAAGGCTGCCAAGTTCGATACTATGGGAATGCTTCGCCTATAAAAGAAGTGAGATCTGAATAAGTACCAAGTTCCATAAAAATACCTCAAATCATAAATAGTTATAGGAATGCACACTTGATTTCCAGCAGTTTTTAAGGTACATTTTGAATAAGTATCACGTTACATAGAAATACCTAAAATTATAATAGTCAGAGAAACGCACACCGGTTTTTTTAGCAGTTTCCTGATAACATTTATTATTTTCAGTACTTTTTAATGATGTTACTTGGCAAGTTTTCACACACCACACACCTTTTCAATGCAATGAATCGACACCTTTGGACTGCAATGTGTCAAGTATATAATTCTCTATTAAAACTTGTCAAGTTACATCATTAAAAAGTACTGAAAATAATAAATGTTATCAGGAAACTGCTAAAAAAACCGGTGTGCGTTTCTCTGACTATTATAATTTTAAGTATTTCTATGTAACGTGATACTTATTCAAAATGTACCTTAAAAACTGTTGGAAATCAAGTGTGCATTCCTATAACTATTTATGATTTGAGGTATTTTTATGGAACTTGGTACTTATTCAGATCTCACTTCTTTTATAGGCGAAGCATTCCCATAGTATCGAACTTGGCAGCCTTTCACATTTATCAACCGACTTCAAGATTTCGAAGGAGGAGGTTATCAATTCGTCGGGATCTTTGTTTTTGCTATTTTTTTTTTTTTTTATGTATGTTCACCGATTATTCGAAGACGGCTGGACCGATTTGGAAAATTCTTTTTTTGTTTGACAGCGTATACTTCACAGTTGGTCCCATTGTAACCATGTCAGGATCTGATGATGGAATCCTGGAGAAATCGAGGGAACTCTTCAACTATTATAGGCACACCTATGGTGATTTGAGTATTTTTTACAGCAGATCGAGCATTTGGTGTTGGAAAGGTGGATGCTTAGTGAAGTCGGTTCTTTTTTGTTTAAAATTATTATTGTTAGGTGTAGGTTCTTTATTATTTTTTTATCACTTTTGCTTTAGGAAATGTCTCATTCCACTTAGGTATGTACTTTATACTATAACCCTTTATACTAAGCGTCTAATTCTATTTTACTATTTATTTATAGGTGATTTTTACAAATAAACTGGCTCCCTACACCTATAAAATGTACCTACTTACATATAATTACATACATCAATAACGTACTTTATTCTGTTTGTAAGTACGCTACCTACATAGATAATTAATAACTTGGTAATACCTACCTACCAGTAGGTATTATAATTGGTGGCCTATTATGTAGCCCAAGAAGTGCACCATCCCATCTCATCCCGTGGCGTATCGGAGGGTGAGATGGGCAGTAGTATATATAATATAATTCCATCTTAGAGTACATATGATTTCCATGTTCTTGAATCTGCGATTTTATTAGTTGTAAAATTAGAAATTATTTAGACTATGCGAGAAAAAATAGTCTTTTCATTTTTGTTTGACTGATTTAGCCCACCTAGTGTACCTAGTGACCTGCTTTGTACTTCGTAAATCGTGGGTTCGGTTCCCGCAACAGACACACACAGAGTGGTGAACAATTTTATTGTTCTTGTCTTTAATACAAACATGTATTGTCTTAAATTGGTATGTATCTAAATTTAAATAAGTCTTATCTCATTTCCACTCCATACCTACTTATAGTAGAACAAAATTACACATTCGTTGTTTTCGAAACTGACTCACACTTGGCCGTTTTCAGATTTTTACTTTATTTCGACCCAAAGACAAACCTTCGAGCCAAATTTCAGGTCGGTACGACCATTGGAAGATAGACCCATTTAGTTCATTATGACTTCATAGTAGAACAAAGTTACACCTTCGCTATTTTTAAAACTGACTCACACTTGGCCGTTTTCAGATTTTTCTCTTTACTTTGACCTTAAGACCTATCTCCATGCCAAATTTCAAGTCAGTACGACCATTGGAAGTGGTCTAGGTTTTTGATGAGTCAGTGAGTGAGTGTATAGTAAAAATAGCGATTTTCTGACGTCAATATCTCAAGAACTGCTATAGGTAGAATAATTAAATTTTGTATTCTAGACAATTAAGGGGATGTCAACAGACACTCGAAATTTCATATGCGTAGATAAAATATGTTTTGAGTTATAGGGTGGTCGAAATTGGCCCGAAATGGTTCGTGTAACATAACCCACGGCCGGTGTGTCGCTTTTTTTTGCTCGAACTTGGCGGACACACTGCCGTGTGTCTAGATATCACGAATGATCACGATGGGGAAGGGGGCGTAGATATCACGTGTAATTTTTTTTCAAAGCGGGAAAGCCAAAAACACCAGTTTTACTCAAAAATTTCATGAGATCAAATTAATCCGCTTTTTTTATATTTAGTAATAAGCAGATTTTTACGTTTTTTTAGAGATAGTATCTTGAACATATACGAGTACGTAATACAGTAGAAAGGACATTCATCTTAATTATCACGTGATCTTGTGGCAGTTGGTTGCGTTAAAATCACCAAATATCACCAAGGGGGAAGGGGAGGGGTCAAAAATCAGCGAAATATGATCACATGATTTCTGGACGACCCCCTTGGTGAGCAACAGGCTCACAGATAACCTCAACCACTATTATGCAGTCAGAACAGAAGCATCGTGCGGCTACGGCAATAAAATAAAGGAAGAACGCTGCGACGCGTAGCGACTGCAGACAGCGAGAGTGAGCGAGACGTCTAGCTTAAGAAGTTTCGGCTCAATCGGAACGTTCCCAACTATAGATAGATCATAAGTACAACTTGAGGTCACCACACATCAACGCTCCCGTACTAATTTAGTATGAGAGCGCGACAGCTTATTTCAGTTGAGTTAACGTTTTTGATCATTACTCATGTGAATTAAAAATATCCACAAAATTCAACCTGAATTGTTATACTACAAAATGGTGTAGAATAATATTGAGATGTGCTGTTCGAATCGTAGAAATTAACGAATAAAATAGCGCTTATTTTATTTATTTAAACTTTATTGCACAATAAAAATAAGTACAAATGGCGGACTTAATGCCTCGAGGCATTCTCTACCAGTCAACCATATCGCTTATGTGTGGTGACCCCGTGCTCCTTGTAAAAGCTTAATGATGAGTAGTCTGTGCCTTGAGTCCTTGGTAAGCAACAGGCTAGACTGCCCATTCCAGAAACACTAGCATGTTAGTAGTTCCTAAGGGGCTCCCTGGCGCCAATGACCTTCCATCTAAATCCCTTAGTTTTCTAATGACGTTTATAGCTTATCATATTATCAGTAACGGCCTTAAACAATATAGTATCCTATATTTACTTCAATATTCATTGTCATCGAGGTATTGGACATCAAAGTCGAAAAATTTTAGGCCAAAAAAATGGTTTTCTGGTCATAACTTTTGTGTTAATTAGTTTAAAATTAAAATCTCTCGTCAGTTTTTAGAGACGTCAAAATATGGAGATAGAGCATTCGAATATCGGTAAAAGTGTTTTATTAGACCATCTTTAAAAAAAATTATAACGTGCTCAATTATTTCAAAATCCGTCTCTACAGATAAATAAAAGATTCAAGAACCGATAGCCGTTTGCCTTATAATTCTATCTGTAGTGCAAATGTTGGAATTTCTACTCAAAACTGGTAAAAAACGTGTGAAGCCCCTTAAGTTCTCAGTTTTTATTTTTGTTTGTATTGTACTGAATTGTCATCGTTTACTAACTATAGAATACTAGCTTTTGCCCGCGGCTTCGCTCGCGTTAAATTCGGTGTAACACGGTTCCCCTTTGCCCCCCGGAATGCTCCATACAAACTTCCACCCCCCATTTTAGGGAAGTGGGGGGTCAGAAAGAGACAAAAAGTAGCCTATGTCACTCTCCATACCTTCAACTATCTCCACTTAAAAAATCACGTCAATTCGTCGCCCCGTTTTGCCGTGAAAGACGGACAAACAAACACACACACACACTTTCCCATTTATAATATTAGTATGGATGTATATATCATAGAATGAATATAAATCATGTAGTACTAACAAAATATGGACCACGGTCTGCAATAAAAAGTTTTAATTTCAATTTTAAAGCTGCTGTCAAAGGATAGCGAGAACTTCCACGCACATAGGATTTTATTAATATTTTTCTTATGGACGGCCACGTCAGATATGACACAATAATGAGAGCAACGAAACTCGTCTAGTAAGGTTGCAAAACCTTCTAGATCCGGGCATCTGGCAGCTTTTAATGGGTGGAGGTCAGAGTGACAGACTAGCAAAATTTTTCAGTTGGAAAAGTCATACCAAAAACTGCCGAAATTGTCTCAGTTATAGAGGATGGGTCCTTTGTTTTAACACCAGAACAAAAAAAATGTGTATTATTTCGGAACCACAAACAGTAGGCGACAAACTATGAATTACATTTTACGTCGTTTTGGACTACTTTCCCCCAACATAAACTTTTGGCAATGATATAATTTAATTATTTGTATAATTTCTCATAATACTGCATCCAAACCAGAACTCTAGGATATGTATTTATAAAGTGGTTTGCATTATTAGTTTAGTTTAGTTTAGTAGACCACCCGGTATAGATATTGTTAGTCCTGGACACCTGGGGCCTACTTTGTAACTTGTAACACTAGTGGAAGTCACTTTTTAACACTTTTGATTAGAAAGGGACATCCGCTTGTTATACAATTAACAAGCATTTGTGAAATACGCCACTGGTATTGCTTTTTTTAACTCAAACACAGTTAATACTTACATCTATGTAGTTCCTCAGTGAAAAGTGGAGTGTCATCACTGGGTCCAGCTGACGTAGATGGCGCCGGTTCTTCATTTATCACGATTACTTGCTCTGGAACAAGGTATAAGGTATAAAGTATAAGGTGTAAAGTATAAGGTATAAGGTATAAAGTATAAGGTATAAAGTATAAGTACCAGTATAAGACATCCCAGATTCACAAGTTCAAGTATCGCTCGAAGAACTGAATTTTTAAAATTTTTCCTTTATATCCAAACATTGTCGTATCGTTAGGGTTCATCCATTACGTCACACGTTAAGGGGGACGGAGAGGGTGAACAAAGTGTGCCGAGTACCAAGGGGTAGGTAGGGTATTCAAATTCACTTTTTTGAAGTAAAAGAACACTGTTATGTCTTGTAGCTTGACATTCCAAACTCTATATTGTTATATTTCATGTTTTGTCATTAAAAAAAAATGAGTAATAAATAATTTTAAACATTACTTTCAATTTCAAATAAAATAGTTTTATATGTGAAATCACACCAGGAGGGGTAAGAGTTTGATAAGGTGGAAAGGAGGGGTAAAAAATTAGGATATTGGTGTGACGTAATTTGTGGGGGTGCGCTAAAGTTCACATAAAATTTCAACTTCGATTATTGGAAGTTCGAAAATGGTGTTCATAATTTTTTTTATCATAATGATCATTTTTTATAAAATGGTGTTCATAATTTTTTTTATCATAATGATCATTTTTTATAAGTATTCTTTGATCATAACTATCGTTACTCCGAGTTATTCAAGTTTATAATGTTAGTCAATAGAAATATCTATTATACTAATATTCTTTTTCATAAACTTTGTCAATATAACGTTTTCAAGTAATATCATTTTATTTAATAATTATTTTAAACTATACCAGTTTTTACATCTAAACTGTTTATTTACAAATGTCACCTTATAAATGCGTACATCTGATAAATATCTTGTGTCTATGATATGCTGGTCCTTGGTTTGGGGAACGCGAAAGTGGTTCACAACATACCCACCTCGCTGTCAAAAATGAAATACAGTGGCAGAGGCACCGTTAGGTACGACGACGAGCGAAGCGGGGAAAAAAATGTTAGGTAAGGTTCAATTTCGGTTTAGGTTAGGTTAGAGTGTCATCCTGCCCGAAGGGCATAACTACCCAGAATAGAAGCCCCCGCGAAGCTGGGGCTTCGTCGACCCTGTCACAGAAATTACTACCTATCACCAAAAAACTGTAGGTAAGGTTTAATTTCGGTTCAGGTTAGGTTAGTGTGTCATCCTGCCCGAGGGGCATAACTACCCAGAATAGTGTAGGGGATATCACTAGGATTATAAAATAAACCAGTACTTTACCAGTATTTACACTTGTATTCGTTTGTTACAAGGTTTAAATATGAATAAATTACACTATATGACAATAATATTCTCAAGACGTCTTTACAACAATCTGGTCAAGGTCCGAATGGCGGCCGCAGCTGTATACCCGTCATTTTATAACATCAAAATGGCGGGAACGAGCAACAAGGAATAGTCAATTGACAGTCTTTTAAGATGATGTTAAATAAAAAGTAGTTATCCTTACAAGTTAAAGTATTTATCAATAATAATGCTTACAGCTCGGCCATCCTAATCGAGGCGAGACCCTTCGCCAAAACTTAATGAAATAATAGCTCAAATAAAATAATTTACAGATCAATTCTGACAATAAAAAGGTAATGAATACAAACTGTTTAAATACCCATATTAATAACATAATTAGAGTTTTGGATCTTAACACATCGAAATGTTTTTATATTACTCATGAACATGTCAACACTTGACTGTCAGTTTCACATCATTGTAGTATATTATTATAAATGATTATACAATGTAAAATGAATTATCATCGATAATAAAGTATAGAACGATCGATAAGAAAGATAATAATAATAGCTCAAATAAGATAATTTACAGATCAATTCTGAATAAAAGGTAATGAATACAAACTGTTTAAATACCCATAATAATAACATAATTAGAGTTTTGAATCTTAACACATCGGATTTAATACATTTTCTCTTGTAATAAGTTAATGAAATAATGTTTTTATTTTACTCATGGTCATGTTAACCCTTGACTATCAGTTTCACATCATTGTAGTATATTATTATAAATGATTATACAATGTAAAATGAACTATCATTGATAATAAAATATAGAACTTGACAAGAAGTTCACAAAGAGTTGATTACTCATTATCTTTATGATTAAGTTGGCCTTTGTGCATAAGTGCTCATTGTAAAAGTAGTACACGTTTATTTCATTCAGTGTAAACAACAAAGGAAATAAATGATTATTCTACAGACTTCTTAACTTCATAATATATTGCTTATCGACTTAATAATATATAATTATTAGGACTTTATCATCAAGTTTGAGTATTACGAATAAGATATATCATAACAGTTAAAATTATTGAATAGTAATGGAGTTTGATATATCAATACAGCAAAGATCAAAATAATAATTCTTCTTCATAATATTTAATTACCATGACTTCATCATCAAGCTTAAGTAATACCAATAAGGTGTAACACAGTCGTTAAAATGATTGAATAATGATAGAGTTTGATATATCAATACAGCAAAGTTCAAACCAATAGTTATTTTACATGATATTTAATTAAGAAGACTTCATCATCAAGGTTAAATAATAACAATAGTGATTAAGTTTGATACATTTCTATACAGCAGCAAAGATCAAACCAGTAGTTAATTTGTAAGCGCAATTATTGTTTACGTTATTGAATAAAATATTATTAGACTGTTTAATGCATTTTAAAATTCAAATTAGAAGGAAACTTTATAACATAAAATACATACAAATAACATAATACTTATCACTTTCACATGAATATCGCACAACACCACATGTATAACCATATGATTGATACAGACAAATTTTATTAACCTTCACAACGTAGTTGAATACATAACGACAGCGGAGAGTCGTGCAGAGTGGCGTGGCGTTCTGAACCACACCACTACACATGCCGTGACGACCATTATCATTCTTTCGAGAGCGTAGCGTCAGAGAAGATGTAGGTGAAGATGATGCCTTTTTTGAAGAAGAAGAATATCATAACCCTAGCCATCTCACTTTGGCGCTCCTGGGTCGGAAGTGTTCTACACCCCGACCCTCTCACCTGGGCACTCCTGGGTGGTAAAGAAATACCAAACCCTGGCCCTTTCACCTGGACGCTCCTGGGTCGTCAGTCAACTTGTAACACTTTCTTTAGAAACGTGAATAATTTAGTCTTGTTATTTTCAACATATGTGATTACCTAAATATTATAATGACAATTACGTAATTGTTTATTTACGTTTTAAAAGTATAAGTTTAAGAATCAAATATTATTAACTATCTATTAAGTATTGCAAGAAATAAATGATTATATTATGAAGTAAGTAACTTTTGTTTGATTAACGTTTGCTAATATACAACTTGACGCGTTAAGAAAAGAGTAACATTTTGGATTAAAATATTTTTTTTTCAGGCGCGGAATTGTTTTAATTTATTTTAATTTGGTTTCATTTATTTTAAGTTGAACTTCGAAGTGTTCTACTGTGGTTAGTTATCTAATAAGTATAGTGATATACGTTTTAATGTTATCTACCGATAATTGTCTAAAAGTACAATAAGGCAATGCTAATGTAACGCAAACTTATTCTTTTGTAAATATATTATTGACTTTGATTTTTAAAACATATAGGCAATTTATATTGCGTTAATTTTACTTTGTCACGATTATTTAGCTGCACTAAGATATTTTTATTATACAAGTTTATTAATCATAATTTAATAATCATATTAATCATATTTGTATCGATGTTTCAATTAATTGATTAAAATGATCTTGTATTGCTGGATTCGTAACATTATCCAATGTGATAATAAATCAGTCTTAGTGGTCTGGTACTATGAACTTTGATATATTTTCAATTAATTAATTAAAATGATCTCGTATTGCTGGATTCCTAAAATGTGATAATAAATCAGTCTTAGTGGTCTGGTACTATGAACATATATATATATATATGTGAAATACTTATATTATAATAATAAATAACTAGTTTAGTAGCGATGAAAGCAAGCTAAACATAGTGTCGTCATTATCCTATTTTTACTAGAAAAATCAGGGCCTTAACCAATGAATTGAAAAATAAAATAATTACTGAACCAGTTTCACCAATATTTAACTAATGTAAATAAGCAGTAATAAGTAATATTAACGAATAATATTAACTATAATGTTTAATTCCTTTATTTATTCTTCTTATGTTTATTATAGTTACTACATTATTTTAACTAACTGTACGTTTAGCTCAGTATAATAAATTCAAAAAGATTCATACAATGGACTTTTCTAAGATGCATTCAGCCATTTAGTAAAAGGGATTTGCCTGTTACCCAGCTTTCATGTTAAATGTCGTCAACGTTTACTATTAGGTTAAATGTAGGTAGGTAATTCATAGAAATAGGTATTAAATAGGGACTCCATTAAATTAAAATTCTCAAACTGCATAAACGATTGAACTAACGTCTGATATTTGTTAGGCATACATACAAAATATTACAATGATAATTGATGAGCTTTAATAATAAAATAGTAAATGTAATCAGAGACCACTGAAACCACTTTTTGACGTCTTATTTGATTTGATTATCTGTGATTTATTTCATTTGAGTTGTCCATACTATACATGACTACAGATGAAAGTATTGGCGTTTTACGTACACGTACAAGAGCCAAGCTCTTAAATATATGATGATGTATATCGTTCATTCTCATAATCGTATGAAATTCAAAGTTTATTGATTACATTCCTAAAATATTGCTAGGTATTATATTACGGTAAAACTGAATGAGAGTTTCGCACATTATTCACGTGCGTTGCGCAGGTACTTGATACATTCAAGTAGGTTTGATTCAAAGTACCGCACGTTCATCCACGTGCGTTTCATAGGTACTAGATCATTAAGGTAGGTCTGAATAAAAGTCCTGCACGTTCATTCACGTGCTTCACATAAGTAGGTTATATAGGTAAATAGATCTATTTAGGTAGGCCTGAAAAAAGGTCTGACATGTCCATTCACGTTTGTTGCATTAACCCCACCATATGCGTAGTCCACTTTATACGTATCACCTCAAACATTTGGCTTTACATAAACAGTTTTTATTCTGCATTTGACTCTACATGTCATTTTTCGTCTCTACAAGTTGTCTACATCGACTCCAAATGTGACTTTATATTTTGACACTATACGTGACTTTATATTTTGACACTATACGTGACTTTATATTTTGACACTATACGTGACTTTATATTTCAACACTATAAGTAACTTTATGTGACTCTAATATCGACTCTACATATCGACTCTACATATCGACTCTACATATCGACTCTACATATCTACTCTACATATCGACTCTACATATCGACTCTACATGTGACTCTACATCTCGACTCTACATGTCGACTCTACATGTCGACTCTACATGTCGACTCTACATGTGACTCTACATGTGACTCTACATCTGACTCTACATCTGACTCTACATGTCGACTCTACATGACGACTCTACATGTGACTCTACATGACGACTCTACATGTGACTCTACATGTCGACTCTACATGTGTCTCTACCTGTTAAATACAGGTATTGCTTGAATTAACGTTTAAATTAATTATCTAAAATAAATGTTATAACGATTATACTCGACATACTAGTTATTATATTCAAGCAACTACAGTTTTATTTATTCGCGTTTGACTATCATTGGCATTTATACGCGTTTTGACTATCATTGGCGTATTCTTCTCACTCTATGATTAAATAATAACTCTCCTTTCTTTTGATATTGTGTAAAAAGGGCTCAGTTCGTAAATTTCTAAGCAATACTTTGCTCATTAGTCATTAGTGGACACAATTATAATAGATCGTCAAATCATCATGTCACGTCGATTTTCCATCAACTTCCTGTGTAATTAAAATCAGTAATATCCTTTAATTTGTCAATTGCCATCTAATCCTTTATCAGGCGAAAAATAGAGATCAATTGACATTATAAGTGTTTATATTATTTATGATCATATACCTCGATAAAACAGAATACTCACATGTGATTATATGCGTTGTAATATGCCGACGACATACACGAGATTAACAAATCTCGACTAGGCTCTTGTTCTTATTTTGTTACTTTATTTTGTATATAAACAGACATCTGAATAGTCAATGTACCCATTTAACTTAACTATTGTGATTTAATCATCAACTTTATTTATTGGGTTGAATACAGTAAGGAAGTAGAGAACTCAAAAATACGTGGTCAGTTACCACACCGAGACTTATATAAGTATAAAAGGTAATTTCTATGAACTTTATAGTACCGTTTATTAAGACGAAATATGTACGGGATATAACTTGTACTTAGACAAAGCTATACAGGCCATTTATTAATTATTGTAAATTATACTTTCTTTTCTTTACACACTTTATTTAATCACCTTGGTTCATATGATCTATCTGAAATTGATTTATACTAAATCCAAGTTAATACCAGTCTTAAGCTGTTACTTAGCTGTGGCGTGAACGATCACGTTAACTTGAAAACTTTACACTTTTATGTATATCCAAACGCACTTGGTATTAATTGACATTTAACCATAATTATTTTTAACGACAATAATGGTTCACGAGAAGAAATAGTAATTATAAACATTTTAATAATATGAAGTGATACATAAGCGTGAACCACTTAGAGACATTGTACACACTACAGGCATTAAGGAGTTTCTAATAAATTATTGTTTCATTTTAATCATATTCATAAAGCATATTCATTTCATTACTGAATATTCCGTTGTCGAAATAATGTTATATTTGTTTGTGGTATTAATGGAAAAGGAATTTAAATTACCTTTTCCTACGATTTATCATTATTTTCAACTTGTTTACAAATTTACTTATTAGAAAGAGATACAAAGTATTTTGAATACAGCCTGCTTATGGCATGATATTCGTAAAATTGTTTTCAAATAATATGCGCTTTCCAAAAAGGGCTTCATAATTGCATTTTTAAATAATATCGTAAGATATCGAAAAAATAATTTCCTTCATATGAAATAATTAATTTAAAATTATTCCCCGCAGATCTTCGAACATAAATTACCGGGTAGTATTTTAAAAGATTAATTTGACTATTGCAAAATATAAACATATATACCATTGAGACATACTGTAGGCAAATTATACGGTTATAATAATACCAGCGTTATTTTATTTAAAATTTAAGCGAATATCAAACTATACTTATTGTATTGAAGGTTAGGTCATAAAAGTTGATTTTAAATAAGAGGACATGTTTTTATGGATTGTGAAGTTATCTTTATTAGGAATGATGACAACAATATCCGACTTACTATTCTCTCTGATAATTAATTATATTGATTATGTAACAACATAACAAACATCTCCATCTTACATGTGCATATCCAAAAGAGCAACCTTTGGCAAAATGTCCATGTAAGACTAACCATATAAACCTCCGGACTTACTCCGTTGCGGAAAATACAGTTTACCTTCAATTATCAATAAACATACCATCTAACATGTGCATATCCAAAAGAGTAACCTTTGGCAAAATGTCCATGCAAGATTAACCATATAAACCTCCGGAAGCACTCCGTTACGGAAAATACAGTTTACCTTCAATTATCAATAAACATACTATCCAACATGTGCATATCCAAAAGAGTAACCTTTGGCAAAATGACCATGTTAAACTAACCATATAAACCTCCGGACTTACTCCGTTACGGAAAATATAGTTTCACCAATCAATCTAATTTATTATTTAACATAATAAAAAATGAAAACCTTACGTTTTTGTGCGGCGTGGCAAAAATCCTGTCGATTTTTGTTAGATCCCACTGCTGAGATGTAGGGGATATCACTAGGATTATAAAATAAACCAGTACTTTACCAGTATTTTACACTTGTATTCGTTTGTTACAAGGTTTAAATATGAATAAATTACACTATATGACAATAATATTTTCAAGACGTCTTTACAACAATCTGGTCAAGGTCCGAATGGCGGCCGCAGCTGTATACCCGTCATTTTATAACATCAAAATGGCGGGAACGAGCAACAAGGAATAGTCAATTGACAGTCTTTTAAGATGATGTTAAATAAAAAGTAGTTATCCTTACAAGTTAAAGTATTTATCAATAATAATGCTTACAATAGAAGCCCCCGCGAAGCTGGAAGCTGGGGCTTCGTTGACCCTGTCACAGAAATTACTACCTATCACCAAACAACTGTAGGTATAGGTAAGGTTTAATTTCGGTTTAGGTTAGGTTAGTGTGTCATCCTGCCCGAGGGGCATAACTACCCAGAATAGAAGCCCCCGCGAAGCTGGGGCTTCGTCGACCCTGTCACAGAAATTACTACCTATCACCAAAAAACTGTAGGTAAGGTTTAATTTCGGTTTAGGTTAGGTTAGTGTGTCATCCTGCCCGAGGGGCATAACTACCCAGAATAGAAGCCCCCGCGAAGCGGGGGCTTCGTCGACCCTGTCACAGAAATTACTACCTATCATCAATAAATATTGTACTCGAAATTATAATATACAAGTTTTACTTCTGTTATTACCACTACCATTGCGATTCATTACTAATTTAACGAACTACCGCGTTTATTTCGGCACAGAATATCTTAGTGCTTACCCACAATGTAATAATCATAATCCTCGTGTACGTTCTAATATGCGCATACTTTATATGTTATGCTTTTAAATAGTTATACAATATAAGTTTATAATTAATTAGTTTATTTAAAACATACTTATGAGTCGTGATGGAGAGTTGGAAATGATATTATGTTTAAAAAAATTAGGACTACATATAATTATGAACAATGTTATTAGTAGTTAAAATAAGTATGAAAAAAAAATTATAGCTTAAAAAATTATGACAAATGATCATTCTGATTACAAAACGGTATTACTAAAAATAATATGCTAAATAATTTTATGTGAGCCAATATGGACCCAATTTGTGGATGAACCCTTAGCAGACGTCATATTTTTAATATTCAATATAATGCTCAATATTACTTAATAATAAGGATATAACTATGTAAGATGTTTCAAATGTTAGATATTTGTACTAAACCATAGTTTACCGTAATTAGAACTTCCTCCTTAAGCTATGAAGTTTGTTTTCCATTTATAAATAACATTGATGTTACTTGTAGATATATAACTGGGTTAAGTATCCTTTCTTACCTTCTCCTTAAACATTTGTATGCTAACAATAATCTTTGCGGCGATTGTAGAAGTAGCGGCGGTTTATTCCCTGTTCCCTATAAGATAGCTTTACCTAGTTTAGGGCGAAAATTATACCAACTTCTAAAGATTTTAAATGCAAATCCATGTAAAAAGCTGTACTCAAGATTCCCAATTAAATCATTTAAATTTTTTTTTTTTTCATTCTCAATATAACCCTTAGTTTCTTTAAAATAAAAAATGACTATGTTAATTATTGGGTGTCAGTCCATTAATGGTACAATGCCCACTCACCTGTACATTTGGTGGGGAGACAGGAGATGAGGGCGGTTAAAGCAAGGAGAAGCATGAACACTGCCAACACGACGAGGGCGGCCACAACATACTCCTTGTACGAAATGGTCGCTATTATACGAAACCTGTGGGTAAAATTACGTTTGTTATTAAATTAGGAACATGCATGATTTTTTTGGAAGACGTCATTCGATTCTATTTCTCTGTAGATTCAAATGTCTCTAATAAACCTACTGTCTATGATAGCCCTGAAACGTCAAAAATGTGAAAACACGTTAGGCGTCTGCGCCGCGCGTCAAAACGCCCCATAGAATAAGTGTGAGGATTGTGACGTCACCGACCACAAAGTTGCAGAAAACTGTTTGGAAGGAACAAGTTTTTGGAAGATTTTTATAATTTTAAGCACGAAAAAATGCGTTTAGCTATATAGTTGTCATACATTGTTTTTCTTGTTAGAACATAAGTAATCGAACTGTAGTTTCGAAAATACATTTGAGGTATTTAAAAAAATGCCTAAAATTTTAAGTTTTCAAACCGTAATATCTTTAAAAAACTGTTAAAAATTATTACGGATTTCAACTTATTTATATTAATTTGGGGTTGTTGAACATGTTTATGGAACAAATTCAATTAAATATTTTTCATGCATGTTCTCTATTGTGGCGTCTCTTTTGCCAGCTGTCTTTCCTAGTGTCGCGCCACAAATCCAACAGATGGCGACCTAGTTGCACCGCACTGTCAACTTCCATACTACGAGTGCAAGTTGTATCAAGCGCCCATACAAGACCTACATCGCGCTAACGAAGTTCCAAATGTCAGTTGTAATATATACAAGTTCCAACCAACTCTCATTGGACTTCGGTCCCAGAGAGATCTCTCTATCCATCTACCATTCTATCTTCCTACAAAATACAAACATTGAAAACATAAAAAAAAATTAAACCAAGAAGAACCGACTTCACTTTAGCAATCTCCCACCTTTTTCCAAAAGCAAAATGCTCGAGCTGCTGTAAAAAATACTCAAATCGCTATAGGTGTGCCTTATTATATATAATATATAATAGTTGAAGAGTTCCCTCGATTTCTCCAGGAATTCCATCATCAGATCCTAACCTGGTTACAATGGGACCAACTGACTCTTACAAACAAAAAAAGAATTTTCCAAGTCGGTCCAGCCGTCTTCGAATAATCGGTGAACATACATTAAAAAAATAGCAAAAGCAAAAACAATGTTTTCCGACCAATTGATAACCTCCTCCTTCGAAATCTTGAAGTCGGTTGATAATCAACCCAGCAGACTCGAACCTGCATCGATACGCCTTACGGGCTCGATCGCTTTACCAATTAAGCTATGGGTTCAAGTAACTAAGTTGACGAAATTCTCAATCATCGCCTTCAATCATCTTTTCAACCGACTTCAAGATTTCGAAGGAGGAGGTTATCAATTCGTTGGGATCTTTGTTTTTGCTTTTCTTTAATGTATGTTCACCGATTATTTGAAGACGGCTGGACCGATTTGAAAAATTCTTTTTTTGTTTGAAAGAGTATACTTCACAGTTGGTCCCATTGTAACCAGGTCAGGATCTGATGATGGGATCCTGGAGAAATCGAGGGAACTCTTCAACTATTATAGGCACACCTATAGTTTATTGAGTATTTTTTACAGCAGCTCGAGCATTTGCTTTTGGAACGGTGGAGGCTAAGTGAAGTCGGTTGGTTTTTGTTTAAAATTATTTACGTACCTGAAACTCTTTATTCTCTCGCTGCCTTGTGAGCTGGATTCGTGTATCGGCGTCTCGCTAGCACTCGTGCAGTCCTCATCGCTCTGTTTCACTATGAACACCACGTAGAAACCCACTGGGAACATAGATTGCTGTGGAAATGGCTTAATCTCTTTAAATGGAAGAAAAAATTTGACAATAAATTACACAATTAGAACTTTTGTTAAGATGGTTTATGGCCAATGACCATCCAAGGTGTAACAAACATGCTGGTGATACTTTTAAGGTCATAATAGGTATCCTATTCTAATTACAAAAACAAAAAAAAACATTATTTATCTTTATTTATTTATTTCTACAATAAGCACTTACAGCTAAACCTTACGTGCTAATTGGTATTTTTATATAAACTAGTATTCCGCCTCGAACTGAGAACTCGCGATTTATTTGCAAACAAGCTGACCAATATAGCAAGACCCATGCGATGATTTTTTCGCGCCTTCTAGCTCCATAACTCGTTAATCGATCCTGCTCATATGCGAACTCTCAAATTATATGTATCTCTGCTACAACCCCAACAAATTTCATAAAGATCAGAAAAACGTTCGATCGAAATGCTGAGACGTCCCACTAGCCAGAAGTTGTTTGTAAGAACTCACTTCGCTCGTTCGATTATATGAAAATAAAAATGTCTAAAATAAAAAAACTACCTAAGTTACGGTGTAGAAATTACATCATAAAATATAACTAGTAGTCCGCCTCGAACTCGAGATTTCCTTGCAAACGAGATGACCAATATAACAAGACCCTTCTGAAGATTTTTTTTCGCCTTCTAGCTCCATAACCCCTTGACCGATCCTGCTCATACACAAACTCTCAAATTATATTGATCTCTGCTACAACCCCAACAAATTTCATAAAGATCAGAAAAACGTTACTAAAGTTATCGCGGAACAAACTCTCAAAATCAAAAAGCCATCGAAATGCTGAGACGTCCCACTAGCCAGAAGTTGTTTGTAAGAACTCACTTCGCTCGTTCGATTAAGTAAAAATTTCAATAACTGGCCACATTTTAGTTACTGGCCACCTATACTAAAAATGAATTCTATTTAAAGGTGAAGAGAACTGATTTTAGTATGAGGAAAATGGCCAGTTACGGGAGATTTGCCTACTAGCCACTCGTTCAATAACTGGCCACCTCTTACAAAAATGAGTTCTATTCACCTATACACAGAATTCATTTTAGTATAGGTGGCCAGTTACTGAATGGTGGCCAGTTACTGGCGATTTACCCTACTTGCTTTGAGTTTTGTACAGAGATAGTCAGTTCAGGTGTCATAATAGGCATGGTGAATTTTTTTCATGTATGGTATCAATCGATTCGTTTTGTTGTGAGGATCAAATGTCTATATGGGGCCAATTGCGTTAAAGCAACACAAAAGTCTGAAATTAGACTTGAAGTCTGAGATTTGCATTTGTTTCTCGAAACGCTCCTAACAAAATGACGCGCAAAAGTGACGTCACGATCACGATCTCATAGTCGCCCTGTTTAAAGTATGGAAAAAATATGAAATTGCTATATTTCCAGTTAAATGTTGCGTTTATGTTTATGGTTACCATACAATTTATATAACAGTAAAATGTTAAAAATCGAATGGTATCATTGCTTTTTTTTATTTCGTTATGTAACTGTTACGAAATAAGGACCTAATTACGTACAGTTGCATACACTGCTTTATCTACACACATATTATAAATCCTAAATTACGTGTTCGGGAACCATTACAATGACCGCCATTGCACCCCCATGACCAACTGGATTGTGCGGAGGAGGGCAACCGCGGTCGGGGAAGAGGGCATTCGCGGTCGGGTAGGAGGGCTGGATTGTCATTACGTTACCAAAATCTATGTTTCAAATTTGAAACTCATAACTTAACAATATTTGAGCATGTAATGTTAAAATAACGTTACTGCCACAGATAAAAAACTTATCATAGTAAAATCGGTTGGTGTAATGGCCAGCATTGCCTACCGTTTTTGAACACGTTTTTGCGGACTTACAATGTGAGTGTAGATAAAACATATTAATATAACTTACGGTAAGTGTAATCCCTCCTTTATTCATCATGGTGAGGTGGTAACCCTGGTAGTTGACATCCTGCTCGTTGTCAAACACTGGACACTTAAAACCGTAAAAAATATATCTTAGTAAGATGTTCTTACAATTACAATTATAAGTGACACTTCTTTGGGAAAGGTACCATTTGGCAATTACGTTGTACAAACAGTTTACATACTCACATGTCTATAACTCACATGTCTGTAATACTCTTACCATAGTTAGTTATTAAATCAAATACAAACATTGACAACATTGAAAAAATAATCAACCCAGCAGGACTTGAACCTGCATCGATACGCCTTGCCGGGGCTCGATCACTTTACTAATTAAGCTATGGGTCAAGTTACTAAGTTGACGAATTTTCAATCATCTATTTGCATTTATTTTGATCTACATCGGCTTTATGTCGCTTACGGCTGCTGTGAAGCCGACCACCAAAAATATAAATGTAAAAAAAGAGAGCTAAGTTCAATACAAAAATTATGCTTGGCTGTGGGCTTCGCCGCAAAAAGAATGGAGATCTAAATGAGTGCCAAGTTCTATGCAAAATCCAAATATGTATTTATAGGAACAAAATAACATTATGAACAAGTATTAAACTCTATTTCTTTGCTTTTTGGATACCTATAACATAACAATTGCTGTTATTTAAAAATGTGAGATCTTAAAGTAGGTTAGATTTGACTTGGCCAGTTTTTATCAGAATTATATATATATATATATAATTCTGATAAAAACTGGCCAAGTCATTACATCAGTCATTTTATAAAGTTATTCAACATATATATATAATTCTGATAAAAACTGGCCAAGTCAAATCTAACCTACTTTAAGATCTCACATTTTTAAATATATATATATATATATATAATTCTGATAAAAACTGGCCAAGTCATTACATCAGTCATTTTATAAAGTTATTCAACATATATATATAATTCTGATAAAAACTGGCCAAGTCAAATCTAACCTACTTTAAGATCTCACATTTTTAAATATATATATATATATATATATAATTCTGATAAAAACTGGCCAAGTCATTACATCAGTCATTTTATAAAGTTATTCAACATATATATATATAATTCTGATAAAAACTGGCCATGTCAAATCTAACCTACTTTAAGATCTCACATTTTTAAATATATATATATATATGTTGAATAACTTTATAAAATGACTGATGTAATGAAAACTGGCCAAGTCAAATCTAACCTACTTTAAGATCTCACATTTTTAAACAACAGCAATTCTTATAGGTATCCAATAAAGCAAAGAAATAGAGTTTAATACTTGTTCATAATGTTATTTTGTTCCTATAAATACATATTTGGATTTTGCATAGAACTTGGCACTCATTTAGATCTCCATTCTTTTTGCGGCGAAGCCCACAGTCAAGCATAATTTTTGTATTGAACTAGGCTCTCTTTTTTTACATTTATGTTTTTGGTGGGATATCATTACTTTTTGTAAAAAAAAACTAGGCAGGTATTGAGATTTAATGTTTTTTCTTGCGTTTCCGCTGCATGGTTTTCTTTTTTATGCTATTGTCTACATTCTCTTTATTTCTGTTCTGTGTATAATTATGTGGTGCAGCGCGCCGCCGACGACACACCGTTGGCCGGTCGTTTAGCGTGTATTGCAAGTTTTTTGTATGGGGACACCACTTATTTTTTGACTCAACTTTATTTTTATATTTCTGTTATATAGCAAATATAACAATACATATATTGGGATAGTTTCAAATATCTGCTTGTAACGTTTCCAACGATACAATTAAACCTCCCCCCTATTTTTTATTTTTAGATTTTTTCCTACGCTTACACACAATTACCGAGCAGGATTCCAAATTTCATCCTTCTAGGTCATCTAAAAGTAGGTTAGGTTTAGGTACTATATATCAGTCAGTCAGTGCTAAAATTTACGACTTTTTGACCTTCATATCTTTATAAGCGTTTGAGCTAGCTACATGAAATTTGGGCTTCTAGATGTCCTTATAGATGTAATTAAACACACGTAGTTTTATGTGTTTACGTTAAAGAGGTTTTGAGTTATAGAAGGGTCAAAAGTGGCACCAAGTGGTTCGTGTAAATATACACTTGGCGCTGGCTAGCCAGTTCCTTTGCTTGAACTTGGCTTGACACGCTGCCGTGTGTCTAGATCTAGATGTAGATCAAAATAAATGATTGAAGGCATTGAAAATTTCGTCAACTTAGCTACTTGACCCATAGCTTAATTGGTAAAGCGATCGAGCCCCGGCAAGGCGTATCGATGCAGGTTCAAGTCCTGCTGGGTCGATTATTTTTTCAATGTTTGTATTTGATTTAAGGGGCTCCCTGGCGCCAATGACCTTCGATCTGAATCCCTTAGTTTTCTAATGATTTTTATAGCTTATCATCATATTATCAGAAACTGTCTTAAACAATATAGTATATTTAATTCAATATTCATTGTCTTCGAGATATTTGACATCAAATTCGAACAATTTTAGGCCAAAAAAGTGGTTTTCTGGTCATAACTTTTGTGTTAATTAGTTTAAAATGAAAATCTCTCTTCAGTTTTTAGAGACGTCAAAGAGGAACCCTAATATGTAGATTTCGTATATGTATGATTCTTCACAGCATTCGAATATCGATAAAAGTGTTTTTAGACCATATTTAAAAAAAAACATAAAAAAATAAGTGCTCATTTATTTCAAAATCAGACTCTACAGAATGGAGATAAAAGATTCAAGAACCAATAGCCGTTTGCCTTATAATTCTTTCTGTAGTGCAAATTTTGGAATATCGACTCAAAACTGAACAAAAATCGATAAAAAACGTGTGGAGCCCCTTAATAACAAACTATTGTATGAGTGGAATGCCCCACTGTAAAAACAAAAAAATTATGAAATAAAATATTAAATTAAATGAAATTATTTATTTCAGGCACAAGTCCCATACAATGTTAGTTACAATTACGACTTAACCTATGTTAGTATTAAGGATATTCATAAATTATTATTATATAATTTTAAACAAAAAAGAACCGACTTCACTTAGCATCCACCTTTCCAAAAGCAAATGCTCGACCTGCTGTAAAAAATACTTAAATCACTATAGGTGTGCCTATAATAGTTGAAGAGTTCCCTCGATTTCTCCAGGATCCCATCATCAGATCCTGACCTGGTTACAATGGGACCAACTGTGAAGTATACTCGTTCAAACAAAAAAGAATTTTCCAAATCGGTCCAGCCGTCTTTGAATAATCGGTGAACATACATAAAAAAAAAAAAAAAATAGCAAAAACAAAGATCCCGACGAATTGATAACCTCCTCCTTCGAAATCTTGAAGTCGGTTGAAAATATAATAAAACATAAAAAACCAATTATAACATTAAATTATTATTATTGTTTTGACGAGGCATTGGGAAATGAATAACCTTTGAAAAATATCCAATTTCAAAGAACATGAACTCACCGAGTTATTCTGTATGGAGATGACGGCACAGATGTCGTCCTCCGACTCCACTATCAGGATCACGCTCTTCGGTATCGTGTAGTTAAACCTGCACAAAACAATACACTGTTGCAGACGCCGGATGGCTGGCTATGGATGGACGAGTTAGTTCGAGGGCAGCCCCGTCACAAGTCCTTTAAGATACGTGTGCATTATCAAGTGATGTTTTATTTATTTTTTTATACCACGACGGTGGCAAACAAGCATACGGCCCGCCTGATGGTAAGCAGCTACTGTAACCTATGGACGCCTGCAACTCCAAAGGAGTCACACGTGCGTTGCCGACCCTCTACAAAAATGAGGATTCACTGTGTTGACGGCTAAAGGAACAAGAGGGTCCCTCATCGTCAACACACTGGGTCCTCTTTGAGCTCTTTGGCAACCTTACTCACCAGCAGGAACACAACACTATGAGTAGGGTCTAGTGCTATTTGGCTGTGGTTTTCTGTAAGGTGGAGGTACTTCCCCAGTCGGGCTCTGCTCCAGATTTGAGAGATGTTTTATTAGACATGTGAACTTAATAACATTGTTCATTACTGGTGCTTGGTACTTAGTCAACTTTTTTCTAGGTATAGTTATCCATTCATACTTACTAATATTATAAATGGGAAAGTGTATGTGTGTGTTTGTTTGTTTGTTTGTCCGTCTTTCACGGCAAAACGGGGCGACGAATTGACGTGATTTTTTAAGTGGAGATAATTGAAGGGATGGAGAGTGACATGTTACTTTTTGTCTCTTTCTAACCCTTTTGAAGTTTGTATGGAGCATTCCGCAATTTTCAAGGTAGAAAGCTAAAAATTGGTATGCGGACTATTCGTGACTAACAAAACGGTAGCGTATTAAAATAATATTCTTTTCCGAGTTCTCTTCTGTGTTTCAAATCAGGAAAGGGGAACCGTGTTACCCCGAATTTAACGCGAGCGAAGCCGCGGGCAAAAGCTAGTAGACATATAAAATAGGATGACATGGTCCCACGAAGATAGAACTGTGATTCCATAATAAGATTAATAAGCCCCGGTCTCGTGCACACACACTCACTTTTGACGTTTGAACCAATCACCGCTCGTCCACGAGTTGTATATGTGTGCGTGTCGCGCGTAAGCACGAGGAAATCGGCTTGTTATGGAATCACAATTTGGTCTTCACTATGGTCTTCATCTTCACGGCACCGCGTCTTCTTATTTTATGTCTATTATATCGTATCAACAAACATGTCAATTGATTTTCAAATTTAATCTTCAGGTTTAAGGTTCAAATTAGATTGTACTATCGTAAAAAGTGACTCATCTTGAAATTAATCACAAAAACGTAACTATATAGGGTAAATTGCTAATTACTGGCCATTTTACTACCTGGCTTGCTTAGAATGTGTATTGTGATTCCCTGTAAAGTGATATCGCTCATATTATGATTTTTAAGGGAAGAAGTGAATGTTGAATAATTATAACAAGTGTTTACTAGACGATAATTTATTTATTTCCTGAAACATGTATTTTTTTTATCGGACTTTACTTTTAACCTAGTTACTAGCCACTATTTACAATACTAGCCACTTTTTTTCAATTACTGGCCACTATGTTTTTAATTTTAATTATAATAGACACGTAGGTATCCAACAAAATAAAATATTAACATAGGTAAATTAACAATGAAAAGATTATTCTCTTACCTTTTGTGATCACATTTACTACAATGACATAGGTAACGCCATTAGTCAAATTTATAACAGATATTCGTAATTTGAAATGCATGTACGCTAATAGAAAAAATAAGCAACTAGCCAGTTCGATTGCTCGTCAAAGTCAAACTCATTTTATTGTGAACTCTTACGTTAATCGAAGGATATAATACTTGATTAATTACTTGAGATAGTGCTGTTATCAGGTGGTTTACTTGAAGTGTGGGGATATATTATAGAATTCTTAACTTAATCATTTTAGTATAATGTGGCCAGTAATTGGGGGGTGGCTAGTAATTGGCGATGTACCCTATCTTTGGATTTTTTGGAATAACTTTTAAGGTTGGTGAAGCCTGGAAAATAGTTGAGAAAAAAAATATGACGGAATAAAAAAAATTGGCTTTATTCCCTATTATTACAGTTTAAAAATACTTATCCCAATTTAACGTTAAAATTAACAGAGCTAATAAAACAAAATACTTAACCTAAAATATTTAACTATATAACTTTGAACTTGCACTTAATCGGATCGGACGTAGTTCGAAACCGCTCTAACGAAGGTATAAAAAGGCGCTAATATTTGATATAATTTTTACCTGAGTGAGGGTAGATGCAGGCCCGCCGTGTTGTTAGACGATGGGTCGCTGTCGAAGGAGAAATAATAGTACTTCGGTGAGCTCGGCGTGGCGTTCACCACCACCTCCTGTGGTAACAACGTGTCATATATAAAATAAGATACGACCTTATGATATTTTTTTTTCTTATTCCGTTGAAGGTACGGAACCCTCCATTATACGTGGTCCGACACGCACTAGGCCGGTTTTTTTCAAATAAGTAGCCTCGTATTTTTTAGGAACTCAACGTGAAGAACCGATTTTGTCTACCTCTTCCATGTCCGCGTCTGGACAAATTAGCCCATCATTGGGTATTTATTCCCATTACTAAAAGATAAAAGATATTTATTCTTCAATTTAGGCACATTACAATGCACTTATGAGCGTCAGAGAGAGAAAAAAACTACCACCGGTTCTAACCCTACACCTCTGACCTGAGAAATATTATGACCGGCAAGAAACTCGGCGCAATTTATTTTTTCAAAACAGTAATACATTAGATCTTAAAGATACACAATAATGCGTAGTTCTATAAAAATACATATCAAAACAGCTTGAGAGATAGACAGTGTACCTATTGTTTAATTAATGATTTTAAGCAAAAAAGAACCGACTTCACTCAGCCTCAACCTTTCCAAAAGCAAATGCTCGAGCTGCTGTAAAAATACTCAAATCACTATAGGTGTGCCTATAATAGTTGAACAGTTCCCTTGATTTATCCAGGATCCCATCATCAGATCCTGACCTGGTTCAATGGGACCAACTGTGAAGTATACGCTTTCAAATAAATAAATAAATTCCAAATCAGTCCAGCCGTCTTCGAATAATCGGTGAACATACATAAAAAAAACAAGCAAAAACAAAGATCCCGGCGAATTGATAACCTCCTCCTTCGAAATCTTGAAGTCGGTTGATAACTAGTAGTCCGCCTCGAACTCAGAACTCGCGATTTCCTGGTAAACCAATGACCAATATAACAAGACCCTTCTGAAGATTTTTTTTCGCCTTCTAGCTACACAACCCCTTGATTGATCCTGCTCATATACAAACTCTCAAATTATATGTAACTCTGCTACAACCCCAACAAATTTCATGAAGATCAGAAAAGCATTACTAAAGTTATCGCGGAACAATCTTTCAAAATCGAAATGCCGAGACGTCCCAGTAGCCAGAACTTGTTTGTAAGAACTTGCTTTGCTTATGCTCCGCTCGTTCGATTACGTACTAACCTTGTCCACCTGTATGAAGAAGTCAGTGACTCGGCGCAATTTGATGGCGACAGGCACGTCGGTAGGATGCGACGAGGAGATTTGTATGGTCGGTCGATTAACCGCGGTTATGTCTGAAACATTTACTTATTTCAGTTTGGAGCGTTTGTCCCAGCTAAGCTCTATTGAGCCTGGGGTCCGGAAACCTAATCTCAGGGATTGGCGTAGGCACTATGTTACTCTGCGTCCGTAGGAAACACCTTACACAACCCTACACGTGATCCCTGCAGCTGCACTGTCCCATCTGGACCTCGCAGCACTCACTGGATTTCCTTAATCATCTGCTTTCCCACTACTACTGCCCCAGGGAAGAAATGCCTATCTATATCCAGTGTCATGTAGCCATACGATAAAAAAAAAAACTAGATTTTAAGCGACTGCCATCTGACCTTTCAACCCAGAGGGGAAACTAGGCCTTGTTGGGATTAGATCCGGTTTCCTCACGATGTTTTCCGTCACCGAAAAGCGACTGATCAATATCAAATTATATTTCGTAAAAACTCAGTGGTACGAGCCGGGGTTTGAACCCGCGACCTTCGGATTGAAAGTCTGACGTCTTACCACCAGGCTATCAGCGCTTTTTTATATTTGAGTCTGGCCAACGAAAGTTGAAACTGAGGTTTATTTAAGTAAAATGTTTTAATAGCTACAATATTATACGTATAATGTTTTATATCATATCAACATACATTTTTGGTTTTCTTTGATTGAAATTAGTACTCAAAAAAAAGTACTGGCTATTTTTTCCTCGAGTAGTCATGAGCAGGTTCATCTTCTGGTGCCAGCTTATCGTTGCATTTTAGGATACGTTGTACAAATACAAAGCATGCATGTTCCTGCATGTTTTTTTTTGGAAGACGTCATTAGATTCTATTTCCCTGTAGATTCAAATGTCTCTAATAAACCTACTATCTACGATAGCCCTGAAACGTCAAAAATGTGAAAATCCGTTAGGCGTCTGCGCCGCGCATCAAAACGCCCCATACAAAAAGTGTGAGAGACCACAAAGTTGCAGAAAACTGTTTGGAAGGAACAAGTTTTTGGAAGATTTTTGTAATTTTAGGCACGAAAAAATGCGTTTAGCTATATAGTTGTCATACATTTTTTTTCTTGTTAGAACATAAGTAATCGAACTGACGTTTCGAAAATACATTTGAGGTATAAAAAAAATGCCTAAAATTGTAAGTTTTTAAACCGCTATATCTTTAAAAAACTGTTAAAAATGATTACGGATTTATACTTATTTATATTAATTTGGGGTTGTTGAACGTGTTTATGGAAAAATAGGCAGCACTTTTTTTTGTACTAAATTCAATCAAAGAAAACCAAAAATGTACCTATGTTGATATAAAACATTATAGGGCAGATGTCCCTGTTGTGGCTACTGTGACGGTTTTAGCCATTTTCAAATTTATTAAGGTATAGATAAATTTACAAGTCCATGGTTTATAGTTAATATACGAGTAAATTATGGCAGCACAGATGGCATTGTCATCTGTCATGTATCAGTTGTCAGGAACTCAGGAACCATGGAAAAAAGTGACCAAAACTGGCTCTTGGGCCCGTTTCTGACATTTCATCAAAGAAAAATATAACATCTAATGTCAGAATCTCAATGAGGGACGTCTGAATAGACAAACTCTCCTTAAAGCGGCCAAAACCGGGGCATCTGCCCTACCAAAGTATATATGTTAACTTATGAACTTATGAAGACTTAATATTGTCTTCGGTTGCCGCGATAGTTATTAGACGTTTCGAACAGCGTTCGTGGTCAACGGGTAGACTGACGGGTTGACCACGAACGCTGTAAAGTGTTCGAAACGTCGTGATGTAATTTAAGCTCAGTACACGCGATATAATCCGTTTTTAGTTGTTTTATTTTATGAAGATTTATCGGACTACGGATTCTGGTATAGCGAGAAAGAAGTACTTACTAGGTCCTGCATCGTGCGGACACAGCGTGCGCGCCATGTCGTTGGTGCGCCACCGCCAGTTACTGGTTTGCACCACTAGAGGGAGCTCCCATGATGACACTCCTACAAACAATGGTTGGTTAGTACTAGAAAACTGAAATTTAGTACGAGTATGTGTTTTAATCACGCCGACAAAGTGGTAAAAAAAAATCTGATTTATTTTTATTTTTAGGGTACCTCCTGTACATATGATGTGGGGGGTGATTTTTTTTGCTCCTACCCTATAGTGTGGGGTATCGTTGAATAGTCGTTAAAAAGAAATAAGGGTTTTCTAAAACAATTTTTGGACAAAACTAATACTTTTGTCAATAATTGCTACGAAAGTTTAAAAAGGGCGTCCCCCCCTTTAGCTTTTGAACTAAAAAAATTTGGAAAATTCATGAAAGTGATTCCTAATAAGTACTTTCAATGAACACTATATTGAATAAAATCGGTTTAGCCGTTTTTGATTTATAACTCAAAAACGCATAGTAAAGGGACGTAAGTCGCATTGTAAAAAGACGTAAGTGCCGTAAAATATCCCTTAATAATTGACCTTTTGAATGGATATATTGTAACAGGCCCACAACTACGGAACCCTACACTGAGCATGGCCCGACATGTTCTTGGCCGTTTTTTTATGAAGATTTGAATTCATATGTGCTTCCGTGAGTGCAAGCAAAGCACATACAAAACAAAACATTTAAAAACATGCATGAATTTTTCGGAAGACGTCATTCGATTTTATTTCCCGTGAGATTCAAAATTCTCTAATAAACCTACTATCTATTATAGCCCTGAAACGTCAAAAATGGAAAAATAAGTCAAGCGCGTCAAAACGCCCCATACAAAAATAGTGAGGTGCGTGACGTCACCCGGTCTCTAAGTTGCGCAATATGGAAGGAATAAGGTTGCGTAATATGGTATGGAAGGAATAAGTTTTTGGGAGATTTTCGTCAATTTGTGAAACAATGCGTTTAAGTGCTCTTGAATGTATAACATAGCAAAGCTGTAGATATGCAGACTTGCGTTTAGTTATGTAAATATTAGTTATACAAATTAACTCAGTTTCAAACAAGTTTGTGTAATGAGTAAGTAGGTAAAACACAAAATTGATATTTTTATTTTAGAGCGCACTATTCGCCAACAAACTGTCCTCAGTTTGGCGAAAAAAAGATGTATACCTAGTATACCACTAAAGTTTTATCTTGAAATAAAAAAATAATAAAAAGTATATAGTTGTCATACGTTTTTTTTCTTGTTAGAATACAAGTAATCGAAAAAAGGTTTTGAAAAATACAATTGGAGCATTAAAAGGCTTAAATTTTACGTTAAAAACAGCAATATCTTTACAAAAATGTTAGAAAATTATAACGGATTTCCACTTTCTTTATGTTAATTTGGTGTTGTTGAACGTGTTAATTAAAGAAATTCAATTAAATATTTTTCATCCATGTTTCAATGAGGGTTTCCGCGATCGAGTTTTTCACTAGATGGCAGCACCGTGGCGACAGGTCTAGCTGTGACAATCCACCAATCATGATTAACCATATATTTTTTGATTGGTGGATTTTGACAGCTACTGCCAAAAAGACCTGTCGTCACGGTGCTGCCATCTAGTGAAAATCTCAATCGCGGAAACCCTCAGGCATTGATGTATTATGTATTCTACTAGATGGGCTATATACTACAAAGAACATATTTTTTTTCTTTTAATTAATGGCTTTTACTCCTCGCCTATTTTAGCGAGGTGTATTCTGCCAATGTCAAGGTACACTTAGGATTTTATTCATTTTCGTAAAATAAAATAAAAGCAACGTTGTTCGGTTAAGGCCTTGTTGATTGTAAAGTGATAGCCTCCTTACAAACACGTGGGTGGCCAAGACCCCGGATAACCGTTTGTTCAACTAAAGGGTGGTTACTCGCGTTTTGGGACTAATTTTTCATTAGCTGCACACTTGTTCGTTAGGTCACCGCACAATAAGCTATCAATATTACACACTGAACTACGTAAATGAGCAAAAAACAAAAAAACTATTCCAAAGACGATGCAGCCATCTTGAAGCGTAAACTATTATTCATTTCACACCAGGACAAATTTTGTGCGCCATTTTTAGCGGTTGACAGCTGTCACTGAATCAGAACTAAGTACTCTCTTTTTTTTTCACTATGTAACATATAACTTTTGGTGCATGAATTTCTTAGGGATATCATCTGTTACTCAATCACTCCAGGGGCATTAGTTGTTATGCAATCGGCCCCTGGTGAGTAAAAAGCTTTTTGAATAAAACTTACCCTTCTGCTGCGTGGCGGTGACGAAGACTGGGTGGTCACCGTCGACCGCGTCGGTGGTGGACACGTGCACGCGTGTCGGTAAGTGACACAATTTGTCTGATGTCTGCGACATTCAAAGATGGGTGAGTAGTTGATTTATTGAAATATTTTAAATAAAAAAACCGACTTCGCTTACACTCCACATTTCCAAAAGGAAATGCCCGAGCTACTGTAATAGTAGTTTATGTAACTGTTACGTAATAAGGCCTAATTACGTACAGTTGCATACACTGCTTTATCTACACACATATTATAAATCCTAAATTAAGTATTCGGAAACCATTAGAATGACCGCCATTGCACTGCCATGACCAACCCGATTGTGCCGGCGGTCGGGCGGGCGCGTGCCGGCGGTCGGGCGGGCGCGTGCCGGCGGTCGGGCGGGCGCGTGCCGGCAGTCGGAGAAGGCAGATTTTCATTATGTTACCGTAGGTAATTAATTTTTATACGTTTTGACCACACTGTCACAGATAATATACTGATGTTACGTTACTGGTTGCAATAATGGTGGTAATTACATACGGTTTCTGAACGCGGAATAGAGGATTTATGATATTGGTGTAGATAAAAAATATTTAATGCAACTTACCTCAGTAAAGTCTAAGATCTGTTCAGTCGTTGAGTTTACTATGATGTTGATCATGGTATCATACTCATACCTGAAACATTCAAAGTTGTAGTATATTGAAAAATGAGGGTAGTCTTAAACAATTTATGGAATCAGGCGTTACTTTGCGGAAGTCCATTTTATTAATTACAATAATGTTGCTTTGCTATTCCGCGGCATTATAACGTGCTAGTTGATTATGATTAGTGACAACCTGTTACACTTATTTGCGTATTTTTTAAAGAAAGAAAATTCATTTATTTACGTCACACCAGTTAAGGGTGCGACCACACCGCTGCTTAAAAAACGGTGACGTTACGGAATCGCGGTGACGCATTGTATCCGCACCGTTTTTATCGCATGCCCTCCACACCGCTGCTCAAAATACGCTGACGGTACGGAATCGCAATGACGTGCCGTAAACGTCACGACTTTACCGCATGCCCTCCACACCGCTGCTGCTAGGTTTTTCCTTTGTATATGACATCTATATAAGGTTATAAAGAAATATTTTTACCTACCACCTACCACCCACCTACTGACTTAGTTTATTTCACACAATTCCACTACCTAAAGGTTGTCTGGGAGAAATCGTTTTTTAGCGATAAGACCGCCTGTTGTTTACCTCTATTCTGACTTTCTGCATTTTCTGTACTGGTTTTCTTTTTGAGGTGTTCAATAAAGAGTATTTGTATTGTATTTTCCTCTAAATTTACAGGTTTAAGATATTATTATGTGGTTTTCCTTATATGTCGTAGCCCTATTTCTTGTGAAGTTTAGAATTAGATAAATTTTACAGTGTTATAACAGTGTATTTGATGTGATTCAAATTGTGGGTTGTTTTTTTATGTGATTCAAATTAATTTCACTTTTCCTGCCAAAAAATTGTGGTATCCATTCTTGCTTTTGGCTAATAAAGCAAAAATAAGTCTGATTCATCGTTTTCTAAGGCATCATGGTAAAAGTGACGCATCATAGTATTAACGGCGCAGTAAGGGGAATCCCTGGATATTTACACAAACAGTTACTGTTACAATAAGGTTACAATAGAAATAATTTAAGAACTACTCACACATTGTAAACAAAATTCTTTTTCGTCCCATTTTCAGCGAGTAAACTACTCTGAGCCGTAAAGTTTAGTAGCCCGTATAAAACCACACTCACAACAATTCGTTTTATTAGCATTTTTTGCACAAAAACTTTAGTATTACTAGTTTATTCGTAGTATTTATGCAAGTCGCAAATTGCAAAACACACCGCTCGAAAAGTTGAAAATTTCAAGACGCCCTTACGTCAAGTCAATGTCAATGGTGACAGTGACAGTAATAGTGCGTCCGGGAATTCGTCAAAATTGCAAAAGCACTGATGATTTCGTATAAATCCTTTTTAATCACTTGGGTTCCGTGGGATCATTTCTGACACTGCTATAGTACTCATAACTTATTAAAGTTATAAAAATTCACAAAGTATAAGCAAACCAAACATAAAGTACTAATTTGAAACTGATTTCCACGTAATTATGTTCAGTCCTTGCTTTGCATTATCGTTGGAAACCCACAAGCTATCGTTTAGTAACAAATTGAATAACGAACAAAGAACAATAGGTAAGAATCAGGGTACAATAAAATAATGCACAAAAATTATTGATTTTAACTTATCGAACTTGCGCAAAGTTCTTTCACTTGTCAATTTTCGGATTTTATATCGAAAATACTTCTAACGAGAACAAATACATCACAATAACGAGTCCAAACTGAAGTAAAAATTTTTGACAGGTACAGTTTCGTATAGAAAGTAAGGCAACACTGCGCATTAATGTGACTTTTACTGGAATTCGGAACAAAATTACAAAATTTTATCTGACTATCGAGAACATACTAACAGTAAATAGATTGAAAATGGCGTCGTTTTGCCGATCAAATAAAATATTTTAATCTTTTCATCAAAAAATTCTTCTGATCATATGTTTTCCACTATTTCTCTTTCAATTAATTTTTATATTATTCGAAACATAATAATTAATCAGCATCCGTGTTTAAGTGGCTTAATTAAGTTGTAATTTGTTAAAACTAGTGGAAAAATGTGTGGTATTTTATGTTGAGTGTTTTAAATCACGTTTACATGAATTTATCTTGGATCTCGAGGACGAGATGCTATCGACGGTGGAGGAGAGCCGGGGCTACGACTTCCAGGACCCGGAGAATGCCAAGAAATGGCGCGGGCTTTTCGTTGGATCGCTCCGAAAGGTTTGTATACAAAAACATTGATAGATAAAACTTCGTTTTTGTTAGAAAAATGTAGAAAAACTCGTAGAATTCTATTAAACAACCTTTGTTACTTAACTGTGAAGGTTTTTAAATAGTAAAGCTTAACTGTTTAAGCTTTTATTTAAGTAACAGATGTTGTATGTGATTTATATATTTTTGAAGGTCTCATTAAGTAAAGGGTAGGTGTTTGGAGCATTAAAATTTCTTACCATGCCACTATGTAAACAAAAAGTGCAATAAAAGCATGATTAATGGCTATTTAAGTTATAGTTAATTATTTCTAAGAACTCTTCAAATCAATCACACAAACATTGTGTTCAATTATACAATATTTTGATTAAACAATATAATTAGGTGATAATTTTGAGTAAATTTATCTCGAAGAAGTAAACAGACTTACATAGATATTCAAAAACTGCAACTAGTCAATGATGTTTCTCATAATATGACTTATATGACTCATTGATGAGATGACAGCCTAAACTAGTAGATAGGTATTTATCATTAGCTTTCTTACAATTTATTTGAGACATCATACAGTGGTTTTTAAATCACTAGTTCTATTCTCTATGGGTATGATAAAACTTCATGTTATAGGACGTTTTTTTTTTCATGTAGGAATTGCCGGTAGAACTCCTTAGTAAGATTCCGACATCTTAAAAAATTACAACTATACTCCGGCATAAGTTAGGTATAAATGCTAGCAAAATATCTGGGCATACCCTTATTTAAATGTATGTATTATATTTCATTCTACAGCTTATATGTATAGAGTTTAAGTTACATATTTGAAGTTATCTTATCAGTCATTTCATGAGAACTAGTAGTTGGCCGAAGGGAGGTTTTCATCTTTGAAAATGCATATTGAATGGACTATAAATATGGTTAACTACTAGTAGTAGTAGTTAACCATACTACTAACTGAATGCAAACTTCTCTTCGGCCAATGAAATGACTGCTAAGATTACTTCAAATATGTAACTTAAACTGGTTAACTACTAGTTCTTCTTCTTCTTTTTGTTAAGGGCTATGTAAGATCGAGAGAGGTGGAAGACTCTGGAAGAGGCCTATACCTCATAAGAGGGTTCTGGTGTGTTTTCTTTACCCAATAAATTTAGGTTAAATTATCCTAGATTAAGTTTGCAATTTATTATAGATTCATTTTTTCACCCAGAAATAAAAGGCTTTTTTATTTTTTTTGTTTTATTTATATGTAAGGCTCCCAAGCCTATGTATCACTGCAACCATTACTGATCTATTGTGATCGCCACCTACTACAACTCTCGGTCTAACCCTGCAACTTCAAGTGCCAGGATCTTTTTGATCTTGAGAGACTTTAACTTGTCTTGACGTAGTATGTGCCTACCCAGAATTAAGTTACGAGTGCACATTAGGGAAGGGCAATCTGCGAGGATGTGCAACGGCGTCTCCTCTGTCTCCATGCAGAGTCTGCACCGCCCAATGTTACGTTTCCCCATAGTAACTAGTTAGTAGTTAACCATATTTATAGTAGTAATATTGTCTATCCCTGCAGAAATAAACAAATGAACTTTTCTTCAATACGGTAACAAGGATTATTTCTCCATAAGGTAACCTTTTTGCCTCTTAGAATCTATTTTTATTTTTCACTTTTTTTTTTAATGAGATTAAAAAGCTACTTAAATCCAGCTTTTAATGTGAGAAATATTTGGATGAGTTGGTTGTTGTACTTGCAGACATGCAAAAATAATATGACTAAATGTCTATGACCTAAAATGACTAATCTGTTTACTCAGAATACTATACTTATTCCAGTTATTCCCAATGTGACGAAACTTCGAATATGGTGGCTTGATACCTAAATATCAAACTACCAAATTTATGAAAAAATGTTATTATTTACATGAATAAAATAATTTTAAACAAAAAAGAACCGACTTCATTTAACCTCCACCTTTCCAAAAGGAAATGCTCGAGCTGCTGTAAAAAGTACTCATGGATGCCTGCAACTCCAGAGGTGTCACATGCGAGTTGCCGACCCTTTACAAAAAGGAGGATTTAATGTGTTGACAGCTAAAGGAACAAGAGGGTCCTCTTTGAGCTCTTTGGCAACCTTGCTTACCAGCAGGAACATAACACTATGAAATATGAAATATAGGTTTTCTGTAAGGTGGAGGTACTTCCCCAGTCGGGTTCTGCTCCAGATTTGAGCGAGATGACATTTGCCGTGCTGTGCCCTACCACACAAAGCGAGATGACATTCGCAGTACATTCTCTTTTGGACGTAGTTTAAGGACATACCCGGATCCCTGTAGTAGACGGAAACCTGCTGATATTTATGGTATCTTTGTCACCAGGTGCTGGAGCAGGTACACCCGTCACTGACCGCCGAGGAGAGTGCCCTGGAGTTTGTGGAGTCCCTCTGTTTGAGACTCCTCGCTACGCTCTGCGCGCACCCTTCACCACTCTGCGTCCAGGTGAGGAGTTTCTCTCTTTGTTTGTTAGCTATGTGCAAATTGTGTTTGATTCACTGGTTTGAGATTGATCAATAGGCAAGATGCAATATTTTAATTTTTGCTTTTATGTGAAAGAATTGCACGTAGAATTGACCACGACCACGAGTGTATTGAAAAATGAAAATACTTCAATTTATAGTAAAAAATACAAACTCGCAATTTAAATTATCGCGCCTAAACGGAGCTACAGTCCCTGTGACGTCACTCATGTGTGTCAGTGTCACTCGCCATAGTCGTGATATTTGTTCATCCTTGGTTCTATGGATGGTAGAAGGTGATGAAAATCTCTAAGGTGCAAAAGTGTCCGTCAAAAGGCGTTAAATTCCGTCATATGAGATTTCATTGTCATCTTTTACTATACCATCCATAGTTGTCAAAACAGGAGTGACGTCACCAGGTGATGATTGATGGATTAAAATACGTTCCGTTTCACACTACTTCAAATAGTAATTATTGTTTGAAATTAGTATAAATATTTTATATTTTTTCAACATTTTGATTACAAAATAATGGTAAATATTATAGCTGCATCTTCCCTATTGTCAAAAAACTAATTCATTCTGCGGCCGGCAGGTGGGGACATCACACCACCAATAAAACTTGAATGTACCTATGGGCACAGAATAACTAATAGTACTACCGTACAGAAAATTCACTCCTTCACAAAAGGCATATTTAGGTATAAAATTATACCTATACTCGCCGCCTGCAAGCAAAATTGAAACTTATAACCGCGCACGAACCGTGAATATACCTACTGATTTATTATTTTTAAGATAATAATGTAGGAATTACAAACGTTGATTCTGTAAACATAAAATTTTTATCCAGAGATAGTATGTCTGATTCTCACGGAAGTAGATGTAGTTATGCCACAGCCGTATTCCTTTGAAAATATGTCGGTCAGTTCCTTATTTTGTTTCTGGGCAACCAATATGACCTATATATCTTTTATACGGATTAGATCGAGGTTTAGGTTTCGAAGCCATTGTGCATTTTCAATTTTACGCGAGCGCCACGTGATACGACTATCGTGCGAGCCGAGCGGCAGCCCACGGCCATACACTGCGATATGGTTGCTATTTTACTTTTCTAATGTTTCGAGTTGCAGGGCCGTGCCTGCCCGGGAGGCGCGCCGGCCAAATGTACCTAAACTGCGTAGTGACACCCCCCTGCTATGGGCTAAGTTTTATATGACCGTGACATACAAACATAAGGCGTCCATATTTCAAATGGTATTAGTCTAATATTATTATAAGACAACATGACAACACATGACATTAATAATCCATACTTACTTACTATACTTACTATACTTAATATTATAAATGGGAAAGTGTATGTGTGTGTTTGTTTGTCCGTCTTTCACGGCAAAACGGGGCGACGAATTGACGTGATTTTTTTAGTGGAGATAGTTGAAGGGATGGAGAGTGACATAGGCGTCACATGCGAGTTCAAAGGAGGGTAGGGTGTTTGTTACTCTATCTCTAATGGAAAAACAGCCTAATACTGTTCAAAAAATAGGTCCCATAGCGCAATGCCGACCTTTTATACTTAGACATAAAACATCCGTGAACTATTAAACGATTCTTTACTATAAGAAATAGGACGCTAACCTTTTGGTTATCTTCCAGGACGTCGAAGAGCGCGTGGCCCGAACATTCCCCACCCCCATAGACAAGTGGGCGCTGTGCGACGCGCGCGACGCCGCCGCCAGCGCCACCAAGCGGCGGAAACTGTTACTACCGCAAGATCGACTACATCAGATGTTGCAGAAGGTAGGCTATAAACACGCACTGTCAGGGTCGCCATGGAGGGTAGGTTTACCAACATTCCCCGCCCCAATAGACTAGTGGGTGCGACGCCAGCGCCACCAAGCGGCGGAAACTGTTACTACCGCAAGATCGACTACATCAGATGTTGCAGAAGGTAGGCTATAACACGCACTGTCAGGCTCGCCATGGAGGGTAGGTTTACCAACATTCCCCGCCCCAATAGACTAGTGGGTGCGACGCCAGCGCCACCAAGCGGCGGAAACTGTTACTACCGCAAGATCGACTACATCAGATGTTGCAGAAGGTAGGCTATAAACACGCACTGTCAGGGTCGCCATGGAGGGTTGGTTTACCAACATTCCCCGCCCCAATAGACTAGTGGGTGCGACGCCAGCGCCACCAAGCGGCGGAAACTGTTACTACCGCAAGATTGACTACATCAGATGTTGCAGAAGGTAGGCTATAACACGCACAGTCAGGCTCGCCATGGAGGGTAGGTGTACCAACATTCCTCGCCCCCATAGACAAGTGGGTGCTGTGCGATCGCCACCAAGCGCCGAAAACTGTTACTACCACAAGATCGACTGCATCAGATGTTGCAGAAGGTAGGCTATAACCTGTACTGTCAGGGTCGCCATGGAGGGTAGGTGTACCAACATTCCCTGCCCTAATAGACTAGTGGGTGCGACGCCAGCGCCACCAAGCGGCGGAAACTGTTACTACCGCAAGATCGACTACATCAGATGTTGCAGAAGGTAGGCTATAACACGCACAGTCAGGCTCGCCATGGAGGGTAGGTGTACCAACATTCCTCGCCCCCATAGACAAGTGGGTGCTGTGCGATCGCCACCAAGCGCCGAAAACTGTTACTACCACAAGATCGACTGCATCAGATGTTGCAGAAGGTAGGCTATAACCTGTACTGTCAGGGTCGCCATGGAGGGTAGGTGTACCAACATTCCCTGCCCTAATAGACTAGTGGGTGCGACGCCAGCGACACCAAGCGGCGGAAACTGTTTCTACCGCAAGATTGGCTACATCAGATGTTGCAGAAGATAGGCTATAACACGCACTGTCAGGGTCACGACACACGACAGCACCACAGTATGTAACTATTTACATAAAATTGCACATATATTTACACATCTGCCAAACATTAATCTCAAATAATTTACAACAGCGAGAGAAAACACAACGGAACATTTGACATAAAACTATAGACATCTAATATGCGAAGGATCACAATGACACGTTGTTAGTAAACTCCGGCACACCGGCTTGGTTTTACATTAGATCTCAATACTTTGCAGTAGGAGAATAGCGTTGCGAGAGTGGCATTTTATTTATTATTTATTATTATTATTTGTAAAGCAGGCAAGCAGTTGTAATAACTGATAGTGCCTGTATCCAGTATGCTCTTGACAAATTTATCACTTTAATTTGAATTTTTAGTGTGCTTGTCTAATTTGTTTTTAAATTCATTGACACTATGAGCCAACACTGTGTCCTCTGGTAGTTTGTTCCAAGCTTCTACAATTCTGTTGCTTAAAAAGTTTTTGTGAGGAATATTGTAGGATCTGCGAGTGACTAGCTTTATCTGATGACCTCTGAGACGGTTGTTGTTACTACGTTGAAATATCTCGTGAAAGTCTCTGAGGTCATAGTGTCCAGTTAGTATTTTATATGTCTCAATCAGGTCTCCACGTTCATGTAATGTTCGTTTTGTACATGTAATGTTATTAATGGGATATACCTTTGTCTTTCCAGGAGGTGCTCATGTACAAGATCGACACCTCTGTGTCGGTGTTCATGGCCGCCATCTTGGAGTACGTGAGCGCGGACATTTTGAGACTAGCGGGACATTTCGTGAAGAAGATCTCCGCTAAGTCCGGCTATGACACTATCACTAGCGGGGACATAAAGACGGCCATGTGTGCGGATAAGGTGAGTCCGGGGGTACGGTGTCTGCTTACTGTTGGAGCAGTCTGGCTACGACATGGTCACCAGCGGTCACATCAAAACAGAGATGCGTGTGAATAAAGTGAGGGTGCTTTGGAATATAGAACGAAGCGAGGGTTTTTTTAAGTAAGTGTCGCCTTCATAACATCAAAATATGAAGCATATATGCATCCAAAAATGTTATGACAGTGTAACAACAGTATTATAGCAAAATCAATATATACAACGTGTTACACCCAAGACTAAAGACCTGAAAAGTGTTTGTTCAGAATCGAGAGTGGAATCGATTGCAGTATATCTTAATTTTATTTAATTTTCCAAATTTTTACGTGTCGAGTCTTAAAAGTTTCGAATACTACATTTTACCATTCTCTCGAGACGTTAGAAGACAGAGGTTGGATATTTAATAATGGCTGGAACCTTTGACAAATTTGTTTTTTCACTGTAAATAGTGTCATGTAGATTGTCATTGTCAAAGTATGTCATCTTATGTCATGTCATACAAATTGACAAATTAGGTTGATAGGTGGACATGGCATGACACATGTAGAGATGTGACGACAACGAGTGAAGAGTTAACAATTTAATAGAATTGCAAGGAAAACTAAGCATACAAATATCTTTCGAAACAATTAACTGATTGAAAAATGGGGTGTCTGAGGTTTTTAGTGGCTCACGTAACACGTTGTATATATAACAATGTCAATAAAATAATAGATAAAAAAAGTTGTGAACAGAGTACGAGGGCCGAAAAATAATGTTAATGAACGCGTCCTAAATTGTTTTTTTCGTTAACAGGTCCTCCTAGACATGTTCTACCAAGAGTCCCTGGCGGCCGTAGTGACCTCCGACCGCCGAGGGCGAAGAGGCTCCCTCTCTTACGCGGAGCTCGTGCGGGACCTCCTCACGGACGAGAAGCACTTCCTCAGGGACCTCCACCTCATCATACGAGTGTTCAAGGACGAGCTGGAGAAGATATTAGTACAGGATACTAGGGTGAGTATTAGTTTTATATATTCAAAGTCAAGTTCAGTATACTACTTATTTTATTTCATTATTTGCAATATCTCCAATCACAAAGAGAAACAATGATAATCACAATTAGCCAATAGACTTATGACAATACATCAAATCACGGAACATCCATTCGCTACCACGACAGCCGCTAGAATGCCTGCCTTAAGCGCCCAACATGACGCTTCAAAACCGGACCGGAAACGAGTCGGATTGGTCGTTTAAATACTCGCCCGTGATTGGCTGATTAGAAGCGGGCAGTCAAATGTCATTTTAATATTCGTAGTGCTAATTAAATATGTCACCGCGACGATTGCTATTAAAAATATTTATTTTACTTTAAAAATCATAACACTAGTATATAGTAAGGGAGCCCATGACCCTGAACCTAGTTGGATAAGTCTCCTAGATGAGATTTATATAATTAGACGCGTCTTTAATGGGGGAACACGAAATGCTGATGCTGCAATGCAAAAAAAGTGGTGGCGTATTTTTTTAAATTTTTTTTTTACTTAAAAAATCCGGTTTCTAGTACGATAAGTCTCCTAGATTTCCTTTGTTCCTTGAAGCAGGGGCGGGCTAGGGCTACGCGATAATGCGGTGCTGCAAGCCCCCGTGCGTGGCCTTGTCAGTGACAGCAGCATCAAAAGATTGTAGATGTAAAAAAAACAAAAAATCCCCACCCCATCATAAAGGCATTTGAAATGACGTAATTTATGAACAGCCCCTTTCGAGAACTAATACCTAAACAAAATCCTTATTAATTTGTTCCAGACAATATCACTAATCTTCGGCAACATTGTAGACATCTACGAGCTCACAGTAACTTTATTGGGCAACCTGGAGGACGCTATAGAAATGTCACAAGATTCTCCCACACCGTACATAGGCAGCTGTTTCGAGGGTAAGTGCATTGTAGACTTGGGTCGTTCACGAGTGAGTGATTTAAATGAAGTATATCTTTTGATTCAACTCACTCACTCTTCAACTCATTGTTCGGGGGCGCTCCATACATGTAACTAAATTTCATTTTTTTTTTTACCAAATATCAACATGTTGCATATCAATCGATAGCAGGTTTTTAAAAATAACATAGAGGTTTCTTTGAACATTTTGTGATAAAGTGAATATTTTCTGAAATAATCGATTCGAAGGTCAGAAAAATTGTGTGTGTCCCCTGTAACTTTTGAACCGTAAGTCCAAAAAATATGAAAAAATTTGAGAAGATGCGCCTTTTCACATACTTTCTACGAAAATTGTAACTTCTTCCATAGGCATCAGATATGACCTTTTGGTATTAGTTTGTTCCTTCCTCCATTGAAAGTACGGAACCCTCCATTATGCTTGGTCCGACACGCACTTGGCTGGTTTAAGGAAAAGGTTTAAATACGCATGATGAATTTTTTTCATGTGTGGTATCAATCGATTTGTTTTGTTGTGAGGATCAAATGTCTATATGGGGCCGGCGACTGATGATATATCTAGACATAGAACTCGTGAAACTGGGAAACAACTCGATATACGCATGCACACTGCGCTGCCAATCAAACGCGTCAAAATATTAGTCTGTTTTCAATTACAACAATTACTTAAAATACGATTGGTCAATCGCAACATGATTTGGTTGTGATTCGTCGTAGCACTGACCCTTGAAAATGACAAGGCAACAGTGACATTGGAAACGCATTATTAGTGGACAGTTTCATAAAATAGAGAGCAATTTTCGAATGTATATTTTTTGTGGTTTGAATTTTATTTTAAAGTAAATATGCAGATACTTGGTCACTTTACTGGTTACTTGCTTATTATGTTTGCCGCAAGACTTTTATCTCACACCAGGCGTCAGCTTACGTGTCAGGGGGAGGCAAATGCCCCTGTTGCCCCCCCTGTATCAGTACCTGTGTCACACTGCTCCGCACGTCGCAGCAACGGCCGATGCTGCGATTTTTAGTTTAGTACTGTAGAATTTATATTTGTATATACACAAACCGCATTGTACAATTTTCAACGTTCATAGTTACGGATCAACTGAGAAAAATATATTTATATCCGTCAAAAATTATATTGTGCATAACTACCCACATATAGAATACTCGGGGAATACGTAGTAAAGTCAGGAGATAAAATGAATTTAGCATACGCCATATAATCCGTTATTAGTCGTTTTATTTCATTTAAATATGTCAATTAAAATTTATCTTTGATTTCTTCGACTATCAGGTATCACTCATTTCCATAAACAGCCTATACACACGCAGCCTGTCTTTGACCGTGGAGCTTTAAATGCGAGGACTGATTATGATCAATGTGCTCCTTAAACTGAGCTACTTTTAGTCTACAACTATTTGAATAAAGGTTATTTTATGATAATACTTCGTTTATATAAACTTAATTCAATGGCCTCCTAGCCTAATCGGTCGTGAATCGTGACCCTGCCTATGAAGCAGGAGGTCCCGGGTTTGAATCCTTGTCAGAGCATTTATTTGTGTATTTATCACGGATATTTGTTCCTGAGTTATGGATGTTTTCTTTGTATTTAAGTATTTATCTGTATCTATCTATTATATATATTGTCGCCTATAGTTGGGCCAAAAGCAACGTTCCGATTGAGTCGATACTCCTAAAGATAGACGTCTCGCTCACTCTCGCTGTCTGCAGTCGCTACGCGTCGCAGCTTTCTTCTTTTATTTTATTGCCGTACCGGCACGATGATTTTGACTCTACTATAGTACCCGCAGCACAAGCCTTATTGAGCTTTACCTACTGTGGGACTAGGCGGATTTGTGTAAGATTGTCCCATAATATTTTATTTATTTATTTTATAAATACTATTTCCTTGTACCACATCCAATGAAGCAATTGACATCGTCTGCCACACTTCAAAAACTGATGATTTTGCAGTAAATTCATGCTCAAATAAGTCTTGAATTGTATATTTTTTTACAAATCTAGTTACTTTCAAAATTTGTAGTTTATGAGGAAAATCGATCCTTACATTTAAAGCCCATGATCAGAGGCATACTGTATTCTATTAACTTTATCTGCGTGTTATGAAAAATGAGATGTAAATATGTGTATTAGACTTAAATCAAAACATTCATCTCATTAAAAAGTAATAAAAAATTATCGTAAGAAGTTTTAATGGTTATTCAAAAGTTGGCATAGCGCCATCCCCATATAAAATTATCCGATAAAATAAATTTATAATCATATGTTTTCGGCTTATTTTACGTACGATAAGTGAGCCCGTCTTTTTTATTGTTTTCCAGTTCTACTCTGACACCATTTTTATAACGCAAGAAGGCATGTTTACTAATTATTTAATTTTCTGATAAACTTCACTACCACCGTGTCACTGAACCGCCATTTGTAAACTAAACGGCTTGGCGGCTCAGTTTGTAAGCCCCGCCCCCCGCGGCTCAGTTTTTGTGGGGTCATTTTTCAGAGCTACTTCATTGTCTATATATCATCAGTCGCCGTATGGGGCCAATTGCGTTAAAGCAACACAAAAGTCAGAAAAGAGACTAAAGTCTTGAGTTTTGCATTTGTTTCTCAAAACGCTCCTAACAAAATGATGTGTAAAAGTGATGTCACGATTACATAGTCGCCCTGTTTAAAGTATGGAACAGTTACGAAATTGCTAGTTTTACAGGGAAATGTTGCGTTTATGTATATGGTTGGTATATAATTAATTTTACAGTAAACTGTTAAAAATTGTTTTTTTTTAATATCGTACTTTAAAAATCGAAAAATTTAGAAATTTTGAAGCCTGATATCTTTAAACCAGTTTAATAGATTTTTTAAATTTTTACTTTATTTGGATGTATTTATTGATCATTTAATTTATTTAATTCAACATGTGTCATCCTCCCTATTGTCTTGTTTACAGAATTGGCTGAGGTGGAGGAGTTCCGAGCGTACGTGAGATACGCTAATATAGTCACGAGGAAGGAATCCAGGGAAGCGTTGCAGAATATAGTCGACGAGCCCGCAGTGAGTACAGACACATACCACACAGACTAATTAACACAAAAGTTATGACCAGAAAACCACTTTTTTGGCCTAAAATTGTTCGACTTTGATGTCCAATACCTCGATGACAATGAATATTGAAGTAAATATAGGATACTATATTGTTTAAGGCCGTTACTGATAATATGATAAGCTATAAACGTCATTAGAAAACTAAGGGATTTAGATGGAAGGTCATTGGCGCCAGGGAGCCCCTTAGGAACTACTAACATGCTAGTGTTTCTGGAATGGGCAGTCTAGCCTGTTGCTTACCAAGGACTCAAGGCACAGACTACTCATCATTAAGCTTTTACAAGGAGCACGGGGTCACCACACATAAGCGCAATTATATTCGTTAATTTCTACGATTCGAACAGCACATCTCAATAGTATTCTACAACATTTTGTAGTATAACAATCCAGGTTAGGTTATAACTTGATTTTTGTGGATATTTTAAATTTTTTTTTATACTACGACGGTGGCAAACAAGCATACGGCCTGCCTGATGGTAAGCAGCTACCGTAACCTATGGACGCCTGTAACTCCACAGGAGTCACATGCTGCCGACCCTTTACAAAAAGGAGGATTCACTGTGTTGACGGCTAAAGGAACAAGAGGGTCCCTCATCGTCAACACACTGGGTCCTCTTTGAGCTCTTTGGCAACCTTACTCACCAGCAGGAACACAACACTATGAGTAGGGTCTAGTGATATTTGGCTGTGGTTTTCTGTAAGGTGGAGGTACTTCCCCAGTCGGGCTCTGCTCCAGATTTGAGCGAGATGACATTCGCTGAACGTGCCCTACCACACTTAGCGAGATACCATTCGCACTGCCCATACCTCTCTTTTTGGCGTAGTTTACATACATTTACATACCCAAGTCCGGACGTAGTTTAAGGACATAACCCAGGTCCAATAATAATAATAATAATTCACATGAGTAATAGGCAAGATGCAATATTTTCATTTATGGTTTCATTTGAAAGAATTGCACGTAGAATAGACTACGAGTGTATTAAAAAATGAAAATACCATGATTTATAGTCAAAAATTGCTGTTACAAACTGACAATTTAAATTTTCGCGCCTAAACGGATCTACAGTTTCTGTGACGTCACTCATGTGTGTCACTCCATATTTGTTCGTTCAGTGTCAAATTCTTGTTGTTTTTTTTTTTTATTTTTTGACCTGGGTGCTAGCCTTTTAAGCCAAATCCCATAGAAAGTTGTCAACCCCATTAGTTGTCATAACAGGAGTGACGTCACCAGACGCTGATTGATGGATTAAAACACGTTCCGTTTCACATTACTTCAAATCCTAATTATTGTCTTCGGTTGCCGCGATAGTTATTCATGAAATAAAACACCCGTTGACCACGAACGCTGTAAAGTGTTCGAAACGTCGGGATGTAATTTAAGCTCAGTACACGCGATAAAATCCGTTTTTAATTGTTTTATTTCCTAATTATTATTTGAAATTAGTATAAACTAAAGTAAAACCGTTTCAAAAGCTATTATTTTATATTTTTTCAACATTTTGATTAAAAAATAATGGTAAATATGATAGCTGCATCTGCCCTATTATCAAAAACGTTAACTCAACTGAAATAAGCGGTCGCGCTCTCATACTAAATTAGTACGGGAGCGCTGATGTGTGGTGACCTCGCGTTGTACTTATGATCTATCTAGTGGTTGAGGTTATCTGTGACAAGCACAGAATAACAAATAGTACCAGTACAGAAGATTCTCCTTTCTGACATTGGCATTTAACAACAGAGATGAAAACGTTAGCTGTCATGCGCTTTAAATAAAATAGGGTTTTCAACGTGCTTCATATAAAGAAAATATTATGGGATAATTTTACACAAATCAACCTAGTCCCACAGTAAGCTCAATAAGGCTTGTGTTGTGGGTACTAGACGACGATATATGTAATAGATATATACATATAAATACATAGAAAACATCCATAGCTCAGGAACAAATATCCTTGATAAACACATAAATAAATGCCCTGACCAGAATTCGAACCCGGGACCTCCTGCTTCGTATTCGTAAGCAGGGTGACCAACTAGGCTAGGAGGCCGTTTATCGCTAAACTAGCCTTTTCCCGCGGCTTCGCCTGCGTAGTATAAGTACTCAAAAAGCATACGATACCCATGTTGATTTTCAGACTTTGTGACCACATTTGCCCCTTTTAGGGGTTGAATTAAAAAAAACCTGAAACGTGTTTACTCATTTATCGTTAGAAATACTCCTGTGAAGTTTCGAATAATATAGTCTAACAAATCTTGATTCGCCATACAAACTTTGGACCCCCATTTTACCCCCTTAGGGGGTGAATTTTGAAAAATCCTTTCTTAGTGCATCCCTAGATCTTATAAGGAACCTACGTGCCAAATTTGGAATCTCTAGAACCAGCGGTTTGGGCTGCGCGTTGATATGTCAGTCAGTCAGTCAGTTTCTTCTTTTATATATTTAGATAGATGAACGTGTTTTTTTTTCCAGTTTTCGGAACGCCTCGACACGGCCGGCCACGGGTTCCGCTTAGCTGTCAAATACTACCTTCCTAAACTACTACTAGCACCGGTGGCTCACGTGTTCCTGTATCATAGTTACGTGCTAGCGATGCTGCAAGTGGCTCCCGCTACGGATGACAGAGAGAGCTTTAAACAGGTGAGGTTATATAATTTTAAACAAAAAAGATCCGACTTCACTTAGCCTCCACCTTTCCAAAAGCAAATGCTCGAGCTGCTGTAAAAAATACTCAAATCGCTATAGGTGTGCCTATAATATAGTTGAAGAGTTCCCTCGATTTCTCCAGGATCCCATCATCAGATCCTGACCTGGGTACAATGGGACCAACTGTAAAGTATACTCTTTCAAACAAAAAAGGAATTTTCCAAATCGGGCCAGCCGTCTACGAATAATTAGTGAACATTCATAAAAAAAAGCAAAAAACAAAGATCCCGACGAATTGATAACCTACGAAATCTTGAAGTCGGTTGAAAATAGTAGATTGTTTGACAAGGGTCTATGCGCCACGTCGTGGTAATATGGGTTTTAGACCAGAGTTATACATACTATTTTTCACTTCGATTGCAAGAAAAAAATTAATAAAATAAAAATACTTATCATTTACGCACAATGACTAGTCTAAGGCGAAAATAATAATATGGTTTAACTTGACGGCTAGTATTTTATTTTTTTACTGCTTTGAAACAGCTACAAAATATAAACACTGCGAATAAATGCCACAGACGACGGTATAATTAGCGCTCTGAAACGCTTCCAACTGATTTTAATCTTTTTTCAATGATTTTGAAGTAGGAACTAAATAATCTTAAACAAAAAAGAACGGACTTCACTTAGCATCCACCTTTCCAACAGCAAATACTCGAGCTTCTTTAAATAATACTCAAATCACTATAGGGGTGCCTATAATAGTTGAAGAGTTCCCTCGATTTATCCAGGATCCCATCATCAGATTCTGACCTGGTTACAATGGGACTAACTGTGAAATGTAAAATTTGTATATATTTTTTTAATAAATGTATTTTTCTCAAACATACTTGTATGCGTTAATGTCACGAAATGAAGACATGAAGTTGCTCATTTATGGCTGTTAGTATGTAAGGGAGTTAGTATGAAACGTACATTATTGTCCCCTGCTCTAACTTTTTAAATTTGCTCACTAAGATTAGACTAACATAGGAAATATTACATACAGCCAACGACCACCTTCTCTGTAAGTATACTTGCGACATAAAAAAAAAAATCTATGGTACTATATTTATAAGCGGTTAAACATGGTGCTCGAATAGCTTTTTCAAATGTCAAGTTTAAAAAATAAAAAGGGCGGCAATTTAAACTTATTTCATCATCATCATCATCATATCAGCCGAAAGATGTCCACTGCTGGACATAGGCCTCCCCCAAAGAGTGCCACAATGACCGGTCCTGCGCCACCCGCATCTAGCGGACTCCCGCGACCTTCACCAGGTCATCAGTCCACAAACTTATTTACTTAGTAGTTATTTTAATAATAATATTTTCTTACATTGTTTGAGAAAAGCACTATACAATCCTTGGCCGGAACAGGGATTGCAGGACTCGCTTTATCCGGCCTCGTCTAGACTCGGCCGTCTACCGCAATCGCGTCCGTAAATCCCTTACTTCACGGCCACTGCAGTAATGTACTATTCTGCTTACAGGTCGAGTGCAATCTTCATCCGATAAAAAAATTATTAACAAAAGCGCTTGGAAATGGACCCAAAATGTAAGTATTTTAAGTTATAAATATAAATAATAGTTTAAAACTGCCAATTTTGGCTAGCTCTCAAGAATTCATAGAGGTGTAAACTAGGCTTAACAAATAAAAAGGACATTTGTAATGTTTTCAAGTCGAAGGTATGTACATCATTGTTGGTTGTTAATAAAGTTAATTTCTAAATGAATAAAGGCAGCAACGCCTTATTAACAACAGAAAATGATGTACCTTTAACTTGAAAATATCACATTTATATCATATTAATTCGTGTTTTACTGACGGGTTATACTAGTCTAATTGTTACGTAATAAGGGTCTCCTGTGATCTTGTTATGAAACTCGCCTGCGGCTCGTTTTATAAAACCACACTCGTATTTTAAGGCCTAATTACGTACAGTTGCATACATTGCTTTATCTACATACACATTATAAATCCTAAATGACGTGTTCGGGAACCATTAGAATGACCGCCATTGCACCGCCATGGCCAACTCGCTTGTGCGAACGGTCGGAGAGGATGGCTGGATTTTCATTACGTCACTAAAATCGATGTGGTTATGAATAATATTACTGGGTGCAATAATGGTGGTAATTAGTAATTACATACGGTTTCCGTATGCAGAATAGAGGATTTATGATATGGGTCATATGGGTGTAGATAAAAAAAATACTTTTATCGGTGGCGACAGTCTCATGGTTCTGTAAATTAATAGTAGTTTATGTAACTGTTACGTAATAAGGGTCCTTAAAATACGAGTGTGGTTTTAAGAAACAAGCCGCAGGCGAGTTGTAATGACCTGCAACAGGGCAACAACTAACGATTCTATACTATAGAAAAAGAAGATGATGCTGTAGACGAGGAAGAAGATGAAGAATAAGAAAAAGAACGAATGAAGATGTAGAAGGAGATAAAGTAAAAGAAGAAGAAGATTAAGAATACGAAGATGAAGATGATGAAGAAGAAGAAGATAATGTAGATGAAATAGATAAAGGAGAAGGAAAATAAGTTGAAGAAGGTAAAAAAATAGGTTGAATGACGATGAACAAGATGATGGAGAAGAAGAAGAAAAAGGAGATGATGAAGACGAAGAAGGTGGTGAAGAAAAAGGATATAAAGCTGAAGATGACGACGAAGAAGAAAGTTATGATGAAGAAGAAGATGGAGATGAACATGATGAATAAGAAGAAGATAACGAAGAAGAAGATGATAATGATGAAGAATAAGAAGAAGATGATGATGATGAAGACGAAGAAGATTTCCAGGCTTATTTTGATGAAAACAATATTCAAACAGACAAACTGGAGTTACTCCAAGTTTAGACAGGGTTACCCCAAGTTTTAATCAAAATTCCTTGTCCTACGAAGATATTCGAAATTCGAAGGTCATTACGTTACCGATTAGCGATAACGTAATGAAAATACGTACAATACGTACCTACGGGCACAGATTAGATAATTATTATAATAAATCCGATTGAAATAATGCTGGTCCTTACGGCCAGTTTCCGAACGCATTTTAGCGGGTTTATGGTGTGTGTAGATAAAATATCGTTTTAAACTGGTTTACCTTTTACAGTGACATGGCCCTGAGGATGGCAGCTCGAGCCCGCCGGCAGCTGGCGATAGAGAAGTGCAACGAGCTGGCGCGGCTCGTCGACAACTGGGACAAGAGCGAGACGGGGCAGTGCTGCAACGAGTTCATTAGAGGTTTGTCATGTTAACCTTACAGTGACATGGCCCTGAGGATGGCAGCTCGAGACCGCCGGCAGCTGGCGATAGAGAAGTGCAACGAGCTGGCGCGGCTCGTCGACAACTGGGACAAGAGCGAGACGGGGCAGTGCTGCAACGAGTTCATTAGAGGTTTGTCATGTTAACCTTACAGTGACATGGCCCTGAGGATGGCAGCTCGAGACCGCCGGCAGCTGGCGATAGAGAAGTGCAACGAGCTGGCGCGGCTCGTCGACAACTGGGACAAGAGCGAGACGGGGCAGTGCTGCAACGAGTTCATTAGAGGTTTGTCATGTTAACCTTACAGTGACATGGCCCTGAGGATGGCAGCTCGAGCCCGCCGGCAGCTGGCGATAGAGAAGTGCAACGAGCTGGCGCGGCTCGTCGACAACTGGGACAAGAGCGAGACGGGGCAGTGCTGCAACGAGTTCATTAGAGGTTTGTCATGTTAACCTTACAGTGACATGGCCCTGAGGATGGCAGCTCGAGCCCGCCGGCAGCTGGCGATAGAGAAGTGCAACGAGCTGGCGCGGCTCGTCGACAACTGGGACAAGAGCGAGACGGGGCAGTGCTGCAACGAGTTCATTAGAGGTTTGTCATGTTAACCTTACAGTGACATGGCCCTGAGGATGGCAGCTCGAGACCGCCGGCAGCTGGCGATAGAGAAGTGCAACGAGCTGGCGCGGCTCGTCGACAACTGGGACAAGAGCGAGACGGGGCAGTGCTGCAACGAGTTCATTAGAGGTTTGTCATGTTAACCTTACAGTGACATGGCCCTGAGGATGGCAGCTCGAGCCCGCCGGCAGCTGGCGATAGAGAAGTGCAACGAGCTGGCGCGGCTCGTCGACAACTGGGACAAGAGCGAGACGGGGCAGTGCTGCAACGAGTTCATTAGAGGTTTGTCATGTTAACCTTACAGTGACATGGCCCTGAGGATGGCAGCTCGAGCCCGCCGGCAGCTGGCGATAGAGAAGTGCAACGAGCTGGCGCGGCTCGTCGACAACTGGGACAAGAGCGAGACGGGGCAGTGCTGCAACGAGTTCATTAGAGGTTTGTCATGTTAACCTTACAGTGACATGGCCCTGAGGATGGCAGCTCGAGCCCGCCGGCAGCTGGCGATAGAGAAGTGCAACGAGCTGGCGCGGCTCGTCGACAACTGGGACAAGAGCGAGACGGGGCAGTGCTGCAACGAGTTCATTAGAGGTTTGTCACGTTAACCTTATCGAACGAGCGGAGCGTAAGCGAAGTGAAGTTCTTACAGACAACTTCGCATAACGGAACTGTCAGCTGGCTACCTAGACGTCTGTGCATTTCGATGGCTTTTTGATTTTGAAAAGTTGACGCGCGATAATTTAGTAACGTTTTTCTGATCTATATAAAATTTGTTGGGGTTGTAGTAGAGCTCAATACAATTTGAGAGTTCGTTAATGAGCATGATCGATTAAGGGGTTATAGAGTTAGAGGGCAAAAGAACTTCAAAAAAGTCTTGTTATATTAATCATCTCGCGAGTTCTCTTCCTATCTTATCGAGCGAGCGGAGCATAAGCGAAGTGAAGTTCTTACAGACAACTTCGCACAAAAGAACTGTCAGATTCTTTTTGTTTTCGATGTCTTTTTGATTTTGAAAAGTTGTTATATCTCTTGTTACTTTAATATCATTTTTCTGATCTTTATGAAATTTGGTGAGGTTGTTGCAGATTGAGAGTTCGTTTTTGAGCAGGATCGATTAAGAGGTTATGGAGCTAGAAGGCGCGAAACGATCTTCATAAAGGTCTTGTTATATTGGTCAATTCGTTTGCAAGTAAATCGCGAGTTCGCAGTTCGAGGCGGACTAATAGGAATATCTTTCAGGCGGGCCGTGTACTCGTTTGCCACCGTCGTGGTATAAAAAAAATTGCCCATCATTTCCATTTTATTACAACTGCCCCAATGCCTGCTGGGACCTGTTCAAGGGTATCTATTGTACTATCGAGTAGGTTCTAGCAGGTGTAAAACAGCAAAAATCCGGATAAGGGCCTCTGCGTGTTGGATCTGTATCACCACACAAGCCTATCAAAACACCGGAATGTGTGTGAAATCTCAAAGCTGAAAGCTTAAACTAAGTACTATGGTTATGTACGGTTCGAGTCGTAGTATGAGATGATGTTATGGGGTAAGTGGAATTGAAAAATGTTATGAATTAGTCACGTGATTTAATATCACTACATAATATAAAACAAAGTCGCTACCCGCTGTCTGTCGGTCCATATGTTTGTTTAGATCTTTAAAACTTCGCAACGGATTTTGATGCGGTTTTTTTAAATAGATAGAGTGATTCAAGAGGAAGGTTTATATGTATAATACATGTATAATATAGCAGAGAAACACTGATAATTTTAGAGGTTTCTAATGTGATGTCGTAAATAATCACATTTTTTTGCGCTTACATTGCAAACGCTGACTGAACCCTACGAGATAGATCAAAATAATGTACTACAGTATTGTACACCTTAAAAACGTCATAAAAAAATTCCCGTGCGAAGCAGGGGCCGGTCGCTAGTTTGTGATAAAAGCAAAACGAGACATGTTTATTTAAGGTGAGTAAGGCATAGGTGATGTTTATCACAAACAGGACCCTGATATGGAAAAAGTGCGTAGACAACAGATTTAATAACAAAAAGGGACAGAGTATCAATAAGTTCAAAAGTGGTCAGATGTATTATGCATATGTGCGGTTTTCAAGGCCGTATGGGACGGTGCTGTGGGGCAAAAATATTAAAGAACTATTGTGTTATTTTTTAATTGATGTGTCTTTATTTTTCCAGAGGACACGTTATCGAAAATCGGCCCCGGCAAGCGGATAGCAGAACGAAGGGCATACCTTTTTGACGGACTTTTACTATTGTGCAAACCTATCACTAGTATAGTGAGTATATTTTCGTTTATTGATTTGTTTAGATATAATGTAATTCTGACTGCATGTGGTGTGAACGCCGGCAATAGTTGCTGGGATTGACTCGATGGGTGCAAAGTGAAGGCGACTACTTTCTCCCGGAACTTTCTCCCGCGAACGCTCGGACGAGGTTTGCCCAGAGGGCTACAGTATGAGGTTCTTCAAAAAAGGAGTGTAAAAGTTCTTAAAGGGTAGGCAACGCCAATGTGAATCCTCTGGAGTAACAGGCGTCCAAGGCTACGGTAATTGTTTTCCATCATGCGGGCCGTATGCCACATAAAATAAAATGCACAGCTGGTCGCTAGTGATGTGAAACGATCGATAAATTCTCAATTTATATCGATGATATGTCAAGTATTTATGTTTGGACTACTGATAGATATGTCATAAAGAACGGGAACAACCTAAAAAAATGGCCCCACAAAAGTGTTCCGTGGACAAAAGTGTTTCGAAAAAAGTTTTTTTTTATATGGTATAAAATAAATCTTTTTTTAAAGTTTAACTTAAAGTGTAGAGTAATGTGAATGTGTTGCTGTTACGGCATACTATATTGTATCGGACTATTATTAAGGTGTAATATTGCATGCTCTAGTAGATGTCAGTTTTATTTTAAGGAATACATTTTACATGCCGTAACACGGCTAAATGTGTGATATTTTTTAAAACCATAAAACTGTGACCCTCTTGTTACCACATTTAACGCAAATAAAGAGTTACTTACCGCGCCCTTTATTAGCGCCGTATATAAGCTCATAACAGTCAGGTCATAACTCACTTTGTGACACGTGTCATTCATCGAATTGTATTTCAAATAGTCTTCTTGCTGTGCTGTTACTGTTTTTATCTACACTCACATTGTAAGTCCTCTAAAACGTGTTCAAAAACGGTAGGCAATGGCTAGCATTACCACAACCGATTTAACTATGATAAGCTTTTTCTGTGGCAGTAACGTAATTTTAACTTTACATGCTCATATATTGATACGTTATGAGTTTAAAATTCCGAACATTGAATTTGATAACATAATGTAAATCCTGTCCTCCTTCCTGACCAACGGCACGCGCCTGCGCGACCGCCGGCACAATCGAGTTGGCCATGACGGTGCAATGGCGGTCATTCTATGGTTTCCGAACACTTCATTTAGGATATATAATATGTTGTTGTTGTTGTTGATCCTAGGGCACCCCGGAGGTGCATAGGGCCTCCACAAGATCCTTCCACGCCTTTCTATCCTGAGCAACCGTTTTGGCCTCTCTCCAGCTCAGTCCTATCCAACCTCTTCGAAGGGTATGTCCGATCCATCTCCACTTCCGCCGCGCTACTTCCTGGGCGATAGGAGACTGACGATACATACTCCACAAATCCTCATTTCTGATAGTCTTCGGCCAGAAGATGCGGAGGATCGACCGAAGGGACTTATTGACAAACACTTGTAACTTGTGTGTCAGCCCCTTTGTCACTCTCCAGGTTTCGCAGCCGAAGAGCAGCACGGACTTGACAATGGATTCGAAGAGGGAGATTTTACTGCGGCGAGTAAGCACGTTGGAATCCCAAACAGGCTTGAGTTGAGCAAATGCAGCTTTTGCCTTCTTAATCCTGCTCTCGATGTCTTCGTCTGCACCTCCTCGACATGTTATTGTACTTCCGAGATATACAAACTTCGAGACTGATTCAAGGCGAACGTTATTGAGCAACAAAGGTTCCGTGCAATCTGACCTTACTCGCATGTCAACAGTTTTACGTCGGTTGATTCGCAGGCCCATGACTTCAGCTTCCTCTTGAAGGCTCTCGAGTTTAGCTTTAAGATGGGCTAGAGATGGCGAAATCAGCACGATATCATCCGCGTAGTCAAGATCTTCCAGCTCCTTAGTGTCCCAGTTAATGCCTCTTGGTGTTTCGATCACTTTTCTCATCACATCATCAAGAAGAATTACGAATAAAAGCGGTGATAGGAGGCATCCTTGCTTCACACCGGCAGTTATTCTTATAGGCGCTCCCATTTGCTTTTCATGGATCACCCTGCATGTACTCCCTTCGTACAAGGAGCGGATGATGCGGATGATACACTCAGGTATGCCCCTGCGACTGAGGCTGGACCACAGCGCACTCCACTTCACGGTGTCGAAGGCTTTCTCAAAGTCCACAAAGGCCAGGAAAAGCTCTGATTGCCATTCGACACACTGTTCAATGAGGATGCGTAGGGTATTCGTGTGGTCTGTGCAGGAGCGACCTGGACGGAAGCCTGCTTGCTCGTCCCTCAGCGTCTCTGCTACTCTTGGAGCAATACGATGGAGCAGAATCTTCGCTAAAACTTTTGCGGCAGTAGGCAGGAGCGTTATACCGCGCCAGTTATCGCATTGCGAAAGATCACCCTTCTTTGGGACTTTCACCAGGAGTCCTTGTTTCCACTCATCGGGTACTCATATATAATATGAGTGTAGATAAAGCAGTGTATGCAACTGTACGTAATTAGGCCTTAAAACACTCGTGTGATCTTATTATGAAACTCGCCTGCGGCTCGTTTTTTAAAACCATACTCGTATTTTAAGGACCCTTATTACGTAACGAGGAGTTGCTTTAAAGTTAATGCAGAATTATATCAATAAAAGAACACAAGCCACGTTATTAGACTCATATGACAAGAATACAAAGACCGTAACAAAAGTAATATCAAAATATGACATGAATTCGCAAGGGGTACCTCAAGGCAGTGTCTTGGGACCTCTCTTGTTTCTAGTATATGTCAATGAGTTGCCCTTGATAATTAAGCACCTGTATGTTATGTTTGCCGACGATGCTACTATTTTTGTGTCTGCAGAAAACGGGTCGGATATAGTAGATGAATTACACAATAGCTTAAAACTTATAATTGATTGGTTGTCAACTTTGAATCTAAGTGTGAACCTGGACAAGACAAAAGTTGTACAATTTGTTAACTATAAGCAGACACCAAATAGTTTAAATGTAGAAATAAACGGTAAAAGCATTGAGCAAGTAAATAGTACAAACTTCTTAGGTGTTACAATAGATAGCAACTTGAACTGGAAGTATCACATTGAAAATGTAAACAAAAAACTAGCCAGAACATGTTATGCATTATCCATACTTTCTAATATAACTTCAAGCGATTTCGCAAAGAAGGCGTACTATGGAAATGTTTATCCCCACCTGACGTACGGTATGATATTTTGGGGCAATTCGGTAAACGTTGAATCAACATTTCTCCTTCAAAAGAAATGTCTACGAAATATATTTAAGTTGAGAAATATGGAATCCCTAAGAGACGTTTTTAAAGACAATGAAATATTAACTCTGACGTGTATTTATATATTAGAAAGGAGAACCGGACAAAATGGTCCAAGAACCAATAGCGACGTGACATATGTCATTAGAAAGGTGTTTCAATATACTACAATATTTACTATGGGAGCTCATTTCAAATCACTGTGTGAAAAAAGTTATGGCGATATAAGAAACTTATTTTCATAGACGATTTTAAGCAATAAAAATGAATTATTTCGTATTCCATGACGTTACAGTGCTAGTTAAAACGTGTTTGTGAGTAGTTCTGGAGGGTGCAGATTGCCTGTAGGTGCCCTGAAGGGCTGATGACGGCCAAAACCTAAATACCACACTACCGATGTTATGTGTGCACAAGTGCCAACTGTGCGTCGCCCAGATAAACAATTGCAATAATATCTGGGGAGTGCGGAGTGCAGGATTTATCATTAATTAATTTATTTTTATTTTACATTCTGGTAGAGAGTGGCCCTCACCCTCTGCACCCCCCAGACCTACGCACAAACACGTTAACTAGCACTGCAATGTCATGGAATACGAAACAATTCATTTTTATTACTTCAAATCGTCTATGGAAATAAGTTTTTTATATCGCCGTAACTTTTTTCACACAGTGATTTTAAATGAGCTCCCATAGTAACTATAGTAGTATATTGAAATACCTTTCTAATGATATATGTCACGTCGCTATTGGTTCTTGGACCAGCCTCCATACATTTTTGCCGGTCCTCCTTTGCATATTAGTCAAGGAACTAAATGACATTTTTACCAAAAAAGTGATCTAAAAAATAATATAAGAACACAATATAAATATGATGTATGTACAGTTAGATCTTCTAGTTTTATACATAGCAAGAGCTCTTATGTCTCCGGAATTAAGATTTTTAACCATTTACCGGAATATATTAAGTCTCTAAATGGTATCACATTTAAAAATAAGCTCAAGAAATGGCTATTAATAAAAAGTTTCTATAATCTAAATGAATATTTTATATATACATATGGTTAAAATTATTTTGAAATACTATTGTTGTTATTGTTTTAGCATATTTGACTAGTTTTAAGTTTATTATTGTACGTCCAAAATGGGCAAGCTGTTGGTCTCTATTTTACCCGCAACATCTAAATGTACACAGTTCTGACAATAAAGCTATCTTATCTTATCTTATCTTACAGTTACATAAACTACTATAAATTAAGAATATGAAAACCTGCAACCGTTATTCGATTCAATATTGGCTGTCGGATAGGATCACAAAGAAATCAGATATCTTTTTGCATTTCTATATATTTTTTAAATACTACCTATAAATGTTCATTGTTCAAAAGAAAGCACCAACGTAAAAAAGACGGACTTAATGCCATATGGTACTCTCTATCAGCTTGTTATTTCCTTGGGCTCGACGCTGTAGCTGTAGATGTAGATGTGAGGATGTAGATGTGACCGTGTGGCGTGTGAGGATGTGACCGTGTGGCTTGTGAGGATGTGACCGTGTGGCGTGCGCAGGTGGGCGTGGCCGGCGCCGGCGCAGGCGGCGCGGGGGGCGTGCAGCAACTCAAGCTCAAGGAGAAGCTGCACGTGAGGAAGCTGGAGCTCGTCGACCGCCCCGACAGCGACGGTATGTACCACTAACTCCCATCTATCCAACAGAGTACAATGCTCGACCACGTGAAATGACATTCGGATATTTTAGAGACATACTAGCTATTGTGTAGGGTTTGAAGGGATAATAATAGTTATATTGATAATTATCATAAAATTTAAACTTTCGTGAGACATACTAACACTGTAAAATATAACAGTTACACTGAAGTCACTTTAGTCACTTCGCGCGACATGTTTCGGAGAGCTTAGGTCTCCATCTTGAAGCACTAAGAGTGCTATTTGAACCGGCCCGTAGCGCACTGTTGCACGTCGTATTGCCGTCGTTTGTTTATCGTCGCTCATGTCCGATGAACCAAATACGCTGCAAAACACGTTAGCAGCGCCGGCGCAAGATTACCTTCAACGAGCTCTGTTAGAGCGCGCGCGACGCGCGGCACGCCGCGCCTAAAATTTGTAAACGCAGAATGTCTGTATCAACGTTTCTTCACAATTTTTTTGAATTTTACGCATTATACAGTGTGGAAAGATAAGTCGGGCCCTGGAGGGAAACTACCTTAAAACGTTGAGGTAGCTCAATTCGCTGAAAGGAAACATTCTTTTATTTTTCCATACTAATTGTGGTAAAATATTTTTATTATTATTTATGGGTTCTCTTGTGCAAACTTGGTTGGTGTTAAGAAGTTTTTATCCTTGTCGGAAATAGGATCGATTGGCATCAATTGTCATAAAAAATATTTATGGCAAAAATTACAAAATAAATAGTTTTTGTTGTAAACTGTACTCTTTTCCAAAATGTGTAAATGCAGTTATGTCCCTTTCAAAAAATTAAAGAATGTTTCCTTTCAGTGAATTGAGCTATCTCAACGTTTTAAGGTAGTTTCCCTCCAAGGGCCCGACTTAGCCACACTGTATATACAGTTTCCTAAAAATGCAATTGTTATACCAGAATCACGTAAGAGATTCGGATAGGAGGTGCAAGCACGTACTGCGTCTGCCCTTAGAGTATGGTCAACGGCGCCTAGCCGTTTCAAATTCAGAGATTGCATATACATGAGAAAATTTGTCAAGTTCCGCCGTGACCGGGTGGTCTAGTGGTCAGGACGTCAGCCGCGAAAGCTTAAGACGCCAGTTCAAATCTGGCCTCGGACACCGGAGGGTTTGGTCACTTTTTCTGAAGTATATGACATCTATTTTCAATGTTATAATCTAGTTAACTTTGTGTACGTTATTGTGTCCACCTGTACTGTATTGTATTGTATTGTACTGTACTGTACTGTACTGTACTGTACAGAGGCCAAGCACTGCGTGGAGCTGCTGCCGCGCGCGGGCCCGGCCGTGGTGCTGGCGTGCGCGTCGTGCCAGGAGAAGCGGAACTGGATGTGCGACCTCGTCATGCTCAACACCAAACCCATGCTCGACCGGACTCTAGACAGGTAACTAATCTACTGTACTGTACTGTACTGTACTGTACTGTACAGAGGCCAAGCACTGCGTGGAGCTGCTGCCGCGCGCGGGCCCGGCCGTGGTGCTGGCGTGCGCGTCGTGCCAGGAGAAGCGGAACTGGATGTGCGACCTCGTCATGCTCAACACCAAACCCATGCTCGACCGGACTCTAGACAGGTAACTAATCTACTGTACTGTACTGTACTGTACTGTACAGAGGCCAAGCACTGCGTGTAGTCTACATAACGTTGACATGTACAGATGTAGTGAATAATCCTTTCCTATCGGCAAAACTCGGAACAACGATAACACCCGAATGGTGCCGATGTGTCTATGAATTACTGTATTATTAAATTACGTGTAGGTATCAAATAAATCGCATACTTTATTTTTATTTTTTTATTTTTTTTATTTTTTTTGCAACCCCCCCTGGCTTTTACTCCTTGCCGATGGGAGCAAGGTGAATTTGCCAATGTCGATGTGTTAAGACTTTCACACGTGAGGAGAGTGTTCGGTACGAAAAAAATTGAAAATCCCCTACAGGTAGGATGAGGCTGGGATACCTAAAACAAACAATATTATGGACATCACAGACAAATACATGACGTTTACAATAGTTAGCAAAAAAAGCTGGAAGTGGATGATGACAGAGTGTTAGTCATGCCAACATGAAGGAAAGGATTAAAAAAAAAGGAGAAAAAGGGAAAAAAGAAGTTGTTACATATATATCTATATGTATAATATTGTGTTAAAGAACGAAGAATAAAATATGACCAAGATATTATATACATGACTACATTTATTATAAATAGACATTAAAGTTTGATGTGATGAACCTGAATGTATTTAATAAGAATAGAAGTAAGTTGTCTGTCCATGAGGCAGAGAAGTGAGCTGAAGCAAATAGGTCGAGGTATATTGTCAGGCAGTACGTCATAAAGTGAAAAATTGTATTTTGTGCATGCAAAGAAGATGTGATCTAAATATCCTTCGTCCAAACCACATTCACAGAGTGAGTTATCCCGAACCCTAATTTTAGCCAAAAATACCGGTGAACATACATGACCCAGTCGAAGACGACAAAGTGTTGATGTGGCCCACTTTGGATGGTTACGGAATCGATAAAACCAGGGTTTGCGAGGAATATGGGGTTGTATATGTCCATAATGGCGTCCTACTTGCAACCTAGAGGTGTCCCAGAGATTTTGCCATGTTCTGAACAGGTCACTTTGTGCCCGACTCAATAGGTCCACACTGTATAGCATATTGTTTGGTATTCCTGACTCAATCCTCTTTTGCCCATGTGTCAGCGACTTCATTACCCATAATGCCGCAGTGGCTTGGTATCCACCCAAGAACTATTTTTAAACCCTTTGCTTCACACATACGCAACATGTATTTTATTTGCAGTATTAATGGGTACTTGGCTTTAAGTTTAAACTGATTGCCAGTTATAGTCTGAAGGCAGCTTCTACTGTCAGAAAAAATTATCATTTTCCTAATATTATGTGACTCTGCATATTTCACCGCTTCCAGGATGGCAACTGCTTCTCCGGTGAATATAGATGCCTGTGGTGGGCATTTAAAGGAGAGAACTATTTTAAATTTTGGAATCCATATTGCTGCTCCAACACATCTAGAGGGATCTACCTTGGATGCGTCAGTGAAAACAGCATACTTTATTTATCAATGTCAAATGTCAAACTGCCCGTTTGACGTATATTACACTGAGATGTTAAAACCACCACGATTCTATCATATAAAGAATTCGTTAGGTAAACAAAAATATAACTAGTTACCGAGGACGTTTTATTTCAATAAAACGCACTGATAAAAACCAAATTCCGGTTGGGATGATCTAATGATTCTATAAGGATTGGAACCCCAAAAGTGTAACTATAAGTCAAAACTACAGTAGGATTTTGCAGACCTTTTTTATAACAATACATTTTTGTAATTAATTAAAAATACTATGACATAACAAAAAAGACACCTCAACATAAAACAAAACAAACCAGCAGAGAAATTAATATAAATAAATAACGGGTGATAACAAAAAAATGAGACTCATTTTCCTTAGACATAAAAATTTAACTATTTACGTAAACAAAATCGTTTGTTTATGAAGTTGTGGCGATGTCTTAGAGGTTCTTTCATTTTGTTTATATTATTTTTTCTAGCACTTGTATTAGTAAAAAATGGTGTCGAAACAAGAAGCCATGCGAAAATCCCTTGTACTTTTTTATATTTCAAACTTAAACATGGACAAAAACCACTGTGTATGTCATTTTAGTAAAGGAAAATGTACCCGTATCTTGCTATTTGTAGAATTCTTACATCCATGACTGTAGTTTACAGAAATGGTTGCGGGAGATCAGCAAACATAATGACCAAGGGAAGACTGGACAAACAGAATTGTATCTTTAATGATGATGATTCCACCAGCCAACGAGTTGCCAAGAAAAATTTCAAGTTTTCCAACGGTACCTACATTTGTTGATGTTTAAAAAGATAGGTCTAGAATGCCGCTAGCAGATAAGATTACTAGAATACATAGATCAGCAAAAATACATTTTATATCACAGTGTCGCTGGACGATTCGAAATCACACATGAAAATCATTAATTTTAGACGTCGAGTGAAAATCCGATACCTCAAATTTTTTTCACAACGTGGCTGGATGCTAAATATTTTTTAGTCATGTCGTAATTTAGTATTTAAACAATCGGAAAGCTGAAAATTTTACCCAGTTGATAGAAGGGATCAAGGTCATATGTGCACAAAAGGGAAAAACATGCCGTCCAACGATCTTGTTCGGACATTGTGTCTGAACTTTGACGAACAGCTGACCACGGGCCCTATTCTTATGTCCATTGATGGTTTTGTAAATAACTATTATGTGTGAATTGCCTAAGAACATCCAAAACTCAAAAAAAGGTAGAGAAGATTTTTTTTTTCGCCTCTGAAAGAATTCTCATTTTTTTGTTATCACCCGTTATGATTTTCTGATTGGATGAACGACTTCCATTATGACAGCGGGATAAGAGGAGGAGGAGCGGGGTGGACAGTGTGATGCGAAACAATACTTCCAACTTCCATATCACAGTCAGAATCAGAACTATTTTCTGGTGTATCATCGTCAGAGTTTTCATGAACGGTGATTACAAAACTAGCCATATAATTTTCCAACTCAGGTTCGTGTTTTCGGTACTCGTTTTCGCATTTGATGGCGTGGTCACATACTTTGGCCCAAACATCGGAACCAATCATATTAACCTTTTCCTGTACCAATTGTTTCACAGTAGTCATATTCATACTGATGTTTCTTTTGGATACGTATCCCTTTATTTGAGACCATATGTTTTCAATCGGATTGAAATCAGGATGATATGGTGGCAATCTTAGTACGCTGTGTCCATATTCGTTCATAAGTTTATCTATAGAGTATTCTACAAAGTCTTGTTTGTACTTGCAAATAATTTCATATATTTCAAGTTTTGTTAATGACGGATCAATCGGAACGTTATGTTTGGATAGCCAATCAATCATGTCTTGCTTACGGGTATTTGAATTAGGAGGTTTTTCTACGTACTTATACCGAATGTGGAGCTAAGTTTGGAATGAGTTGATTACGAAGCCATTTTTCATAGTTTTCATTGTTCATCGCGTTGTGATAGTCACCTGTTTTATCAGTAGACTGATACATTAACAATGCCCCAGGTATAAACCCCTTTCTACTACCAGCGTGCACTATTATAAGACGTTGTCCTTTAGAAATTAACTGTTTCACTCCGTTTTCTGACGAGTCAGCCCAGCTTTTACCTGCCAAATGTGAGGTATTGATGTATGTTTCATCCATACAAACAATCTCTCTCCCTTGCAATCTGTACTTTTTTATCGCGGCTAAAAACTTTACTCTTTTTAAACGAACATCATCTTTCTCGATAAGTAATTTTCTGTTGTTTTCAACTTTTTTATACCGAAATCCCATTTTTCTAAGAATTTTTCTTAGCGTAAAGTCACATCCCTTAAAATGTATGGCTTCGGATAACTTGGACTTCAGGGCTTTAATTGTAGGTACTTGTTTGTATATCAAATGGAAATTATACACTAATCGGCGTATAACGTTGTAGTCAAAATCGTCAAGACCTAGACAAAATAATTTATTTGGTCTACCCAACTTTGCCGACTTCGAAATATTGGAGGTAGATTGATTTATGTATTCTTTTTGCAATATTTTATTTACTGTTCGTTGAGAAATTCCACTGGCCTCCGAAACTCGTTTTTGGACTTTACAAAAGTAAGCAGTATAGTTGGTATGTTTGAATTTATCATTTTCAGTTAAGAAATATAAATAAATATTGAAAATAACTTCGCAGGCTTGCCGATCTAAACGTTTCCCTTTTCTTAGTGCTTTCGGCATGTCTGTTATAAATTGTTATTATCAATGTTTATTATTTACAAAAATGACAGACAAGAGTGACATGTAAAAAGTCTATCAAAATATAGGTGGCCTGCATTACGAGGGTTGCTACTTATATATCCGGAAACAAAAAAACAAACAAACGTACACGGCTGAAAATGGTTTTATTGTTTTTCAAAGTATTCCCCTTGATGATCTATGCACTTTTGCATTCGCGTGAACCAATTTTTAAAGCACTTCTGCCACTCCGCCTGAGGTACCTCCATAACGTGTTGTTTGAATGCGTCGACAGCATCTTCAGCGGTCGAAAATCGTTGACCGCGTAATTTATTCTTTATATTTGGAAATAAATAAAAATCGTTGGGTGCCAAGTCAGAGCTGTACGGCGGATGACCCGTTAATTCCACATTTTGACCCTCCAAAAATAGAGTTGTTTCGCGTGACGTATGACAGCTGGCATTGTCATGATGAAGAATGATTCTTCGTCGCTGGTTAGTTTTACGAATTTTTTCAAATACTTCCGGTAAGAAAATGGTCGTGTACCACTCTGAATTAACCGTTCTACGGTTTTCTAGTGGCACTGTAGCTACATGGCCATTAATACCGAAGAAGCAGGCCACCATTTGTTTCAATGTACTTTTTGCACGAGTAACTTTCGTAGGGTTCGGCTCATTTTGAAACACGTATACCGTTGATTGTTGCTTCGTTTCGGGATCGTATGCATAGATCCAGGATTCGTCACCTGTATAGATGTTATAAACGGCTTTTGAGTCACCACGGTTATATTTTTTTAACATTTTATTGCACCATTCAACGCGAGCATCTTTTTGCTCTTTTGTTAAGTTGTGGGGTAAGTCCAACGCGAACAATTTTTTTTTACAGCCAAATAATTATGTAATATGCTATTAATGCTGGTCATAGAAATACCCAGAGTCGCCTCTATCTCGCGGTACGTAACATGTCGGTCGTCCATTATAAGTTTTCGCACAGCCTCGATATTTTGTTGTACAACGACCGATTTCGGGCGACCTGCCTTAACTTCGTCCGTAAGCATACTACGTCCACGATTGAACTCACTAAACCAGTGATACACAGTAGTTTTAGATGGGGCTTCATCACCAAAAGTTGAAGTTAGTTGATCTATGCACTGTTGTTGCGTTAAACCACGCCGAAAATCATAATAAATCATAGCACGAATATTTTCACGAGTGAGTTCCATTCTTGCTGCGAGATGACATTTAAAACCCGTCAAAAACAAAACACGAGCGTTAATAAGAAAGAAAAAATATACCGGCCAGTACTTAAAAAAGTTCAAATTTTACCATGGAGGTCAAATATGCTATTTAAGAAGATTGTAATCCCGGTTTCCGGATATATAAATAGCAGCCCTTGTAATACACGAGTCCATGAAGTTTATCACAAAATCTAACATAAATATCAACAAAATATTTCTGTGGTATAAACTATACTCTATATAGATACTTCCTCTTGCAATGCGACCGTTCCCTACGTTGTCTCGATGGGTACTGAGTGCGAGTGAAGTAGTAAGACAAAAACGAACATTTCCGAGAAAATACGAAAGGAAAGGATTATTCACTACATCTGTAGTCTCGGTTACCTGTGTGGAGAGTTACTAGTCATTTTACGGGCGGCTAGTTTGGAGAATTGGAAATAATTAATAATAGCTTATATTTTTAGTGTAACGGAGAAATCATGATACTAGTATTATTTACGCGATGAAATCCTACAAAATATGGTTATTCGCTAAGTCATTTAAAATGTGTAAGAACAAACTACTACTTATTACTATTTGTTTCTAACGAATTAGCATTTATATCGCCCGCGCCGTACATTTTGTAAATTATCTAGTATTACATGGACACGGTTTCTTGTTTTTCGCTTTCAACAGAAAGAGGACTTAAATATCGTCATGTTTACAAATAAAAATAATTGATATTATTGTAAATAAAAATATTTAAAAAAAATATTATTGCTACTTTTTATTTTTTATACCTACTTTTATACTTCCGGGTGAAAAGTTTGTAGGATTTTTGCATATATTATTTATCTATAAATATCCCATAGGAATGAAAAAAATAATGAGGCTATTATAAATGAACGTTTGACGCAACCGTATCTTTACTGTACTAAGTACCGGGCTGTGTTGTGTTGTGTTGGTCAGCATCCTGCTGGACCTGGAGAGGCGGCACCCGCTGCAGCTGCCGCCGCCGGAGCTGTACCGCTTCGCCGTGCCCGACGCGCCCGACAACATCCGCCTCGAGGAGCGCCAGGGCAACGCGCCCGCACCCGCGATCAAGGTACCAACCACTACAAAAAAATATAAATTTTTTAACTGTTTATTATAATGAAATGGGTTAATAACAGTTTCACTTAACTTAGTATTAATCTTTTACATTTAAGATTGTATTACCGAGCTATTGTTTTGGAGTTGCAACCCCTTTTAACATAAATTATTTTAAATTAAATCATATTAATCTTTTTTTACCATTTACATTGTTATCTATCAGTGCTTTGTTAACAATACTTTTAATATTCTTAAGTTTTTTATCCAGATTTACTCACTCACTCACTTTATCACTGCTGTGCTCTTTCACTTCGGAACAACCCAACCCACCCGTCGCCAACTGTACAGCATGTGGCCTGTAATCCGAGCAAAAAATTAAAACTCAGATTCTACTCCTCAAACTATGAAAAAAGGTTGTCTGGGAGAAATCGCTTTTTAGCGATAAGACCGCCTGTTGTTTACCTGTATTCTGACTATGCATTTTCTGTACTGGTTTTCTTTTTGAGGTGTTAAATAAAGAGTATTTGTATTGTATTGTATGAAACTTTTGTTCAAAAACTTTTAATAAATATGGAGTCTTTAGATTGTCTCTTTTTCGTACAAACTAAATATATCAATGTTCGTTAAAATCCGTCCAATTGACATTGCTTGTCAGTCTTGTCACCCTACAGACATAACCAATTTCGCACTACATTGCATGTTCGAATAAACTTTAAAGTATACTAAAAATCAAATCATAAGTCGCTGAACAAACATTGTTTAATTTGAGACGTAGAATCTATGATTAAATTTTTTGATCGTGTTACATGCCACACCCGGTATATCATTTTAACCCACGAAATGTGACCAAAATTATTAAGAGAATACATTTGATTTTCCTTTGTTTTAAATTTTAAGCATAGGAAATTGGAATTTATATGAATTACAAACTTATATAGATGTCATATACAAAGGAAAAAGTGGCCTATGGTGCTGCTATGACCCAGATGGCCAAGTGGTTAAGGCGTCTGCCGCGAATGCAGAAGACGTTGGTTCGATCCCAGCCCTGGGCGCCGCAGGCCTAGGTCACTTTTTCCTTTGTATATGACATCTATATAAATGTATAATAAAATTTGTGTAGTAGTGTGTCTACTTAAAAATAAACAAATCAAAATATTTATTAAAATAATTAGATTTGTTCTTCACTTACAATTTTTAACACTTTGACTACCGAGAACCCGCCTGGTAGGCACTCGTAATGTTTGCTCAGATGCCGGGCACGCGGCGTGCGGCATTGCATTGCACGTCGCAGCCCGCCTGGCGGGTTCTGTCGGTTTCTGGGGTATTGTTCAAAATTTTGCCCGGTTGCGAAAGTGTTAAAATAAAATTAGTAGCAATATGAGCAGACGACTCGCCTGATGGGAGGCGGTCAACGTTTGGTTTCCAATGAAATATAATGTACATGCTATTGTACATTGGGTGGCAATATGATACAATCAGTCCATACACTTTATCAGTTTACAGTAAAGCTTAAACGTCGTTTCATCTACAAAACGAACTGCAAACTGACCCTTACGCACAAACACTTGCAAAATGCAATTTTTTTCATCTTCTATTTATTTCAAAGTCCGGAAATAAATAGATTTTTTCTTGCAAACTTTATTAAAATTGTCAATTAATTATAATTAAAAAGATATATTTTTTTTAAGTGAGACTTTTTTGCGAATGACACAGTTTTTTACCTAATAGTGCAAAACCAAGTAGTATATACTTCCCGATGACATTTCCTTAATAAACATCGTACTATCTAATTCTTTTATTTATCTACACTCTCATTGTAAGCCCTCTAAAATGTGTTCAAAAACGGTAGGCAATGGCCAGCATTACAACAACCGATTTTACTATGATAAGTTTCTTATCTGTGGCAGTAACGTAATTTTAACGTTACATGCTCAAATATTGTTAAGTCACGAGTTTCAAATTTGGAACATCGAATTTGATATCGTAATGAAAATCCAGCCTTCCCCCCCTACCGCGGTTGCCCTCCTCCCCGGCCGTTCGCACAATCTAGTTGGCCATGGCGGTGCAATGGCGGTCATTCTAATGGTTTCCGAACACGTCATTTAAGATTAATTATATGTGTGTAGATAAAGCAGTATGCAACTGTACGTAATTAAGCCTTATAATATAACACTCGTATTGTAAGGATCCTTATTACGTAACAGTTACATAAACTAGTATATTTCCTCAGGGCGCGACCCTCCTAAAACTAGTAGAGAGGCTGACGTACCACATATACGCGGACCTCAACCTGGTGCGGACGTTCCTCACCACGTACAGATCCTTCTGCTCGCCCTCCGAGCTGCTGGAACTCCTCATCGAGAGGTTCAAGATACCGGAGCCGAGTGAGGTCTACGAGCCACACATACCAGGTGAGAATATAATATAAATGAGATCTAAAATAATGATGAGGTTTTTATAAAAATGACTAAGACCTTAGTCCTATAAAAATGGGGTCGTGTACAAATATTTATTCACACCACCTCTTCGTAAACGGGCTTTTTCTTCCCTGCTAGGAGGGAAGAAAGTGGCACTTTTCTGTTCTGGGACTATCTTTTTTTTCAGCCAGTCCATCATTAAAAACAAAATTCTTATTGAATTATTTGACTCATTATAATCAGAAAATACACTAGGCACATATACAGTTAAAATAAATAATGATTTAACAATTTAAAAAAAAATCTCTAAGGTGGTATGAAAAGCAGTATGTGTCACATAGGAGCAAAACTATTTTCACCTTGGGCGTTAACACTTGAATCCCTCACTACGCTCAGGAGTCTAGAATACCTCGCTACGCTCGGGATTCTATTATAAACTCCATCGCTTCGTTTGGGATCCAATGCACGGCCTCGCCGTAAATATTTAATTTTGCTCACTTGTTACACAACCTACTATTGTCCAGCCTAGGACAGACAGAGACGAGGGAAGGAAGATGAAGAAGCCTTTGAATTTTATCTGAATAAAATCAAGTAACTTATTATAAAAATAAAAAAGCAATACAGACACGTAGACATACACCGAAGTTAACAAAAAAAAAAAAAACATAAAACAATACACAAGAAGGGAAAGGAAAAAAAAATACAAGTAACACACAACTTAAAAACTAAACTAAATTTCGCGACAATAGGCTCGGAGCTCAGCATTTGCCGCGAGCTCGGTCGCCTGCACAGCGCTGTTTTTCAGCCCGCGCCTGTCTCTTGGCTTATAAGTACTTGTATACATTGTTACTTAGGCAAAACCCATCGTGCTTAACAAGTACGAAAATATAAACATAATAATTTTAAACATAAAAGAACCGACTCCACTTAGCCTCCATCTTTCTAAAAGCAAATGCCCGAGCTACTGTAAAACATATTTAAATCATTATAGGTGTGCCTATAATAGTTGAAGAGTTCCCTCGATTTCTCCAGGATCCCATCATCAGATCCTGACCTGGTCACAATGGGACCAACTGTGAAGTATACTCTTTCTAACAAACAAAGATTTTTCCAAATCGGTGAAAACACACAAAAAATAAAGCAAAAACAAAGATCCCGACGAATTGATAACCTCCTCGGTTGAAGAGGGGAATCTTTAGCGAGATGCGAGGGTCTTAAGGCACAAGGGAGATTACAAATCTAATTGCTTTGGTTGTCTATACTTCGATTATTTTCTGTTTAGAAAAATAACGGTGGATTTCGCCAAGGTATCATTATTTTTCACCCATTTTGGGGAAAAAAATTAAATGAGACTACTTTTTTCCATGAAATGTAAAATGGCGAATTTTAAAATCGTATCCCAAAAATTTTACTACGACAATAGCACGATTTTTTTAATCTGAAAAAAAAAACTAAATTTACTTAGTTAGGATAATTTCAGTTTAGTCTACTTTTCTCTAACATAAATTTTGAAGTTAAGTTAGGGTATTTGTTCAATTGAAACGACGTTTATTTTTGGTATCTGTTTAAGTTTAGGACCTTTTCCAAAAACTTGTAATAGTAATGGGGAATTACTGGTTTAAAGGAAATATAATAAAAATAATATCTTTCCATTTGGGTACATTTCAATACTCATAAAAATATGTGAAAAATATGGCAATTTAGGCATTTTAAATGTTTCTTCTGGACCTGTGTATACTAGTATTATACGACTTTATATGAACGCACGCATACCAGTGGTAAGGATACGGACTCCCAACCAACACCGGACGCTTCAGCCGGCTTCGTCGCTCGACAGTATTATGGGTGACGTATTTTTGACTACAAATGTTGATGCAATTTTATTTACTTACTTCTTATTTTTCGGTGCAAAATTTTGCATTTTTATTTAATTTTGTAGAGCTAATCATTTATTGATTTGCAATTGGTGTTATCTCTCTTTCTTACTACTCCTGATTCCTGATTGTGTCTTCCTCAGCGAGTATGCGCCCACCATATACAAGATATCTCTATACTTCGCTTAGCGCGCTATTTCTTTGAAACTTAAGCTGCCAAAAAGAAGGGGTGCGGGAGGGAGGGGAACACGCAATGCTAGACAGGGAACGCGCGATTGTTCCGTGGGACGTAAGAGAGAGTCAGACAATGGTTGCCATGGAGACGTACTATATTTACGGTCACTTCCAATATTTAATGTCTTCAATGTCTTTTATTATATTGTCACCTGTTATTTCCTTTTTGTTTTAAAATAAATTTATATTATGTCTCACTATAGAGTGAAATTACTTCGAGCGTGACAGCAGGGGTTGCCTGGCTATGCGGGGTCTTGGGTTAATTAGTCTATGGCGCCCACTGTTGGGCATACGCCTCCTCAATTTTCCTTCAAGAACCCCGTTTCATGGTTTGACTCCTCCAGAGTATATTTCGATTATATTTATTTATTTGATTCTGTATATTTCGCTTTTTATCCAATTATTTTTGTTTAAGTAATGGTATACCATAAACAAGTTATTTGAGTGAAATTATTATATTTCCATAACTTTATTTCGTAAATTACATTCAATATTAAAACCAAGGATGATATAGACATGGATTGACAATGCCTATACAAAATCGCGTTCAGGCTATATGTCTGTTTTCGGTACTAAGTGCCACAGCGCCATCTGTCGAATCTGGAGTCGAGTTATTCTGTCAGCGTTAAGCGCTGAACAAAGTATTAGAAACTAGGATTTAGTGTCTGGTGTGACCGATAGATGACGCTTGCTTTAACACTTTCGCAACTAGGCAAAATTTCGAACAATACCCCAGAAACAGACAGTACTCGCTAGTCGGGCAACGACGTACAACTCAATGCCGCACGCCGCGAACCCGCTAGTCGGGCAAGCGACGGACGCTCAGGGCTGTGCCAGGTAACTTTCGTATACGTGGATAAAATTAAATCTTTTCTTTTTCTGAAACTGCCGCTTAGAAGTTAGAATGTTGTTAGGTACTTAGTTGAATTTCTTGGTTTCGGCAAAAATCATACTATGAGTACTCATGAAATAAGTGTATACCTATAGTTACTAAATATTCGTAAACACAAATTAGGTTGTGAGATGTACGAAAATTCTAACTCCTATTGATACATACCCGTGTATGCAATTTAACGTAACCAACTAATAAGAATTTTTATTTTGTAATCGCATTAGGTAAAGTAAATAAAAATACAAAGTGAAGTAATAAAATATAATAATCAACTGTACTAACTTTTCGACCACATAAGTACATAATAATCAGAAGACTTACAAATGTTTCTGTTAGTGGCAGTGGCAGCCCTGAGGTAGCGAAGATGCAATGTTTGCCCGCCTGTCGGGCACGTTGGCGTCGCGTGTAGGTTTATAGCTCTTGCCCGACTACCGGGTATGCCGGCATCTGAGTAAAGTTTACGAGTGCCCGAGTGTCGGGTACGCGGTGTCGAATGTGTTAACCTGAAATAAGGGAACGCGATTTTGTATGGATATTGTCCATCCATGTCTATATCATCCTTGATTAAAACAAAGTTAAATATTACAATAATTATTAGTGAAATTTATTTAAATTGGCAATTGTTAGTCATATTATTTTTACACTCTTTCTTTTTATCTTTGACATCTTGTCATAACAAACTTATTCATTTCTGTCAACAAAAATTATCCCAAAAACACACATGTAGCATAATGTTACGTTTTTATACATGTCAAGTAAAACCGTTGTTTTATTCAACAGAGAGCATAGAAAGTGTAGCGAGCGACGCGGAGAAACTAAGCAAGAACACGGCGAGAGAGGACTGGAAGAGGTACAGGAAAGAGTTTCAACAGCCCGTCAAGTTCAGGTGAGGCGGTATTGCCAATTATATTTTAGTAACCAGTCTGGGAGGCGTGGGCAGACCTCCCACACAGACTACACAGACTACTCATCATTAAGCTTTTACAAGAAGCACGAGGTTTTTTGGACCCATGGTTCAAAAGTTAGATGGGGGGAAACACCCTTGTTTGGAAACCCCGCCCTTGGGGGGAAACTTTCAGAGCTAATATTTACGAAACTATTAGTTTCATCCAAAAAATGTTTTAGAAGACCTCTCTTCTTTTTGAAATACCTATCCAATGATCCCCAACACGACAGGGTTGGAGCGAATAGAAAATCCACCCCCCACTTCATGTGTACGGGAGGTACCGTAATAAAAAATATTTTTTCAGCTTTTATTCTACCACTTTGTCGGCGTGATTAATGCTCATATGTACTGGTACCAAATTTGAGCTTTCTAGTGCGAACGGTCACCGGACAGACGTACGGACGGACATGGCGAAACTATAAGGGTTCCTAGTTGACTACGGAACCCTAAAAAGAGATAAAAGATATTTATTCTTCTAAAAGATAATTTAAGCACATTGCAATGCACTTATGAACGTCAGAGAAAAGAAAACTACCAGCGGTTCGAACCCTACACCAGGGGATTTCACTACGCAGTTTAGGTACATTTGGCCGGCGCGCCTCCCGGGCAGGCGTATGGCAGTGGGCTGCCGCTCGGCTCGCACGATACTCGTGTCACGTGGCGTGGCGCAAAATTGAAAATACACAATGGCTTCGAAACCTATCTCGATCTAATTAGTATAAAAGATGTATTTACGGATGTCTGAATAAACGGAAGAACAAGGAAGCAGAAATAACATTTTGAAATTCCGGACGATATTGAAAGGTCCCGAAGTCCTTACTTAGTAATAGATAAAATAAACATCCTTAATTTATTGAATATCGGTTGCCCAGAAATAATATAAGGAACTAACCGACATATATATTTTCAAAGGAATACGGCTGTAACATACCTACTTCCGTGAGAATCAGACATAATCTCTATAAAAAATTCTATCTCCGGATAAAATTTTCATGTTTACATAATCAACGTTTGTAATTCCTACATATTTATCTTAAAAATAATAAGTCAGTAAGTATAGGTACAAAAACGTGTCAAGACTGTCAAGTGACAACCCCGTGCCGACGCTCACAGCTCGGTCATAAAACTGTGGCGCGCAAAGAAGATTCACGGTTCGTGCGCAGTTATAAGTTTCAATTTTGCTTGCAGGCGGTGAATATAGGTATAATTTTATACCTAAATCTGACTTGTTAAGAAGTGAATTTTCTGTACGGTAGTACTATTAGTTATTCTGTTATTCTGTGCTACACCTGTGTCTGACCCGAGAAGTATTATGACCGAAAAAAACTCGGCGGGACTTTGGCCAGGTTGTTATATTTTTATTATATAAAAATATAGACATCTAATATTCAAAAGATCACAATGACATGTTGTTAGTAAACTCCGGCACACCAGTTTGGTTTTACATTAGATGTCAATAATTTTTGCAGTAGGAGAATAGCGTTGCGATGGCATTTTTGTACATGTAATGTTTTTGATGGGATCAAGATGTCACTATACCATAGAGAAACGCTTTATTACTATACTGAACTGTTGCCGTATAAATGAGAATATTGAGAATAATAGCGCCCTCTTGACAATGATCATATATTTCTGGTCAGGCTTTATATTAGAAACCTGATTTCTTGGTAACTCCAGATACATTTTACGTAGACTCTTAGTAATTCAAGGGACACTCAAAACTGTCGGTCAAAAAGTTTATTGGCCCACATATCATTCATTCAGGCATTTAGATGCAGTTTTCGCTATGCTGCCTCTAAATGTTAGAATAATCTGCCACCACCAGTAATGAATTGCAAGTCCCTGGCGGTTTTCAAAAAACAATGTAAGGCTTTCCTACTGGACCTCCAAAAGTAAGTTACTGACACTTTTGGTTGACAGATTGCTAAACTTGAGAGATGTAACTGTTTTATTGTATCCCTATTAGTTAAATTAGATTAAGTTAGATTAAGTCCCGGGGGTGGCAGAATAACAGCGTCCGTTGCTTGAAGGTGGTAGAGCCCTAGTGCCTTTAAACCTTCTCGCACAGACATAAGCTGAGTCACTTTCGTTTTTAATAAGTTTAAGCATGATCTACGTACTCTTATTATGTACTTATGCAATCTTATTAAATAAACGTCTCTTATTATTATTTTTCTACTCGTCGACTGTAATGCTTGAATTGTGATTGTGTAGACCGAACTACTAGCGCATACTTTCCGATAGAGCTTTTATGGTCGCATATTGTGACATCGCCAACGATGGTACAAAGGATTTTCATACAATATTGTAACACTGTTGTCCTTCCCGACCGCCCGTGTCCTTCTTCCCGACCGCCGGCACAATTAATCCATCGGGAGATAGAACTTACTCAATTGTATAGAGGCAGCAGGTCTTTCGTTTACCGGCTTGCCTAGATTGAGCACTCGTAGAAAAAATATTGTATACAATAGTGACATAATCAAGCTTTTCAATCTCGTACCTTACTTAGGCCACTCAGCAAGCTTCGTGGCCTAAACACGGTACTCGACTGAAAAGCTCTTAATTATGTCACGATTGTATAAAATACTATATAATATCAGTGGAGTTGAAGCTTAATTTGGATTCATTCTCTATTCCAGAGTAATAAACGTCCTCAGGCACTGGGTGGATCAGCATTTCTATGACTTTGAACGTGAACCACCTCTATTGGAAAGATTAAAAGCCTTTCTGGAGTCGGTCGACGGCCGGCCTATGAGGAAATGGGTGCAGAGCGTCCTGAAGACTGTGCAAAGGAAGGTAGGTGAATCCTTTGTATTAAAGCGGCAACGCGCATGTGATAACTCTGAAAAGAAGGAAAGAAAAAACGTTTATTTGTGACGTAATACTTAAGCCTAATTAATTGTACACATGTACTTTATGAATGTAAATTTAAACAAAAAAGAAATGACTTCACTTAGCCTCCACCTTTCCAAAAGCAAATGCTAACTGAATGCTAAAAAAAACCGGCTTATGGTGACCATGGTAACCGCCATAGTACAGTACGCGAGCAGTTTTGAGCTTCGATAACTCACAAGTGCGAATTTCTTTTTTAGTTAGAAAATATGATATATGATTACTTATAGTAAAAAATATTTTCTAACAGTTTTCGACGTCGCGCTAGGTACTATATAGATATTTGTTAATAACAACAAGAAAAGATTATAGATATATTTTCTTTTACCATACTATTACATTCAATGGTCAATAGATTATGTGAGCATAATCGAAAACAATTTGTCAAATATAAGTGACCTTGAATTGTAAACGAATTACAAATGGCTAAGACGACATATGCTCTTGACAAAACCGTTATAAAATGTGAAGTTATGTTGCAATAGTAAAAAGCGATAGCCTGGTGGAGAAAAATAAAACTTACATCTTTTCTATATGTAGCAAACAAATACATGTATTATACCTAGCGCAATGCTAACAATTGTTAGAAAATATTTTTTATTATTAGTACTTAACGTATTCTAACAGGTCACAAAATAAAATCGGACTTGTGATTTATGTCATTTTTATAAGTTAAAAAGGCGTTCCCGTACTCCACTACCATCTATCGGTCACCATAAACACTAAGTCCCAGTTTAATACTTTTTGTTCGGCGATTAACGCCGGCAGAAAAACTCGACTCCAGACTCAACAGGTGGCGGTGCAGCACTTAGTACCGAAAACAGACGTATAACCTGAAGTTTGGAGGAACGCGATTTTGTATAGACATTGTCAATCCGTGTTTTCTATTATCCTTGTTAAAAAGTAACTCGTTTGACTCCAAATTTATGTCACCTTTAAACCAGTCTGCCAGTGCCAGGCACTTGCAGCCATGCAGGAACTGGCAGACTGGGTTTTTGTGTACTTACGTAAAAATTGCTACAAGTGTCATCTTTATATCAAATGACGTAGGTAAATACCATGCATTTTTTACACCGGAAATGGAACTTTTTTGTGCTTTCGGCCAATTCTATTTTTTTAAACTATTTTTACGTGCGGCCGCCCGTACTATTCCAAGCTTGTACTTATATCTATACGTATCTTTTTGCTATTGGCTAGGTAACTAGGTTTATAATTAGTTTTTTAAATCTTGGTTTTTAGAGTGAAAAGTCAGAATCCGAGGGCGTGTCCCACGTGTTCTCCAAGCCTCCCCCGCGCGTCATCAGCCACGTGGCCAACCCCGAGCTGCACGGCTGGCACCCGCTGGCGCTCCACCCGCTGGAGCTGGCCCGCCAGCTCACCCTCAGGGAGTTCCAGCTGTACCGCCAGGTGACACGCTTATACAGGTGGCGCACGTGGCAGCCCCGAGCTGCACGGCTGGCACCCGCTGGCGCTCCACCCGCTGGAGCTGGCCCGCCAGCTCACCCTCAGGGAGTTCCAGCTGTACCGCCAGGTGACACGCTTATACAGGTGGCGCACGTGGCAGCCCCGAGCTGCACGGCTGGCACCCGCTGGCGCTCCACCCGCTGGAGCTGGCCCGCCAGCTCACCCTCAGGGAGTTCCAGCTGTACCGCCAGGTGACACGCTTATACAGGTGGCGCACGTGGCAGCCCCGAGCTGCACGGCTGGCACCCGCTGGCGCTCCACCCGCTGGAGCTGGCCCGCCAGCTCACCCTCAGGGAGTTCCAGCTGTACCGCCAGGTGACACGCTTATACAGGTGGCGCACGTGGCAGCCCCGAGCTGCACGGCTGGCACCCGCTGGCGCTCCACCCGCTGGAGCTGGCCCGCCAGCTCACCCTCAGGGAGTTCCAGCTGTACCGCCAGGTGACACGCTTATACAGGTGGCGCACGTGGCAGCCCCGAGCTGCACGGCTGGCACCCGCTGGCGCTCCACCCGCTGGAGCTGGCCCGCCAGCTCACCCTCAGGGAGTTCCAGCTGTACCGCCAGGTGACACGCTTATACAGGTGGCGCACGTGGCAGCCCCGAGCTGCACGGCTGGCACCCGCTGGCGCTCCACCCGCTGGAGCTGGCCCTCCAGCTCACCCTCAGGGAGTTCCAGCTGTACCGCCAGGTGACACGCTTATACAGGTGGCGCACGTGGCAGCCCCGAGCTGCACGGCTGGCACCCGCTGGCGCTCCACCCGCTGGAGCTGGCCCGCCAGCTCACCCTCAGGGAGTTCCAGCTGTACCGCCAGGTGACACGCTTATACAGGTGGCGCACGTGGCAGCCCCGAGCTGCACGGCTGGCACCCGCTGGCGCTCCACCCGCTGGAGCTGGCCCTCCAGCTCACCCTCAGGGAGTTCCAGCTGTACCGCCAGGTGACACGCTTATACAGGTGGCGCACGTGGCAGCCCCGAGCTGCACGGCTGGCACCCGCTGGCGCTCCACCCGCTGGAGCTGGCCCGCCAGCTCACCCTCAGGGAGTTCCAGCTGTACCGCCAGGTGACACGCTTATACAGGTGGCGCACGTGGCAGCCCCGAGCTGCACGGCTGGCACCCGCTGGCGCTCCACCCGCTGGAGCTGGCCCGCCAGCTCACCCTCAGGGAGTTCCAGCTGTACCGCCAGGTGACACGCTTATACAGGTGGCGCACGTGGCAGCCCCGAGCTGCACGGCTGGCACCCGCTGGCGCTCCACCCGCTGGAGCTGGCCCGCCAGCTCACCCTCAGGGAGTTCCAGCTGTACCGCCAGGTGACACGCTTATACAGGTGGCGCACGTGGCAGCCCCGAGCTGCACGGCTGGCACCCGCTGGCGCTCCACCCGCTGGAGCTGGCCCGCCAGCTCACCCTCAGGGAGTTCCAGCTGTACCGCCAGGTGACACGCTTATACAGGTGGCGCACGTGGCAGCCCCGAGCTGCACGGCTGGCACCCGCTGGCGCTCCACCCGCTGGAGCTGGCCCGCCAGCTCACCCTCAGGGAGTTCCAGCTGTACCGCCAGGTGACACGCTTATACAGGTGGCGCACGTGGCAGCCCCGAGCTGCACGGCTGGCACCCGCTGGCGCTCCACCCGCTGGAGCTGGCCCGCCAGCTCACCCTCAGGGAGTTCCAGCTGTACCGCCAGGTGACACGCTTATACAGGTGGCGCACGTGGCAGCCCCGAGCTGCACGGCTGGCACCCGCTGGCGCTCCACCCGCTGGAGCTGGCCCGCCAGCTCACCCTCAGGGAGTTCCAGCTGTACCGCCAGGTGACACGCTTATACAGGTGGCGCACGTGGCAGCCCCGAGCTGCACGGCTGGCACCCGCTGGCGCTCCACCCGCTGGAGCTGGCCCGCCAGCTCACCCTCAGGGAGTTCCAGCTGTACCGCCAGGTGACACGCTTATACAGGTGGCGCACGTGGCAGCCCCGAGCTGCACGGCTGGCACCCGCTGGCGCTCCACCCGCTGGAGCTGGCCCGCCAGCTCACCCTCAGGGAGTTCCAGCTGTACCGCCAGGTGACACGCTTATACAGGTGGCGCACGTGGCAGCCCCGAGCTGCACGGCTGGCACCCGCTGGCGCTCCACCCGCTGGAGCTGGCCCTCCAGCTCACCCTCAGGGAGTTCCAGCTGTACCGCCAGGTGACACGCTTATACAGGTGGCGCACGTGGCAGCCCCGAGCTGCACGGCTGGCACCCGCTGGCGCTCCACCCGCTGGAGCTGGCCCGCCAGCTCACCCTCAGGGAGTTCCAGCTGTACCGCCAGGTGACACGCTTATACAGGTGGCGCACGTGGCAGCCCCGAGCTGCACGGCTGGCACCCGCTGGCGCTCCACCCGCTGGAGCTGGCCCTCCAGCTCACCCTCAGGGAGTTCCAGCTGTACCGCCAGGTGACACGCTTATACAGGTGGCGCACGTGGCAGCCCCGAGCTGCACGGCTGGCACCCGCTGGCGCTCCACCCGCTGGAGCTGGCCCGCCAGCTCACCCTCAGGGAGTTCCAGCTGTACCGCCAGGTGACACGCTTATACAGGTGGCGCACGTGGCAGCCCCGAGCTGCACGGCTGGCACCCGCTGGCGCTCCACCCGCTGGAGCTGGCCCGCCAGCTCACCCTCAGGGAGTTCCAGCTGTACCGCCAGGTGGACACGCTTATACAGGTGGCGCACGTGGCAGCCCCGAGCTGCACGGCTGGCACCCGCTGGCGCTCCACCCGCTGGAGCTGGCCCGCCAGCTCACCCTCAGGGAGTTCCAGCTGTACCGCCAGGTGACACGCTTATACAGGTGGCGCACGTGGCAGCCCCGAGCTGCACGGCTGGCACCCGCTGGCGCTCCACCCGCTGGAGCTGGCCCGCCAGCTCACCCTCAGGGAGTTCCAGCTGTACCGCCAGGTGACACGCTTATACAGGTGGCGCACCGTGGCAGCCCCGAGCTGCACGGCTGGCACCCGCTGGCGCTCCACCCGCTGGAGCTGGCCCGCCAGCTCACCCTCAGGGAGTTCCAGCTGTACCGCCAGGTGACACGCTTATACAGGTGGCGCACGTGGCAGCCCGAGCTGCACGGCTGGCACCCGCTGGCGCTCCACCCGCTGGAGCTGGCCCGCCAGCTCACCCTCAGGGAGTTCCAGCTGTACCGCCAGGTGACACGCTTATACAGGTGGCGCACGTGGCAGCCCCGAGCTGCACGGCTGGCACCCGCTGGCGCTCCACCCGCTGGAGCTGGCCCGCCAGCTCACCCTCAGGGAGTTCCAGCTGTACCGCCAGGTGACACGCTTATACAGGTGGCGCACGTGGCAGCCCCGAGCTGCACGGCTGGCAACCCGCTGGCGCTCCACCCGCTGGAGCTGGCCCGCCAGCTCACCCTCAGGGGAGTTCCAGCTGTACCGCCAGGTGACACGCTTATACAGGTGGCGCACGTGGCAGCCCCGAGCTGCACGGCTGGCACCCGCTGGCGCTCCACCCGCTGGAGCTGGCCCGCCAGCTCACCCTCAGGGAGTTCCAGCTGTACCGCCAGGTGACACGCTTATACAGGTGGCGCACGTGGCAGCCCCGAGCTGCACGGCTGGCACCCGCTGGCGCTCCACCCGCTGGAGCTGGCCCGCCAGCTCACCCTCAGGGAGTTCCAGCTGTACCGCCAGGTGACACGCTTATACAGGTGGCGCACGTGGCAGCCCCGAGCTGCACGGCTGGCACCCGCTGGCGCTCCACCCGCTGGAGCTGGCCCGCCAGCTCACCCTCAGGGAGTTCCAGCTGTACCGCCAGGTGACACGCTTATACAGGTGGCGCACGTGGCAGCCCCGAGCTGCACGGCTGGCACCCGCTGGCGCTCCACCCGCTGGAGCTGGCCCGCCAGCTCACCCTCAGGGAGTTCCAGCTGTACCGCCAGGTGACACGCTTATACAGGTGGCGCACGTGGCAGCCCCGAGCTGCACGGCTGGCACCCGCTGGCGCTCCACCCGCTGGAGCTGGCCCGCCAGCTCACCCTCAGGGAGTTCCAGCTGTACCGCCAGGTGACACGCTTATACAGGTGGCGCACGTGGCAGCCCCGAGCTGCACGGCTGGCACCCGCTGGCGCTCCACCCGCTGGAGCTGGCCCGCCAGCTCACCCTCAGGGAGTTCCAGCTGTACCGCCAGGTGACACGCTTATACAGGTGGCGCACGTGGCAGCCCCGAGCTGCACGGCTGGCACCCGCTGGCGCTCCACCCGCTGGAGCTGGCCCGCCAGCTCACCCTCAGGGAGTTCCAGCTGTACCGCCAGGTGACACGCTTATACAGGTGGCGCACGTGGCAGCCCCGAGCTGCACGGCTGGCACCCGCTGGCGCTCCACCCGCTGGAGCTGGCCCGCCAGCTCACCCTCAGGGAGTTCCAGCTGTACCGCCAGGTGACACGCTTATACAGGTGGCGCACGTGGCAGCCCCGAGCTGCACGGCTGGCACCCGCTGGCGCTCCACCCGCTGGAGCTGGCCCGCCAGCTCACCCTCAGGGAGTTCCAGCTGTACCGCCAGGTGACACGCTTATACAGGTGGCGCACGTGGCAGCCCCGAGCTGCACGGCTGGCACCCGCTGGCGCTCCACCCGCTGGAGCTGGCCCGCCAGCTCACCCTCAGGAGTTCCAGCTGTACCGCCAGGTGACACGCTTATACAGGTGGCGCACGTGGCAGCCCGAGCTGCACGGCTGGCACCCGCTGGCGCTCCACCCGCTGGAGCTGGCCCGCCAGCTCACCCTCAGGGAGTTCCAGCTGTACCGCCAGGTGACACGCTTATACAGGTGGCGCACGTGGCAGCCCCGAGCTGCACGGCTGGCACCCGCTGGCGCTCCACCCGCTGGAGCTGGCCCGCCAGCTCACCCTCAGGGAGTTCCAGCTGTACCGCCAGGTGACACGCTTATACAGGTGGCGCACGTGGCAGCCCCGAGCTGCACGGCTGGCACCCGCTGGCGCTCCACCCGCTGGAGCTGGCCCGCCAGCTCACCCTCAGGGAGTTCCAGCTGTACCGCCAGGTGACACGCTTATACAGGTGGCGCACGTGGCAGCCCCGAGCTGCACGGCTGGCACCCGCTGGCGCTCCACCCGCTGGAGCTGGCCCGCCAGCTCACCCTCAGGGAGTTCCAGCTGTACCGCCAGGTGACACGCTTATACAGGTGGCGCACGTGGCAGCCCCGAGCTGCACGGCTGGCACCCGCTGGCGCTCCACCCGCTGGAGCTGGCCCGCCAGCTCACCCTCAGGGAGTTCCAGCTGTACCGCCAGGTGACACGCTTATACAGGTGGCGCACGTGGCAGCCCCGAGCTGCACGGCTGGCACCCGCTGGCGCTCCACCCGCTGGAGCTGGCCCGCCAGCTCACCCTCAGGGAGTTCCAGCTGTACCGCCAGGTGACACGCTTATACAGGTGGCGCACGTGGCAGCCCCGAGCTGCACGGCTGGCACCCGCTGGCGCTCCACCCGCTGGAGCTGGCCCGCCAGCTCACCCTCAGGGAGTTCCAGCTGTACCGCCAGGTGACACGCTTATACAGGTGGCGCACGTGGCAGCCCCGAGCTGCACGGCTGGCACCCGCTGGCGCTCCACCCGCTGGAGCTGGCCCGCCAGCTCACCCTCAGGGAGTTCCAGCTGTACCGCCAGGTGACACGCTTATACAGGTGGCGCACGTGGCAGCCCCGAGCTGCACGGCTGGCACCCCGCTGGCGCTCCACCCGCTGGAGCTGGCCCGCCAGCTCACCCTCAGGGAGTTCCAGCTGTACCGCCAGGTGACACGCTTATACAGGTGGCGCACGTGGCAGCCCCGAGCTGCACGGCTGGCACCCGCTGGCGCTCCACCCGCTGGAGCTGGCCCGCCAGCTCACCCTCAGGGAGTTCCAGCTGTACCGCCAGGTGACACGCTTATACAGGTGGCGCACGTGGCAGCCCCGAGCTGCACGGCTGGCACCCGCTGGCGCTCCACCCGCTGGAGCTGGCCCGCCAGCTCACCCTCAGGGAGTTCCAGCTGTACCGCCAGGTGACACGCTTATACAGGTGGCGCACGTGGCAGCCCCGAGCTGCACGGCTGGCACCCGCTGGCGCTCCACCCGCTGGAGCTGGCCCGCCAGCTCACCCTCAGGAGTTCCAGCTGTACCGCCAGGTGACACGCTTATACAGGTGGCGCACGTGGCAGCCCCGAGCTGCACGGCTGGCACCCGCTGGCGCTCCACCCGCTGGAGCTGGCCCGCCAGCTCACCCTCAGGGAGTTCCAGCTGTACCGCCAGGTGACACGCTTATACAGGTGGCGCACGTGGCAGCCCCGAGCTGCACGGCTGGCACCCGCTGGCGCTCCACCCCGCTGGAGCTGGCCCGCCAGCTCACCCTCAGGGAGTTCCAGCTGTACCGCCAGGTGACACGCTTATACAGGTGGCGCACGTGGCAGCCCCGAGCTGCACGGCTGGCACCCGCTGGCGCTCCACCCGCTGGAGCTGGCCCGCCAGCTCACCCTCAGGGAGTTCCAGCTGTACCGCCAGGTGACACGCTTATACAGGTGGCGCACGTGGCAGCCCGAGCTGCACGGCTGGCACCCGCTGGCGCTCCACCCGCTGGAGCTGGCCCGCCAGCTCACCCTCAGGGAGTTCCAGCTGTACCGCCAGGTGACACGCTTATACAGGTGGCGCACGTGGCAGCCCCGAGCTGCACGGCTGGCACCCGCTGGCGCTCCACCC